>JAUMJL010000117.1:1200000-1800000 GCA_033558185.1 Dromococcyx pavoninus | reverse complement strand
TAGAAATGCAAGCTTTTGCCAGTTAGCTGTTTGCTCCTAGCAGAACATCAAAGGAATTGGGGTAGTATTTTTATGAAAAAGATTTTGCTTCCCATGAGAAAGAACAAAGTTATCTTAAATCACCTTCTTCAACTGTCTCTTCAGGAGGGTGCTGGATCAAGTATCAATCATTCAAAAGCCGGATTGCTCAGAGCATTTAGTTTCTCCTAGTTTCTTCTTACTTCTGGGAAGAAAAAATACCTTAAATTGCTTTCTGTCTTTCTGTAGTTCCAGGCATATCATTTGTGCTTTTTCCACCTCTGCTTTTATTCATAAGTTGTCACTAAAGTAAGAAAGCAAGTAGAAAACAAAGCAAAACAAAACAACAGCTAGCTCAGATAGCTTGACAGTAGGTTTTGCCCTAAGGCCACCAGTTCAAACCCATCATAAGTCAGCAGCAGCTCAAGTATCTGATACTTAATGGTTGTCTGGCGACCTCAGTAAAATATTTAGCATGTTGGTTTCATACAGCAGATCTAGGTTGTCACAGCAAGGCAGTCTGTGCAGAGAATATGGAATAGGCTCTTCCTGGATAAATGACCCTTCCAGTCAGCGATGAGGAATGCGGGTCAGAAAACTTGCTTTTGCTTAGTAAATACACAAGAAACCATTGCTTAGTGTTAATATTGAGAAGCTTTGATCAGAGCTAGACTCACTCCAAAAGAGAATAAATGTGTAGAGTGAGGTCAGAAATAAACATATTAAAAAAACTCCCAAAAGTTAGCCTCCTAAATGTTTTTTTAATCACAGTAAAATACTATTGCTCTAAAAGCCTGTTGAAATATCCTATGAGTGGGAAAGAATCAAACTCTTAATGGAAAATGGATAAAAGCTTTAAAATCAATCTTTCTGATCACTCTTACAAAAAAATACAAGACAGAATAGACCAAGAAGTGTCCAGGAAAACATAACAAATTAAACAACAAGCAGCCCAGTCCATTTCTCCCTTACTGAAGTTAAGGAAAATGCATATATTTTTTCACTGAAACAGCCTCTATGCTTCAACATCTTATTGAAAATAAGCATTATTCTTCTTTCAAAAAAGCTCCTCATAGGAAACATTATCGTTACTGCCATCAGCATAGACGTTAATTCAGTGGGAGCAAAGCCTCACTTCCATCCACAAGCTCAGGAGTGGGACAAGGGACTCCTCCTGTCCACACAGGCACACACAGCCCTCACACAGCACATGTCAGGATGAAGCAAAGCCTTCCCTGGCCTCTGCTTTCCACCTACAGCACTTTGCTCACTGTTTGGGAGGTTTTCTATCTCCGGTGGAAAATGCCTTTAAATTCTTGCGCTGGATTGTTGCAGCTCCATAGAGCTTCCCAGGCTTCGAAATGAGATGCACCATCTCCAGCAAAATTAGATGCTTGACAAAAGAATTATTATATGAACTTTCCTGGATGGGGTTATCTGGAGTGCAGATTAGACTGTCATAAAGGCTCTTTCTGTTCTTGAAATGTATGGCAATATTGGGAGCACAATTAAGCTGCTTTATTGCTGGTTTACTGGGAAGTTGATTACCAGGGCAACATTTGTTGGTAGTAGTGTTACAAAGAAGGGATTTTTATTACAGCTTTTGATTTAAATAATCTGACCATTTACAGTCATTAAAGAAAATCTGTGTCACCTCATTAAATCAATAGTTTCAAATGTCTTTTGCTGTCAAACTCTGTTATGGTGTACTGATAAAAATGTATCTGATTATTAATTAAGGACAGATGAACCCAGGGAGACCTGCAGCTCATTTTTAATGGCTGCTTCAGAGGGCAGCAGTAATCAAAAAAGCAAGTTATAAATCAATTAAATAACATTGTTGGGTTCCTTCCAACTCGAGTAATTCTATGATTCTGCGATCGTCACCACCACAGGTAGTCCAGTGCCATTAGTGACATGTGAACGCCTCAGCAGGTCTGAGGTTAAGTGTGGACAGAACACGCCTTTCTCCTGCCCGTGACAATTTATGCATCTCCTTCTAGGAACTCAGAGTGAATCTCACTGTGCTGGTTTCCATGTTTCTCTCAAGGAGGGAAGTTTTTAGCGTATCGGTCCTTTGCATTATGGAGGGTGAATATTTTGGCCTTCGATGCATAGTTTGTGCTCATAGAAATACTGCCACCGTGCTGGAATAGTGAAACTGATTCTCTTAGTCTCTTTTGCCAGTACTCTTATTAAGACTTCTGTGTGAATTCAAATACTATCAAATGCCAGCAAACTCATCCAGCTGCACGATTGCTTACTTTCTTGAAGTGTGTCCAGCACCAAATACGAGCTTAGGAGACACTGAAAGAAATCGTTCCTGGTGAAAATGAACAGCCATCATGTTCAGTTCCTGATTCCTCTTCCTCTCCATTTCGACATAACCACTTGGTGACTGCAGGCTTTAATTGTGCCTACTTGCCTGCATGCTGGTTGGTTTCCTTCACAGACTTGCTTTGGGAAAAGGTGCACTTTACCATATTCATCTGTGAAGGACTCCTGGTAAAGGCTGGTGGTGTTCAGCTTCCAACAGAAAAAGAGCAGGAAGATGGGATCAAGAAGCAAAACTGAGAGTGAGTTTACTCCCTCCCCATTCAGGAACCTTATTACCCGTGATGAATAGTAGCTCTAGATAAATAAGCGTGCACTCCATTTTCCAGAATAATTGGCTTTATCTTTTGCCTACCAGCTATAAGCCCTACTTTTAATTTACTCTTTTTCTTATTCACTTTTTGATGTAACAGTTCAATGAGGGTTTAAATTCCTTTCCCCATGCAGCCCTTTTATTGTGCTTCTAATTACCTAGCCTAATTACTCTGAACTAGTATAAGCCCGTGCATTTTTAAATTATTTTCTTTAATTACAATTCTTTACTGAAGAAAATGTCACTGAAATACATCTTACTAAAACAAAATATATCTTCCAATCTCCTGAAAATGCAAACACATAATATGGACATTTAGCATATTTTACCTTCCCTCTCATTTTCTCCGTAAAACTATGCAGCAGCACTTACAAAAAAAGGGCAAAAATACACAAAATAATTAAATACTAGAAAAAATAAATTTTAAGTATTTTAGACAAGAATGAAATAGGATAAACTAGTATAAAAAAAGGGGGGAGAGGGGTGTGTGTAGAATATTCTCCAAATCTCACTGTCAATGTTTTTGTAGTTTGAAGTACAAATACCATCCTCTGTGCGGAGCAATATCTTCATTGGATGGCAATTCGTTGTGAACAAAACACTTGACATTCCCAAAATGGGCCCCATGAATGAAAATTAACAACTACTTATTTTATGTATTTTATATGAGCGTAAGACAAGCTTTAGATTTTTTTAATCCGTGAAATATTTTCATAATTCTGAAATTTCAACAGTAAGAAATTCACTAATGGGGATAAGAGAGCTGCAATTGTAATTTAAACTGGCATTATGGAAACTTCCTGGTAAGACACAGGTTGCTGGGGGAAAAGGAAGAATTTTTACAAATTACTCCTCAAATTGAGTGTATCACATTCAGTAGAGTTCTGCAAACAGATGCCTTGTTCAAAATTTCCATAGTCTTTAGACCTGTGTTCTGGAAATTTGATAATGCAAAGGTGTTTATATTTACATTTTAAAATATAAACACTTCTAACAAAACAAAGATCATGTTAATTTAATTTTGGCAGCAAACTGAGGTATTGGCTTTTTAAATAATACAACATATTGTCTGACATTATTCCAATACAAGTCCCCAAAAGGGAATAATCATTTATTTGTTTAATGATATGAGAAACTGAAACTCTGAAAACTGGTGCATCTTTATGTACATGTATTGGCTCATTTATTGCTTTGCAGGGCTTAGCTTTGACTTTTCCATTAGCCAATACCACAACACATAAAATAATTTCTGTTGTCTAGGTTATATTTCTGTCACTGATCTTTATCACAGCTGCTATATGAAAGATGAATGTTACCCCTCATTGATACTCTTCACAAGTTAATTAATTTCTCAGCAGTATATTAATTAGGCAACGAAAATAGCCTGGAATTCCAGTACGTATAAAGGAGGTCAGAAATTGATACCAACTTTCCTAACTCAGGAAAAGAAAGTTATGTATGAAGATATTGCCTGTTTATGATAAGAAACATCTGTTGTCTCTCAGGACCATGAAAGGTAGCTCAGCAAATGTCCAGCACTTGAAACGCTGGCTTGCAAGGAACATTGGTTTCTGCCTTCTCTAATGACCACATCACATCCTATGCATTGGTGAACCTGCAAACTGTTGCTAAGTGAGGACAGCTGAGAAGGAAGAGTCCAGCGGCTTCAGCACTGCCCTCCTTGGGAAAGGACAGAAGAGGAAAGGGGAGAAATCTTCCATGAAAGACAAATTCAACCCAATCCAAGCCCCTAAAAGCATTCACTGTTCATCGTCAGGGACAATTTTTTCAAATATATCGATTCAGTTTTGTTTTTAGAAGACAGGCGCTAAATACAACAGGCTGAAAGAGGACTGAAGATTTTATTGCCATGGCCATAGACTTTCTGGCAAGCCTACTGCCTCAGGGACAGAGCTACTGCAACCAGGGCCTTGAAAATCAGAATCCAGTTCAGAAAGGGGCTCAAACTTGCTTCAGGCAGGGAGCAATGGTGAAATCATCCTGGGCTGATGAGGTTACATCAAGTCAGCAAAAGTTCTAGGATTAAAGTTTTTCAATACATGGAATACAATGTAGTCACAAATAGCCAACACTATGGGGCACTACAAAGGACAGTTGCTGGTTTCTTGTTTATGTATTAGGATCAAAAGATTCCACTGTCTTTGCTCAAGGCAGTCACTCCTTCAGGAAATAAACCAAACAACTAGAAAATCCTTCCTTCATGGAATGACAGTTCATTCAGGGTGTTTATTCAGGAGCAGTATCCTCTAATATGTCTATCAAGGCTTAATATCAGGGTCCCAAAGGGTTTCTTCACTGAAGAATCTTATAGCACAAAGCAAATGTGATTGAAATGAGTCTTTGTATTGTTGCTGATGTGGTGAACTGACTGCAGAGCAAACAGAGAAAGATTTTAAGTTATCTTCATCACTTTAAATAAGATGTCAATACACACAAAGTACTTAGACAATTGCTTCTTGAGTTCTAAGGGAAATAAGAAAGATTACCCTCAAGTCAGAGGTTCCTCTCACCCAAAGGCTCTTCCACACTCCTAGAGTGGCCTGCTAAAACAATAAAAAGCACAGGGGAAAGAGGCTGAAGACATGTCTATTGTTAAGCTATTATCACAGAGCTGCAGAATAGTTTAGGTTAGAAAGGACCATTGATGGAGCTTGCAGGATGTGGAAAGCAAACCCAGTCACACAGAAAAGTGCAGTAAACACAGCTGTGAGATGAAACAGGAATAATTAGGAAATCATTCTGGTGTAGAATGATTTCATAATTATTCCTGCTGGTTTTGTCAGATTCCCTGGAGTGCTGGGAGTCTCAAGATTGCAAAAAAAAAAACTTCAAGGAGTTAGTAGTATTCTTTCTGTTGGTGTACATACATTTGCTATACAGGTTATGGACATCTATTTTCAGCTAATAAGAAACTACTTTAGTGCCTTTAAAAGAAGTCTGTGAGTGTATCTGAGAATGATATCACAGAACCATAGAATGGTTTGGGTTGGAAGGGACATCAAAGCCCATCCAGCTCTAACCCCCTGCCATGGGCAGGGACACCTCCACTGGATCAGGTTGCTCAAAGCCCCATCCAACCTGTCCTTGAACACCACCAGGGAGGGGGCAGCCACCACTTCTCTGGGCAACCTGGGCCAGGGACTCATCAACCTCATAGGAAAACATTTCCTCCTGATATCTCATCTCAATCTCTGCTCTTTCAGCTTTAAACCATTCCCCCTTATCCTATCCCTGCACTCCCTGATGAAGAGCCCCTCCTCAAGTTTCCCGTAGCCAAAGCCTACATATACAAAGCCTGGGAACTAATGGAATAATCAGAATTAGCAGAACTAGAACTAGTGATGAAAGTGCTTTTTATGTACTAATAATGCCTCAGTACTTCCATCAGGACCTTTTTCTTGGCTAAGTGAGGTACTTTTCACAAAATAATGGAGAACGCAGTCCCTGTGCCCAAAAGCTTGCATCTAAGCCAAAATATAGGTTGCCATGAGAGCAAATCCATGTGGAAGAGTCAGAGTCCTCTATTCTCTTAGTATCCTTCGAGAATATAAACAAATAATGGATAAAATTGGTCAAAGTATTTTATTTGGATTTTCAAAAGCCTTTTGTCAAGCTCTCTAGAGAACATTAAACTCAACAGTCTTGCAAGAAGAGGTAAAACAGCAGAAATGAATGATTTACTTTAATCACTGAAAAAAAACATAACACTTGGGAGCTGGAAGATTTCCATATTCAAAGTTTTCTGACTAGGGGAGGAGCAGTAATGTAGCAAAGTTTGCCAATTATTTGAATAAGTTTAGATGAAAGGAGACACATTAAAGCAATTCAAAGGAATCCAACAAAGCTGGGTAAACGGGAAGGATACTGGCTCAAAGGCAGGTGCCGATACTGGAATAAAAAAGTTTGAGCTACTCAGTCACATTCCTGATCCCTCCTCTGTAAACACCGCAAGAAAAGAACCATGATTTTGGTGTAGGCAATTTTGCTTTTTTCTTCTTAAATCTGAATATTGAGACAAATAAAAAAACCACAGAAAAATAAGTCACAACAGAATTAGAATTATCACCTAAATCGAGCTGTCTCACAGACTCTAACCATATCTCAGACTCTTGCTTTCAAAACATGTATGAATTAAGGGTCAGAACTCTTAGAAAAGGAAAAGTTCACATGCAAAATTCAGGTCTGGATCTAAGAAACAGACAGGCAAGGCTAATTCTCAGTACTGAGTAATCCTTTCTCTTAGTACTGAAAAGCACCTTTTTATCCTGCCAGGGGTGGCTACAGCTGAATTTCCTTCAGGGAGGACAAACCATGGTGTTTGTCACTGTGGTGGAAATCTACTCTAAGTGGGTTATTAAAGTGTCTTTTTTGTTCAGCTCTCTTGCTTGTCCCTTTAACAGAGGAGTCTTGCTACACACTATGCATTGATGGTAGATATTTTAAAACATAATCACAACTATTGCCTGCCTTTAAATACATCATGATAACCTTTCCACTGAAGGCTCTTAATGAATAATTTGTCATATCTTCAATATCCTTGGATCTATCTCAGGGATGCATTTGTTACTAATCATATCCTCTCAAGGTTAGTGAAACAGCAATACAAAAAAGTGTATTTTCTGCCGCGTAGGGTCAGTAATTTATCTGCAGAGACCAGTCAAGAGTGCAGTCTGAGCTCATAGCAGCGCATAATCGATGGCTGTGTTAGGGGGAGGACAAAAATTATTGCAGTTGTGTTTACCTCTGCTTTGTTAAATAAAATATTTTGCACCAACTACTTGAAACAAAGTTAGCAAAAGCCAGATTGACAGACAGTATGAAAACACACAATACATACAGAGCTGTTAAGCCACAGCCCTCTAATATTTCTCAACAGTCAAATTCCAGTACTTTTCAAGGCTTAGTTCTCCGTACTTTTCCATCAAAGTAGCCAGTATTCAGCAGATGGAGGTGTTTTCTACACTGGATGCTTGAAAAAGTGTATTTGCCATTCCTCTGCTGCCATCTGCCCTCAAAAATGCATATGTGCAGCCAGCTTTGTCGTCTCTTTAGGAAGTTTGAAAGGCATCAGTCCAAAGTCTAAAACCAACAAGTAACAAGTCCTAAAAACAGGTAGCTGTGTTCATTCCTATTCTCTTAAAGACATTTTTGAAAAAAGATATAACATTGAACTAGAAAATAAAAGGATGACTTGAATCATTACCCCTTACAACAAAACTCCCTAAATAAAAAATGACTGCAGGCATTTCACTTCAGTGTCTTTTTAAAGGTAGACACAGCATATTCAATTCAGTGGGTATGCAGAGAAATTTTGATCCGATGATTGTTGGCAGTAACAAGCAGGAGGTAAAAGGTATGTTAATTTTATCCATGAATTTGTTGCCTTATTTAGTTTGTAGCCTGTTTGGGTTGTGCTCAGGCTCCATGAGAAGCATTTATAAGAAATCTAGTCTTTTTTTTACTGTTGTTCAAAAGAAGCTCATTGAGTTGGAGCCTCTCTTGCAATGTGTTTTTCTCTGTGTTCTCCACCAAGCACAAAACCTCTAGAAACTCACCACCTCCCCCAGCGTGGAAGCTTGTTCCACTCAAGCATGGAGCATCTTCACATCTGTACAGCTCTCTGCCCCTACACTGCAGCTGGTGGTGGGGAAGGAAAGGCCACAATGGTTCTGTGCTTCTGACCAGGACTTTACTATGCCTCACTCATTCTTACCTAAACATAACACTTTTCCCCCATGCCTGCCAAAAAAAGGGGAGGGGAGGGGTGAGATGGTGAAAAGGAGGGTTTTTTTTCCTATTTTTGTGTTCATACTTTTTCAAAGTATCAATACATTTTTTCAGGGAGGTGTGATCTTTAGCTATTCATTTGTCCAAGTAGCAGCCAACTGATGGGGGCAAATGAAGTGGTTCGGCATTGAGATAAAACTGAGTTCTAAGATATGCAGCCCTCTCTTCCTTTCTCAGATAACCACAAAATGGTGAGGGAGGGCTTTGCTGCTCATCCCATGTAGGAGGTTCTTTCCTTCAACTGAAAGACAACACTGGGATCTTAAAAACAGATACTACTGATCCATGTCCTCCAAGGACAAACTGCAATATGTGAGATGGGGTCAATTTATGTTCAGTTATCAGTTTTCGTTCCCTCCTTATCATGAGATCTTTTGAAATCATGTTCTAAACAAAGATCAAAGATAGAAATAAGTTCAATACAAATTCCAAAGCACGTAAAACTCCAAATATGGTAAACCTTAACAGGTAAATTTGTTTAGGAACAGAAAGCATTTGGGCCCTCTGAAGAGGTGTGGCACTGGCTGATATGTAAAGCACAAGGTGCCAGGTATGTTTTTAGCATCATGAAAACAGCAGGCCAAATATTTCCTTTGGGATAGTTTTTCTACTTTCTTGGATTCAGAAACTGAAGACTAATAATTAACAATATATATTTAATGCCACGTTCCTAAAGCACATAAATCCCTGAAGTGGGAAGAAGGTGTTGAGGGAAGTCAGGACCAAAGCCAAGGAACAAACAGTTTCTGTTGTGTATTTTTAACATTCCTCCTTGGTACAATTCAGTGCCAATTTTATTTCAGTATTGTGGCCCACACAGCTGCCATTTCTTACACAGAGGAGTGTATCCATTGTGGATAAGAAGCCATCAAGAAAGCCTTGAACGTGCGCAAGAAATCTGTGCTCTACAGGACATCCAGGTCACCTGGGACTGGAGAGGTCACAGTGGCAATGTGCTGCTCCACCTCCTCAGGCAGGATACCCACAGCAGCACAGGTTGTATGCCAGGCATATGAGGAGAGGACAAACAACTGTTCCTCTCTCCAGATAGAGCAGACCCAGGTACCACTGAGGTAAGTTAGAAGTGAATGTGCTTTCTATACAAATAACAACATTTCTTTGCCTGTTGTGCAAGTGCAATATGTTATTCACCAGTGTCTCTCACTCCACACTGTTTTCTCAGTCTGACTTCAAGTCAATACTTTACAATTTTAGAAGACAGATCCTACTATTCAATGTCCAATGGAAAAAATATTAGTCCCTAAATACCTCATTAGTTTATTTCTTTAATGGTTATTTCCTTGTTTGTCCATGTTCCACAGAATAAGAAACACAAAGTAGTGTTTTATTGGATTAACTGAGACATCAAAGAGCAAATATACCTTTTTTCCTGGTTATATCTCTCCTCCATGAGCTTCTAGCATTGCAGCATGTTGCCAAAGAAAGAAGAGGATTAGATATAATACAGTTCAAACCTATTCTGATAAAAATCCAACAAAGGAATCTAACTTATTTCAGATATGCTGACACTCCTTATCCCCCGGGTGCTGCCAAGAGCGACATTGCCAAAAGACTGATGGAAGATTAAAAAAACCCACCTTCTGATCCAGAAAATATATGCCAATGTGTTTGCACCATCTGTCAGGCTGATTCAGAGATGCCCAGCTGAAGATGGGCTGCTGTTGATCCATCTGCAAAACATGCCCCAGACCAATTGCCTGACTTATGGTAAATTTGGAAGGCTGATCCAGTGTTTTCCTTTCTCTCCATTTCTGTAAACAGAGATCTTCTGTACAAAGGTATTAACTCATAACATGCTCCCATCCTGTGTGTAAGTCTCTTGCTTATCCTTCATGGGGAAAGGGGTGAAATGATTAACTGGATTAGATTCATCTTTCAATTAGATTTTCATTTTTTCATCCTGTTATTTATTTGCCTCAGCATTTTGTTTTGTTTTCCTTCTGAACAGAGAAATGCAATTTTACTTTATTTTGCTGGCAGGAGTGGGAAGGGAACACTAATGAATTATGTTTAATCACATAAGTTAAAAAACAGTTACATGTAACAATATATTACTTCTTCAGATAGTTATAGGTGCCACACCTTATGCACAGTAGAGAAATGAACAGTACGTGTCAGCTCCTTCCCTTGTACATCGATTCCTTTCAAACAAACAAATCTCTCTGCTTTCCTTGCTCTCCTCTCTACAGCGCTGGTCAAGGGACAGAACATGAAAATTTCCATTGCTAGAAAGAATAGATGGATTAAACTAAAAAAAAAAACCCAAACCTTCACCTTTTTAGATGTCAGTAAGTCACACATTTTCACAGAGATCCACAAACCTCAAGTGATTCCAGTGGGAGAAAACACGAGAGGCTCAAACAGTTGTCTAAGAATTAGTTAAGTTAGAAATGCAAGCTGTGTTCTTGTTAGAAGGCTGCTTTATCAGCACACTGACCTTACTGGCTAATAACAACCACTTTTTCTTATATTTAAATCAGAATAGGGTACCAGATGGGGAAACCAGCCAATATTCATCATCATGTGCAAACAAAGAAATGGTGTATCTATAATATGAAAAGATAACATACCATATGTTCTCCAAAAATTAACCAAAAGAAAAAGTAGCTAATTTGCTTCGTTTTCATTTAGCTGGTCCCATCCTCTGAGCTTTAATTTGTAGGCACTGAAGGTGAAACTCAAACTGCTATTCTTAATCATTGTTATGTACATACAAAGATTTATGATTAGACAAGTTTTCATAGAAACAAGGATGATAATTTAAAAAAATATGGTGATATAACGAGCACAGCATTAAATATTATGTCTAGGGAAACGTTTTATTTGGAACAAGGAACTGGATAGCACAAGTCCTTACTTCTGCCATTTGTAACCTATTTGAAATGGGGTTTGGGGACAAATACAAAAAACAAACCTTTTGAAGACCCAACAGATGCTCAATCCTACAGTGAAGTTGTGGCTGCAAAGTTATAGATATTGGAGTGATGGTAATTATTATGGAGCTGGCCATGAATACAGTGAGTGAAAATCAGAACACTGGGAAGAATTAGGTTTCCAAGGACTCTGTTATTTTAGAGTGCAGGAGTGAACCACGCTTGTCGTCACCCTAATCCTTTCCTCTGTCTGTCCCTTGTCCACCAGCCATCCCTCTGCACGTGTCACCTTGCCACAACCAAGCTGGGGGACTGGAGACACACGCTCAGCACCACCCTAATTGCCAATTTAAGGTAGGAGACCTCTGTTTGGCACCGAGGCTTGTTCCCATGCTTACATAATCCTGCTCTGGTCCAGCAGAAGCAATGGTGATCAGACATCCCAGCCCCTCGCAGGTGAACAGATTTCCCCTATGGCAGTTGCTGGGGATCAGACACCAAACTCACAGCTGTCTCAGAGAGGAACTTAATGGGAGAAATCTGGCCCTCCTCTACTCGCCAGCTATTTCAAAAAGGATTTCCATCATGCCTGCATGTTAGCAGGCTTCTTGGGGATTATATAAAGAGGCTATCAAGCTGACCATCTCAGACAGGCAGGGCAAGGGACTGACTGTTCTCCAATTCCAATGAGCTGTGGTTAATGCAGCATCTGCCTTGTCTGTCTTCTGCCTGCCCATGTATTAACGCACAGCTTTCTGCCGTTTCGGGAGTCTCTCAAGCATATAATAAATAAAGTTCCAGCTCCCTGGAACCTCCTGCAGCAGCTGATATTAGAAGTTGTTTTTCTGTGACTGCTCATTTGGAAGTTCCTGGGTTTGGCAGGACAGCAGAAGTAACCACAGTTGAACACACACACTTGGAAAGTTGGTGGCAATCAAATGAGCTCCCGCTAGAGCTGCAAGCAAAGCAAACAGCCACAGGAGTGGTGTAGTATGAGCTGCCCACCTGCACCTTCCTGGGGCTGGGGAGGGAGCAGTGCAAGGAGAGAAGCACAATAGTGAGCAAAAGAGGACAGAGGTCGTATATACATGCAGAGGGTGTGGGTTACTTTTCTAGGGGTTTGCAATTTTCTGCCACTTGATCATAGAACCACAGAATCATGGTTTCGGTTGGAAGGGACCTTAAAGCCCATCCAGTTACAATCCCCTACCATGGGCAGGGACACCACCCTCTGCATCAGGGTTCTCAAAGCCCCATCCAACCTGACCTTGAACACCTCCAGGGAGGGGCAGCCACCACTTCTCTGGACAACCTGTGCCAGGGCCTCACCACCCTCACAGGAGAGAATTTCTTCCTAAGTTCTCAACTCAATCACCCCTCTTTCAGCTGAAAACATTCCTCTTCATCCTAACTTTGCACTCCCTGATCAAGAGCTTCTCCTCAGCTTTCCTGGAGCCCCTTTCAGAACTGGAAGGCTGCTTTAAGGTACCTTCCTGAAGCCTTCTCTTCTCCAGGCTGAACAACTCCAACTCTCTCAACCTGTCCTTGTATGGAAGGTGTTCCAGCCCTAGGATCATCTTTGTGGCCTCTCCTGGCCTCGCTCTAACAGATCTAACGACAAGAGAAATCTCTTTTGTTTTCTCTTCTCTGCATTGTTATCAGAGGTTGGCTTTCATTTGCTTCCCATGAAGTCAGATAGCTTGTGATGGTGAGTTATCCTTGAAATAAGAGATTTTATGCTCTTCAGTATCTGTAACATTGAAATGAACTGCTCTCTCCTGAGTTGAATGGAAACCATAAATGACGTTTTTCTGACAACCAGGCCATTTCTAATGTTACTCCCTCAAATTTTTTTGCTCCGTTATCCAAAAAAGACTGATCTGGTGCTGCACCTTCTGCTTAACAGAGAGACTAATGGCAACTCACAGCTTTATTTAGCCATATATTTCAAACAGACCTGTAGGAAGGTTACTGCTTTAGTGATCTCTTATTCACAGTTTATTGTGGTTGAAATTGCCCACTGGCTTCAAAAGATATAGGAAGAGGAGGGTAAGACAAAAGATCTGGCAGACACACAAAGTAGTCTCCTATCAGCTTTTTTCCTTAGGGCAACCAAAGCAACAAAATTGAGACACACACCCACTGAAAACAGAAGAAAAAGGGTGCTATAGTTTTATTTCCTTAGCCTATTTAAAATTGGAGTACAGACATTGCAATGTATGGATGTGAGATGAAACCTACAGTGTCTACCAAGTGCAAAATTAGACAAAAGCGTCGGCTCCCGGGTAAGAATGGGTAGTGTTAAAGCCTTTTATTTGGCTGTATTTTCTAAGACAAAAGAACGAGCTTCAGTAAGTTCTCATGGGGAAAAAATTCTGCCTAGAGTCTACTCTTCACGGCCACTTCAGGGATTTCTTCCCAGCACAGTGGTGTCTTCTATGTGACTGGTTTGGACACTCACTGTGAATTGTACAGAAAGTTCAGCTGTAGGTATCCATACCTTAAAACCATCTCCTGCCATGCCTGACTTTTCGGTGCCTAAATCCTTTATGGGTTTCAGAGCCCAGTTCAGGCTGAAAAAGGCTGCCTCATCCAATAAGCTGTTGTTGTGTAGCTTAAGGGGAAAAGAGATGGATATCTTCTCATATTGCTCCCAAAGCTATTAAATAGTGGATAGATTAGTTTAGCACATATCCATTTTGGAAAGTCATCACGGACCTGCTTGTGGGGTTATTACTCTCTGTAAAACTAACTCCTGCTATTGCTGCCGGTGCTGCTTCTCTTTCTCTATAGAAAGTTAAACAAATCTGCTCTCCAGGCAGTTAAACAAATACAAATGGCAATAGTGTTACTCCCCCCAAATATAATCTACCATCTTGTTTCCAGGAGCCTATGAGTGTTAAAGTAAAAATCCATAAGAGTAAATTCAGTGCAAATAACCAAAGCTAAAAATCCATAAAAGTAAGTGTGACACCCAGAAGCCAAACGCAGCTGGCAGGCAGGAGCAGCCCTACTCTGTCATGTTAACAACCTGAGTCATTCACTCCAAACCCCTGCTCTGACAGGGAATCGCCTCTTTCCCTCTCTCTTCCTCTCCTCAGGAAAAGGCCACTGAGCAGGGCAGTACCCAGAGAGTCACTGGCAATCTTCGATATTTTTTGTAATCCAAATAACAGAAATGTTCCTTTTGCAAAGAGTAATGCTGGTGAAAATATATTGTTCTGGTTTTAAGTGACGTATAGGACAACATGTTTATTCAAGTGTTTCCTGCTAACTTTAACTCTGGCTCAGTGTGCAGAGCTGTGTGACCAAGATATTGTTTCTAGAGCCATTTTTTTACAGTCTAGCAACCACTATGGCCATGTACTCGGTGAGAGCTGCTGCATCCCTGAGGAGTAAGAAAACTTCGCCATGTTTTTGGATTCTTGCCTGCAATCATTGCAAAATTCATCTGGGATCCAATATTAGCATTTGACAAATACCCTCATATCAACAATCTTTACATTGCAAATACAGTATACATACAGGTATATCAAAGATCAAAGCTTCTAAAGCAGTGGTATGAATTTGAGACCTGCTCTGTTTTCTTACCTCGGCCCTTTTAACGAGGGTTTCTCATTAAAAGATATGGCTGGCGGCTCGTGTGCACGGTTTAAAGGAAAGTGAACATCATTGAAGTCACTGCAGAGTCTGTTATCTCCTCCCCAACCAGGGCTATTATCACCTAAAAGCTTTTCCAGCTAAAAAAAAAGTGGCTTGGAAGGAGTTGTGAGATTACTGTGAAAAGGCAGCATGAAAATAGATTCTAGCTGAAAGGAAAATCTCTCCTGGGAAACTTTCATCTACTGATCTCAAACAAATCCAGAGGGTTCGCTTTCAATGCCTGCTGAGATCTCAAAGCCATTGTAGGTGTTAATGATCCCTGTGTCACAAGAACATGCTGACATTGCAAAATGAACCTGGACCGGTCTCTGACTACCATCTTCTCAACAGGAGGAACCCTCCTGTGATGGATGCATTCTACTCTCCCTCCTTCAACCAAACCGGCAGCGGTATGGTTCAGGCTCCAGAAAAGGAAAAGTCCTGCCCATAGCTGGGTCAAGAACTCTTCTAGGAATTCCACCAGGAGCAGAGAAACCAAGTGAGCACAGATAAGTACCCTCATGCATAGCTCTATTCTATGCAATTTGACGGATTCACAGGTGGCTTGTGAGCCCCATTTGAATCCTCCCTGGATGGCAGCTGAACTGCACACCGACCAACACTCCTCTTTAACAAGCTCCGCTGTTTAGCCTAAGTAAGTCACACTTTAAATAGAACAAAGCATAATATTATACAAAGTTATAATATTGCGTGGTTTTGTGTGGTGTTTGCTCAGCTTTCTCACATGAGCAACCAGACTCGCTCTAGCACCACATCACATGCCGGGAATGTCCAGATATAATCTTTCCAGTGCATAAAGCGTATTCAGTTAAATGACAGCCTCCAGAGTCAACAAAAATCTGGAAAATACTGAGGTTTCAAGAATACAGATCATCAACACCACCTACACTAAGACCACGTAACAACTTGGTCTGAGGAACAGGAAGGCTTCAAACCCAAATATCACTGCTGGGCCACACCCTCACGGGAGGGGCAAGTAAAGGGTCTGAAAGGGGGTAATTGCCCAGGGAATTCTTGGTTCATGTTGACTTCTCTCCCTGGAGATGACCATGCCAGAGTACCCCTCTGTTAAACAATTTATTTTAGAAAATCCAGTGCCCCGAAACATGCTTTGTGAAACCTCAGATTCTGACCTCAGCTTCAACTAATGCTGGACATCCAGATAGAAAAAGTCAATGCCCACGAGTCTGCCTAGTGACACCTCTGATTGGAATTCTAGAGTAAATGTAACTGGGCAATGAGACGGAAATCTAAAGAAATTTGGGATGAGCATCATGAAACTTCAAAATCTGAGCTAAGCAACACAGGGACTGGGGTGCGCACACATATTCCTTTGGCTGTAAACACTTAAAACTCTTTAGCTATAAACATGCACAAAACAATTTTCCCTCATTTATTTCCTCCATCCACTAAGTAATAGTGGGACCTCATCATCAAACTCTATTAAATCACTTTTTTATTTAAATATGAGTTTTATCTAAAGAACCCACTTGCGATACTGTCCTGCGGTGTCACCTGTGCCCTTGCAAGCACAGGCCGGGCTGTATGGGAACTTCATGAGGTTCAATAGACCAAATGCAAGGTCCTGCATCTGGGCAGTGGCGATGCCCAGTGTCAGTACAGGCTGGGGGATGAAGGGATTGAGAGCATTCTTGCCAACAAGGACTTAGAGGTGCTTATGGATGGCAAATTGGACAGGAACTGGCAACATGTTGTAGTGTTGCATGGGGTTGTTGTGACCCAGCTGAAGGAACCATCACTTGTCCTTGCTGAATCCTACAGGGTCGACTTGGCCCATCAATACAAGCTGTCCAGGTCCTTCAGTAGAGCTTTCCTGCCCTCAAGCAGATCAATGGTCTCTCCTGGTCTGGTATCATCTGCAAACTGACTGAGGGTGCATTCGATCCCCTCACCCAGATCAAGGATAAAGATATTAAACAGAACCTGCCCCAGCACGGAGCCCTGGGGACATCGCTTGTGACCAACAGCCAACTGGATTGAACTCTGTTCACCACAACTCTCCAGGTCCAGCCAGACAGCCAAATTTTAACCCAGTGAAGAGTGTGCCCATCCAAGCCATGAGCAGCCAGTTTCTCCAGGAGAATTCTGTGGAAAACAGTGTCAAAGGCTTTATGGAAAAAAAAAAACCTCAAGCGTGTCTTGAAGACTGAAAAGGTAGTGCCATCTGCATTTTTAAAAGCCTGCATAGATGGAGGACTGTGAAAACAGGTGTATGGTAGCCCTTTCCAAATATCTATCAGCAGCACTTACAGCAGGGAAAGTGTCCTTGTTGGGATAAGAGGATGTAAAGCAACACCAAAAATTCTCACACTCACAGTAGCTCAGAGGTAACAAGCCAGACAGACCCATATAATTTTTGCCCAGTTGTTCCTTTTCCCTGTTCTTCACTTGTGCCATATGCTGAACAGCATTGATTGGAGCCACACTGAAAAACAAGAGCTTTTTGAGGAGCTCACATCAGAGCAAAAGCCACAAAATTCCGAAAGAACACAGAAGTTTGAGCAAGAAAACCATTTACTTCTCAAGCAATTTCTTTCTTAACCTCTTCAAAGTTACCTTATTTCATGTGTGTTTAACACTTTCTTTTCTTCTGCAGAAGGTGCAAAAGGTGTCAAGGGAGAAAATAGGAAAGAAACAATTCGTTCTAACTCCAGCCCCATAAATGTCACTTACTGTGTGGAAAATAATTGAGAAAGGACCATGCCAGAAATGTAGACATATGATTCATTGCTTGGCTGCAGATTTACATGTCATTGCTTCCGTGTACACAGTGCTCTTATGCTGCTTCAGGTCACAAGTGGCTTCTGCACACTGACTCCTACCCTACATTTTTCTTATTCTCTTTAAAACAAGGCTCTGGGAAATATGAAATCAAAACTATCAACACTTAGTTCTTCATACTCATATATTTTTTCGCCAGGGAAAAAAATAAGCATGCCTTAATTACTAATCAAACACATACAAAAAATGTATTTACCCCCACAGGGTATTGTTTTTTGTAGTATTTGATCTGTGGAAATACATTTATGTTTTTGTTTCCTATATAAATCAACATGGAAAAGTTTTGTATTGTATTGGTCCAAAAGGGATGTTTTGCATTTCTTCCACTCCATGGAAAGGGTTCAATAAAATTCAATCACAATCTGGTTTGGGGGGAACAAAATGTTCTATTCCCACTGTTTTTAAACTTGTGACAGCCATGAGAATAAACCCAGCAGCATTACAGGTTTTTGCCAATACCTACAGAATTGATAATACAACTGTGTAGCTTCACCAGGCACAATATCATCAGCTTTATGCCAGACATGACAAGTTCAGTCTCCAAACAAGCTGAGATTCATTAATTAGCCCCACAGTCACTGTAAAGTCATAACCAGAAGTTACAGAAAAAAAGAGCAAAATCAATTAGGGAAGGGTCAAGCAAAACATCAGTGTAGCTGTTGCCTGGGCTGCAGGTATATAAGCGAGAAGAAAAAATGTTGTAAAGAGCAGTATAGGGCTGGCACAGGTGGTCTGGGAGGACTGATGCATCCAGCAGAAATGTATCCAGCATGATGTTGGTAGCAGTATGCAGTCAACCATTAGTTAGGATCTCTGCTGTAATCAGCTTTCCTCTCTAGAAAGTCTTAACTAGGAAAGCTATTTAGAAAATGTTTTCCCTTTCACCCCCTAAATTTTTTACTTTTTAACATGAAACGGAGAAATGATTCCTTAACAAAAGTCAGAATTTCCTGCAGGAAAGAGATGGTTCCCATTGGATATATCTGTTAATTAAAAAGCATGTTTCCCTCTGAGAAAAAACAACTTATTTGACCTTAAATTTCCCAAAAGCCTTTAAAGTCTCTGTCACACAGCTGCTGTGAGGTGGCTGCAACAGGACAGGGGTGGGAATCTGAAAGTAGCTAGAAGGGAAAAATGATAACAGGAATAATTGCATTGTCCCTTTTCTCCATCTCATGAGTTTGCTTTCATTGTGTGTACATGCAAACCAAACTCTGATGAAAGGAACTCAGAAGTCTTTGGATAGCAAGTGAGCCAGAATTGCACCGATAAGCTCAGGAAGTCAAAACTTCTTTTGCCAGCACCTTACTGACCGTATCTCCCCAGTGGCAACCGGCAGAAGCTCAGTACCTGGGAAGCTGCATTGCCCCAAGTTATAGCAGTCTTGGCTGTGCAGTGTGGACGGCCAAGGCACTGGGTCCTCTTCTGAAGCCACCATGACCCTTCGTGGCCTGTGAGGTCTTCAATGGAGCAGGACAAACACTTTTTTCTTGTTGTTTGTTTTAGTTTACAAAAAAGCCCAAAATTTTTTGGAGTGATTTAGAAGTATTGACACTAGCTTCTCACAAAGTTGGGGAGGCACATTTCATTTAGTTTCATGGTATAAAAAGAGGTTGTTTACTCTTTTTCTTTGGAGTCAGATATGCACAGTTTCTATAGCAACTCCAACACTTCATAGCTCTAACTGCTGCACCTACAGAAAGTATTTAACCCTTTGAAGCATACGGATCAGAATATTTCAGAATGAATACCAAAATAATTACCCTTCATCGCATTGTCAGACTGCATCTGACAAAGGATGGTTCAGGCTTTTTGTTTCATGTGGTGAAAAATGTCCTTCCCAAGTACATGGCTTATTAACTCATGTGAACAAGAGAAGCAAGGAGTCTTTTGTATATTTAAATTTGTGACCAGGCTGATGCATCAGTGGATGTGAACTCTCAGATCTAAGAATTTAACTTAAAACGTGTCATATCCTTTACAACAGATACAAAACCCATCAGGGCAACTTTATTTTCAGAACAGCTCTGTATAACACAAATCCCAGGTTGGAAATTGCACTGCGTGGCAGTGCTGACCTCACATTTTATTCATCCCTCTACCAAGCATTCATATTATAAAAACATCTTCATAAAGCAATTTTCTTTCCTTATTTCTCCTACCTCCAAACACACGAGTCCTTTCTTTCAAAGCTGGACCTGAAGCAGCTTATGGCACATTATGCTGCCCTCTAGTTAAACCTCTTATATCCCCAGCTGGTAATACAATGTAGATTACATTGGAAGAGATATCTAAATATTCTTAGCTTTTAGGATGGTTTTGTTTTAGATTTGAATGCTGTAACTAAACAAATGGCTCCAATATGCAGTATCATATTGTACCTGATGATGAAAAGTTCAAGGATAATCAATCCGAGACTTATGATGCTGTCTTCATAGTCAGAATTACCTGCTCTAGAAATCAGCCTCATTACTATCCTTGATTTAAAACTAAGGGTCTGATGAGTGGGAAATTTGCAATGTTTCAGTATTTACTGCTTTATGATTTCAAGAGCAAAGGCTTACATCTTTTCAGACTTCATTACACTGCACAAATTGTACCATGATTTTGTGAAGCATCGCTATGAAAATAATGTTTTGGTAAGAAGAACACAAAGTGGAAAAAAGAAGAAAATAAATTAGCAAGTTAAAGCATCCTATTTTAAAATGTAATAACAAGAGTGAGTCACGAAGAGCCCTTTTCTTTCTCAGCTGAGATAAATATGTGTGTGGATATAATTGCAAATAGTTTCTCCCGTAAGGGAGGTGTGTTTTGCAGGATAATTTTTACGAAACAGGTTTTTAAAGATCTATATTAATATCTCGTCATATGTGTCGGGGACTTTTTTGTAGTATCCAGCTCTAGAACTAAGAAAAGTTGTTGATGTTACCAACAATCCAATTCAATGCATGGCTGCAATATCAGTCACCAAAAATGAAAACATTAGTAAAAATATAGACTATAAATGTTAAGTCTGAGTTTTCCTTTGTGTTCATAATACACCAGCAGCTAGCACTGCAAGTTGCCTAGCTGGCAAAATTTCTTTACTGAAAAGGTGGTCAGCCACTGGCAGAGGGGATGTGGTTGAGTCACCAACCCTGGAGGTGTTTAAAAGATGGGTAGATGAGTTTCTTGGTGATCTAGTTAAGTAGTGGACAGGTATGGTTGGACTCGAAGATCTCAAAGGTCTTTTCCAACCAGGCAATTCTATGATTCTTCTCAGTATGTTCTTAGCAGTACAACCTCATAGTCGTCCTTTACAGATTTATCAGGGACTGCAGGCTCAAGACTGTACAGATCTATCTTCACTCCTGTTGATAATGCTGTCCTCTTGATGATACAACTATGTTGACTAGTCCTCATGATTCATTGGTCTAAAGCTAAACTGGGTTGGGTCCTCCTGGGGTGCCCTGATTATCTGTTTGTCAGCCACATGCCCGTAGCCCTGTGCCTGCTGTACTCAAGTCCAGAAGACCATATTGCTGCCTTCTCCCATCAACTTATAACTTCAAGAGAATGACCAAACCACAAATTAAGTATGAAGAACAGCACAATGTATTTTCCTTGAAGAAAACAATAACTTTGTGAAGAAAGAACAATAATTTTCCTTCAGTCTCTCCCATCTCTTTACTCATCACTTGCAACTCCCGGGGTAAGATGTTGTGCAGAAGGAAATGCTGCAGAAACCAGCAAGGAAACTGTCCTTGTATACTGCCTTATAACACAGGTTATAAAAAGACTAAAGCAGCTTATGGATCTTTTCTATGAGGTTTGCAGAAGTTTCCATGAGTTTTTTTTTTTTCTACAAGTCTACCAGAAGCCATAATATCGATTGACCTAGTTTTGCTTCATGTGAGACAAGCCATACACTATCCCTAAATATTTTCAGGCAAATGTCAGTGACTGCACTACTAAGGAAAAGATCACCTTTCTCAAAGTAAGACAGTTTCAAACGCTTGTTTGGGGAAATGATTTGCCTTCTTCAAAATAATTGTAAGACACTTGATCGCTGGGGCCAAGACAGAAAGAAAAGAAACAGTGACAGTATACACAATAGGAGCTTTGTGATCTACCCTTTCAGCTAAATTGATTTGATCCATTTCTTGCTCTTCATGGTCCAAATTGGACAGACTGCAAATAGACCTGTATATATTCTATATGGTAACTCTGTGTTTCTTAATATCTTATATTTCAGAAATAAAAGACCAAAGAGCATGAGAATTGACATGCAAGACACAAAAAGGAAAAGAAAACCCACCATGTCATAACAGCCTGAATATGTGTACACTATGAATACACCACCGGAGCACACTTTAGCTGATTAACTGGTGGACAAATCTCTCACTGGGAATCACAGCACTGGTTGCCAGATTTCCCTGAGACTTCATTTTCCAGTGTTCAGGCTGAGAAAGCATTGAAACATATAAATTACACTTAGCAGTCCTAGCAGAAGGGCTCAGTGCATCACTGGCTGACCCTGCAGATTGCAATGCCGAGTTCGCGGCCAGGCACTGCCGCGAATGTGAGGATTCAATCAAAGTGCGGAGCAGAATGATTCTGGAGTTTGATTGCAGCAGGCAGGGGTCATGATGAGAAACAGTGGTTGTTCACCCAGGAGAAATTTGAGAAGAGCATCTTGTCCATGCAACGTACCCAAAGCCATCTTATTAGCGTTCATAGGGAAAAGCTTGCAGGGAAAAAGAGGAGAAATGAAAGCAAAATGGTTGCATAAATACCTGCAAAGCCCACCAATGTACGTATTTTTATGGAGTAAAGGTGAAACCGTGTGTGGACGTGCATATGCAGAGGTATCCATGCAACAGTCTTCATTTTCATTGCCAGCTAAAAAAATAGTGCAAGACAAATAAATTGTCAGAGATATAAACAAAGATAATATTCTTACCAGGGAAACTTAAAAAAAAAAAATCCAGGAAATAAAGTCACAAATTAATGCAAGGTACAAGATAAAATTGGTTGCAGCACTCCAAATATTTTTTAATGTTGCGATACATAAGGATGATAACAGAAATATAAGGTGAAGTTGGCATGTCATAGTCATATTAAAGCATATTATAGGCAAACTGGCTTAATAGACCTGCCTTTAAGAACTTTTCTGGAGTGGAAGTTTAACTGAACCAAAGCATACACAAAATATTAGACATTTTGTTTCTCTGGTATGAATTTTTAGGGTAGACTGGGCTGTAAAATTTATTACCTTGAAGTTTAGAGCATATGTAAAATACACAATACTTCTGAGTCCATGAGAAAATAACACTTCACTTTTGAAAGTTGATTTTTAAAGTCAGGTCACACCAAATGTTGGAAGGAGGGTTCTTTTAAAAGATGTGGACAATTTAAATGAGCATTGCTGCACTACAGCAACCTTTTCATTGAAACCAGACTTATAGACCTTAACTGCCTATACACTAATTAAAGCATTTCTCATCCTGTTTATCCTATTCAGCATTACGCTGCAAGCTTAGAATGGCTTTCATGAAGCTGACGCAGTGATGTGTTAATAGTATTGGATGATTTCTCCACTGCAATGAAGATAGTTCTTTGGCTGTAGCCAAGAGCCTCCAGGGAGAAAAAGAAATGCATAGGAGTGGGAACATGCCCTTGTAACATCGCTGCTTCACCATTTGTGCTCTGAAGTCTGATCGTAAAGCTTTTGACTACCACTCACGCAATGGAAGTATGCCCACACATTTATCTAGCAGCTGCCTTTATGCACTGTGCCTATCTAGAGGGGGGTACTTTGAGAGATATGCAAGCAGTTAAGTGAATTATTGGAAGGCCACATAAAAGGATGGGCAATGAAGTTGATTCAGTGACTGGCACACGGGAAAAAATGACAGGATCACTTGGGGCAAGAATAGTATTTATGGTATGCTGCTTTATATAAATAAGAGCTTTCAGAAAGAGGCGATGATGTCTCATGAGATCTATACAAATGGCCCCATTTCTGTCAATGGAAAGGCAGCTGCCAGTGGAAACCTCAGTAAAAGATACTCAAAGGCAGGGCAGAGAAACTCAGAAGGAAGCAAAGAGCTTGGAAACTTTCCTTCTACTGCCCGTGTATTTGTACTTTCAGCAAGATCTGCAATGCGGCATCACCTCTGCCCTGCCTTGCACAGGTCCCAAGCTACTGGAAGAGGCAAAGGCCAGAGGACACCACTCCCTGTTCAGCCATTGACCTACTGCCATCTCCTGAGAGGTTACTTCGTTTTTCCCTCCCTCGTTCCTTCTCTCTGCACAATGAGGAAACAAGATTCTGTATGAACTGCTGAGAATAGCATTATATAAACACTAGACACTGACTATTAATTAGGAAACTATGAAGACGAGTCACATTTTTTAAAAAATATGTTGTCTCTTAGCAACCCAGCTTCTGCAGCTCCCAATAAAGAATCAGAATACGACAATGTCACATTATTTTCCACAGTAAATTTGAAATTTGGCTTAATTAAAGCTTATGCTGTAGCTGGATTACCAAACAAGTAACTGCCAGTTACAGGGATAAATAATTTCTGTCCATCTACGTAACTAGGACAAAAGTCTTGTGCTGGTATTTCTATAATTTTGTGTATGAGACACAATTTAGTTCAGGTGATTGATACTAGGATCTGAGCATTTTCACCACCAAGTCATTAGTGAAGTCTAGACCAGCTTCCCAGTGACCCTAAGTGACCTCTTTTAAAGCACAACTGTTCAAAGACCAGAGCTTGAAGCCGCGGAGAGATTCAAGACTAGGTGTGTTTCTAGAAACAGTTTCCTTAACACTCTGCAAACCCAAACTCCTTTTGGGGCCTGATGGTAGTAAATGCCAAGGAGTTCCTGTATTTGGACAACGCCCTGAGATACATGGTATGAATGCTGGGGTTGTCCTTTGCTGGGACAGGAGCTGAACTTGATGATCTTTGTGGTCCCTTCCAATGAAGGACATTCCTCCCTGTTTTTTCAGTCTTCGCAGCTTCCACGTTATAGTAGCCTTTCATATGCAATTTTACACAAAGACACAAACATTATACACCTGGAGCTCCTTCATATTCTGCAAAACCCATTAGAAACAGTGTTCCAAACATAACACAACTCAATGCCTTGAAAATAAAATGGTTCAGTTCAGCTGCGTGAAGACCCAGGTGCCATGGTCATATCTATCAAGTTGTAGTAGCTGAGCTTTGGAAAAGAATGAGCCTAGAAGGCTGGCTAAATATTCTCTGAAGCTCCTCAAAATTGGACTGCCATTGATGTGACTCTTCTCTGGGTCCTTCAACAGCACTTTCTTCTTGGTGGTATAATCAGAGGTAACTTCACAGCCAGTGTTTATACCCATTCGCACCAGCAAAGTTGAATATAGTTCAGTGATGCTCAGCTTCAGAGGATCTGAACCAAATCCTGCAGTGCATCAAGCACAGCATTGCCAGTCAGGCAATGGAGGGGATTGTCCCGCTCTGCTCTGCACTGGTGCATCCCCACCTCGAGTACTGTGTGCAGTTTTAGGTGCCACAGTATGAAAAGGACATAAAACTACTGGAGAGCGTCCAGAGGAGGCCACGAGGCTGGTGAAGGGTCTGGAGGGGAAGTCGTATAAGGAACAGTTGAAGTCACTTGGTCAGTACAGCCTGAAGAAGAGGAAGACTGAGAAGGGATCTCATAGCTCTTTACTGCCTTTCCACAAGGGAGGGAGGTGAAACAGGTCTTTTCTGTCTGGTGACCTATGATAGGACTAGAGGGAATGGCAGGAAGATGTGCCAGGGGAGGTTTAGGTTGAATATTAGGAGGAAGTTCTTCACCCAGCGGGTGGTGGAGCACTGGAACAGCTCCTCAGGGAAGCAGTCACGGCATCCAGTCTGCCAGCATTCAAGAAGCATTTGGACAATGCCCTCAGTCACACGATATGAATATTGGGAGTGTCCTATGTAGGGATAGGAGTTAGACTCAAAGATCCTTTTGGGTCCCTCCCAACTCAGGTAATTCTATGATTTTATCTCTGAGCCTATTGCACTCAAGTCATGCAGTTTGTTTGCTGACAAAACTCATGAATCAGAGGACTTTGCCCACTGCAGCAGGTAGATGAAACCAAATACTCCGCTGCGAGCCCTCGAAGTCCCCTGCATGCACGTGAGATCCACAGCCATCATCCAGTCCACAGTGCTACCGTGCATCGCAGTGACCCACAGGAGACTGAGGACACCTGATGCTGCTAGTATAGGCTTAATGCAAAACCAAATGCTCTGCACAGACAGATATTAAAAGTCTGATGCAAGGCACAACCCAGAGGTTTGTAACAGAGCCACAAACAAACCATGGTTCCCCCATGCCCCAGTTTAGTACTTTACCTGTCTAGTCATTATACCACACCATGGAAATACATTCCTTGTATTCATCTCCAGAAAAACACGTACTACTATTCCCATAAAAGCAAATGAGTTGAAGGCATAACCACAGTTCTGATGCATATGAAATACCTTTTTAAATTCTCCCAGCTCACAGTAAAGGCTCATAATTGTTTAAAATGGCAGAAGATACAGTCTTTGAAACTTTTAAATATTTAATTTGCATCTTTTTAAATCCAAGGCAAGGTTTGGATTGCAAGGTGCAGTGAGGAAGGGGAATATTTTTGTTCTAGTAAACACAAGTGTAGTCTGTTTCTAATGAGTAGCAATCAAGAGACACTGCAGGGACGCAGAACATAAAATAAAACAACGAGAGAATCCAATATGCTGCTATTCCTGGCGGTTCTAAAAATTAATTCAAAACTGCATCCATTACAAAAGTAATAGAAAAGTAGACTTCCATGTCTGTAAATATTAGGACCATGGCTGATAGCTTCATTTCCACCCCTACCTCAATTAAACATGGCAGCTTACAGCTGAATGACACAACGTGGCCCCAGTTTGTAAACAAAACAATCAATGTTACAAATGTTTGTGCCTAATAAATAGATATACTGCTGTATCAGTTAGAATTATGCCTCATGCAATAGCTGTTCACTTCCAAATAGGTACAACTCTTATTAATCATTTGATTATTAATTTCTCCATTCCCAGCATAAAATGATATAATAGAAATCACATCGAAAAATCTTAATAAAGTAGCTCCCAATCTGCTTCAGATCTAATTCTACCAGACAGTTGTATATTGTCAGCCTGACCCAGATGCTTAAAATGCATTAATGTTTATGCTTTAAACTGAGAAAAACAATCATTGGGTATGATAATCCATGAATCAGCCTGTGCCCCATTGCACCTCCGTGGATTTGACTGCCTGATCTTCTCTCATCCTTGTATAACCCCAGCATCCCTGGTTCATTTAATTCCTTAAGCTTTAATTAAAAAACAGCAATGAAAGCCAGCAAGACAAAGCAGCTGAAAATTCCTTTGTAGCTTGCAGAACAGCTAATAATGCTTTGAGAAGAAAGAGCAAACACCGTATTCAAATACAAAGGTGGCCTACTGAAACTTAATCTCTCTTCTGTTGTGTCTTGCTGAGGGACACTTCACAGCGCTGGTCTTTTATTTATATTCTTGCATCAGGGGAAGAGGAAACCATAAAACTTGTATGGGAATTTGTGCATTATATTCACTGCTCTTTTATCCAGTTTCCTCCTATCCTTTGATAATGAGTCTGGAGTCTGTTTACCTTACTCCAGGAGAAAAACAACAAAATATTCTTAAGGATGTACATTTTTTGTAAACACAAAGTCCCCCCTCAGAGGGGGCTACAGGGAGATTTTCATCATAAACCAGGAGATGCTGGTTTGGGTTTTTGTTGCAAGTGGAAATGGAAGAACTGTGCCAGAATCAAGTTTCACTTGGGCAGTCAATGCCAGGAGAGCCCAGCTGGCTATCATCATTTAGGTGTATCGAGAGCAATGCGGACTCCAACCTGGCCACAAAATGCTCTCTCACCATAGGGGGAACAGGAGACTCTACAGGGTCCCAGAGTGTGTCAAGAGTAATTTTCCTGCCACCATACAAGCTTCCCAAAGTGATGTAGACTTTAGAGAACATAAGCTGTGTCAACACCAGAGATCTCCCACAGGTCATTTGGTGTCTGGAGCACAGAAGAGCAGTCAACAAACATCACCAGCAAACCCACTGGTACAGACGAAGGCAGCACAATCTGGGCGGCTGTGGACCCTGGTGCAACGAGCTCCTTTCTCAATGCAACTCCAGGTGTGACCATGAGCGACCACCAATGCAAGATGGCCACAGAGCTACCACGCCGAAAGGGTGATCGTGTTGAGAAAATATAACTCCCCCATCTCCCTCCAGCTCATCGTGCTCATACTTCCGTGCATGGACACATCGTCCTGTGCCTGGCAGGACCAAAACACAGCACTGGTTCTTTCAGCAACTATCAGACCAAGGAATTTCTTATATCCATCACAAAACTGCCGCCATATACAGGTGCCAACCATCCTGCCTGACACAAAGGCAAGCATCAGCACTTACACTGTATGCTACAGCTGCTGCACAGCTTTATTTAAAGCTCCAGGAGCTGGAAAAACTGCTTTGATCCTGTTCTGAGTGGTTCTCATTGTTTCAGCTGAAGCTGTGATCTCTGAAGGTGGTCAAAGAATGCTGTTCCTCATTTCAAGAGTCTTTTGATGGCTTTAGATTTTGTCTTTTCACCTCACCAGACAGAAATATTTTTATCATTTATAAATTCACTTCCCATCTAATTTTAGGCCAAGGGAAATGTTTCAGTGGGAACCGTCTTTCCCATATTTTTTGCACATGTACCACAATAAACAGTTCAGAACAAAGTTATAAGACAATCAAGAAAATTTATATTAATCTTTTCAAGTATTTTCAAGTATTTCTGAAGAGCGAACAAAGAAACAAAATCATTTTAAGCTGAAAGAGGAGAGATTGATGACATCTTAGGAAGAAATGTTTTCCTGTGAGGGTGGGGAGTCACTGGCACAGGTTGCCCAGAGAAGTCATGGCTGACCCATCCCTGGAGGTGTTCAAGGCCAGGTTGGATGGGGCTTTGAGCACCCTGGTCCAGTGGGAGGTGTCTCTGCCCATGGCAAGGGAGATGGACTGTATGATCTTTAGAAGTCCTTTCCAACCTAAACCACTCTGTGATTCTGATCTTTAACAATGTAAATGTTAGTCTTTTCCAAAAAAATTGGTGACTTTGCCTTAAATTCTCCCCTTTCTGACTGGATTTTAGCTGTAATGTGCTGACACTGAAGTAAAGTATGCTTCTGCATTTGGTTTTTATATAGTTGACTTCTTTAGTTCAGTAGTCTTATGGCTTTCAATTTGACTTTTTAAATTACGAGTTTATAGCATTTCACCTTTCTCTCAAATGGATAATCCTGTAGGAACTTTGCTGTTTGATTAAGCTATCATGCATGAAGAACCAGAAAAATTTAAGACAATTGTTCATTTAAATGGCTGTTAATTACATCCTCCTGACATAGTTATTGTACTATAAGCACACTTTGGATAAAATTGCTGTACTATCTAATTGAACTAAAAAATATTTCTGACATTTTAATGAACACACCAATTAGTTTTATTTTACAAGACTTTCGAATGAACCACAGAGGATTAGAAAATGACATTCAAGGTCTGCATATAATTAAATTGCATAACACAGGAGGGAGGAAACGTAGTGTCACGTCGAAAAAAAAAGATGCGGGGACACATTAGCATTCAAGATATGTTAGAATAAATAAGGTCTTTGTCAAAGAATAGACATTCTTTTTTTTACCACTCAAGTTCACAGAAGTCAATGGAATGAGACAGTGTCATTGTCACCAGCCACGGATTGCATGTCTGGGGATTTCAGGACCACTATCCTATTCCTTGTCAGACAGCCCATTTTGATTTCACTTTTATGGATATTTTGAATAATTATTTGCGTAAGTCAAGCGGGACCGAACAGAGCCACTGGAGTTATGCTGGAATGAACTAGGCAGGGGAAGATAAATAGTTGCTTGGACTTCAAAAAGTCACGGTTCATGTGAGGCTTTCTACCTGAGAGATCAATTGAATAGAAATAGAAATTGAAGGCACTTAAATCGTTAAATTAGACATATAGATTTCACAGTTATCCTGGCATCTGGGTGCATTTGACTAAGCTCCTGAACAAGAGGGCCAGATCACATGTGTTTTTCATTGAAATAAAGGGTTTGATGTCACAGACCTCTCTCTACAGCAGTAAACTCACGTCAAAGGAAGGAGTAGATGTTCAGAGCAGCACATTTTCCAAAGCTCAATAGCTCTGTAAACCAATCATAAGAATGAGGAAAGTATAAACAAAATATATATACCCAAGTGTATGTACAGACTTTAGTATGCAACAAATTGTGTGCACATAAACCTCTGGTCTCTTTAGTCAGTGGTTCATTAAACTCCTTAAGTTTTCTGCTAAGCCTCCAGTCTCTTCAGATGCTTTCCCTGCTGCAGACACCAATGCCAAATGTAGCAATCCAGCTGCACTCTGAATAAGAGAGAGACAGGAAAAAAACCTTGCTTTCCTGATCATAGAAGTCATCTTTTGAATTTATCAGACTGACAGTTGTTTCCTTTATACGGGAATAACTTGGCGTGTGAGCCGGTTTGAGCTAGCTTTCCCAAGCTCTCCAACTGCTCAGTCTGCCTCTCTCCCAAACCTTCCCCCCTTTCAAAGGAAAAAAAACTATAGAAAAACTGAAATCACACACTCTCTCTATATTTCTATATTTTTCTAAATACAAAGAACTACATCGCAAGGATATCATGCAAAACTCCCAAGAAAGGAAGAGGGGAAGGGAAAATGGGAAAAAGGACAAAAAGGAACTGAAACCAAACAGGTATGCACACTTGTAAGACCCGGTAACTAAGAAAGTAAAGAACTAATGAAGTCTTCCCACTTCCCTTGAGGAAAACAGAACAGCTCAATCCAACCCAGGACTCTCCTCCAACGTGTGGGCAGACAACAGCAGCCGCTGCAGGCCTCAGCTCCAGACAGGACCAGCAGCAACGGAGCTCCTGCTCTCCAGCTTGCCGGAAGAAGAAGAGAGCGAACTCTCTTATCTACATCTTATTTATATGTTGTGTTACGTTAAAGGAAGATATGGAATACCTCCATGGATCCTGATCTCCGTTGTTAAGGAAGAACTATAAAGGCCATTTTTTTTAAGGAAGATCTGAAAAATCCAAAAGACAATCCACTACAGCGAGCTAATACTGAATTCTCTCACTGTATTTGTCTTGCTTTCTCTGTGATAGGTAGTGACAAGATAAGCATAGTAAAGGAGAAAAAAAAAGGAGAAAAAGGGAATATCACTAAACTTGTAACAACAAAGCGGATACAAAATGTTAATAATTTAATGCTCAGTAGCACCCATCTGAATTTCATTATACTCTAACTATAATCTGGTATTTGTATAAGGAGGACAAATATTCTGAAAGACATGTTGCTCACAGTCATTTCATGATAAAAAAGGCAAATAAAATTAACTAGTTGGTCTTTGTATCAAAACAAAGAAGAAAAGGAAAAGGAAAAAAGAAAAAGAAAAAGAAAAATTGAAGGACAAATTTTCAACAGATGCAAACCACTCTGGAGGGGGTTGCCACTTAACAAATAAAGCCACAGGAACACAGTTTTCCTATGTAAATCAATTTATGTTGATGGAATTACTCAAGATGTTCCACAGTGTATGAGCAAGTTAGGACAACACCACATCCTGGTTGAAGGGATGTAGACAGAGTGTGGCAACCCCTGTTAAAGAACAGGAAACCAAATGAAATCTTGGAAGAAAACATTGCCATAGTTCCTAGGAGCATGTGAATAAGAGAGCATCAGTTTTTCTTCTATTTTTTTCTCTGAATGACATAAAAATATTTTCACTAGCTTTTCTTTTTCCATATTATAGAAAAAGAAATGAAGGGGGTTAAGTGAACTATTGAAACTGTTTATCTATGGAAAACTGGGATCAGAAAAATGAAAACTCCAACAGCAAAATATTGCAAACTTAAAAGGAAACTCTCTTTTCACTAAAAGACAGATTTCCTAACTTTTGTCCAGTGAAAAATAGAAGGTTTTGGTTTGGGGGATATTGTTTTCTTGTTTTGGACAGTGAGTCCTCATTTCCATCTCCCAAAATACAGAAGAGGAGGAAAAACCATTGCTATAATTTTAGGTAATGTATCTGGGTGGTTAGTAACACCTCTCTGATTTCTCAGGTTCTGGGACAGTGTCATACCCCTAGAAAAAAATCAAAACTCCCACATGCATCTGTCCTAACAAGAATTTAGAAATTAATAGAAATTTGCCCTTGAAGCAGTGGAGAGAATTCAGTGGAATCCAGATAAGGTAAAATAAATCAATAGCTGAGTAATCTCAGAGAAACACAACTGATCCAATTTGTTCTGAAATTTGGCATCTGCTATCATCTTTAATTTGCCATATCCCATACAAACCTAAGATACAAAAACCACTAAAGCAATTTCACATCCTAATTCTTATCATTTTATACCACTGTAAATACCAAGTTTGGTAGCATTGCTCCCAGTCTCCTCAAAAATGTAAAGAATCAGATTCTCCAGTTACCAGCATTTACTTTCCTAAGTACTTTGGTCATTTCTTGTGTGTGGAGACAACTGCAAATTTAAAGCCTGATCTTTATGCAGTGTCAGTCAAAATACCTTCACCAGGGAAGAAAAAATGAAAGTATTCCACTCCTTGCTGGGTAAGACTCCCCCTGAATGCATCATAACATCAAAGACTGTCAAAAAACTACTTACATCTAAAACAATTCAGAACCTACTTACCTGATAGGACTAAAGCATGGAAAACTGCACGTAACAGGGAAGATTCAGTAAATACAATATAAGTTTTCACATTGGAAAGCCATATCTACAGCCAGAATTTCGAAAAAGTATTCCCTAAAACATGTTATTTCATACTGCTTAAAAGCAGTTCTTTAAAAAAACTCATTCCTTTTGTGTGGTGGAGAAATCAATAGAGGTCTGAAAGATCTTTGGAATTCACTGTACAGAACAAAGAAGCACTAAAATTAGACAGTGTCTTACCTGTATCATGTATGTATATTTGATTTTATTTAGCTGTTCTTTGGCATATTTTGCAGGTTTAAATGAAATGCAAAATTGGTTGCCTAAAATTTAATGCCCCAAATGTGTTTATTTCTGCTGCCTATTTTGAAATATGAAATGGAGCTGCATTTCTTCTCCACGGTAGAACATTTAGTCCATTAACAAAAGACAATATAAATTTACCACGTAGAGACTAAAGTGTATAAACTTATAATATTTCTTATTTCTTGTTATTTGTTTACCACATCAAAGACGCTTATACCTTCAAGAAAAATCTATGATCATGTTAATTTTACTTGGTTATCTTCTAACTCTATATTTGTATCACTAGAGATCTACTAATGTGATCTCCACTGTCATTCTGTAAGTGCAATTCCACCCCACAAGGTTAAAAACTGCTGTCTCCATCTTCATCCTGAAAGGAAAACCATGGGAGTGTCAATGCTATTTTACTACTGCAGATTCCTCCCCAGCTTCTGTAGCTGTTTGGGTTTGGTCCTTTGCAGACACATCCTTTCCCAGGTGCAGACCCTGATGGCTGGCCAAAGCTCCTCTTGTCATGTACAACCAGAGCGAGAGTAAAGCTGACGTTTGGAAGATCACAATGAAACTCTGGACGTGCAGAAAACAGCCAGCAAAAGATATAAACTGCTTCAGCCCATGTTTGCAAGCAAAGGGACAGGGACAATGGCTGGAAGGGAGCCACGTCTCAACTGCTGATTCAAGAGCACTTCATCTGTTTAACTGTTCACATGCTCCTCACAGTAATGAAATGTGAGACTGACAGATTTTCATCAGGTTCCTTAGGGAAACAAGGCTGATCATAAATTACCAGAGGCTGCACAAGTATCCTGGGAAAATGCCACTAAATGTTCTTTCTATACTTACCTCCTTCCCCAGGCACCTACTGCTGGCACCAGTTGGAGGCAGGACACTGGGTTAATTGGACCCCTGATTAGATTGGAATTAGCTGTTCTTGTGAGATGATCATGTTGTTCCTTGTGCCCCAATTAGTGCTTGAACTCATTGCCTCTCTTGATCTGATTTTGATGGAGGGGTCTCAAGGTGAAGTTTTGAGCTATGTTTCATGCAGAATGAAAACAGGAATTCTGAAGGTGAGGATGGTTATACAATCAAAAGTCAACCAACTTCTCACAGGGCACTTGGCACACACCAAGGAGATATTTGCATGCAGAAGTCAGACCTCCAGGAACAGTCAAAGACCCTCAGCCATCATCAGGATCCTGCTTTCAATTTTGCCTATGCTAGAGTTCAAAATTGACTGAGCCAAAAATGCCATTTGACACTTGCATCCTACCTCCTGCTTGCAGAGCCAGGGGCACCCCTGGCCTAGGCACCTTCTCTCATTCTGACATGCAGAAGGGGTCATGGTTTGATTATACATACAAACTGGTGTCCCCACAGCCAACACTGTCAGCAAGACCAAAAGCAGGAAATCTGATTCATGCCTCTTCTAGGCATTCTACCATGGGGCTTTTTAACATCTTGCATGGCAACAGCACAAGATTTTTGGGAGAGCAAGGAGAAGCTGTGATGGGGGAGGCAGTAGGAGCTCCAGTGAGGAGGAGGCAAATATCTCATGCAGAGGCAGTGCAAGGAAAGGGGTCTTGATAAAATTATTCTGGAGAGACAGGGATTAGTGAGGTGAGGGAATGGACACCCCTCATTTTCCTTCATCATAGGCAGACCTTGGACACTCCTCACTACTCACTGCTTCCACTCAAGACCTTCCGTCCCAGTGTGTCCCCAAGCCCTAGTGCCCTGTCTCAGGCCCTTCCCCTCTGATGTGACAGAGCCAAAGTGATACTCCCCTCCTCAAATCCTTCCCTCCTTCTCTACTATCCTTCAAAATTGAATTCACCTGTACTGCCAAGCAGGCTTAAACTGCTGCTGCTGCTAACGACACATGAACCCATCAGAAAGCAAGCCTTTCTTCTGCTGCTCGTAAAGCCAGATGTTCAGCAAACAGCAGGAACACAAGTTGAATAGCAGCCAGCAGGAACACAAGCCACGAAATCTTTTCAACTTATTCAGCTCTTCTGAGTGAATCTTGCAATAGTGAAGAAATACATCCATATGCAGGCACCCAACTCAAAAAGCAACATAAAATCCAGGCACAGACTGCTGTGAAACCTTAATAAATAGATTAAAATTTGCCATAAACGTAAGGCACTGAATGCACTTCACCAAGTACCAGGATACACAATGTTCTAGCAGCACTGGAGATACAAAAGGTTCAAATACCCAAAAGACAATTTATGGACTCAAACCATCCTCGAGGGAGGTTGTATGATATGCAGCATCATTAGTATGTGGGTTATTTCCCATTCCACACTTCCATCCTGTGAGACAGTAAGATACTGGAGATTTGCTACCAACTGAAGATTAGCTGGATGAAATGAAGTCCTGGAAGACAGCATTCATGCTGTTGAAGAGAAAATGTTGGTTTAAATAGATAATCACCAGCATTTCTGTGTTAACCCACAAGAGGAAAGAGTTTAGCTTTAATTTCAGGATATTTACTTGCACTGAGCCCATGAATAGATGAATAAAAATACATATAAAAAGCCAAAGATGTATAGCTGTCAAACACTCAAATGACTAATACAAGAAGAACCAGAAGAAAAAAAATAAGCGTGCAGTAGACATTGGCATGGAGTGGGAGGATGTCTGATTCTTGTCAAACAATCACAAAAGAGAATTATTTAAGAGCCAAAAATACAGAGGGGCTGACTGTGATTCAATTGCAAAGGCACTGAAGACGGTGGTTTTTGAATACAACCTTTAGTTAGAGCTTAAGAAATCAAAGTTACTGTATTATTAATATGCCTTAAACAGCAGGTAAACTAGCAATTTCTTCCTCTACAGGTACGTGGTGTTCCTCACAAAATAACATTCTGTTTTGACATTGCTGTTTCTTGGCACAGGCTGTCTGTCGAGAAGAGGAGTTGAAAACTGAGGGATCCTGGCGTGTCTTTCGCAGTGGTTGCTGTGTAGACCTTAAAAAAAGGCAAGCGATAGATAAGCTTTGTCTTTGTGGTTGTTGGCACCTTTGTCACAGCACCTATGTGGGCTGTGGTTAACACCAGCCTCCAGCTCTGCTCTGATGAGGAGGTTGTCTTTCCAAGCCAGGTAACACTGAGAAACATCCACATCTGGTCCATGAATATCCTGGGCCTAAAGTTTAAAAGCTGTCAGGGCTCTATGTTTTTACAGGGATCAAAGAGGAGGGTGGGACCTTACACCTTTTATCTTTGCGAATGTGCTTTGCAGAGGATGAAACCCAAAAGCAGTGCATGCAGCATGGACAACACATCTTAACGGCTTCCCCACACTAAAAGAGTATTTTAAATACTAGGATTCAGAAGTAAACACATTTTTCACATCTTGGTACATCAAGAGTACTAGGCTTTACAAGAATGGCCTGGTAGTCACCAGCAAGTGCAACCTGCATGTTTAGACCCTCTCAGGATTAGAAAGTCCCTCAAGTCAGACACGTTATTACTTGAGCACTTAACGCATAACAAAGAGATTGTACCACCACCACTGCCTCTGTGAGTCAAGCCCAGCTCTTCAAAAGTAAAATTGTTTGCTTGTTTTCTTATTTAAAATGAATTTGTGGAAGGAGCTAGGTTTCCCTAGAAACCTCTGAGCTGGATGAAACTGGGTTCTTTATGAAAAGGCAGTTCCATCTGAAGACATTAATTGCCTTTAGTCTAAAGGCACATAAAGCTATTTTCAGGTTCTATCGTATCTTTACCTTTTCTAAGCATCTACAAGTACTTTGAAAGAATCTCTATACTTCTTTAACAAACTCAAAAGCCCAACATCTATATGTAGATAGTTTCATTTATGGAGAATCCTTTCACAAATGGCTTCAGATGGATGTCAGTTGACACTGTGACAGCAAGTTAGGCAAAATAACCTACCGTTACTGTCATTATGAAAGTTTTCTTTCCTTCCTCAGTGTTGACAAACGTTATTATAAAATTAACAAGAGTTGTGGAAATTAAATTTTTCCAATAGAACTTTATTTAATTCTTTATTTAATACCTTACAAAAGCATAGTCAGACTGAACCAGCATGAATTCTGCACAGAATTGCTCCCTATCCTCTGGCTCAGAAGACTTTTCAAATGGAGACACAAACAACTGTCGTAGTTGGCAGCAATACATTTTTTGAGATCTATTCTGCAAGAGGCATCTTTCAATTTAACAAACATACTATGATATGGGAAGTATGTTGTGATGCTTGAACCTAGGCAGCGTGTTCTGATCCCTACAGTGGTTGAAGGGTTGTGCAAAATGTATGTTTTGAAGCCTTGAAGTATGTTATTCTTCCATTTATTACTCCGTTGGATTCAGCTGTTAAAAAAACCACCCATGGCCCTGAGAAATCTCTGGTGAAGTATCTTCCTTGCCTTTGAATGTAATATTTAACAGGGAAAAAGAGAAGGTGTAGTAACCCTAGAAAGTTTGCTGAAAAAGTCTTCTCTTGAAAAGAGTTTTTCTACTCCAATAGGAAGATCAGGAGAAGAGTGGGCGAGTCACCAGGAGTATTTTTTGAAAAACCGGAACTGAGCAGTTTCAACTGATTCCCTTTTACTTTTTACTCAGATTATAGTGCTTGTTCCTGAAAGTCAGTAATTCCCTGTTCAGTTCATCACATCTAAGTTACACTCCAAAGAAGGGAATGTACAGTAGGTCTTTCTTCCCTCTTCACTTTCATCTCTGCAACAACTTTTCTGTCCATAATGCCTAAATTGGAAACATTCATTTTCATTTTAATTTGCACAGGATAAGCATTTTGTCTTTAATTGTGACGAGGCACCCTCCAATGAAGCCTGTAGAGCGAAAACCCACAATGCCTAAACCAAGATTCTGCTATCTGAACCACATTTCAGTTACTCATCACCTAGAAATTTGGAACTGCACAAGTGTGGGCCGTACGATGAAGATAGATCGCTGAATTTCTAATGAGCAGTCCTTCGATATTTACTTGGTTAAAAGACAGTGGGTACTTTATCTTGACTGTCATAACAAATATGTTTCTCCTGGCAACTCAGAGTCTTGTGTTTAACACTACATTGACAAATGTAACTCTTCCCCTTTTCTGGCAAATGTGGGCATAATTTTAAACGCAAAAGACCTGTAGGTTAACTCTTTGGGGCTTTTTTTCACTATTTTTCTTTTAATTTTATAAATTCAGTGCTTATCCTGAACTAAAGACAACTCCTTCAGTTAAGGTCTAAAACCCCAACTCAAAGTCATGTCAATATTCTCCCTATAAATTCTCTGCTTCATGCGCTGCTCAATAGTGTAAGTCAATTGAAACAAGAAAGGTTAACGCAGATGTCCTGAAGTCAGATAACAAGGACCAGCTTTTCAGCCAGCCTTGCATACAAAATTGCATTTGCCACCATAAGTATGAGCATAAAGCAGTGCCTCCTTATATATGGGGTTTATCAAAAGGGTTCCTCCATCCATTTCCCCAGCATCATCTTCCTTGCAGACCCCCAAAAAGGACCTAAGTGGGCTCAAAAATAGATGTCATGATAGTAAAGAAGAAAGAGATCTTTCTTGCCTTCCTTACTGTTCTTCAGCAGCTTTCCCCTTGCCAGTGGTACGTTTTACATGAACTGGAGCAGCTTGGTCATATAGACGTGGTTGCAGGAAAGGACAGCAGAAACTGATAGTTCTCAGCATTTTTTGAGACACCTTGAAAGTGATGGATGGACATCACATTTCCTGACATTATTTCCCACCATTCCGTGTGGATGTACCAGCCAAGGAGAGAGTTAGAAGTGGATTCATTGAGCAATGTTTCTTCCTTTCACAATCCATCCTGAGATGACAGTCCAATTTGCAGGACAAGGGAATATTCTTAAGTTATGGAAAAGTCACAGGTGACAAGAATAATGAATAAGGGAGATGGCAGAAGAAGAAATGGATCTCATATAGATTTTATGGATGACACACATAGGACATGGCATGGGGAAAGAACATGATGTGGGACTCATGATAAAGCAATGCCACAGCACATTTGATTGTGCACAGCCATCTCTGTTTTACTCGCAGATCACACAAAATGCATAGACATTCACTTCTTCCAGTCTTCTGACAGCAGCAATAATATAAAAATATGAGTATTCCATTTTCCTCCAGTCAAAGTCCAGCCATATTCACTATTTATCATCATTTATTCCAGTAAATAGAAGCCACACCCAGGCCAATTATCTTGCTGTCATAGCTTGTAAATGGTGTTTTGGTATCATGGGATTCTTGTTCAGGAGCTTTGCTTTGATTTTGAGGGCTCTAATCTTTATCAGATATTACACACCACTCATCACTGTCAGCATCCAAAGCAACATTAGCATCTGTGGCATTGCTAACAGGACCATCTTCAGCATGTGAATCATCCTGCAGCTCATCCTCCTAATATATACTTGCCTGAAAAAAATTAACTCCGGATGACTTTACAGATGGCAGCTGTTCACCACCCTCCACAGAATACGAGGCCAAGGAATGGTTTTATGAGTAATATTAACCAGTTGGATAACTTAAAAAGTTTTTCATAGCAACAACACTTGAGAGTATGGCCCAACAAGACTTTCAGCAGAGTTGAAACCAAGAGCGCAGTTCCTGCTTATTCACAAAAGAAAGAGGAAACATCACTTTCAAAAATATTCTGTGATGAAAACTCCTGCCACATGTCACCGACTTAGTTGCAGGGTGGGAAGGAACCGCCATGCCTGGCAAACTCTCACCTTGCAAACTGATGTTCTCCCACGCAGCTCCGATACACCTAATACATGGTTTTCCCTACAAGTCTAATTGCAATGTGCAAGGTCAAGTCCAAAAAAATCTTCAGGCACCGTGCTTGAGTAGAGCAACAGACATGTAAATGACTCCTTGCTCACATTTGATGCAAATACATGCCATTTTCCTACCACCTTGTGTGGCTTCTGGTTGTCTGCTAGGCTCTAGCTCTGCTCCAAATAAAACTGTTTTATTAAAAAAAGAGGAAGTATTTACAGTAGTGCCAAAACCTGCTGAAGCACAAACAATGTGAGATTAAGGTGACTGATGGCAGAAGGTTTTATGTCTACAAGAAATAAATATGATACTGATTATAAAAAGGGAAGTATTGTTAACCATTTTTCACCTTAATAACTTTATCAAAAGGGATATAAATGGTGGGAAAAAAAGGCACAGCTTATTAGAAGAAAGTGCTTTGCTCATTTTTTTGTGACTTAAGTTCATCATAGTTGTTCCTTTTCTTATCCTCTTTACATTTCCCTGTGAAGACCAAGTAGAGGAAAAAGAGGGATAAAAAAAATAAACTACTTCAGAAATATCTTTTGGTTTGATTCTGTTTTTTGATAATCCAATAACCAAACAAAAAGGACATTTTGAAACTGAGTGAAAGCTTTGGTCTCATTTAGTAGCAGAAAAATGAATGAAAGAGTCCCTAGGTTCAAAAAAATGACAAAAAATATTTTTAGCTTGATAAATATTATAAAACTATAATTCTTCGTTTGGATTTAAGAGAGAAACTGACTAGGGTAGCTTCCCTTGCTCTTCCCTTCTAATGTCACCTATGCCAATAGAGGTCGAAATAGAGCCTTTAAAATTTTCCCAACATTTTAACTTCTTTTTCCAACTAGACTCTTGTCATTGGTTGACTAAAGCCAGGAAAGAAGTAGTATCAAAAAAGTCCCATAAAAGTCCCTTGACATGTCATTCCCCTGTCTTTTTATGACTACCTCACCCATGAACCTTCCTCTACAGCTCAAGCATCTGTCACAATATCTAATCTGGCAATATATTTATTAAAATAGATATTACTGATTATAAGTCACTTCTGCCCACATCTTTTCTCACTACAAGAAGTACCACTCGCCAGCTAAAGTCTGACAAGTCAGTTTTAAAGTATCATCTTAAACTGACAGAATCTTCTCAAGTTATAGGACATTAGCAACTGCAAAACTGGCTATGAAATCTAAAAGAAACTGCAAAATGAACCCCTTGGGCTGTTCTTTCTGTTCTACTTTTTCTCTTGATAGTACATTGTGTTTGCTTGACTTGATCTTATTATCACATGTAGAGCAGATCTGAATGCAAATAAGTGGCAATTTCATGTCACTGAAACCATCCAGTGACTCAAAACACCACTGAGTAAAACTAAGCCTGAGATGTCTCCTATAAATGCAGAGTCATAGAACGGTTTGAGTTGGAAGGGACCTTAAAGCCCATTCAGTTAGAACCCCTCCTGCAATGGGCAGGGACACCTCCCACTGGACCAGGTTGCTCAAAGCCCCATCTAACCTGGCCTTGAACATCTCCATGGATGGGGCAGCCACCACTTCTCTGGACAGCCTGTGTCAGGGCCTCTCCACCCTCACAGGAGAACATTTCTTCCTAAGATCTCATCTCAATCGCCCCTCTTTCAGCTTAAAACCCTTCCCCTCATCCTATCCCTGCACTCCCTGATGAAGAGCCTCTCCCCAGCTTTCCTGGAGCCTTCTCTTTTCCAGGTTGGACAATCCCAACTTTCTCAGCCTGTCCTCATATGAGCAGTGCTGCAGCTCTTGCATCATTGTTGCGGATTGGAAGATAAGTTTGGAGCTGAATGAATCGCTGATATGGATCCCTTTCACTACCAATCAGCACGGTGTGGCATTGAGGCCAGCTGCACGAGTCTGCTCAGTTGCTTGGATCATACAACTCGAGGTGTTGTCCTCTCTGATGCACACACTGCTTCACAGGGACCAGCTCGTGTTCTCCCACAGCACAAAGCAGAAGGCACTGCAAAAATTAACAAGTTGACAGGCTTAAAAAAAAAATATGAATGGAGAAATTTTCCACAACCACAGGAGATTTTAGTTGGCAAAAATTTATGTTACTTCATAAAAAGTTTAGATAGAATCATGGAGAAAAAACTTTTGTGACACCTACACAAGAAGCCATTGCTTGCAGGAAGGCAACAAGATTTGTCAAGAGAAGGAAAACTGTGCTAAGTTGGCTCTGACCATGAACAGAAAGCAGCCAGGATGTTTTGCTTCCTCCCTCACTTGTCACCTTTTAATTTCAATCTTCTAAACACTCGTGGCTACAGGGACATGGGGGAGCCCGCTGTAACCAGTGTCAAGGCCATCAGTCTCTCAGGGTAAAGATAGTCACCTTCTGCTTATATCATTTTGGCCAAGGAGGATCCCTTCATTCTCCCTGTAACAGAAAAGATCTCAAGGCACACAGCTGTGATTTATATTTCAGTCACACCAAGCTGTACATTTTCACGTTAGAAATATGAACTATGGAAGAGATTTTTAGTGCCATTATTTATTAGACAAGTTCTCTGAATTTTTATCATCCATAACTCACACCTTTGAACGGATTTGCTGCTGATTCCCTTAAGTCATGTACAGAAGGTCTCGAAATACAGTATTTCTAAAATACCATTTTTTAAATTTCACATTTACATGCATTCCATCTGCACACCGAGAACATTAAATATCATAAATGTAGAGTTAATGTCTCATTTTTAAAAATTATGTAGTTTTGTAATTACATTAAATGAGAGGATACTGACTTTTAGAAACTAAATTCCAAGTCTCTTTCTATTGCCAAAGCAGTCAGGAATAGCTTTAAATAAGTTTATGCTATAGGGATCCTTTAATGATCCATCTGCTGAAATTAGAATGAAGAGTAAAAAGTAGCAGAACCATAAGAAATAAAACTTCAATTCACCATACATTAATAAAAAGCTCAGCAATTGACAATCAGCAAGGCTTTAATGAAGTTTTTGAAAGTTATAGCCATTTTCACTGAACAGGCTTCCTGTAGTTCTCTCCAACACAGAAAGAGAATTGAATATATAAAATAAAAATTTCTTACACAAGTCTGTATTTCACACTTCTTGGCTAGAAAACTGTTCTAAGAATCTCAGCAGTTTTGTTTCTACATGAATGATTTAATTTTTCAGTGTTTATCTAATCTCATTAATTTTCATAAACATTAGAATGCATGGATAACTGTATTTGACTAATTTTATTTAGTTTCTTTTTTTATACTAGTAAATATGTCTACAGAGTTTTCAGTAAACCACTGACTGTAAATTTCTCAGCTCTCAGGAAAAGGATGGGAACAGTGCAGGTATGTATGATTTAGCTGGAATCTGTTTATTGGGGTTAGCACAAGAAGTTTGTAGATGACCTTACAGTCATTTGGAGGCTGGCACATACAGTCCGATTTACCATTGCAGCATAACTCTTATGCAGGGTTTGTTCTCCAGGTTAAATATAATTCATGTTAGATGGCAACTATAGGGACTCGGTTCCTTTTTATTCTGCAGAATAACACTTCATTACAAGGTAAGTGATATCTCGAATTTATGGGAAGATTTACAGAGCTGCATATTTTCCCCTGATTGCTTTTTGACTGAAATATATCCTCAGACCAGAAAGGGTTCATGCCATTTAGCAGTGTTGCCATGACTAAAAAAAACCTTATTTGGCTGAAACAAAGCAGTTCTGATCATGAAGCAATGTTTGGTCGTGCCTTAGTTTGTCTTGCAATGTCTGTTTTGATTTTGAGACTGAGTCTTTTCATATTTAGAAGAATGCAAGTTACAACCCATCAAAAGACAGAGAAGATGGAAAGATAATACAGAAGGTTGATGGCCACTAACAGTTGTCAAGAGGTCTTTCTTGACTGGGAGTAGGATTTTTCTTATATGTGTGTGATTTTGCTTACATTGTGCCTGAGTGCATGTGAGTATGGGCCATCGTGCCACCTAGAGTGAACAGATATTTCAGCTGAGCTGTATTTATTCTATGTACCAACTATGCACATTATAGCCCTGGAAGTTCCCTGCTCTACCAAAGGATTGTCATTTCAGTCAGCCTGTGGATAGATTTCTCAAATGACCAACAAAAGCAGTAACAACCTAATCCAATCCTACCAATACATTGAACAAAAATATGGAGTTAATGCTGAAAGTATTCAAACTGTGTTTGGAAAAAAGGCCGAGATTTTGTATGTCAGAGCTAAGAAAAAGTCCAGTATTGAATGCACTATAGATAAGAACCAGGCTACAGTCACAGAACTGTATATCAAAACCAAATACAAGCTCAGAAGCGTGCACACCCTTCTCTCCCCATGTACACACCACCAGCCTCACTTTTCCAAGTCCTCCTCTTCCCTTTTTCTGTTTCTTAGCGCTGCTGCCCAACTTTAACAGTAATGTTACATGCATAGCAAAAGATGAAAAATACACAAACTGGAAGATCATAAAATCATAGAATGGTTTGGGTCAGAAAGGACCTTAAAGCCCATCCAGTTCCAAGCCCCTTGACCCAGGTGCGGCAGGACCTTGCACTTGACCTTGTTCAACTTCATGATATAGTGCACAAGAGCAAAAGCAGTTTCATTTCTTTTTAATAAAGACATTCTCATTTAAGTTTTACAAACCCAATTTTTTTTTCTGTGTTGCACAAACCGGTGCACACTGAAGGTGTCATTTTGCCAGGACTGTACTTGCAATGCATAATGAGTAAAGAAATGTTTTTAAAAAGGGGGGAATGACAGTTTTGGAGCCATTTTTCTAAGATGTTTAGAGCTGTAGCAGCAGGTACCTACCACCTGAGGACAGGCAGGAATGAACTCAAAGCCCCCAAAGCCAAAGGGGGCCTTTTCTCCAGCTTCAATGGCCCCATATCTGACAAGTTCTTTGAGTGTAAGAGACTGATGAGCTGTCCTTGAAATAAAGATTTGCCCCATTTTGAGATGCACTAAATACAGTGTCAGCAGCACACTGTGATCTTTCCAAATGACCCCCAAGCTCAAAGACCAGTGCAGACAAAGGAAAGCATCTTCCCTTCTCCCTTCCCCAAAATTTGGCTATAGGGACTCTTGCAAAATCAGGGGTCTGTGGTAGTTTGCTTGTATCTGGCTTCCATTTTTGATCTGGCTTCCCCAAATCTGAGGCAGGTACTTTTAGTAACAAGGAAGGCAATGCAGGAGAGACCTCTTCATGGTTGTTCCAAACCCGTTCTCGGCCCAGCCTGGATTTGTGCCTGGGATTGCCCTAACCCAGGTGCAGAACGTTACACTTAGCCTTGTTGAACTTCATGAGGCTCACACAGCCCCACTTTCAAGTCTGTTCAGGTCTGTATGGCATCTCTTCCCTCCAGCGTGTCAACTGAGCCATGTAGGTTGGCCTTGTCAGCAAACTTGCTGAGAAAACTTGTTCAGAAGTGGCTTTTCATTTCAATTCTGGTTTACATCGATGAAATTTTTTATGTGCTACATATAATGAGAGTGCTTCTTTTCTAAAGCTTTCTTCAATGTCATGGCTCTTCTTTCAGCTCACTGCCATTTTGCTACAGCACCTTAGTGCTAATACTGGAGATGGGTAATACCAGAGATGGGCAGCAGGACTTGACACTGACGTTCTGCCACTTCCTCATCTAAGTGTTTCCCTCCAGTGCTGAGACCTTTGCAAAGTCACTGCTTCCCAGAACAGGTGTCACCTACAATTTTTATTACTAACTGCAAGACCTTTCTTTTGGATGTGTTAAAATGCATACTGTTTGCAGTTGCTCAGCCAACTAAAAAATTAAGGTTAAATTTTTATCAGCTATCAGTCAACTTAAGTACATAATGCCCTTTTCCTCTTTACTCTTTGCGTTATGTGCTTTTTTCCCCCTCTACCAATCCAGTCATCTCTTCCAAGCAATTCACAAAGGTAATAAATTGCTGTCATGGGGTGAACCTTCCCTGAAAACACCACTCAGATACATGAGACCTTGGCTACGTTTGCTCAGCTCAAACTCTTTAACTGATTCTGGCGTGTGCAGGGAAACAAAAGCACAGATAATTTTTATGGAGGAAGCCTACATAAAAACTCTGGACTGTGTCTGACTTGTTGTGATGATTCAGGTAGGCATCAGCAATTTTACACCCGTCAAACACGTGTTGGGCAGAAGACTAGAGGGTGACAGAGACCCAAATAACAGCAGCTAATTGGTTTTGATATGGAGGAAATACAACAACTTGCCCTAGTTTATATGGTTAACAGGGCTGTTGCCTGCTTGGTCCAACCAATCAAGTTATAAATATATTAGATTGCCCAGAGTTGTGGCTGCCCCATCCATGGAGGTGCTCAAGGGCAGGTTGGATGGGGCTTTGAGCAACCCGATCCAGTGTGAGGTGTCCCTGACCATGGCTTTGAGGTCCCTTCCAGCCCAAACAATTCCATGATTCTATGACAACAAGCTCCTCAGGGGATTATCTGTATGCAGCCATCCAATATTATGTAGGAGTCCGAGCCCACAGAGGGACCATTACACGCACAGTCCAGGCTGTATCCCAGAGCCAGACATGTCAAGCAGTTCTCCTGGTCCCCTGGGTCCCTGGTGTTGGTCCAAAATAGGGTGGCAGACAGTGCCAGGACTGGGGAGTATGGAATACGTGACTGTCAGAGAATAAAAGTTATACAAGAGAAACCTTATCACAGAAATTACAATCCATCCACTATACCTACCCCGCTTAATGAATTATAAATGTAATGTCCCTAAGCAGTTTGGTTCTGTTCTTAGGGCTTTCTCACCCCTAAATTCTCTTGAAACACTAACAGTAAGCACAACACAATCTGCTTCATGCCCTGCTCAAATATGGCCATTCTCCACTGGATCTGCTTTGGTTTGCTGCAGGGTATGCTGTGGATGTTTTGCTTTCTTTTTGTTGCATGCAGTTTCTTTTTTCCTATTTGAGACTGAATGAGTAAAAAGCAAGGAAAAAAAATCCCATAAATATTTTTTAAGTGATTCCAAGTAGAAAGAGCTAAGTTAAAGTATCTTTTAGGTTTTTCAACTTTACTCAACTATGAATAACATGCACAATGCAAAGAAATTACCCAAGTGTAAAAGACATTTATCTGAACAAGTAAATTACAATGGCACTGTGAGAAAATCCACCTGTGACTTCAATTGCCAAAATCCTTTCCTGCTTTTTCACAGTTCCAGCATGAAAGTAGGAGAACCAGAGCCAGGTAGTAACTCAGTTCACTACATCTGTCTCCAGAAGCTTTTGGGGCGACTATACATGGCAATAGACTGAGTTACTGATGGCCCAGAAAAGAAAAGAAAACAAAGAATATATCTAAAGGAGCTATTTGTATCCTCCCTTTTCCAGTGATAGAGATGACCTTGTCTCTGTTGGCATTTGCTTGTGTCCTCCAGTGCAAATTAATGATTTCACTGATTTCAATGAGATAATTCAAATATTTAAAGATAGAAATGTGTCTGGATGTGTGACAGAGAGGCATTTTAGCAAAATATTTTATACTACAAGAGCCACCTACACTTATGAACTGTAGCAAGGTTGTAATTTTACCATGTCCTTTGTTCTTGTCCTCCAGTGAAACGACAAAAATTTCAGTGTGATATCAAATAGAGAGACGTTACCTTTGATTTAGACAAATGTTCGTGCACTGGTGGCGTGACCTCACTTCCCTATATTACTCCAAGAGGAACATTTAGGAGTACTGCAAACCGAGCACTGAGTTATTCCAGGTATTACCCGCAGCAATTACCAAGACTTTAAGGGCAAGTGCTACATAATTCTTGGAGCTGAAAAAAAGGTGTTTCCATGAGATAAAATAGTGTGCTTCAAAATATCAGAGGTTATCATGCAAGTGAGTGTTTAACGCCTGCAATTGTTTTCAATGCCTTACATTAACAGCATGTGGAGACTGGATTCCAGCATTTATTGATTCAAGGTAGTGCTGTGAGGGACTGGAGAGTCTTATAATCCCTATTTTGGCAGTAGCCTGCTCTGGGTCCTTCTACCAGCCACTTGACCTTTGTGTTTCTATTTCTTCTCAAGTGTTTGATGGAATCCTTGACTTAAAATTTGTTAAGGCAAGGACTACTCATGTCTTACGCTTGTGAAGCAACTTGCACACCATGGCCTTAGTGTCTAGGGCCTGTAGCTCCTGCCACTGTATAAATAAAGGCAATATAAGTGACATGTCAAAGCTTCTCCCCATACTAGGACTGTTGGCAGTTTTGTCAGAGTTTTTATCCAAAGAAATTGTGGAGAGAGCTGCTGCAGAAACAGCAGGGTCACTCTGGTCATTGAAAATCCCAATTTGAAGTGGAATATTCATTTTAGAGATATTTTAACCTGCTGGCACAGTCAATTACAGAGTGTGGATGGCATTTTAAAAACATTTCTTTCTTTTGAATTGAAATAACGTTTTAAGGTACAAAAGCCATGTGAATAGTTGCCATCTGGATGCAGCTAACCTCCCAGAGAATGCATCGAGTCACAAGTGTATGCATATAGATTATATTTGTTCTTTTTAGTCAGCGATCTTAATTTTTTTCATTTCCCATTTGACCTGTCTTGATTGGCAGCTAAAAATTTCAATTTAAACAACTGGTTGAGATTCATTTGCTAGAACTTATAAGCAGAAGCAGTGTTCTGATTAGCAATGAGGCTCTTACCCTCCAAAGAATAAAGAGAAATCAGTTTTGAAGAAGTGTATGAATATGTATACAATACCAAAGCTGTTATACAAGAACCAGATTATTGATATAAATTACTTTCAGTTATTTACTGCCCTTTTTAGGAGTTCTGCCATTTAAAATAGGAGACAAGCGTGCACAAAGTGCTGGTGTCAGGCAGGTAGCAGACATTATGCAGACTTGGTAATGCACTTTAGTCCTGGCTTATAACCTTGCTGTTATATTGTTCATTTTCTGTTTCACCACACATAAAATTGTAGAAAGGTTTCCGTCAGAAAGGACCTCAGATCCCACCCATATACAACCCTCTTTCATGGTCAGAGACACCTCCCACTGGATCAGGTTGCTCAAAGCCCCATCCAACCTGGCCTTGCACACCTCCAGGGATGGGGCAGCTGTGACTTCTCTGGGCAACCTGTGCCAGGGCCTCCCCAGCCTCACAGGAAAACATTTCTCCCTAAGACCTCATCTCCATCTCCTCTCTTTCAGCTTCAAACCAGTACTCCTCTTCCTGTCATGCTGGTTATGTCCAACACTATCATTTCTATGATGGACTTCATCTTGGTTTTAACACTATGGGGTCTACAAAATAAATGAGTGAGCAGGGGAAAGGCCACCTCAGACTTTAGAGGTTCTCCCTTTGTTAGAAACTTACACCATTTGACCGCTAATGAGATTTGACCACTAATGAGTGAATATGGTTTGAGATGGTGATCTGATTTATAGCCAACTGTCATCTTTCAATTTACTAGGCGACAATAAAAAATAAAGAAACACCTTTAAAAAGAGGCAGATGAGGATAGAAATCAAACCCAATGTATTACCCAGCAGGCTGCAATGTTTCTACCCGAACCATTTCTCTTTCCCTTTTCCCCAAAGGCCTGTTTTTACAGATATGATATTCATGATCCCACATTTCTTGCAAGTTGCTGCAATGGAAATAATTTCTTGAGCATCAAGTACTGCTCTGCCTGCCTGAGTGCCTCACTACACTTTCTAGGTGGGTTGGGGAGGGAGCAATTTCCCACCTTAGTTTTGCTGTTAGGGACCTGAAATAACTTAATTGAGTAATGTGATTAAGTAAGCTAAATTATGAAAAGAAGATAAACGAAACTGAAGCGAATTGCAGCATTTCCATCACATTCAGACTCTCAAAAATTACATTTTGGTTTTGAAAAACTGGTATTAATGTTGAATTTATAGATCACATGAATGGATACATTCATATAAATATGTTGCTGTGGCATTATATCTAAATGGTAGCACTGAAACATTTTCCCCTCGGAATTTAATTTCATCTAACTAAATAACATTTATTAACATAGACATTAAAAGGATCTAATTGAAACAGCTGACAAATGCAATCATGTAAGATTAAGACTGATATTGACTAAATGTTATTATGCAAACTGGTTGCATTCCTGTTTGAATTGGCAAATCTCCAACTGCTTTCCAAAGGAAAATGACCAGCATTGACCTATATGAATGAGTGCCAATTTGAGACGTCCCAAGAACAACGTTTGCATTACTCACATTCACAGTACCTCATTCAGCACCTGTCACGCCCCTTCTCACTGCAAACAGCCCGATTGCACAACTCCTTGGCCACAGCCATTTATACAAATATCCGTATCCTCATGCAAACACAGCCATACCTGCACAGACAATAGTTCGATACTAGTTATTTGCTTTTCACTGTTTGCCGTTTGTTATTTTAATTATCTTTGCCTATAATCATTTCAGCTGGCTGATCGGGAAGCAGGCAAGTCACCAAGGAGAGAATCACACATCCTGAATGACAAACAGTTCAGGCAGCCAGAGACTGATGTGACCATCGTGGTGAACACTGTAAATAAATGCATCTACAAAAATAAACCCAAAAGTAACCTCCATATATGAGAGGTACCCAAAAAAATACATCTGACTAACTAGCACACAATGTATCTGATGCTTATTCCAGGCCTAATTTACAAAAAAAAAAGTTCAGTACTTTTTCTTTCTTTTTAGTATTGTGAGATATTCTGACAAAAGATTAATGAGTAGTTTAAATATTGCCAAACCCAACTTTCTAGCTATCAGCAGCATAGAAACATCCTTGTTTTAATTATTTTTCCTCCCTCTCAGTTTCTTGCTGGTTAGAATACCTTTAAATTCTCTGTACACAAAATAAAGGAATTTTCCTGGAGGGTTTTGTTTAATTTTGGTTAATTTTTGTTTCTTTATACTGGTTCAGTTGTTCTTGTTAAGAAAAGAAATAAAGAAGGAACAAAAGCCCTATCATTTTTTATAGCACTGCTGGACTGTTGGGCCCTGGGAAACAGAGAGACAGACTAATGGCTCAAATACAACATCTATTATTAGTTCGGCCACAGAAGTTCAAATAACCTGGATGTTTAAGTCATGAAACAGGTGTCCTGAAAGAAGTTGTGACACCTTATGCAAATCCAGAATTGTCACAGCCAAACCACTCAACATAGGTCATTTTGTCTGATCTAGAAATCCAGCTTTTCCTTTCTCTGTCTTCATCCTGGTCTACAGCTTCCTCACAAGGGGAGGAGGAGGGGCAGGTACTGATCTCTTCTCTCTGGTGACCAATGACAGAACCCGAGGGAACGGCAGGAAGATGTGCCAAGTGAGGGTTAGATTAGACATTAGGAAAAGGTTCTTCCCCCAGAGGGTGGTGGAGCACTGGAACAGCTCCCCAGGGAAGCAGTCACAGTGCCAAGACTGACAATATTCCAGAAGCATTTGGCCAATGCCCTCACACACGGTGTGAGTGTTGGGGTTGTCCTGTGCAGGGACAGGAGCTGGACTCAACGATCCCTGTGGGTCCCTTCCAACTCAGGACTTTCTGTGATTCCATGATTCTTCAGTAGCAAAAGGATAGTGTAGAACTGCCTGAAGTTCATCCTTTTCCATACTTACAGTAACCCACAGCTAGAAGTGCAGCATTAGGTACTGTCATACAACTGCCTGCAAATGATTCTGTAGGTTTCTCATTGTTATTAAATCAGATAAATTATTTTGGGAGATTAACATTAAGATTGAGGCTTGTTTGGTGCCAACATACGTGCACTACCATGTAAACAACATAAAATAGACCTACTTTGAGCAACTGAAAGATAAGGACTCACAGGTGTTTGTATATGTAATTACAGGAGAACATGAATTTATTCAAGCTTAATGTCTTACAGGTAAAACCGAAAGAGTTTAGTCAACAAGATGATTTGTCTGGATTTGTCTTCTTAATAAGCCTTTTTTTCTGAGGTAAGCCTGAACGACTCATGTCTGAGCACATCTTTGGTTAACCTTGAAAACTAAAAGTCAATATTTGGGAAAAATCCTTGCACCAAGGTGCAGGAAAACTTGAAGCTGAAAAGCTCTTTAGGGACACCTGCTAGCTGATGCCTAGGCATGTCTGACTTGTTGCTATTTAAATAGGATTAAGCATACAGAGCAAATGATGGGGGGCTGTTTGAAAGTTCCCATAAGTAGGAAAATTTCTCAGTATTTTCACACGCATTTGATCATCCCGGTGCCTCAGCTGACTGCTGCAGATCAGCTCCTGCAGCCCAAATACACTTTAACAAGACAACTCACAGGGACAAGGGTACAGAGTTGAGCTTCATGTCACTTTGCAAGCGCAAATTGCATTCGCAGGACCATCTGCTGAGATAGCAATTCCTCTCTGTCAAAGAAAGAACACATGGGTTGAAGCACTGTTAATACGTTGTGCCTTTTAAATAAATCACTTTCTGCACACACAGATCATGTTGTGATATTTTTCATTTAGGCTGATGTTTCTCCGAGGGCAGGAAAGTAATATAAAGTTTGCATCCATATGGGGTTTAGGGTTGTTTGCCCCATTAATCAGCAGACAGTGCAAAGTATATGTGCTAATAAAGCCTTCACATTCCACAGGCAAGTGTCGTGTTCCTCTACTTTACCTATATAAGAAGCAAACTGTCCTGATGGATGGGAAAAGGCACCCAAAAAGAGATCTGGGGGGGGAAAGAGGCTCAGTCTGTAACCTGGCTGGACAGTGATGTGCTGCATGACCTCCTGAGGTACTGCAGGCCAAGAAATTTTCCAGCTGAACGACCTTCTCTTGAAAAAAATTGATTCAACCATAGCATGGCATTTCGAGCACTTTGTAGGTGTGTGTCGAGTATATCAAGACACTTGACAGGACGAGATAGAGATGATTTTATCCGTGAGTCTTTCATTTCACCTGTAAAGCAAATGCTTTCAGCTCAGGGCTGAGAAGAAACTCCAGTTCTGCCTATCTGTAGGCCCACATGTAGGACTGCAATATGTTTAGCATCATCTGTAGTTATTTACTTATTGGTTGCCAGGGAAGTGGTTCTGAAAAATCCTGGGTCTGTTTTCCTTCTGGTCCTTTAGACCAAATTCACCGATGGGTTCTGATTGCCCTCCCGCGTTCACAGAGTGCTTGTGGTAAGATTTCAGTTCGCAAAATCCTGTCCTGGAAGCATCTCTCATGTCTGAGCCGCAGGGTTCCAGTTGCACATGAATCAGAGATGTTGTCATGTGAAAAATAGCAAAATGGTCTAGCTTAACCTCCCTACTCATAAAACTGCATCTTGAGGACACATCCACGTGGAAGCACCTAAGACCTCCAGGAAAACAAGGAAGTGCCAAAAAAGAAATCCTTCTCATTTAAGGGTAGACAGGCAAATTTTCATACTTGAAAAGAACAGCAGTAGGAAGTAGTGATTTATTTTTGTTCAGCTCTGGAATTTATAATTCTGCTAGTGAGAATGCAAGATTCAAAATAAAATACTTGACAGATGTCACTCAAAGTTGGCATCTTAAATAAAGAATCAATACCATGGACAGATTGGTGCTAATACTACAGATATTCTTTAAATTAAAACAAAACTTTAATTAGTGCTCTGAATATGTTCAGAGCTCAGACACAGATAGAGATTTTACTGTTCCCCTTCATACTCCCTTGCTGATATTTGACAGCTTTTGTTTATCAGCTAGTTTTGTTATTATCAGCCCTAACATGCTCCAGTAGCCTCAGTGATCTGAGAGCACTGATAAAATAAACCTTGAGAATGACAATGCTGGCAGCTTAGTGGAACAAAGAAGCCGACAAGCTACGCTTTAAAATGGAAATCAATATTAACTTCCATCACATTTAAGAAACAAGATAGATTTGACAAATAGTATCAAAAACTTACCTCCAATTGACTTTTGTAAAGGAATATTTCTCTTATATTCCATTTATGTTTCAAGAGGTTACTGAAGGTGTTTAATAACATCTTCATGTCATCAGAGAATTTGTTATTACAAATGAATATTTTAAGTTTTGTGCTCAGAGAAAGAAAACTTTAATCAGTATAAAAAAATCAAAGATATAGAAAAGCTCAGCTGGCTGAAAATGAGCCAGCAGTGGCCCAGGTGACCAAGAAGGCCAACAGGATCCTGGCTTGGATCATCCAAGGTATAGCCAGCAGGAGCAGGGAAGAGATTGTTCCCTTGTACTCAGCACTGGTGAGGCTGCACCTGGGTTCAGTTTTGGGCCCCTCAGTACAGGAAAGACATTGAGGGGTTGGAGCACATCTGGAGAAGGGAATGGAGTTGGGGAAGGGTCTGGAGCCCAGGGGTTCTAGGGGTGGCTGAGGGACCTGTAGCTGTTTAGCCTGGAGAAGAGGAGGCTGAGGGGAGACGTCATTGCTCTCTGCAGCTCTTGGGAAGGAGGTTGTGGTGAGGCAGATGTTGGTCTCTTCTCCCAAGTAACAGGTGATAGGATGAGAGGAAATGGCCTAAAATTGCACCAGGGGAGGGGGAGGCTTAGACTCGATGTTAGGAAACATTTTTTTACTGAAGGAGTGGCAAAACACTGGCAGAGGCTGCCCAGGGAAGCGGTGGAGTCTCCATCCCTGGAAGAATTCAAAAACTGCGCGGCCGTGGCACTTTAGGAGTTTAGTTGGCACAGTGGTGTTGGGCTGATGGTTGGACTGCATGAGCTTAATGGTTCCAGCCTTAATGGTTTTATGATTCTATGATTCTATACTCCAAATAGCTCAGTAGCCTGTAAGTAACCAAGAGATATTAACATATTGTCTGCTGTCATCACAAGATAGTGGCTCACTGTCAGACAAGTTTCACTTCATTATTTGGGCAAAACTTTTTTCATAAAGATAACACCATGGAAACTTATGCATAATTGATTGTTTGCTAAATCTGCATGCAATCACTGTAGCACCAACAATATAGGGTCAACATAGACATGGCCAGAGCCCTCTTCAAAAAATCTGAAGTACAGTTTCTCCATTCTTTACAAATAGAGGGACAGATCAGCTCCTATGCCCAGAAAATCCTTTCTGAAATTACCATTGGGAATGTTATGTAAGTGTAATATCTCTGAGTAAATTTTACAAAGCATAAAGAAAAGCTGCATGTCATAACCGGGGATAGAAATGTGAAAAGAACATATGGATTCTACGCATACAAAGAGGGATGTATTAGTTGCAGAATGAAATGCATGCAAACACTGAAGGAGGGCTGCAAAATCATCTCCCTATGCCAGGGTGGACCACTGCACCTCTGATGTAGTCCTTTTGGATGTATAACCCTTGGCTTTAAGAGCCTCCAGTAACAGAGGTTGTACAACCTCTCAGACGATCAATTTCAACAACTATTTCAAAGTATAGAAATCTTATGATAAGCCTAATTTAGCCTTATGATTAGACTTAATTTCCCTTGCTGTCATCCAAGCCAATTAACTTTTTGCCCTGGCATGAAGAAGAAGCTACTCAGCAGCTATAGACATATTGCAAGTCTGGACTATCATTTCCCCCTTAAGTCTTTCCCCCTCAAAATTTAACCAAGACAAAATCTGCCACTAAATGGAGCAAAGTCTTATTCCACACATGAACAATTTTTCTATTTTAATATCTACATATAATGTTTGTCCTTTTTTTAAAGCACAATCCACTGTAATTCCCAGTTCCATTTCTGAAGAACTGTTGGCAGTCAGCTAGTCTACACCTAGCAAAGGATAAACCATCTCCGGGTCTTTACTGAATGTTCTCAGAGACAGGCTTGACTGGAAACTTACTCCCATTAGGACAGAACAAAATTTTACAAGGAAGATAAAGTGTGTGATTTGAAGAGCATTTCATTGATTCTATGTCTGCAAGAATCATTTCACTTATGCAGAAAGCGATCTATGACACACAAAACAGCACTATCTATACACATGTACCTTATTACAGGACTTGAATATCTTTCATATTGTTAGATAATAATGGTTTACTACATCTACTGAGCCTGTTATATAAAGCAGGTTGCATTCTTCATTGCTATGCATGGCATGTAGTCATCTACATCAATGGAAAAAAACCCCAACAGTATCCTATCAAACTGAAGTGGCCCACAAGGCTTATTGAACCAATAGAGCAGATTTGCAGGGCATTTCAAATGCAAAGAGTCAATCTTGACTTTTAACAATTAGGAAAGGTAGATGCCAAAGCATAAAAATACGAAGCAGCAATGTTATTCCAGCTCCCAGAGCAAAAGTGTAAGAAATTCTATAGCAAAAAGACTGGGATTACAGATACTCAGTCAACCCTGAGCTAGCTAAATGCAAGCTGACTTCTGGAAAACAAAGGGCAGCATATTCAGATAGTGCTGTTCACAAGCCCTGCACTCAATGAAGGTTTTTCCCTAAGGTCCCGCCTAGGTCGGATCTTTAAATATGGGCAGCTTTAGGAGAAATTCTTCCTGAGAAGACGACCGCTGTTTGCAGGAGCAGTGCAGTACCAGCCACAGGCTGTGGGACAAGGTGGATGGATGGACACCAGAAACAGCAGTGAACTTGTACACACCGTAGTGGTCAGAAATCATTTTGTGAACTTCTCCAGTGAGAGATGACCAAATGAGCTCCTTTTGGACACAGTCACAACATCAGGACAAGCCGTGGTTACCTGCTGCTCAGTGCAGGGACAACGTGTACCCAGGCTCAGCTCGCTCCTTGGCTGGGAACTGCTTTGGATCACGCAGGCAGACTCCAAGTGTCCTTATTTACAGACTTCCACCTGTCCTGCTCTATTTCTTGGCTCCAGCTTCAGTATGTGTCTCCAACAATTTTGCAACCTGCCAGCCGGGAGCTGTGTTGCCCTAAAGATAGGATATTAATGAGCAATCAGGCACAGCAGATCTTAATGCTGCGTACCCTCTGGACTCAAGTGAGAGTACCTCTTGTTCTGCTCACTGCTTTCATGAGGTGCAGCCATCGTGCCAGCAGAGACAGGCACTAACAGAAAGGCTCGGTTATGCAAAGAGGAGAATAACTGCCAACGGCAAAATATGGGGATATTTTTTCTTCAGGACACAGCAAGAAAGCTGAAGAAAGAAATAGCATGCAGTTTCTTTGTTTCTGAGCCCTTCCCAGCTCTTTTTTTACTGTAAGCAAAAAGCTTAAAAAACCTGAATGCAACATATATTATTATTATTATCTTTGCACTGTAAAAGGAGGAACAGGGTTTGTTCACCGGGGATATTTATTCTACTTACTTTGCTTCCTCTTCCAGTTAAATCCTCTCTTCATCTGCATTTCTCAGAACAGCACCTAGATTGCTTTTATCATTATTATTTTAGTCCAAATTCTTATTTTTTCTTGTTAATTACAATGTGATTTTGCTGAATTAGAATAAAATAACACTGGTAACAACCACCACAGACAAAGATCCCTCTAGGTGTCTTAGCAACATTATTCTTATATTTTTAGCAACATTTTTCTTATATTCTGCAGTTGTTCTTGATTCACTGTTCCGTTTCATCCAGTGCTACAAAATGTAATCTAAAATCTTCAGACAGCCATGTATGCTAAAGTCTGACATAGACTTTGAAGAGTTTGATACTGGATCTGAAGACAAACCAGTCCTAGGTCCAGAGCCCAATTCTGTGGACATTAAAGGGTCTTTGTTAAAAACTGCACGAAATGATTTTTTAATTATGACCATTTATCAGAAGGAGAAAGTTAAAGAAATCCAGGGTCTTTTGTACAAATAAAGAAATGGAAGTTGTAGCCAACATGATGCAAATTTTCAGCTAAAACTTTTGCCATTTTCAGCTGTGTTTGAAACACAAATGCCTGCGCCACAAGGATGGCACCTGCGTAGGTGAATCAGCACATCTGGCTGACCATTATCACTCCCTGTCATGTATTTAAGGTGTGGAACAATGCATCTTATTTGTGAGTTCTGATTTCTATAAAAAAGAATCATTCATGGGGGGAGTTCCCCCAAAAAATCCCTTTCTTTCTGTGAGTCTTTCACAGCTGCCTGGTCTGACACACATGGCTCAAGGAACTGCGGTAGGAGCCCTAAACCAATTCTTGGTGATGAATTCATGTAAATGTAAGGAAGTGGTACCTGGATCATGCCATGGTAATGAGGACTCATCAGGTCTATTTAAGAGCTACAACACACACGTTGGTGAATGGCAATTTATATTATTCATCTATTTCAAAGATGAACGACCAAGAAAGATCCCCCTATGCTTCCTATGTTCATTATATAATGTCATTCATATCCATCCTCATTACCATCTAAGAAAACCAGAAGAGAACCTTCCTTCCTAATCAGACTGCAACCACTGACAGTGACACTTCTTCCTAAGAATCCTATGCCCAAGACCTGTGGCTCTCCCCAGGGAGTTACCCTATCTATATATATATGATGTGTCATCTGTATGACATACCATCACATTTGAGCCTCATATCACAACTGAGAGCCGAACAGTAATAGAGCACCACTGCTAAAATATGGGCAGGACCAGATCTGATTGCAGGTCCTCTGGTCACAGCAAGGATATAATTTTTTCCTCCCAGAGCACCCATCTCCTCTGCAGAAAGTACTTAACTGCCTGCAGGTAAAAGCTTCCTCTGTTTTTTTTTTCCACCTTCTGCTCAGGGATTTCCTGGCCTTTCTCTTTTGTTTGCCTACCACCATAGAGGAGGTCGGGATCCTGATTTAGATGACGTGATTCTGCAGTTGGGTTTTGCTGCTCTTCTCACATTTTTTGGGTATTTGCTTAAAGCATGACAAAGGCTGTAAGCATCAAGGGGTTTCTTTCACTGCCTGGAGCAAACTGTTGTCCTAGTACAGCCCTAAAGTTTTTTTAAATGAATTTCAGAACATTCTCTTGGCCTGATGAAGTTCAAGTCAAGACAGTATTAGGGCCCCAAGTTGTAAGTTTCTAGGTCTCAGCCAAGAGTGGTTACTTGGTGAAAAACAGAAGCAATGAGACTATTTAATTAACCTGAAATCTCCCACTGGCACAAAATTAAAGTTCTTTTGCCAGAATCATTAGTAATTTGCAAGCTCTGTTCAGCAGGAGAGTAACAGATATTTGATCAAATGTGCCCTTTCCAGGAAATGACAGCCGTTACGATGCGGGGGGAGGCACTCCGAAATTCATCTGATCAAGTGGAGCAACTTGGAATACATTGTGCTCAAAAGTCTGTTAACCCTCGCTGTTATTTCACAGAACGTGCTGGAGGATGAAGGCACCACACTGCCCTCCTGCTCCCCTGAAACCTGACATACAGCTCAATTTTAAATGCATTTTAATACAAACAGTTAGACCCTACACACAGGCAGTGGTAGGAAAAAAAAGGAAGCAGATCCCTTGCACTCTTCCTTGACTAGGTCATGCCCTAAACTAGGAAAAGGCAATTATGTATTGCATATGTTATACTGGGCTTAGGCAGTTTGCAGGAGGTATATTTTTGTTTCTTCAGAGATATACTAGCAAACAATTGACTATCAGATAATTGCACACTTTATACATTTGAATAGCCCCTATTTTATCCCATTGCTTGGTAAAGGAAAGATGTTGGTAAAGCCTCGTGGACGCTTGTGGGAACTGCTGCTTTTCATCAGGCTACATTAAGCTTCTCTTTGGGAAAGACAGCCACACTTAAAATACAGCTGATGTGTCCTAGGGAATCTCTGCTAAGAACTGTACAACAAAGGGAACAGACCGTGGAGCTGTGTGCAGGCAGCGCAGGCTGCGGGGACGGAGCTGAGCACGGGAAATTGAAAACGTGACCCCAAGGAAAAAGCACAACAAAGCAGGGCTTATCTACATAGCACTGGCTGCAAGAGACAGTCTGGTGAGCAAAAAGTACTGTCTCCTGCTGCTTTATTCTGCCCATGCTCAAAGGTTTTTTGTACCATCCTCATAAATAAACTGATTACATCATCGGATCGGTTCTCCAAACAGCTCCGCTGCTGCTGCAGACTGTGTAACCAGTGCAGTCAAAAGCAGAAACAACACTCTTTCACTGAAAAAAAATACCTGTTTGAAGATTACCGAAGAGGAAACTTTGATAAATGCAAGCTGCATTATTAGTCTTTCATTTTTATGGGAAAATGTAACATTTCCTTTTGTCTCTCTTAAAAATGAAAAGCCATTCAAAGTGCTAACACTCTCTCCAGAATAAAAATTCCTTTTGGGGGAGGGGAATTCCTAAATTTAGGGATCAAAAATACTTGGGGGACACAAGTCAGGACAACCAGAAGACTTCTGTGATGATCTCTTGCAATCTTCACTGATCCCACAATTTGTTGTGCGAGAGAGCTCCCTTTACTGGAAGAAAAACAATAATGAAAAGTACAAAAAGCATTCCTCTTCCGACTGTTGTGTGTCCTGTGCCATAGTAAGGAAAACTCCAGCACAGCTTAAAAATGAGAACACATTGCTAAAAGAAACAAATATATCCGTTTATTCTTGTGCGTTCTTGCAATGGTGAGCACAGCTAAGATGGGGAAGAGAAAGATCAAAAAACTGGCAAATCTGGAAATCATTTTGATGAACTTGCCCAGAGTATCTTGAAGTAATAAACAAGATAAATGAACCTGTTAAAACTTGTGGTTTCTTTAAGCACTTTGTCAAGACAAGGAGAGATGAGCCTGAGCTGCCAAAAGACAATATTTGTCCTGTACCTTTACATGGCCCAGGAGTTTCCAGTTAACTGGAGCTAAAGATAACGGAATTAAAAACCTATATAAATGACAGATCTGTAATTTGAAGAGGGAAAAATGGGCTGAGCTAAAGATAATTCATACAGATAATTTTCCTACAATTTCACTTTGGTCATATGGACAGTGTTAGGTAGAGGCAGATCATTTTCCTGTTTCTGACAGCTCTCTGCTGGGGTGATTATTTTCTCACGTATCTGACAGCAGACTGGACCATGTATCCCAATGTGACTGCAGTAGCTCCTGACTACCCAATGGGATCCAGTCAGAACGTGAAAACTTTGGAGGATAGAGATGGCAATATCTCTCTAGCCAGCCAGTGCCACTGCCAGAGCATCCTCATGGGCATCCAGTGTGAATATCTTGCTCATTGTCTCCCACCTCCTGAGGCTCTTTGCTAGTCTCATTTCAGTTTGTTAATCTTGATGTCCAAAATGTGACACCACATACAGATGAGGCTAATCTCCACCTCGATCTCCCGCCTGTGCCTCTCTTCGTGCCACCCAGGATGCTGCTGCCTCAGCCAGACAGGTCCAACCTGGATGGCTGTTAGGACTTTCCTTCCTCAGGGCAGGGATCTGCACCCGTGAGGAGTTCTACTTTCCCAATCTGTATGTAGTTTCTAATTCGAGGTTCCCCCTCTGCAGAACAAATGGCTGAAGCCCAAATTCCTCCAAGCACAGCCTCTGCTTCTGACTGACTTCCTGTGGTTTGGAAAGAGCTTATACTCTGCCCCAGTGCACCCAACTGGGTACAGCAAGATGCTCAGGAACTCATGTATGCCAGATTCTCCCTAAAACGAAGCCTTATCTCAGTCGTCCTATACTCCATAAGCAAATGTTTTCATGCCAGTCCATCCCTGTTATACAGAACTTTCTTCTTCTTACACTTAGGATAGTTTGATCCTGAGTGACAACCAGAGAACCAGCAATGCAGCAAGAGCCCACACGAATCCACCCATCTGGCTCCGTCAAGCCTATCTCCACTTCACAGAGCAGATACAGCTCAAGTCTGGAGCAGAGCAAGGTCTCGAACCAGTTTTCCCAGGGCCCTATTAGTCCTGTAATTATCCAATTATACATCCACTCAGCTTTGCTTCCATGCTGTGCACCACTGCAACGTTTCAGTTGTGAAGCAGAAAGCTTACTTTCCAAACCACCACATGGAAAATCTAATGCTGATTCACTGTTTATGTCGACACTTCTTTCCAGGCAAAAACTTGGATTTTAATTCAATCAAAGATTCCTCAGAAAATATCTTCTACTTCTAGTACAGCTATCAAATCTATTTAATTTTAGAAAGAATAAAAGAAACAAAACTGGGGTTTTTTATTTTGATCAGAATTTCCATTTTCAGGGTTTTTTTTAAATTAAATTTTCTACAAATTTGTCTCTTACTGTTGCTTGACCTCCATTTTAAGATGGTCTGATAGTGATTCCACAGTACCAAACTAAATCTTATCCCTTCTTGCAGTGTGCTGTCCAGTATAATGAACAGTCTCATGGATACACTACCCAGAAGAAAAGCTCTCTCTTCAGTTTCTACTCCACCCAACCTTCCTCTCTACCTTTTGCACTTTTCAGTTTCATTGTGATTGCAAACTCTTCAAGGTCAGGATGGACGTGAGCAACCTGAGCCAGGGGACGATGTCCCTGATCACAGCCCAGGGCTTGAGGTAGATGATTTTTAAAGGTCCTTTTCAACCCAGAGCATCCTACGGTTCTTTTTCTGTACTGCAGCAAGGCATAGAATGAGCCTCCTGAGGGAAAAAAAAAAGTTCAGTACCACAGGGCTGTTGTCTGTACCTTGCTCTTTACTCAAAATATTGCTTCTTTCAGTAAAGGAGCTTTAGATTTATTTAAAAAAATGGAGAGATGTAAACTCTTTCTGACTTGGTAGCGGAAGGAGATAGAGATGCCGGCACAGCCTTAAGGCATCTACTGTCTTTTATCTATCCCGGAGCTACATGCTGAGATCAGTTCCATCCTGTTATTCATTTTCTTCTTAAATCAAAAATGAAGAAGAAAAAGAAAAAACAAACACAAGTGTAGTTTTCAATTAGACTGTGCAATCTATCTCTGCTTTTCTCAGCTAGTGTTTTGTTCTGACCAAGCCTTCTTCTAACATAAATATAGTTGATCACCTCATTTCTATCTAATTTTGTAGCACATTGCAGTCTTTACCACAAAGAGAGGATCCAACAAAACCAAAAATAACATGTTGTTATTTTTTTTAATGGGAAAAGATTAATATTATGTCTTAAGAGCATACTATATATGGCAATAGAGGTTATATTTATTCATTCCACTGAGTGAACATGGGGACATGAAATTAGTACAAGAGATAAAAATGGATGCTTTTATGCATATGTTATGAAATTTATGTATGCACCTTTGCTCACATTGTTCCAAAGGGAAATTTTTTCACAGTAGGCATCAGTTGCTTAATTAGCGCAGAATAATTAAAACTCACTGCAGGGAAAAATCCATAGCCCCACAGCAATTATATAGGGAGAGTTCTTGGCTATTGCATGTACAATTCAAAAATAACTTCTAGGTAGCATACCAAAACCCACCAGCTATTCTAAACTGCCTTGTAACAGAAAAACTACTCAAGCAGCTAAGAAATTAAACCAGAAGGAAAAAAAAGAGCAGAACCTAATAGCCATCAGTAAGGTCCAATCAAGCAGTGTGCTAACTACTTTCACTTCTTTTTTTCAGGATCAGTTCTTTTTATTGATTTATGCAGATTTCTGAACCTTGAGAAATATATTTAGTAAAATTAAATAGCAAGAGCAGCTTCAGAGCTCATTAATAGTCATGAAATAGTTCATTTACTACCAATAAGGACTCATTTACAGTAGAGTTTTTACATATTCATAAACACATTGCTATCAAATTTCGACAGATCTTAGACTTCTTAAAAATTAAATGCACTTGTTTGATCTAGAAAAACTGAAAATTCTCCATATGAAAATGTTTCTACCAGCAGAATGGCACATGACTTAACAGAAACAAAGTGTCTGGCAACATCAACGGCAAATTTTAATTAGATCTTTTTGGTGACATTTGAAAAATGTGAGTCATTTATTTTATTTTATTTTGAGTTCCTCATTTTATTTTGGTACCAATATTCTGATACAAGCTTTCTTTTTCATTTTGTTTTAGCCTCAGTATTTCATTCCCTCTCCTTTGTATTGCATCAAACTGATATTTTCCTCTATGTTCTTTCCTTTCATGTGCCCATTAACTCCAAATGCTTTAGCATGGCCACTTCATTCATGCTTGAACACTACCCCTTTCTTGTGACTGGAAATGTGGTAGATGCAGTGTCAACTGCCTCATTACTGAGAGAAATACACTACACAATTAAATTACTTGTGCAGAGATCTGAACTGATATATCCTTATGGCTTATGCAGCTGCATGTAACGTGCTCCTGCATCCAGATAGTGCTTCTCACTGAGGTATTATCCGAGTGATTTTTAAGTCTGCATTGGGCTTAGATTCAGCTTAAAATTCAATACAGATGTACCTGAAATTATTTAAATGACATGGACTTGCAAGCGGATTTAGTACTAGAGCTGCTATCTTGTCCTTGTAACTAATACTGTTAGGTTTGTAATGTGTTTAATCTGTTGGGTCTCAGAAGAGGTAATTTTGTGGGGCCAACAGGTAAACTTTTCTTTTTGTCTTACTTTTCCTTTAGAAAAAAACAAAAAAACCCTCCAAATATGTTTGGCCTTGATGTTCTATATGGGTCACAATGACAGAAAATATTTGCAGAAGTTTGGTTTTTTTAATTAAAGAAACTGCCACTTGTAATTGGAATGAACTTGAGAGAGCCCTCAGGAAAACAATGGAAACCGGTTAGATCTGCTGTACTGGATGTGCCGACCTAGTCCACAGCTAAGCAGTGGAAGTGGCAAAGAACATTTCAGACTTGTTGTATTCAGAATAAATAAATGTTTGATGAAGATAAGGAAACAGTGATTCAACAGTCGAGTTGATTTTAAAAGCATGGGAAAGGAGGGAAATAAAAAAAAACCAGAAGGAAGAGGATTGTGCAATCATGACAGCCATTCAGTTCTGGACTCCTCAGCATAGGAAGGACATGGATCTGTTGGAGTGAGTCCAGAGGAAGCCATGGAGATGGATCAGAGGGCTGAAGCACCTCCTATACGAGGACAGGCTGAGAGAGTTGGGGTTGTTCAGCCTGGAGAAGACAAGGCTCCAGGGAGAACTTAGAGCAGCTTCCCAGTACTGAAAGGGGTTCCAGGAAAGCTGGGGAGGGGAGTTCGGGGATAGGATGAGGGGGAAGAGTTTTAAACTGAAAGAGGGGAGATTGAGATTAGATCTTAGGAAAAATGTTTTTCTGTGAGGGTGGGGAAGCACTGGCACAGGTTAATGAGGGAAGTCTCCTGTCTGAAATATTAACTTAACCCAAAACTTAGCCATCCTCCTCTGAATCAGCTCCTTAACTCCAAGTTTTTCAGGCTAGCTGCACTTTCATGAATCAGTGCTAGATGAAAATGAGCAAGAAGAATTTTCCCAAAACGCATTAATATGTCCTATTTATGTCACTTATCAATGACCGCAACATTACACTCCCTTTGTACTGGAGTAGATTAATGACTAAACAATGTAAAATACTATGCCATGAAGATTCTGCCTGCTGCAAAACCAGCACAAAAAACTTGTTTTATTAACTTCTAAAAAGCTTTCAGGGAATTAAAAGGGGAAACAAATTCCCTTTTTGGGTCATTTAAGCCAATTTATAATGGACAAAATTACATTAAGACACCATAAACAGATTTGCACAGGTGTAAGTGAGGTAGAACCTGAATTACTGTGGCATTTCAAAATTCAATTAAATGACTGAAAAATTTCTCTAATATGAACCACTGTGGCTGGGTATATTACATGGTGGACTGTATTTGTTGCTGTGTGTAGAAGATTGCTGTGATACATAATCCATACACAGTGTGATGGATTACAGGCAGAGCCTCTGTTTCCACGGATCTGGTTTCATTAGCTGACATGGAATTACCCCTGTTTACGCCGCAGTTATTGACCCAGGCAACACTTTAATTCTGAATATGCTCTCTTTTAAGAACTGCAGATCCTTAAGATGACTTCACTATACCTTTTATTAACTACTATAGTAACAACTTGGGAGACATCGCAAAGGTAGTGACAGAGAGATTTGCAGACACACTAAAACGAGAAGTGGAACCGAGAGAAGAGTTCAGTCAAGGAAAATGCCGAGGTGATATACAGTGAAGATAAAGAGAAGTTCTGATAGGGTAAGAAAGTTAAAGCCATTGGGATAAATCTTCTACTGCAGAGTAATGTCCCAAAGCAGGAGCTTACCTGATGAGTAAGTATGATCTCTGTCCCTGAGTATGTCATCAACTTCATGCCCCACCACACACCCCTCTGTGTGTTATTTAGTACCACACTCATCATTTTTAAGTGAGAAAGCCATGTTCATTTTGTCAGCTTCACTTATTACATACCTACACCCAAGTCCTTTTTTGCAGGCCACTCTATGAGCATATGGAAAGCCATCACTAGGGACTGGCAGAATTTAATTTGCTACTCTTCATATTGTTGCAGCCTCTAAAGACAAGTGGTCCAAAGAAAGCCAGACTTATCAACTCTTACAGAATGGTCAGCTGCACTCTTGCTCTGGTCGGTCACCTGTCAGATTGAAAACGCTAAGCCCCTGTGAGTGTGATGGTGCATACCTCATTTGTCTGTAAACCACCTTGGGAAGCTTTGTGAAGGTAAATCTCTGCTAAGCACACAAATTCCCATTCTCTGTCAATGGAATGTGCCTAAATAGCATTTCTGCCTTGAAAAATTTAGTCCTTTTTGGCTTTGAAAGTATGACGAAGTTACTACAAATGAAGGTGCTATGTATCCTGTCTTTATAAAACAAATCTGTTTAAAAGACCAAAATAAATTTATCCAGAAAGAATAAATTGCACGACCTGGATCTCAGCACTCTGCTGGAAAAGAAGTTTGCGAGCATCCCATATCACACCAACACACTCCAGGCCATCTCTGTCCCAGGTGTCCTGGACTTTGCTCACCACCTGCTGCAGCAATGCCATGAGACCCCTTTTGCTTGGCCTGAATCAGTCTGCTCAAGCACACAGCTTGGTTTGTGTAAGGTAGTGAAAATACACACAAAGCTGATTCCCAACAAATTCTCCCTGTTTTTTTTGGCCATTCTGCTTTTTCCAACTAAGTGATAAAAAGAAACAGGTATCTATTCTGAGAGATGATAGCATCAGTGACACAAAGAGGAGGAGTATGACTTCCCTATGACTCACCATTACCTTAAGCTTGAATGTGTCCCACGGTAGTTCTTGGGAGGGACACCAACTGTTAGGCTCAACCAGAAACACCTGGATGGTGGTGAGTGGCTGGAACTGCATTAAACAATCAGGATTGCTACAGGAGTGATTAATTTTAATAATTTAAGGACTTGTCACATGAAGTGACCCATGTCCTTGTCAGGCTGAACTATGCTTACCCATCCCAAAACAAAGATCGTGAACCTCCACATCAGGTGCTGAATGAGATCTGATGGAGCCACACATAGTCCCCCAGATCCCATCCCAAGAGGATCCCATGGACCAATACAACTCAGTGGAGTTGACTAAGCTCCTAGTACCAAGTCTTTAAGCATATGTAATTTCAGTGATGACAGAAGCTCAATTAACTTCAACAGATATTATCCATATGCTTATGGGTTTTACTAGACTGCAGTCCAAGTTATTAGTAGCAACATCATTTACTGACTGAAATAGATTTTAACATTGTAAATATTGTCAGATGGAAATACTCAGTTTGGTTTTGAGCTGGAGAAACATGGGCAAGGAGCACAAGATAAATTTTACACAGTAAATACTCTATACGGCATTATTTGAAAGGGAACAACTCACATATAATAGAACTACAAAACCTTATTTGTCTCATATTGAAGCAGCTAGATTTTAATTAAGTTTCTATCAAATACGTAAGCATAACATAAGCAATATGCAGTGACTGGTAAAACCTCATTACCTTTCTTCCAAGCCAAATTTCTATTCAAGATCTTATGGGAGAAAACTACTGCTTGAGTAATTATATATTTTACACTATGAGCAAATTATAATTATTTTTTTATATGCAACAAATAGGTGTTTCAACAAAAATTGTCAAGGAATAAGCAGGGGAAGTGTGGAGTTTGATGTTTAATTTTTAAAATAAAAGTCTACTTCATTCTGAAATTCAAAGAAACAAACTGTGATTATTAGTTCTTAAATATTGCTTCATCGAAAAATATGTCTAACATAAAAACCAGCTGGTTAAAGAGATAAATAACTGGAGGAAAAAACATTTCAACACGTTTTGGATTAACCCAAAATGAAACATTGTTTACTTTGCTTCACTGGGAACAAAAAAACCTCTAGATTTTATCCAGTGAATTTCAATGTTGTAGAAAAAATCATAAATTGTGGCTCCAGGGGTAATCTTTTGAGTCTTACGTGCTTAGTAGAAGTAAAGGTGCCAAGTTCTCTATTAGCATAAAATAAATCCATTTAAAAACCAGCCAGGCCAGAAAGAACAATTGCAATCAATTACCATGACTTTCTGTACAACACGAATTTTCTGTTTTGTTCTCCAGAGGATATTTTTGAGGACTCTCCTCCAGAACAAAACATAAAATCACACCCAGTCCCCATTGAAGCCCTGACAGCAACAGGAAAAACTCTTGATATGCAACTCCCCTACTATTACATATCCATATCATGTATGCCGGGTCTGCATTTAGAACTTACTTGGTTTAGAGTGGGAAGAGTCAAATGCAGTCATGACTTTGGTGCCTTTCTTAATTTCCTGTTTGATGGGAAAACATTAGTAAACACTGCTATAAAAAACAAGTGAAACATTTCCCACCAGATCTGACCTCTAAAAATGGCACTTGCACCTTAGCTGAACACAAGCATAACGAGAACATCTTTTAAACACCCCTGTTATCTAGCAAAGGTTGTTGGAAATGTCCCCATAAAGCATATGTTCAAGGCTATTAATTGTATTGCAGGAAATGAAATCTCAGCAACATGTCTCCATTATGCAGAAATCCCAGATGTTGTATCAACAAAACCAGTTTCATCCATTGCTGGTTGGGATAACCACCCAAAATCTGCAAGATGCCTTGCTATTCGCTGGAGCAAGAGAGTTCACCAACTCAGAAAGAGACTGCCTTGAAGACCAGTGCAATAAGGAAGGTGGCTTCTGTAGAGGAAAGAAGCTAATACCGTGGAAAAGAAAGGTAGAGCATACTAAAAAGCTTGCAAAAAAACCTGGAGAGTGCACGGTCATTGTGCTTACAATTCAACATTTCAAAGAATTTAGGCAGGAGTTTATAATGAAGCTGGCCTGTAAGTATTTCTTCTGAATCAGGACACAGAGAGTGCATATCATAAATAAAGCATGTTCAGTTTAAACAGTTAAAATGATGAAATTATGGAGGATGCAAAGTTTTTCAGTCATTTGGACTGGACCTCTTTGCTTGTCAATGACAACCTGTAAAGGAGACAGGTAAGCAGACCACAAGTTTAAGATTATGAGTGTACAAATGAAGGTGACTGAGTTGTAAGGTGATTTGCATAGCAAAAACAGAAACTAAACATTGACCTTGAAGACGCCTGGTCAAAAGAAACCACGAAAAGATATGGTCTGCCAGAGGCTGATGATGATTGGATAAAATCAAGACAAGATGAATGAGGAAATATCTAACTAGGTGAGCTATGGGATCAGATTGGAGATCTCTGATATAAACATGAGCTGTGCCAGATCAGTTTTGGGAAAGTCCTTCTGACAATGTCAAGGAGATAATCAGTGAACCAAACTGCCAATCAAAAGAGAAAATAAGGACACTTATTTCTCTGTGTGACCAAAACTACACGTGCAGACACTGGTCTGGATCAGTAAGAGAATAGCCCAGAGCAGTGATGGTTGCCCATCATCATCAGAGCAGGTATCTTCCATGGGTATCTCAAGCAGTGCATGAGAACATGACCTCCCTAGTGTTGCCACACTGAGTTGCTGATGGAAAGAAACATGGTCTTTCCTTAGTAATAGGATAACTAGTCTGTGAGTAAGACAGCATCCTTTGAGATGGTCTGGCTACCTTTTTCCTTGTAGGTGAAAGGTTAGATATTGTTTGGGGAATAATCATTTTTTGGGGAATAATCATTTAACAGCTCTTAGTAATAACAACTGGAATATCAGTTTATGTAATGAAAAATAGTGTAGCTCAATCACCCAATTCAATCATTGGTGTTTGTGCAAATTGGTCTTTAAGTTCCAGAGCTGTAGCTGCCCTGCAGCACAACTAGCATATCTTCTAAAGACCAGGCAAGCGAAATGAGTACTATAAATGTACTGTTAAAACTAACCAGACTGGACTTCAATATGTTCATGAGAATTGTAGAAGAGCCCTGCAAAGCACTGAGCAGGGTGACCTGGGATAGCCAGTAAAAGTGTCCATACTGCTGCCTAGATAGATCTCAAGAGATTATCACCTCTTTTTGCTGAGCTAGGCTTGCTTCTAGGGCAGATGAATCTGCATTTGACAGGGAGAGCCACAGAGCCACTCCTGTAACACCCAGGCAGGGGCAAGTGCACTGACCCTTCGGTTGCATGCACGACAGTACCCACTAAATCCACACCAGACAGTGTGCTCAGTACAGGGCTTTGTTAAGTTTAAAGGGTACTGATTCTTACACCCACAGCACACTCAGGTCTTGGTGCTGCAAGCAAGACTATGCATATCTGAAAGTGGGAAGAGACAGAAGAGGAATCAGAAAGCACAACTAAAGGCTTGTACAGCAAAGTACGCAAGGCACGGTGATCAACCGCAGGTAGGAATGCAACATACTGGGAAAAGGTCATTTTAAATAACAGAGTAGGGGCAGACAGTGACCCATTATCTGAGAAACACATCTGGAGAACCAATAGGCTGCAAACAGGCTTGAGAGGTGTTTCAGATAGCTGTGCCAGTCCTGTTGCTGTACTTGGAGGGTAGACCCAAGAGGAAGAGCTCAGCATCAGAGGTCAGGTGACTGTTTTGGGCACAGACCTGCATACACAGCATCTTCCACTGCATATCTACAGCAATGACAACAAAGGGCAAGGCACAGGTCAGTGTGTGCACAAAGCCTGGAGACAGCAAGAGCCTTGACCAAGAATGTCCTTGTCTTGAAAAATACAGAGTCATCTCACTACATTAGTCACACTCTAAGAAAACAAAGTGCAAGAAGGGGAAGAAAGGCAAAGAGAGAAAGAGCTCCATGCAGCTAAAGTTTAGTCAAATGCTTAGATTATTTCATTTAACATTTAAGTCCATATGTTGGATCCCTTATATTAAGTTACATGGCAGTTGAACTTTCGTTTATTTTTTAGTAAAAAACCCTGTGTTTATTCTGCCTCTTTCTTTGACTTTCAGATAAGTATGGCATGAAGTTCTAAACTGCAGAAGGGACAAAAATTAAGTGTACTAACTTTCTGCAAATATGTGACTTTCTAATTGCAGAATTTTCCTCTGAAATCATAGCAAAAAAGAGCAACTGATGACTACAGCTGGATGAACACTGCAATCATTACCCTTGTTATAATGATATATTTCAATAATAATCACAATACTTGATCCCCACGGATGGTTTTATAATGACCATGGATTATGCTGAGAAAATGCTATTCCTAATTTTATTCTTAATGGAGTGTGAAAGTCTTGATATGTAGTAGAGACTAATTGTCACTTTAAATGTAATTTACATCACTAAAAGAACATGTATGCTTCATGGTATTGATTAAAGGATATCACAAAAGCTTTGGTTGACAAGAAATGGTGAGTGTCTTACTTCAAGCCAAATGAAGCAGTTGTCTCACCAGAAGAAATCATACTATGATTTAACAAAAGCATATTTTATCATAGATACCATGTGGACATGTCAAAGAGCATGTATGGCCTTCAGAACATTTGGTATCTGCGTAATTAAACTAACTAATCAATTGCAGAGCAGTAGTCAAAAGTCAAATCTTAATGAACTGGAAAAATGATACTTCAATTTTCAGTCTCAAATCCCCAAATTAGCATAATAAACACAACAGACTTCTAGTCAGTGAAAAAACAGTATTTTTTCCTTGTACTTAGATGATTACTGTGTATTAAAGATGCTATTTGCAGTGGCTTTGTAAAGCATCATCTTGTTTTGAGTAATGTAATAAAAATAATGTAAACGTGTTATGCAAACTCCACAAGTTCTTATCCCTTCTGCAGCATTTTTTGTTAAAAATTTCATTTTCTTCCAATTTTTTTTGTTATGAAATGTCCATTCCATTTATGCTGAAATACAAGTTTTACATCTACAGTACATAATTCCCAGTGGGTGGATACCTGCTGGGAGAGAGTGAGTATTCTCAACAAATCCGTTTATCCCTAGAGAAGAGGCTGCAGAGCTGACTGGTAGAGGTCAGAAGTGACTTTTAATTCACTTTGCCTCCATTCTTAATGTATGAAGAGAGATTTGATTGAGATCAGCACAGTGATAAACCTAACAACAATCGATGTGCTTCTCCATGATGCACTCATGTACGTCAAGAGACAAGATCCAAGCCCCGTCCTGCACCCTCTACTAGCATGCAAGCCTCAGCCTCCAAAGCACCAACTGCAACAAATGATGGAAATTGATTTTCACTCTTACTTTACTTATCAGAAAATGAGACGTATCCGTCCAACTTCAATCGCTAAGATACAACAGAGGTCAGGGATGTCATGAGAATCTGTATCTAAACCTCCTGAGTCTCCCTGCCCTGCCTGAAGTTGCAAAAGCATAGAAAGTAAAATTTAGCCCAAAGCAAAATTGTTACCTCATATCAAGGAACTAAGATGTTGGTGAGTCCTCATTTCATGTGCAATTTTCAGCAAATGCCCATTATTTTCTGAAGTCATTCATCTAGCTCATCAGCATAGTCTATGACATACATCCATCAAAAATGCTTTAACTCCATCAAAAGAAATTATTATCTAATGGAAGGGGGTGGAGAAGGATCCTAAGCCAGTTTGTTGGGGCAGATTCATAAAGGATCGTCCTCCTGTCCATGAACATGTGAAAACGTGGCTATTATCATCAGTTCTCAACAATAAACCTAATCCGTACTGCACCAGTGCCCTGCAAAATAGCCAAAGCTTTAGAGAATAGATCAGCCATCTGTGCCTGCAGGTGTTTACAATACAGAATAAATTAAGAAGCGACAAGGCATTGAGAAGGTTACAGTTGAATAATTACCATGGAAAACTCAAAATCTTACGCACCATTTCAACTACTGAAGATGGAGTATCTTTCTCTGTCCTTTTAAAATCAGTTTCCCCTCGTTTATTTTGCCCTTCTGTCTGAAGGACATTTCCCTTCTTCAAATAGGGAACACTTGCAGAAATTAAACTATGTCAATACCTGTGCTAACAAGGGATTCTTTTTCTTTTTTTTTATCTAATTGATGCAAGAAATTCAGTTACCAGTGTTGAGCAGAAAGCTCTGTTCTTGCCCATTTCCATCTACAACAGCCTGTTCTGGGAGCACGTCTTCTGGCTCTAGCTTTTTTTTGTCTCTGAAAATCATAGAATCATAGAATGTTTTGGATCTAAATAGACCTTAAAGCCCATCCAGTTCCAGCCCGCTGCCATGGGCAGGGACACCTCCCACTGGATCATGGGGCTCAAAGCCCCATTCAGCCTGGTCTTGAACACCTCCAGGGATGGGGCAGCCACAGCTTCTCTGGGCAATCTGTGTCGGGGCCTCCCCACTCTCACAGGGAAACATTTCTTCCTAAAATCTCACCTCAATCACCCCTCTTTCAGCTTAAAACCATTCCCCCTCATCCTATCCCTGCACTTCCTGATCAAGAGCCCCTCCCCAGCTTTCCTGGAGCCCCTTTCAGTAAATCTCTAGAAATATTCAATTCAGACATGGCGAAAAGAAATGTATGGAAACCTGTGGGAACCAGGATGTTCCCTGAATATGACTCTGTTCTGTGGAAGGCTTTGGCATTTCGCACCGACTTCTTTGAAATGAAGGTCAATCTTGAGTTTACTTATACATTATACATCTTTGAGTTTACTTATACATTATACAACTCCAGCACAGAATATGCAGATGCGTGACCGCAATAGGAAAACAAAGACCTCAGATCTCATTAGAACATGGCTGGCCTTTAAAAATTAGAAAACAATTTTTAAAAATCCCCAAATTAATAAAACATCCCTATGCGAGCACCAAAACAGAATAAAATTTTCAAGGGATGAAGTGCTTCCGATTTGGAAAGCAGGGTCGTTTTTAATGTTTTGCTTCTAAGTAACATATGTGATAAATCCTTAATATGTACAACGAGAAATGTTCACAACATTTTATCACAGAAAATTTTAGGAGTTTTCAAGACCAGTGAAAGGGTTCACCTTTCTTTACAATTTTAAAAGATAAAACAAGTTAAAAAAAGAGTTAAAACATTTTAAAAGAGAGAGAACTATCAGAAACTAATGTATCACATCTATTAACTTGAGCCCTCTGTCTAGCCATAGCAGCAGCAGATTTCTGGATCTATAGAGACCAGCAATGCACAAGAGCAAAGAAATTTGTAATTAAGCATTCGTTTATTTTCCTATTTTGGTACAAGGGGTTTTTTTATATTCACAGAAGACTACGAACACGCATGGACAAAATTGCTCAGATGCAAATCCATCTTTCAGGAGTTTCAGTCTAAATATTAGTGCCTGATCCACAAAGTAATTTTCTGTCTTTAACAGTCAAGAGAGAGACAGAAACTCAACACAGGTGAGCTGGCAGCAGTGTGCTATTATTTATAGGTTGAGCAGCGTTCACATGCTAAGGAAAAACAGTAGAAGATGAGTTCCATCTCCCACCAGGTGTGGTTTGGCCCACAGCAGCAAGCGCATCTTCACAGCACCACACTGTCCTGGAAAAGCAGACTGCTCAGGGCCAAAATCCAGACATTTTTCTAGGAGGTAAATAAAAGCCTTCAGGCCTTTAATTTCATTAACTGGTGGTGTTGCAATGGGGAGAAGCCTGGTATCTGTCACCTGCAGAACAGAGAAAGGTGTGTAGGGTCACAAATGCTTTTGCAGAGATGCAAGCTCATCCCTGGGGTTTGAGGCACTGATTTTGGAGCCGCATGGGCTCTGAGGTCCCTACTCCTTTATCCCAGACCCATTAAGTCCATATTTTGGTCAAACATAAAAACCAGACAGATTTATGAAGCACTTAAAAAAAATGTAATTGGTAGGATTCTGACTAGGGTAGGGATTGTGGTTAAAACAGAAGATTTGGCTGGGTTAGTAACACTAGATGAATAAGCAGTAAACTGGGTTGCCTTCCAGGTCAGCTGGCAAACCAGGAAAGGAAAACAGTTAGCATTAAATATACAGCAGCACAAAAAATAACAGCAAACCTGGACATGGGTTATCTCTGTAAAGCAGATGTTATTAATATGTCATATACTGGCTGGTATGCAGAGGAAATAAAAAAGTGATTTACAGCTATAATTATTTTATTACATGGAAGGAATTATACTGAGATGCAAATCTAGCAAACTCTGCTGAATATTCCTAATAAAGGAATTTAGTATTGACCTTGAACGAGACTAATATGTGGGGGTTGGCATACAAAACAATGCTTTTTAATATGATTTTACATACTGTAAATACTTATTTACATACATTTTACATTTTGCTACCCAAAATGGAAGCAGTCAGTTACAGGAGAAGTTGTTGAATCCAGTAGCCCAGTAGATATGTGGTTTTGCATCCCTAGGTTCATCCAGTAGTAAGGTTGAGTGGGTATTCCAAATTGACACACATGATACACTCAACATTATCTTCTTTTCTCTTAATTAGCAACATTCAATTACTTAGTTCAGTGTTGCAGTTTTTGGAGGACAACTATCATAAAGTAGAATCCAAAAAAAATGTCAACCAACAGACCTCATCATCAAGTTTTGGGTTGCATATTTTAACACAGACTTTAGCTAGACTTGCCATTAGGATGTAAATCAGGCATCAGGCAGAAGTGCTAGAAAAGAAAAAATATATGTATTCTGCTCTTAGGGTTTGAAGCAAAACTTCACTTTCTGATCCAATCCAAGCAGAGCAGGTCAATTGTTCATTTTATTATAGCTCCTAGCCAAGCATTGACCTTGAGTCAGATCCTTTTTCTGGTGTTTGCTACCTAACCCAGTCAACTGGACCTTATCCTGGGAGCAATCTCTACAGAGGGCATCAAAAGCCACCACATTCTTCTCTTAAACCTTCACTGGTCAACAGGCATGAAAAATGCCAGAGTCAATGGCACAAAAAAATGGCTAAAGGCATAGAGACAAGTTTTCTTCCACTTGCCCAATTCCCAGGCCAAGAGACCTTTAATATGTTTGAATCGAACCAACTTGAGCAGTCAGATCAATTTTTAAGCATTTGTAGGATTATCTAATTAAAATGTTAGAAGGTAAATTGGACAGCTTGGAATTACTCTATAGAAAACTGCAGAAGGCAGGTTTTTTCCCACTGTAATAAACCTTCTTCTACAAAGGCAAATTGCCTTTCATTCCATTTTGATTTTTTAAAAATCTTTTGGGATTCATCTTCTCCCTGCCCATGCCAGGAGGATTGGAACTGGAAGATCTTTGTGGTTCTTCTGACCCAAATCATGCTATCATTCTATGAGCTTTGAAAATTGAAAAACAAATTTTTTCCTCAATTTCTTTTCCTCCTTCCTGCAGCACATAGTTTTGACTAAAAATAGAGTAGGAGTAAGGAGAAAGGTAGTGTGAGAAGTGAGAAACCTCACTTTTAAACTATTTTTATACTTGCACAAAGAGCCAGGAAACTAAGACAGTGCAGGATACTGCAGCAGAAAACAGGAATGTGTGACAGGTGAGGTGCAATAAAAGTAAATAAACAGGGACAAAGATTTCTTGCAGCGAGTGCAGAAACAACCACAACAACTGCCCGGCACAAAGCCATAAAACATTTGCAATGAGCACACGCGTCAGCGCACTGAAACCACAAAACCGAGGCAGGCAGGTCTTGATAAAACCACTCAATTTTAACACTCCAGGCCCAAGTAGAGCCTCTGGTGTCAGATGTGACAGACCAGCTGGCACTCGGGTGAATCTTGCCATCTTTGCCATACGTGCTGGAGAATATGGGTGAAAATTAACTCTGCTGTCACGTTTAATTATACCCAAGTGCTTTATCCCGCTGCAGAGTGCTGCTGGATAAGAAGACACAAATATTTGCTGCCAGTATTTTGCATGTAATTTTAACAATTAACCTGTTGTTTCACTGTTACTGAGAAATATTAATTAGGGCAACGAAGATTTCCTGCAGCATTTTTGAGTTTTCAAAGTCAGCCTGCTGTTATTTTAGCAGTGTGAAACAAAGCTCACCCTGACAAGGGGGTTAATGGAAATGATCATTTAGTTTTGCTGCACAAAGGTCTGTTCTTCGTGTGAAAAACAAACTACAGATTTTTTGTGTTTGCTGCCTTGTCACTCTGAATTGGGAGACAGGAATATATCTCTGCTTGGGCAAGTTTTCATATTCTCTCTCATACACTGGTAATTTTGCCCGCCTGCTTCATCATTGCTTTAGCTTGTCTAACTCATCTCAGATCAATGGGACCTTGAAATTGTCTCAAGGTACATTACAAAACCCATAATAGGGCTGTGAAGAATACGCGCTGAGGAATGGGGTATGGGGACAAAGCTTTTGTTCCACTGTGGCACGGCAGAGTCTGCTCTAAATTGCACCGTCATACAGAGCAAATAAAGCAAAACAGAAACAGCATTTTTGTGCTTCCTCTCATTTGGGAATTTTTACATTTCCCATGTTTTACTGCAGCAGAAAATATACAGGCATTCCTAATCAGGTTTTGTCTCCGGACTATAACTGAGTTGGCTGATTTTCCCTGGTTTTACCCAAAATTAAGCATTAAATTGTAGAATCGTGCATTCACATATATTCAGATCCTTGAGGGCAGACGTGTTGGCTTTATTCATATCACACACCAACTAACTCCTTACTCGGAAACAGCCTCATTCAATGAAATACTGTCCAGCAGGAATAAAGATACTGGAATTTTGTACTTAATGACTTAGCTCCAGAGTCAAAGATCTGTGGGTTTCTATTGCCTCCAAGGGTTAACAGAGCACTAGAGTGAAGTGCAGGAAGTTTCATGTCTATCCTCTGATCTGCCATCATCTGGAAGTGGACACACTGATGTCATCCTCTCTGCTCCCTGAATAGTTAAGGAGAAATATAATATTATTTACCACCGTAACTACCATAAATGCAAGAGAAGGTGATATGCTGTGCACGTAATCACTGTCTTGTGGTTCTAAGGCACTAGGTCTTTTTCCAGACAAGAAAAGAATAAACGTGCATATTCTTGTGAGAGACCAAAAACAGAGAGGACAGAACTATGGCAGAAAAACAAATGCACTCAAATAATTTGACTTAGCAGAAATGTGATATCTCAAACAAACAGATACAGCAACCACTTTGTGAAAAACAAATGAAATGGAGACACAAAAAGAAACAAACACAAATAAGAATACATAGCAGCAATCTATCAAGTTCAGACTTAACTAAACTTATATGTATTGACTTTAATGGGACTGCTCTGACTGCCCTCTACATTTAGAATTGCAGGACTGATATCTGTATGTTTCAGATCATAACCTTGTAGATCCATATTGAATTTAAAATACCCCAATAGGCACCAGATGATTTGTTTACTAGGTTTAGTGTCTATCTGTAGTCTGAACATTTTTATGTGCGTGGTAATTTCACCCCGTGGTATTGCAGGACCAGAAAAGTACATAGTGAAAATGAACTCAAATCTCCAAAACTTTTAAAATTTCTGCAGAAAACAATATATAAAGTAAGAAGAGATACAGGTTAGCAAACAACTCCATAGCAACGACGGGTAGTTTGATTTATGAAAAAAACACATTGATAATACCAACCTCCTTATAAAACTTTATAGGGCAGGGAGATTAAAAACAAGCTTTAAGAAAGTTCAGGTTTCTATTTCCTTCTGATTCTGGGAAGAATAAAAGTTTGCAAACAGTATCAGCCACTAGACAGTTTTATCTTTAGGTAAAAGGTGGAACACAAAAAGTATTGAAGTAATCTATAAAAGCAGGTGAGATCATTCATTCTTCACACACAGCACTGTGAGAGAAGCAACAACCATTCAAGTGGATTATTCCACTTCTGCAAATCTGTGGCATCTGCTGTCCATGTTTTTGGAAAACATTCATTACACTCTGGTTTTCCAAACCTTCCTTAAGCTTATCTCAACCTCAATGTTGATGTCGCTCAAACATCAGTGGCATAGTCTATGAAATGGCTCTGGAATACAAAGAAGTCAAATTCTTCCTTGGCTTTGGTTCATCAAAAGACGAAACCAAACTTGGATTCATCAAAAAATGAACCTTCATTCATTCTGGCACCATAGTCACCGTCAGCAGCACAATGACTCCCCACAGCAAAGGAACAGACCATTAATGCAGCCCCCAGACTCTAGTGGTCCTCTGGGTATACATCAACTTTACCTCTACAAAGAGGTAGAAATGTCATTTCCAAAGTGTAAAAGTAAGCCTGATGCCAAAACAGGACTTCTCCCATCCTCTCCTACTCCTATAACCAATCAAACAGAAAAACACTGACATGAAGACACTCCCCTCTATCTCCAAACCAAATACTCCAGGCTTTTTTTTTCTGTGAATATCTGAATGGATCTGCTATTAACCACAGCCTCCTTGGGGAGCTTGTGTACACACCTATCCCCTTCTTTCTTATAATATTTTGAAGCTATTTATTAATAGATACCTTCCTGCTGTCTCGTCTTATCTATTCAACTCCAGAATACATTTCCTCCTCAAAACCTAGCAGCAGCATCACTGACAATCTCAGGCCCACCTGGTCCTGGGTTTGTCATTCCTTAAACTCCCTATGGATGTTTGTAGCAAACCAGTTTTGCTAGGTTTCGGCTGTCTTACTGTTTGATGAGAGCACCCTCTGCTCTGGCACAGACTATTCGCAGTCTCCATCAAACAAATGACGGATTCTACTTTTACACAGAAATATTCTCCAGCACAGCAGTGTTCCTGATAACAACCTCATAATGTTCTGAGGCAGATGCTCTAAATTAGCTGTTCTCTACAAATGGGAAAAGGTAGGGGGAAGGGAAAGGGGATGAGGAAAAAAACAAAGCTTTTTGCCAAAGGTCGCATTTTGAACAATTTATTTTAACTTAATTTTAAAAGTCGTCTTGCCACAAGACTCCACGAAATTCTCTTGCTCTGTTTTGTTTTCTTTTCACTGAGAAAAACAAAAAAAAAGAAAACCCTGGGAATGAGGCAAGTCCTTTGACTTCAGCCCAGAGAACTGTTAAGACCACTTAAACTCGATAATCATTTAATTTGTTTAGTTCTTTTGCACAACAACAGAAAGTGCCACATCCTTAAAACTATCTAAGTACTGGTATAATTTTACTGACAATAAAGTCTTTGTATGTCCACAATTTGCTGCCACAGGAATTAAGGACAGAGATAGAAGAATTTAACATGTCTACATTTTATCCCAGGAGGTATTGACACAAGCAGTAAGTTTTTAAACAAACCAGTGACCAAACACTAAGGAGAATCAAGGCAAGCACTCCGAATAAGTGCTTTCTCCTCTTAATATGGAAAACAGAAGCCGGCACAGCAAAGGAAATAACCTCAACTCTTGACTCACTTTACTCCATCTTTTTGAAATACTTCATTTATTTCTATCTTTTTGCAGTTGTATGTACAGTATCATTAACTGAGATGCCTAAACAAAAGTTCAGCCTAGCCAAAAACGAAACATTAATACCTAGGAAAGTCAACAAAAATGATTTTTCGACAATTTCAAATCTTTGTTGACTGTTTCAATAAATGATTAATTAGAATCAATCCTCCAAGAAGTTTGGTTTTGCTAAAAGTGCTTCCTGATCATAAAAAAATTTGAATGAATGGCATCTGATTACAAAACTTCCATCTGGTTTTAATTAGTATGCTCCCAGTAAGGTGATACAGACTTTGTGTAGTACCAGAGTAAGAGAACAGTCACAAAGCCCATGTACTTTTATCTGTGTGAATGCAGCCTTTTTAGAAGGCAGATTTACATAGATATGGAACTCAGAAAGATAGAATGCCTCTAAAATGAAAGAAGGGTACTAGAGAGGTCTCTAGATGAAGGAAAATAGAGAATATACAGCATGCATGTTTAAAAAATTGCACGATTGCTTGATACTAGAACGGATGCTCTAGTATGAAGAGGCAGTCAGTTTTCACTTCTCAAGCCTGGGGTGTTATTTACTCCTGAGATTGTCTACTTTGTAAGAGGAAGAAATAACCTCAGCTGCATTGAAACTCATCAAATAAAACACCTCTCCACTTTCAGCACGTGTTACCATGCTAAAGCATCACATAATCTTTATGAAAAAAAAAGTGTTTTCAAATATTACAACAAACAGCTCTGTTGTTCTTTGGATGTTTATCATGTTTTATCCACATCTTTCAATTGCTGGGTGGAGTTAAGGTTGCCTGGTGAAATCCTTCAATGTACACAATATGCAGTTAATGGAAAACAAGGCACTTGCAAGTGGATTTAGTGCACTACTGTAAACCACCCAGTGAAAAAACTGCTGATGGCAATTATAGAATCATAGAATCATTTAGTTGGAAAAGACCTTTGAGATCATCATGCCCAACTGTACCTGTCCACTACTAAACCAGATCCCTAAGCACCTTGTCTACCCATCTTTTAAACACCTCAGGTACATTCTAGATGGTTTGGACCCTGTATGCCTTTCTGGGTCATATATTAGTCATTCATTACTCACCACTTCCTTTAAGGATCAGTTCTAAAAACTTGTCAACACCATCCAATTCTGGCTGGGCTCACAGTTTTATTTCACCTGAGCAGACTAGAAAAACAAAAAATAAAAGAGGATTTTAATATTAAAACTGTAAAGGCTTTCTCTTGTGTAAAAATACTTCAGAAAGCTTCGGAGAACCGAAAATCAATAGATTTTCTTTTTCCTATAAATGATTGTTATTTCACAGCAAAACTCTGGTGCTAGAGAATGCAGCAGTGGGAACTGCATGCACATCTATCACGTGGATTCATGAGGGCATTGTCTTTGGCTCCCATTTACACAGCATTAAATCCTGCTGTGTTGACTTTGAGTTTGACATGCTACTAAATCTTAAGTCCCCAAGCAGAATCCTCTCAAAACCGTGGTGTTTCACTAGCTGTCTTAGACCACAAGTGTCACCTTCATTTGAAATTATCCTGTCCCAAGTGTGCTTAAAACATCCTCATACTTTCTGATGAGCTTGGGCCATATTCCAAAGCCCTCACAAAGCCAAAACCCCTGCAAGGGAAGTTTTTTTTCTTGTTGCTTTCATAAGCACCCTTTACAGGTCTGTTCAGTCCCAAAGCAGGTTTGCTATTATGCAAAAGCAATTTAACATGATATGAGTTATGACTGAGAGGATCCATGCAGGTGTTCCTGGGCTTTAATTAATGCATTTGCTTCACACCTTTAATTCATTTGTGACAACATTCTCAGGTGTCACCAATGCAAAGAAAGACAACTCTGCTGTCCAAGACTCAGCAGAAAGCTGTACACCAGGAACAGTGCATATAAAGCATTACAGGCCTTCTGAGGTGGTTAAGTCCATACCACCACGAAGTATTTGGACCAGGACAGTGACTGGGAGCAAGAATCATTGCATGGCTTTCTGTCATGTAAAAATCAAGACATGCATAATCATGCATGAAACAAATTAGTAAGACTCTTACAAAAAAATGAAACTTAAATATTGCCTAAAAGCAGGAATGAATCCTGCCTTGTTAATAAACCAACTCTGCTAGATCTCTAGAAGTTCATCTATTAAACTATACTGTTTGAATATGAGTGATATATTTTTTTTAATCAACAGGCTTATTTTACTGATTCTGCATCAAAATATTTTAATCTATTCCGTTCAGTCTACCATAAAGTATACTCAGTAAACTTCCTTAGCCATGTGTCAGCATTTGTCTACATCACACAAATATGCGATTCGCTGATACGGCAAATCGGAAGCTGGTTAATTGCATCAAATTTCTCACTGAAAAGGCTTTTTAACTGCCCTCAAACATCAGCGAGGCTGAGACTAAGTACACGTTTGAATATTTTCTTCAGTTCTCTGGTGACAAAACTGCTGATGTGGTTGCTCTTACATCTATGATTGATCCAAAAAAAAAAAAGAAAAGAAAAAGAAGAAAGAAAAGGCAAAATTTTAATCGTAATGCAAACACACAGATGAGAGATGCTCCAAAGAAGGCAATTTTGTACTGCACTGATTTTCATAAAGATTTTCAAGCATTTCATCTTTCATCAATGTTTGCTCCTAAACTTCAGACACTAAGGTAAATCGAGGTTTCTTTCTGATATAGTAAGAGACATTATTTTGGTGGCTTTTGACCATCTCTTACCTTGCAATTTGTTCTCAGCAGTAAATATTTGAGGAATAGTTGATCACGTTAAAGATTTTCTTTGTCTGTGGGATATCAAACAACTCTTGTTTATTAATTTGCCGTGGTAACTTATAACTGCATGATTTCAAGCAGTTGTGATTATCTTTATTCTCAGATCACTTGAGCTATCCTTTCCCTTTTTCAAATATTCTGATAAAAGATTCCGGTTTGTAGAACACAAAAGAGAAACCAATTTTATATGAAAAAAACACAGAGGTCATTGGGTTACAGTCCTCTAAGTGTGTAAATCAGGCAATTAAAGCAGCCACAATGAGATGACAGTGCTGACATAATGTGTCTGTTGTTCTCAGGGGCTTGTGTGGTAGTACTTTTCATTTCTTAGACTGCGGTTTTGAGAGCTTCTTAAAGAAGTCAGGCACTCAGCTTCTATTTTGGATTTGGACACCTTGATTCCCTTCAGTTTCTCTATCATTGCAAACTTCTTAAAGTGAATAAAGAAAGGCCTAATTAGTATTTTATGTTGCTCATTTCTTCTCTTCTGCTGGTGTTTACCAGCCCATCATCAGGGCTGCAGGCAAGGAAAATTTGCTTGTTCAGGAAACGGGTGTAAAACCACAATTCAAGATGGAAGGCTGAACTTTGAGCTGGAGCACTGAAGACACGAGCTAACACCCTCTGTGCCAACTCTGATACCCTTTTAATGTCCTAAGCAAAATTTCCTAGTGTCCTCCGTTACTCTGACATTTGATTTGCGTATAAAGCCACAAATTTGAAATAGGACAGATAATCAGTTCCAAAATCCTGTAAATATAAATGGGATCAAGTGTTTTGGCTTCACCGTGGTTCTGAATACCTAGGTCATCGCCCACAAAAGCAGAGTTTTCAGTCTGTCTCACACTGTCAGGGTTACCTTGTCCCATCTTCTGCTGGAACTCAGTACGTCCCATTTGCTATGCCAACTGGTATTTGAACTTCCGCTAAAAATAATATCTCTACTTGATCCAAAACTCCTAAAAAGACATCCAGAATGGCAGGGTTGAGGTCAGGATGATGTAGTTGGGACTGGAGAAATGACAGTGGAAATGCCAGTCCAAAGGAAGGCAGATGGGGTGAAGGACATGGAAACTTTATAAGCCGAGTCTCCATAGTAGCCTGAGAGGAAGTAGACTCAGGGATGGAGAACAGAGAAGAGTGAGCTGAGAGCAAAGCTGAATCTGTAACTATATCACGGACTGTGATTAATGCTGATGAATCAGCTGAGACACAGAATTAGAGATGAAGGGAGAGAGCCAAAGAATGAAGATAAAAACCGAGATGGGTAAAGATAGCAAGAGGTAACACACCATAAGAGAAGTAGGTGAGTAGTCAAATAGAGACAGTGGCCAGGAAGGGGTGGAAGCAATGCTGGACTGGAAAAGAAACTACTGGAGAAAATTAAGCTGCTAATGTGACACAAGGAGTGGGAGATCCAAAGGGAATCTTCAAGCTGAAGGAAAATGAGGCATACAGAGTTTGGGAGACAAAATAAAAGAAGAAAGAAATCACAGATAACTTACTGTGTCATTCCCATTCTTCCACTACCATTAGCCCACCAAGAAACTCTCAGAAAACATGCCTGTCAGTGATAATTTCAGCCTAATTTAATATCAACAAGCAAGTTTAGGCTAACTGTATTCTTTCTTTTCTTTCTTTCCTGTTCTTCAACATTTTTCATTACCTTTTCTTTTTCATTTACAGTTTTTTCTCCTTTTCTTTGACCCAAAGATGAAGAATTGTTACAGTCCATCAATATTCAGCAACCCAAACTCAAGCTGGAGCAGGAAAGTGTGATTATTCACATAAGTCACACGGCTCTTGTTGTTCTGTTCCCTTCATGGCTGAATGTAACTTGTAATTAGTAATTGAAGCAGTCACTAGGGCTTTGAATCTCAATGGAAAAGATAGCAGAGAAACAGACTTGTTCTGATTTATTCTCTCTGGGAAAATCTGTTAGCCAAGGCTCATCACATATTCTCTTCGTTATTAACCTTTCCAGCATAATCTTGCAAGCAAAGCCGGCGGGTGGGGGGAGCCTATGCCCTACAGCTTCTTAGGAAGGGAGGGAGAAAAATATGCACAGCAGAATATTTGACTGGTTTTGCATCTAAAGGGAAAGAAGGAGAGGCTGATGCAGGTTTTACTTAAACCCTTCACATTCTCAGGAGATATGTACATTTGCAAGCTCCTATGCACTCCTTCAACATTGCGATGGCTGGTGCAGTTCTACATTGGAATTGGTGCAAAAGAGCTCCATTACTGGGGAGATGGCTTCCTTTCATAGAGAAAATTTCTCCTATGGCTTTGGGCAAAAACATATTACTTCCTTCATCTAAATATTGGTCTTACCCTACAGGGACAATTATGAGTGTGTTCATGACTTTTTCCCTAGCTGCTTGCACACAGGAGTTGCACACACACACAACCCTTGCACCAACTGAAAAATGAACCTTCTTTTTCCTCTGTAGATGCATGAGAGACAGACATAATCTGCTTTCTGATAGCAGTAACAGTGATTTACTATGTCATAAATGAAGGAAAAATGAAAATGTAACCTGCATCCTACTGGTTTAGTTGTCTGTGACCCAAAATCCATTTTGGTTGTGGACACCATGGGATCTTAAGCTGTGCAAATATATCTGAATTAATAACCCACAAGATAAGAAAAATAAAAACAGAGAAAATAAATATTTCAGATGGTAGTACCTAGTAACTCCAGAAAAAAATACTGTATTTAAAGGGTTTAAAACCTTTTTAAAAATATTTTAAACCCTAAGGAAAAAAAATAAAAGCAAAGAATAAGAAGCCAGCAAATCAAGCACTCGCTCATTCTGAAGAGCAACAGGGACCGATATTTCCCTGTCATGGGATAATGAACATATTAAAACACAGACTAACTACACAGTAGCTATATAGTATGCATAGTATAATATCTATAGTAAGTAACTATATATATACATAAAATAAGCCCATGTGTAATGCTGGCTACTCATGGATTATATATAGTGTGAGTATCTCTAAGCAATGCCTCTCTGCATTCTCTGCAGGGCCAAGAAAAACAGGCTTTGTAGCAAGAGTCACAAGATTTTCCTCTGTATCACAGCAGACAGTTAATTTTCACCCACTGATCAACTGAAAAAGTACTTGCTTTATCATAGGGGCAGCTGGAAAAGAAATGTGCCCCAATATTTGTGTTACATATTGTCATTGAATTAGAGTGAAAGACCTTGGAATTCACGCCTCGTTGTTCGTGACACCTGAAAGTCTGCTAAACTTGTGTCCTGCCAGACCCAATATGTGAACAGGCGTCTGTGCATCACCGTATCAACACACAGGAACCGAGAATTACTTTCATGTTCAGGATGCACTTTCTTTCCCTCATTTTCTTGTGGAGAAGGCACAGTATTTTGTTTTCAAATTCTAAAATCAATAAGAGAGAAGACCAAGTTTTCAGCTAGTGAAAACCAGCAATGATTTCCACGGAAATGAGAATTTATTTCATAGGTAGAACAATTGAAAAGTTACGTATAGAACAAATTGATAGCTGATTTTAAAATATACATGCACCACCATTCTCCTTTGTGGTGAGGAGTTCAGCAAAAATACTAAACCATTTTAAACACAATATGTAAATGTAATTTGAAGACTATAGCAAAAAAACCACATAGAGTAGTAGCAGAAAGCTTGAGGAAGGTTTAATTATATATTCTCAGAAAGGTATAACATTAGCATTGTCCCACCTTATATTGTTCTACTTGTATCATTAGCTTTTATTAGCACACTAGATTCATCGCATACTGGTTTATGACATGCTGTAATGTAAATCAAGGCAGTACCTCCCAAATGACTAATATAAGCTAGCTAGCTCAACTATAAAAGAAAGACTTGACAGATGGGAAGCCAACAGAAAACTGCAGAAGGCTGTTAAACTTATTTTTCACCATTTTATATCAAACTATACAGCCGGAGAGTATTTTTATAGGTTAAATGTCAGTGAAAGAGAACTTGGAAACACTGCAAGTTCCCCATCACCTGGGCCCCTCGAGCTACTCTTGATGCAAAGATCACATCACTTTAATAATATTGCTATCCTCAAAACACTAGTTTCTCATGCATTTCGTTGACCCAGTTATGCTGCTATAAAGCATCCTGATACCCATATAGTTTATTCCCCAGTGGGAAGAAGATTAAAGCTATGATTCCATGTCCTCTTCTGGAAGAGGCTGATGCCCGGGTGCTTAATAACTGCCTACATGGTAGAGATCTCTTCTACGCCAACTGGGTCAGCTGCACGAGTCATCTCATTGCCCCAGTGGAGGTGAGGAGATGTCCCCATGTCATCTCTTACTGAGAGGGGCTACAGGCACCCACTGCTTATCACAGCCCCTTCTCCAAAGGTCTCTGTCTCTCAGAGATGCCAGCTCATGGGCTACCATGTCCTTTCCTTCCCAACTAGCTGAGTTAGCCAAGACATTTTAGCCAGCAGAGAAAACTCAGAGGTCACCAAACGTCTGCAGACCACCTGCATACCAAGTCTTATGTGTACCCCTTGCTTAAAATGAGAGCAAAGAGAGAGACAGACAAGAGGCATAAAGTGGCAGAGCTACAGCACCTGCAGTACAAGAGGCTTATGCTGGATTTTCTTCCTCCACGGGAAGATGCAATGACTTTTTGGGAAAGGCAATGTTGTGTCAGCTGTGATGGGCCAAAGGTGCAAACTCCTTAAATTGGGTTTGTCATCTACAACTGTAGGTGGCAGCCTGAGATTAATTTAATTACATTAATCAGTTTGACAATCTGAGAGGCAATGGTGGTTAGCAACTCTGGAGCAGAGAGGGATGTTAGCAAGGAAAGTGGTGATAAAATCAAATTCCCTTATGGATAACAAATTGCAAGTAATTATCTGAGGAGGGCTGAAGCATTGGCTGGCTGTGATAGTGCTGCAAAGCTAAATGTCTCTACTAGGTCCATATTTTACGATTCAACAGAAGTGAGTATTTTGGTTTCCAGACTGTCTTGATGTTATTTTACAGAGCTTCGCTTGTCCCAATCAGAACTGCTTTGCAATAATGTTGGCCTATCAGCTGTTTTTATTCACATGGTTTTTTCCAAAATATGAATCCTTTCAGCTCTGGGAATTATTTAAATATACTCTCTCTGAGAGATTAAAAGGAAAAAAAAAGCACACAAGAGAGAAGAGTATGAATTTCACCTGTGATGGACTTGCTAGCATTCTAAATGAGATTATCAATGGCATTTGTAATAAACAAGAAATTCCTTGATGCTGTTTAACCTAGCAAACAGAAAACCAGTAAATCTCCTGGGTAATACTCAAAATAGAGAAGTGTTCTTGGGACATACTGTATTTTGCAGTTGCCCATCACTAAAGTTCTATTTAAAGACAATGGCTGAATCAGAAATAAATGGATAAACACATTGATATAACTAATCTAGTTTAAAAGACCACTTTCCTAAATTGGTACAGTACCCTAATGCTTGGACACACAAAGTGCTATAAACTTTATTGAAGTCAATTAGCTTTATTTCAGTGAAGTACAGGCTCATACTAACACTAAGGCACATGTATACTCCATCTTTCAGCAACTACATCAGGGCTTTCTCAAATCTTCTAATTAGCACAACACAATTGGCTGAGATGGACCCAGCCGAAGAGCACTCAAGGCCATTTAAATGTATATGAGCTTAACAGCTGGCACTTAAAGCAGCAATTGAAAAATAAAGAGTATGAAAGTTGTTGATAAAGTTATCAGGTTGGTGAAGAACAGGAAACATTTAAATATGCATTATTTTATCAATGTTGCTTTTTGAGCTAGAAAATCAGGCAACTTTCTGGAAGCTGTTTTGGTCTCCTCCCATGCTTAATTCAGTCCCTGAAATGCTCCACATACACAATGAATCAGGAGACCTGTGGGGCTTTGCATTGTTCTGGTTGTGGTGAGCAGTGATTTCACGGATATTATGCTACCAGTGTTACGCATGACTTCGGCTGCACAGGTTTATTTAAATAAATTAATTTTAACAGGAAATGTGTTTTCCCACATGCCAGTCATTTAGATCACATTCTTCTTCACTATTTTACCACCTCACTTCTTGCGGTTCTTTAAGAATACATAGTCAATCAGAAAAACAGTAATTTTTTTAAAAACAAATCCACTTTGTTTTATCCAAATACAGACCTCTGCATTAATTTCTTCATCTGAGCCATCCAGATTATTGCATTTCATAGAATCATAGAATCATGGAATGGTTTGGGTTGGAAGGGACACCTCAAAACCCATCCAGTCCCAATCCCCCATTCATGGGCAGGGACTCCTCCCACTGGATCAGGTTGCACAAAACCCCATCCAGCCTGACCTTGAATATCTCCAGGGACTGGGCAGCCAGCACTTCCCTGGGCAATCCCACCTGAATTTACAGAGAAAAAAAGCATGATCTGCATGTTTAGTTGGCGCTGCATAACTGGGATATGAAAAGCACACTCTGAGGTTTTAGCTGGCACACAGGTACAGAAGGTGCTTAAGCCCCAGCTGAAAAATAGCTGGAGTCTTACCATGGACTTTAATGAAAACTGAGCAGAAAGTCCCAAATGAATGGAGCCCTTTCCCGTGCCACAGCAAAATCCTCCAATAGGATGATATTCTTCTGATCAAGAAAATGTTGAGGGCTCAGGTCTGTTGGGCTTGTTTGAAGGGGGGAGGTGAGAGAAAAGCTAAAAAAGAAACAGAAACCAAAGTGACAAGGGAAGAAAAATATAATCTCACAAAGAAATAGAATTTAGAACATCTGCTGCTCTCTCTACAGTGCAACAATCATTTAATCTGGGGAGAGTCTCAGTTTGGAACATTATTAAATAGAGAATGGTAAAAACAGATCACCAACTCTAAAAGAATATCTGAGTTTGGGAGGAAATCTATCCTGAACTGAGGCAAAAAGCAGAAGCTGAGATATTTCATCTTTAAAAGTTCCTTTAAGTTGGATTGGATTCCCTGAAATAATTAATTTTAATAAATTTTAAACAATTTTGTTCATACTGTGGTTTATTTTACTTCAAACTTTCCAGTAAAGATTAGTTGTAAGTTTTGAAAGCTTTCAGAGGGATGCCCAGTTTTCAAACAAATCAAACAAATCTGAACATTAGAACAGGAAAGTCATCAAAAGTAGCTCCTTCTGCCAGTTTCAATTCTAAACAAGTTGGCATTTTCTGATAGAAAACAAACAATCAGCTTTAAACATCAGCAACTTGCCCAAGGCCATATGGCAAGCCCCGAGTGTCTGGTTTGTATTTGGAAAAAGCTCCAACACCACCTTCTCTCTCCTAGCATCCAACATGAAAGTCTGCAGCCTCCATCCAGTACAACAGAGTACAAAAAGCAATCTGTTCGAGTTCAAGACAGCCCCTGGATGTTTCAGGTCTATTTAAACACAGATTATTAAGGCTCAAATGTCTGTTTCATGCAGGACCTTTCTCAGAAGGAATTAATCTTCATGTAAATGGGGAGTCTAAATTATAGCGATTCGCAGGCGTTTTACAACCACTTCTGGCTAAGACACTGTATTTTGTTCTAATAACACCATATGAGTGACACACTGCTCCAAAATATCTTTGTTATCCCCCAACTGGAGAAAAGTAATGCTATCTCTCAGAAACGTAGGAGACAGTCCTTGAAGGTATTACCTCTTCCAAGACACAGTAAATCATCAGAAGTAGACACCACTGCGATACATCAAAGTCCTGTTCCACACTAGCTTCCCAAAAAGCACTGTGCTTAGGTCAGGCTCCAATCACATCGTAAGGTGCTTACAAGCACAGACAGAAGTCCCTGGCTTTTCACTGCATCTGATGATTTTGCTACCCAACAACACACCACAGTAGGATATCCTGTTTTCACACCTCCATAAAAAGTTTCTCACATGCAGAAATGTATTTCTCACTGCTCAGCCTGATACCGTGGAATGCTCATTCCTCAGGATCTCCATCATCATGAGCATTTCCACCTTTCATTTATTTTTTTTATGATACAAACACATGGAAGATTGCCATAACGTATTTAATTGGAAATTCCCACACTAAGCACAAGAAGTGGACAAGATGAAGGAATGAGCAGCATATCATGTCAGCTCCATCATCACACATAATAGAAGAGAACCAGCTTTGCCATGACTGAGGATGTCTAAAACATTAGAATATTAGAAAGAAAGGTTTGCAAATAGCATTTTCAGCTATATGGGAAGAAGCTTAAATATCCAGCTGAGACCATGAGAGGGGACATGTGAAATGTCTGGCTCTTTTCAATAAGCAGATTACATTTTCTGGTAAGAAATCTGTGGTAAAGCTTGATGACTTAGAATGAAAAAACATCACATTCCAAGAGCTTTCAGAAACACCAAAACAAAGTTTTTAATTCTATAAGCCTTTTTCTAATTTTTGCAAAATTATAATTGAAACAAAGAGAAAAAAATGGATAAAACTAGGAAAAGAATAAAGGCAATGGTATAATTAAGTGGTCAGGCATCAGAGTGTTTCTGGAACTTATTAGAAATGCTTTGGAAAGCATCATTCCATCAAAATATCTTCCCTTCACACCCTCTCACCGTCTGAAATTGCAGTTTTCAGTTTCTTGTATTCCCTGAGTTTGCATGGACAGGTTTTATTTAGTCATTGGTTTTGGAAGCATTTGATAAAATGCATGTGTTTCAGAATATTTTATTAACGGATACACAAACCACAACAACCAATGAAAACAAAATGGAAAAAAAAAATCCAAAGAAAAGAGAAGACCGTTAAAGGAATGCTTTAATTTTTCATTGCTATGCTATTTTTTCCACTTTCTATAAATATACAGTACAAAACTTCAAAGGACACACAACTAGACTTATTCACTCTTATTCAAAGTTATTGTAATTTTAAAAGCAAATGGTAAGAAAAGAGGAATTTGACAAATGCCATCTTGCAATTAAATTTGGGGTTTTTTCAAAGCTATAGAGATAACATTCCTTGCAACATTATTTCAGAAGGTGGATGCTGCTAAATGCTACCTTTAACATTATGCACTAAAGGCAATTACGTACTGGGCTTCCACAACCCACCTTACTTTTCACAGTCTGGGAACCAAGAGACAAACCGTTACACAATTCACTGAAATCTAATTTCCACTGTGCTGAATGTCTTCAATGTGCAGGTCCAAGATTAGTATTAAATGAAAATTATATTGTTCAACTAAAGCTTTAGTGATTTCAAATTACTATTCAAAACACAGTGAATGTTGTTGGATAAATGGTGTTTTTAATTAAACATGTATGTATTAAGTTATTTCCTTAATTATAGTATCTCCATTGCCTCACATTCTTTTACTGTGTATTAAATTCAGTTTCTTATGTTATTAGACTATTAGATCAAACTGGCAATTGCCTTTTTTTTCCTTTCTTTGCCCTTATCGAGGCTTGCAGTGCTAAGTTTCACTTCATTTATCTTTTTCAACAATAATGCAGTAATGAAAGCCATATGAAGGAACTTTGGCTCTAATCAGGGCTTCCCTTCTGCGTCTCAAGCTTTTAGAAACCTGGAGAGTTCCTGTCACATTCTTAAGAGTCCAAACGTACTCTGATGTAGAAGCAGAAATGAAACTCTCACCTTCTGGGTGTCCTGATTTCTGCCTTGTGCTGGGAAGGATGTGGGATCCAAGAGGGCAACAAATCCACCAGTGAGCAGAGGATTCCCAGAACGTGTACTCCAATCTACAGTTTTTTCCAGGCTCTCCAATTCATGATTATTTCTAAGCTTTCTGGTTTTTTGGTTTTGATTTGGTTTAGGTTTTTTTAAGTTTTCTCCTCTTTTGGAAACTTCCAGAACTCCAATTTTCATTCACAAATGACTGAATGACCTCTCCCCCTTTTTTGTCAAATCACAGATGTTACATGGAATAGAAAATTGTTATCTTTGATCCACTCCACCTCAGGCAGAGCCAAAACTACCAACTCCCCACCAGCTTCATTAAGTATAAAATATTTAAAGGAACACAGAAGCTATAGTTTTATTTTGCTGAAAGGTGGTCTGTTGAGATTTGTTGAGTCAGTTATTTACTTTCAGTAAGAAGCCAATCATTTCAACATTCATTAAAGTCATTTCAGTACTCTTACCCAGCGAACTTCTCCTGCCCCTCTCTCCAGTGGGAATCTTTAGAAGTCCTCACAAGCATGAACTGGCATTTTCCTGTGCAGGAACAGTAAATCCAGCTTGTGGGAGGTGCCGACCTCGACTTGCACAGCTTGCATCCTATCACACGATAGGTACAAGGCCCCGTGTACAGACTGTGTGTAACCATCATGGCTGTAGAAACCGTGTGTCCTCCCTGACCTAGATAAAGCCCTGGGCCAACTCACAAGAGGCCCTCAGAATGACTGAGATTTTGTAAATAGAGAAAGGAAGAATTGCCCTAATTTTTAAGTCTACTGACCACTAATTCTGTCATCTTATAGAAGCACAGAGAGCACAACACCGTGAGATACTTGTCTCTCGAATATAAAACTCAATGAAGGAACCCAGGATAGGGCAAGCACTCAGAAACAGGCTGGGCATGTGTTAAAGCCTGCAGGGCAAAATACTCCAGATGAGATCCTCCTTCCCTTCCTCTGGATAATGACACACTTTATAACACCGAGCTTGCACGAAGGGATGTCTCTCAGCTATAATCCTAAACAACAGATAATAAACTCGATAGGAACAATACTGGCAGGTGATGGCTGGAAAAAATACAATCCACCTGACAACTTGTGCAGAGTTTCTGCAAGCTCTCAGACAGTGGTGTAGGTGCTCCCGCTTGTCAAAATGGTGCTTATGGTTGTTTCAAAAGCATTTAAATTCCCCATGTTAAAGGGGAGAAGGAAAAACTACACTTAATTTTGAAAGCAGAAAGTGCTACATCACTGATTGATGGAACCAGAAAAACATTTTTTTCTCATTAATTTACAAATCACCAAATCAGAGAGAAAAGGTAAGTTATTGCCCTACCTGTTTTGATAATTTTACAAGAATTTACTAGAACGTTTTACCTCTTTCTCTTTTTCTTTTAAGAAAAAAAAATGGAAAGGAATGACAGAGAATCTAGAAATATGTTAATGTCTTTCCTTCATCAAACAACCATGAATATACATGACCATGCTATATTACTATTTCCAGCTTCTTTGATTTATGTGATGGATAACATGTTTATATAAAGCTAATCTTCACAAAAAGCAAAAGAAAAAAAATAACAGCGTCAACAGTGGGGAATCAAATACGACCTCAATTAAACTAATCTCTAAAGTAGGCCAGACAAAACTGGTAAAGCATCCTGGATTTCTAAGGTTCTTTATTATGAAGGGGTTTTGTTTTAATATCAAGATTTGTACAAGCACGAACTATAAATACACACAACCAAAAAGCTATTAATGATGAGATCTTCAAATCAGGGTGAAGGTAATTAAGCTGCCCGACCTCAGAAAACTGATCCGACACCCACTTACTGATATTTATCACTTTTGATTTCATGTCACCACTCCCAATCACATACCAAAAAAATTAATTTAATCTAGAGCAAGTTGTTTTCAGCATAACAACTGTAACTGAACAAATTCCTGTGCATAAAGCTCCTGCAACAAAGTTTTTTGATGGCCACTTAATTAAAAGTGGTTTTTGTACAGTGTTTTTTGTACAGTGAGACTCAGCTGATCCCAGGCAGTCACTGTGGTGTAGACTTGTGGCAGGTCTACCAAAAGCACTTCTAGATCAAGCAGTTCAAATGGTCTAAATGTTGCAGATACAGATTTTTGGGGTGGTTCAATGCTCTTTCCAGTCGTTAGTGCAATCGAAATGACATTCTTCCTCATGGCTCACTGATCCCATAGACAGACAATATCATTAGTGCTATGTAATGAACCATAATCCTAATGACTAGCATATATCTAATAACACCCAAGCACGCAGACATAAAGCATATCATCTGTATTGTATCCATTGTAATGAATTTTATTCATGTTTTCCTAGCCCTTCTTCATTTTAAAAATGGACATGAAGTTCTGTTATGACAAAGTGTCAGGGTTTATCCCCAGCTGGCCAGTAAGTACCACACAGCTGCTCACTCACTCCTTCCCCCATGGTGGGATGGGGAGGAGAATCAGAAAGAAAAAAGGTAAAGCTCATGGGCTGGTATAAACAGTTCAATAGAGCAGCAAAGGAAAAGAAAAATAATAGTAACAGTAATAATAATAGTAGTAATATTAATAATAATAGAATATATGAAGCAAGTAATGTGCAGTGCAGTTGCTTACCACCTGGAAAACAAATCCCAGCCCATCATGGTTTATATACTGAGCATTACATCCCATGGTATGGAATAGCCCCCTGGCCAGCCTGGGTCAGCTGTCCTGGCTATGTCCCCTCGCAGCTTGCTGTACACTCTCTGTCCTTTCCTTAGCAGGCCAGTATGAGAAGCTGAAGAAAATGACAGCCATCCCAGCTGAGTCCAACATAGTGTGCATCCCTTACTCTGTACCAACTATGTCACGCACAGACACTACAACTTCCAGTTAATCACCACCACCCATTGCTCTCAGTGTAGTTTTAGCAGACCATTGTATGGTTCATTTTTCCCAGAGACTGGTGCATGACAAGGGATGTGATATACCCACTCAATGCCATGCTTGCTGGCTCAGGTGCCTAAGAGGCTCTTTGGGAAATGAGTCCCATTGTCTGATTATTCTTTCTGAGGTGCTATGTTGCCACAGGACTTGCTTTTCAAGGCCTAAGATAACATCCTGAGTGGAGGCATGGGGTATGGGATATAGTTCCAGCCATCCAGTGGTTGCTTCTACTGCTGTAAGCACATGATACTTGCCTTGGCAGGTTTGTGAGTGTGTGATACAGTCAGTCTGCCAGGCCCCCCCATATCTATTGCAGTCAAACCCTAGACATGTAGCTAAGCCCGCTTCCAGTCCAAAATTCCGAGACTTCCATATCCGACTCTTCCACAGCTGATAAATAACTTTGGATGGCAGGAATGGTCAGTGCAGTGAGATTATAGCTTGTCACTTCTACGCTGACTCAGGCACCTCCTGTTCCCCTGAGGACCCCGCTCTGTATGATCACTAGAGTATTTTATTATTGAAAATTGTTTCTGTAAGGCACTTGAGTTTGAAAACAAATCCAGCCATCAGCACCATGGCATAACTTCTCAGGGAATGAAGTGAAACTGAATCCTGTTTCTTGAAGGCGGGTGCAACATCTGCCTTTTTCCAGTCACAAAAATCTCCTCCAGTTCCACTACTTCTGCCTTTCCCCAGAGGAGAAAACCTCGAGAAACTATCACCTTTCTTTTATTTCTTCACAGATACTCTTGTAGGATGGCTGTGAAGATCCTGTCAATCTTCTATTTTTCCTTTTCCTCCTTTTGAGTAGATTGGGTCTGGTCACTTCATTTTGCAGCAAGCTAGCAAAGCATCCCTCCCAATCACAGCATCCTCCCCACCTTTGAGATCCCCAGTGTTTCCTGTCCCCAGACACCTGAACAGCCCCATTGTCAAGGTCTCTGATGTGCAAAGGACAGCAGCTCCAAGGAATGTCAGGGATGACATCTATTCAGGACCCTTTTGCATTCCTGATGCTCTTGCCTATGGGCTGTATAGCTGCTCAAGAGTGCACGGGTACCTGCATGGTCAATGGGCAGGTGTATGCAACTGGCTCAGGTATCCCTAACCAGGGAACAGCCAAGGAAAGCCAACTTAGAGGAAAAGCCTTCATGAGCCTTGAGAAGCCAAGCCTCGCTCACAGTAACACATGTCCAGGAAGGAGCCAACAAAAGCTGAGGCCTGAAGAAGCAACCTGAGACCTGCCAAAATTATCTGTGTTCACCAATTCAGTAATGCCATAACTCCAAGAGGATGCTCTTCAGAGTAGAAAGGTACTATTCAGTGTTTCTGTAAACCCTGGAGCAAAAGAAAACTTTGTCCTTAAACTGGCACCTGACTGAGACCTGGCACTTGTCGAGACTGGTTTGTCTCCATTGTTGATATTAGTGTGTAACGCTATGTTAAATTATAGAAAACAAAACTGTTGCTTGCAATTATTCACTGACAGAATCTTCACCAGAGCACTCATAATCATTTTGTGATGATATCTATCTGCCAAAGCCTAAATTCCTCATGAAATGTCATTCTTTTCCACTGCAGCAAATGCCTTATTTATTCTACAGCTGTACATATGAAATTCGCACCATTCGAAGAATTGCATTGTTGTCTTCAGAAATAATGATCTAAATGTATTCCAGGACTTATCTGTAATTCTCTGAGTGTTTTATAACATGCAGGAGGTAGAGCAAAAGACCTTTAAGGTATTTTGGAGGAAATATACATTACTGTGTATATTACTGTGTCTGTACAGATTTTTTCAGACAGTTCTTGTTATCAGAATTCTTTCATTTACATTTCTGCTGTATTTATGTGCTCTGTTTTAATGCTGCTTAGCCCAGTTTGGATATTAGTAAGTGGAGTAAGAAGCATTTTTACGAGCCATATCCAGTGAAACAAAGAAAAGTTTAAAATTTATACGCAATATTTATTAATATTTCAGTGCACAAAGAACAAAATCTGATTTCCAGAGCCTTCAGAAATGAAACCTTTGGAAACACAGATTCAGTCCTGATAGCCATACATAAGGCAATTTAGGACTTATATGATTATGAGGAAGTTTCAGTTCCTCCAAATAAATATATTATGGGTGAGAAACCAAGTAACTTCTTTGGTTTTCTTTTGAAACAATATCTGTTTGTTATTCTGGAAATCACTCTTTTTATGGGCTTGTAAAAGGTACCGTTAAAGCAGATGGAAATCATGCCAATTCCACAAATTCATTTATTATTAATGTGACATATATGGTGAAGAATAAACTATTGGATTTAGAAAGGCTTCAGCCTTTCAAGGCATTTTAGCAAGAAGATGTGACTCCCTCATCCATTAGGTATCTGCCTTGTAAAGCACTAACAAAGCAAGGCAGGAAAACCAATTGGTCCATACTAATACTCTGACTACTCTTTTCTCTGGGTAAAGGCACAGGTGGGAGAGGAAAAGTCTCCACCTCCACCAATGTGCAAAAATGGTACTGCTTTGTCCTCTCAACCCTTCCACACATCTTAACTGGGCCCTATCAAACCTCCTTGGATATATTCTTGAGTAAAATTGAATCTCTGTGAACAACAGAGCTATTGCCCTCATCGCACACTGTGCTGGCAGCTCTGTAAAATGAAGTGTAAATGAATGGTGATGTTTGGAGATCCAGAGCATAAATCCTACTTAAATAGATACTATCAGGCCTACCCTTACTGAAGAGACTGGTTATTTGAGGTTGCTTACTTCCTGTTAAGAGAGATGTACAAATGTACAGAAAACTTTTTAAAAAAGATTAAAAAGAAGAAAATCTGAGAATGCTCCCTCCTATCTCTCTCCATGCCGTAATACTATCGAACCATCCAGACGCTCTTTCCAGCATTCCATTTGGGGATCTGCTTACCAATATGAGAAACTGCCACCTGGAGACAGAACAGAAGTCTATTGAGTCTGATATTAAGTATTTATTGGTAGACATTTAGCAAAAGAGCACTAGGAAAAGGGAGGAGAGTGACACTTTCTCCATCACTCTCTCACACCTTTCTCCAGTCTGTAGCTCAGGGACTTCCTGAGCAGAAATTTAAACTGCAGTATCACGTTTAACAACCCTCCAAAGACCTTTCTTTCCTGAATTCTAACCCATTTACTCCTTGCCCTTGCAACAGCACTGGGTAATGTCAGGATTTTCTTCTTTTCCGCTTGTTTGGTGTCCACTGAGAGAGTCCCTTTCCTTCTTCCACTACTGCTGGCTCTGGATGCATGTTTAAGATTTTATCAGCTGCAGCACTGCAGGAGCTTAGTGAACAAACACATGCTTTTCTTCACATTTTCTTTGCCATTATATTAGGGAGGATAAAAGCATGCTTGTTGAGCTGACAGAAACTAAGTGGTTATATCTGCTGTCAGTTGCTTCCTTATCTGCTGGTTTCTATTGTTTCCAGAAAATAAACCTTTCTAATGGGGGAGGAACTAGATAAAAAGCGCAGAATAAGTTCTGGGCTATTTCAAAGGGACATTTTTCTGTCCCTAGATTGTTAAAGCCATGACCCTGTTTGTGAACAGCGAATATCAAGGAGACGTATGGATGTTCAGTATGTCCCCAGAGCACAGAGAATATCCATCATCTTTCCAGACAGCCTGAGGGATAAGAGCTGCAGACACGCACTCTGCATGTCTAGTCTTAAAGATAACAGAAGCTATTGAATCTCCAATTCTTGTACATAAAATCCTTAACACCAGTCCCAAAATCACTTTCTTCCCTCGCCATCTCCCCCTCGATGCAGCTCACTCACATTTGATGTGTTTCTCCTCTCTCACAGAGCCTCCCCTACCCAGGTGTGGTCTGCAGGAAAATAAAATAACCCATCTGGAAAGACTACAGGCTGCAAGCTGGGCAGATCTCAGTGGCTTGTCCAGAGCAAGTGGTTCATGCTTACTAAAACAAACACATGAAAACTGGAAGAAAAAGAAGCCTGAATTCATAGTTACATTTGGAGAAGGGAGAGGGAATGGAAATCACTTTGGAGGCCTAACAGGCATGCAGATTTATCATTCTATTATAATTTATTATACTATATGATATTTGATAATGATTCTATTATATGATACATAATGATGCACATATCATTTTTAATATACTATATTACATTCATTTTTTATCATTAAGCCACACTGGGGGGTCTACAGTCAGCTTCAGTACTGGCCAAAGATATGATGTCACAAATACAGGTTTTTTAGGACAGCCTGCTGTCCTGAAGCTGCCCTCAAACGCTGCCCCCAGTGCATCTTGCACGGTAGTTGCTGCCTGGCTTTAATCACGATGCGCAGACCAACAGCTACAGAGGAGGCCAAGGGTCTCTGACAGATCCCAATCCATGCAATCAGCCCACTCAAATATCTTTGTGGCCAGGGAACCAAATCTCTCTGTGCCTCTCTCTCCTGCAAAGTGCCATAATGTTCCTTTTTCCTCTCTATATTTATTAAGTTGTCACAACTAGAGAAAGCAGCCAGCTTCAGGCTACTGTCATTAACCATGTGGTTACGATTGGGATTGGTGAGCCTAATGCACTACAGTTGTACCAACATCTAAAATGACAAAGGAAAGTTCGGACTTCTTTGCTTACATATGCATTTATTTCCTGGAATGATGATATAGAAATAATAGAAAAAAAAACCAAACCAAAACAAAACAAATTATGCTTCTAACTGACAGTTGCTATTGTACTTCAAAATGAAAGTATACTTCACTAAAGTGATTTTGCTGTGAGACAGCACCGTTTGAAAATAGCTATTGGAAAAGAACTTTGCATTTGAAATAATAACCACATATCTACCCGTGACTGAACTGACAATGAAAGAGAAGGCCTTGAGATACTCATAAACCTAAGATAGATTAATTTGTCTAGATATGATACTGTCTTCCTACACTGCCCTTGCAAGACTGAATTATGCATCAGGTGGTTACATTTCATTTATCAGATTCCTTCCCTTTCTCTGCCATGCATGAGCAGCATCACCACAGTGGTACTAGCACAATGGCACAAAAGCTTCTCATTGCCTAAATTGCAGCAAATATTCAGCCTGATAGAAAACACACAATGAATTCTCTTATCATGCCGCTCACTGTCCCAAATATAATAAAGACCTGGTTTCCCACTCATTTATCAATACTGTCTCTGTTTTTCTGTTGCAGCTTTGATATCTATTTGTCTAGCTCTTTGTCATGCTAAGCAATAGACAATTAGCAAGTCAACTGTAATTACTTTTTTGCTAAGATTATTTTCCAGCAATGTCCCCAGATCTTATGAAAATGACGAACTGCCTGGTTTTATGTTTTTATAGTTGTTTTCATTTACAGGGATTCTGCTGTGCTATGCATACAGAGTGAAAGATACTGGGAGTGCAACGTGTGTTCAAATTAGCAAGTATCCTCACAGCTCACAACCCCCTTTAGAACAGGGACACGGGTACACGCCGGTTCCTAATGGCAATGCAGTAGCTAGTGTTTGGAGCTGACACGAAAATAACAACAGTATTTGTCTTCCTCCACCTCCAAAACCTGCCTCTGTCAACCCAAAAGAGGGTATCACCATAGCAAAGAGTGACAGATGCTTTTTTGAAACCACACATTGCTAATTCCGTCTTCTGCTTTGCTGTGTTGCCCTGCTGAGAATGCAGCCAAGGAGGGTGTAGAGAGCCACGAAAACACAAAGGGAAGAAGGAATGGTGAAGTTTCCAGTACATGGCACAGGCTTGGGACTGTCACACTGGGGTGGGAGGAGGCACTTAAAGAACTGAAGATGGGTAAGTGGTATTACTAAAGGCATCATTCCAAGCACACTGATGTCTTCATCAGGCTTTGGGCTAGGTCTAAATTGCACAAGTGAGGCCTGAGCATAGTTTTGGTAGTTATTATTTTTCAACACGCTGCTTTGCCAAAGTACCCCTAACCTTCAATAAAGGTATTCTTCTATGTGGTAGTGCCTGGTGAGCAAAGAGCATTAGCTGAAATTTATCAGGGACTGCAAGGACAGGATGAGGGGGAACGGTTTTAAGCTAAAAGAAGGAAGATTTAGATTAGGTCTTAAGAAGAAATGTTTTCCTGTGAGGGTGGGAGGCCCTGGCACAGTGTGCCCAGAGGTCATGGCTGCCCCATCCCTGAAGGTGTTCAAGGCCAGCTTAGATGGGGCTTTGAGCAACCTCATCCAGTGGGTCAGGATTTTACAAGGAAACTGGCCAAAATTTTTACCTGAAATGAAATTCATTGCAAAAATATGCAACATACTTCTTTAATCATATCAAATATGCAAAGACATGGTTGCAAATTGAAAATACATTAAAACACATATACAAAATAACTTTCGTTCTGGTACCATTATTACAAGGGGCAAAAGGCTGAGAAGACTGTACTTCTATTTTCTATACGCAATTTCTTCACCTTTCTTTACTATGAATGAGACATCCATTGAAACATTACAATATTTTTAGTAGGTGATCTAAAATGATAAATGATTAAAAAAAAAGCATTTCCAGTGCTTGTCACCATCAGTTTCCTTTTCAAATTTAATACAAAATAGCTAATGAGGGCAACTCAGCCCTACTAACGCTGTTCAAAAGGCAAACCTGATTTTCTGAATATTGCTCTCCATATTAAATATGGTGATTATTACAAGAAAAGCTATGCTCCAATATGGTAATTTCATCTCTGTTTTTCTGCTGATGTTACTCTTCATTTGAAGATTGCCGTCAACCTCTATTCCACAAGAGATCAAAGTGAGGCATCAAGTTTACATCAGATGCCATCATAGAAAATTACATTTAAGGGATCTCCAATGTAATTAAAAACTCTGTATAAACTATCTCAAAGAGAAAGATATACTGTAATAATTCACCACTCTGTAAACAACTTCTGGGAAGGTGACAAAATTTGACTTTAAACTTATGCTAAATGTTCCATCTTCTTTCTTTGATGTCCTAATTAATTATATCACCTGAAAATCACTACAAACAGGAGACTCCGGGTCTGGTTTTGCATGCTGAAATATCTGCATTCACCATCCCCACTGATGCACAGGAAGATCTTGGTAACCTCTGGTAAATAATTGGATCTTGGACAAAGAATTGTGGGTATAGAGTATCTCCATGGTTCTGGATTTATGCCAGGGACATATCCTTTCACCAAAAGCTGTCATGTACCATGGAAGCACCTGAAGTGACGCAACAGGTCTTGCTGCCCAGTCGTGCTGCCCTGACCCCAGAGGGAAGCCCCAGTCAGAAGCGGGGCACTGTCTCCCACTGCAGTGCTGGGAATGTGTTAATGCCAAAAGCCAGAGGAGAAGAGACACTGATGCACTGATGAATCAATGGACGTTACATTTATAAACCCAACCCAAAACAACACCAAGAAGAAAGTAGGATGCTAGAGAGAAACGCTGCTGTTTCGGAACTGATTCTTGTTCAATTTAGCTTGTAAAATCAAGGGGGGTTCTATCACTTCATTGTAATTTTTTGAACGGAACCATTGTTGCCTGGTACTAAAGCTAAGAGGTCATGCAGAGAGCAAGAGATATCCCAAAATCAGCCAGACCACACCAACATATGCAAGGTGGTGTAGACTGGTCCAGACTTCAGAGTGCAGCTATCATGTTACATTCCCTGTCCAGAACTGCTCCAAGATTGTCTCACTTGGGCACCCAGGAGGCCACAACCAGGTGCAGGTAGCCCTGAGAGGCCAACAGAAATGCACCCGTTTCATCAGCTGTCACCAAAGTATCACCATATCCTCAAACAACTGTCAAGAGTTAACTAACGAGGTAAGGTCGTCTCCCACTGACTGCTTCTATTGAAGAATTCACAAAGGTACTGTATTGACTTCATACTACAAAAGACACTCATTGAAATGCATCCAGCTGCTGCTGATGCCAAGAATATGACTATAAGCAGCTTCTACTGTTTATAGACTTGAAAAAGATGAAAACATCCGGTTTGGTTTGTAATGGGGCTGCCAAATCCATCCTGGAGAGCAAGTAACAGAGTTGGTATTCATTAACCCTTCTCCACTAGTTTTAATAAAAATGAGATACATCTTGGTCCAACCTACAAGCAAGATTTATTTAATTTTAAATGACAAAGAAATGGAAAATACAAGGCACTTGGCAAAGTATTGCTTTGAGTGCTTTGGCAGCTTGTCATTGATAATGGAATTGTTGTCTGATCCTCAGTCATTTGCAATTTAATTTACCCACAAAATCTAACACTTCTTCTTGCACATATTTTTCCACCATGTGCCTATTTACCTTCCCAAACCAGGAGGAAATACATTAGATGATTTAAAGGGTAGCCCTTAATGCAATTTAAAGCCTTGCAAATTGATTTTCCTTAATGAACTTTATATCCTGACATCCTGTCGTTTTTCCTCTAGTACATTCAATTAGGCTATAATCAGTTATTAAGGGTTAGATAATGGAAATGTGACATCATCCACACAAGGCAGAATTTTTTGCAAGAGATTAAAAACTAATTTTCATGCAAGACTGGACCATCTGAGCCAAAAGGTGCCTATGATAACTGCAAAAAAAAAAATATATTTAGGAGAAAAAAAAGTCTCAGAAAACCCAAGGTGGAGAAAGGAGCAACACCTGGCTTGGGTAGATGCTGACATGAGAGAGAACCATAACACATTCCTCCTGTGCTGTATTCATCAAAACCTCAGAAGAACAAACATTGTGAATCAAAGTGTTTCAGTTTACAGTGTTCCTGTAAAAAAGCTGAATACATTTCTTTGTGGATAAAAACCCAAGAGCCAGTCATGCTGCACTTTCAGATGGACACAGGCACACTTACAGTAGTAGCAGCAGTGCTTAAAGCAGAGAGGCTTTTGTGGGTTTTGTTAATATTAACTTCTGATAGAGAAGAGCTTTGGGCTCAAAATATGTATCTAATCTTAACTGAGAACACAGCTCAGCGATTCCATTTGCCCCATATCAAAGAAGGAAAAATGTTATTCTGCCAAGAAAATTGATCTATTTATCTGATGCAACATTCCCTGTCAGCATTTCTGTACAGCTCTCCCCACTCAATATCACTGCAGGATGTCTGTAGAGGATTCAGTTCCTCGGAGGTCAATATGCCAGGTTCAACGCAGGGTTTATTTTGCCTTTTTTCTGTTGTTTGGGTTTTTTTAACAGGCCATATTCTAACTATTCTGAAAGTAAACTGAAATATAATTATTAGATTACTAACTAAGAACTGCTGTAATTTTGGAGACCCTCATATTTCAAACTAAAATATTCAGCTCAAGAAATATCACCAACAGAATGCTTAATAGTTCTTAACATTCATCACTGCTTTTCAAAACAGCATCTCCAAAGCATGCAAACCTATGACATTTGGGACATATTACCTCAAAGGGAGGTGCTAGGGATAAAAAAAATTCAAAGCCTACAAAGAGTTCTTGCTCACGTAGCTATAATCCTCAACTGACACACCTTGTGAGCGCCTTACTAGCGTCATCCATTGGATTTTGTCGCCATTGATGTCCAGGAAAACAAGAGCCAAGCCTGAGGGTCACAATGTTCCACAAAGATCTTCTTGTGGGATCTGGGATTTGAGTTGATTCTTTTTTGGTCTTTTGATTCTTTGTTAGCTCTTTTTTTTGTAGGAACAGAAGTAAAAATCCAGCTTTTGTCCAGGTTTTCAGCTATTACAGGGCTTTGAATCTGTTGGATAACTCTTTTTCTCAAAACAATTTACAGAAGCTATAGTTTTCATTTGATTTAAAAAAAGGCTGTGCTCAACATGACTTATTTTTCCTTGAACTTTCTAGGCTTCCTTTTTTCCCCCCAAACCTTCTAAGCACCCCAATAACCATCTATAAACATAGTCTTAATTAAGAAGAGAAGTGGTTTGGATCATTAGTCTAAATCTGTTTGGAAAAGTTGTTACAAAATTGTAACGAAGGTTTTCAATGACTGTATTTATTCCCCAGAGATAAGGCAATTAAAGTCATTTCACATAAAATCAACCTTCTCCCCATTGCCTCAGTGTAGGTGTGCATAAGTAAGGACAAATCAATACAAGAAAATATTCACTAATATATCTTTATAATTACAATATGTAACACATGCCACAGCTGCATGCCTCTTGTGAATAGTTCTGATGTGAATGTAAATACATGCTTTATGCTGAAAGTGATTTAAAAGAGGAAACAGGAACACACATGGAATGAGCCAGAACTTCCTATATGCTTTTAAATATATGAGCCGAGTTATTTGTATTTTCTCTGCGTACCCATGATATAATAAAAAGCAGTCCATGTTCTAATGTATGGTGCAATGGAAATACAAACCAAGAACAGTTAACTGGCCCAGAACCTGCAATCTCTCTTTAAATCCATGTTCTTTATAGGCCTATCAAGACTACCTGACTCAGATATTGCTTAGGTGAGACAGAGAATATATCAGATGGTGAGGACATCTATATTTAAAATGTTTGGTGAAAGGACTAAAGACAACAGATGAGTATTTCTTTACTGACATCATGTTTGCCCTTACACTGAAGCGAACCCATGATTCAGTGCTAGGAGTGCTTGGGCACAGATAATACTAGGACAGGTCTGAGAATCTTGTTCAAATTTGTTCAATATTCACTTAGATGAGCAAATATTGTTCATTCCTATCCACCCAAAACTGAATTCCCTTATTCCATGAAAACACCAAAAGAGGAAAAGCAGTCTTCACTGCTTATTAGTTTCCTTGCCTGGGACTTCATGGAATCATATAACCACTAACTTTGGAAAAGACGTCTTAAGATCATCAAGTCCAACCACCAACACAACACCAACATGCTTCCTACACCATGTCCCAAAGTGCCCTATCTACACATTTTGTGAACCCCTCCAGGGATGGTGACTCCACGACCTCCCTGGGCAGCCTCTGTCAGTGCTTTATCACTCCTTCAATAGGGTTTTTCTTCCTAAAATTCAATCTAAACCTCCCCTGGCATAACTTGAGGCAGCTTCCACCATAAGCAGTTTGCTTATTCTCTCAACTGCTCCCAAGCCACATCACCTGGAAGACTCCGCTTCCAGTGCAGTCCATGCTTGTCAGTGGGAGGGAACGTGCCCTGTTGGCAGGGTAGGCTGAAGGAACAAAGGTGCATGAAACATTCCCAGACCAATTCCCAGGCCATTCCATTTCATCCACAGAAAGAAAATAAATATGAAAAAAATATGCAAGGCATTCAACACTTTCAGGGAAATTGCTATTCTTCATAATTATATTTCAATTTACTCTCTGCTAGATGAGAACTGGGGCCCTTGCCTCCTAGTCAGCACAAACTTCACATTTCTTGATGTGCATCTGGGGCTTACTGACAAATGAGCATGTTGATTACAACTCTTCTCCTCCCCTGCTCAGCCCCAGCTGTTCATGCAGTTACAAAAACCAAAACGCAGAACCATTTACTTACTTATTTTTATGTGAGTTCTCTCATCTCCTTTTTCAGCTCCCTGAGTGCTGCCGAAAGGAGCGAGCGCTGCACTTTTTGGTTCAGTGCCCAGCTGCACCTTAAGGCATGTGCAGGACCATGGGAAGAGAGAGGGACTCCTGGGCCAGCACCAACACAATCCAATGACTCTAACAAGTCCCAAAGCCCCATCTCTTCCTGAGAGTAATGAAATTACTGGAATCTGGAAGGGGGATGAGGAAGTAATGGGAAACAACTATTTAGTGTGCTCTTGGTGACTCTAATCCTTTGCAAAGTAATGCTGTGTTGAGTGAGACACACTTACAGGAGCTGGGGCTCCCAGAGGTATCCTTAGTTATTTATAACAGGTCTTCCAAGAGGATCTCTGCTGTGTACATCATCTGCCAGGAAAACCACTCCCATATTCTTCTTCTCAGTCAAAAGACTGGGGTCTGCCCTCTCTCTGTTCGCAAGAAGATGGTTTTTCTGGTCTCCCTGCAGGTAACTATTCACCCATGCAAGGCTGACATACCATCTGGCTTAAATAGGTTGGCAAAGAACAGAAGTGGTTTCAACAAACCAAACAAAAATGCAGAATGAAAGCTTGCTCTTTCTCTTCCTACCCCACCCTTTCATCTCGCCTTCTTCTAATAACCTTGAGACTTTGTGAGAGTATCTGGGCCACAAACAAATATAAAAATAGTAGCATGCTCACTTGATGGAGAAAACTGAATCAGATAACTTTGCTGGGTTTTGCCACAGGACATTTACTCCTGGGCTGCTACTAAGGGCAACTCCCTGCTCGTCATGATGCACCCTCAGAAAGAAAGTTTCACACATTAAATAGCACTGACTCACTGACTTGTGATTCACTCTGCAGAGGATGAACTAAAGATGGTGCTTCTATGATGTTACTGTCTTTCCCCTCTTTCCACCTCTAGAAGACATCAGATGCTCATACCATTCAATAAAAAAAAATTACATCCATATCAAAAAGTCCTACCTGGCCTCCCATTGATCAGCTTTGCACTTGTGCACAGGCGTTCTTTTGCTCTTTCAGTGCCATTTCTCCCCTCAAAAAAGTTACTTTCTGCAGCATTGATCTCTGGTAGATGTTTCCATTTCAGAGATCCCTATTCCACCTGGTGTTCAAGACTCAGCAGGGTGGCTGATTTTTAATCGGCCTGGCAAATCACTTGGGTCTCTTACTGCCTAGCAGAGATTTACTTTAGGATTTTTTTGTTTTGATGAAAGTACAAGTGGGAAGGAGCAAAGCTTCCACTCCTTTTTTAATTAATCACAGGTTAAAGTGCTGTATGAATTATACAGCCTTGGGAGAGACATCACTTTTTGAATTTTCAGCAAAGCACACAACTTAAGACATACTTTGCTTTGCATGTTTGGCTTACAGAAGCATTAGTCACTGAGCTGGAGATACGGGGTTTTTTCAAGGTTTGGAAATAACCTTGATAATCAGTAGATGATGATTTTCTAACATGAGTTCTACCTTCATAACTTGTAGGAAGTTTGGTACTATGTGAGTTTATATATCAAGGCAACCTGATATGGTAAAACAGAAAATTCAAATATAAATATATTTTTCAAAGCAAGCATTCAGATTTCTTTTTGACAGGAGAGTGGGTGGAAGAGCCACTCAGCACATTAATTTGCGGAGAAGCAGATGAGTGAGAGTAGCATTCCAGCCATCTGCAACTCTTGTAAATTTATCAACAAATATCACCACAGCTTTTAACATCCTTCCCTGCTAGGATTCCAGACTCATCCCATTGTTTACACTACAGTAAGAAACAATCAGTTAATGTATATCAGTATCATACGCAATGCTTCAAAAGGTGTTAAACCTCCTCAAGTGTCAATTTCACAGATCCCAAAGAGGTTTTCTTTGTTACTGTTGTTAAGTACTTCTAAATTCAGACAAGAAAATTCTATTGGAAAAAAAAACTTTGAAAGATTATTTCACTTAAATAGTGATCGATTTCATTAAGTGATAGGAACAAAGGAGGAATGCTGACTCCAACCTGAGACTATTCTCTGCTACAGCAGCAAAGCCGTTGCCTGCGCTGCTGTTGTGTCGTGGATGGCATTCTCCAAAACAGCATCTGCAGGGAAACAGCTACATTAATGCCTGAAGTCCCTCAAGAAGGAAGGAACAGCAGTGAGGTGGTCGGGTAAAGCTATCTCAAAGGCGCTTTAAGTATTATTTTTTGGTAGCTGAATAAAGTTAGAACAATCTAGGCATTTTCCATTGTCTTTACACATAGCAAGGCAAACCAGCCTTAGCTCTATTTCTCTAGAGCAACAGCAGCAAAACTCAACCCTTTAGGGAATTTAAAGTTCAAAACTGTATTCCCAGTAGCTCTGAGGAAAAGTATACTATCTACCTTCTGGCTTCTTTAAAAAAGTCAGTCAGAATTGATGCAGAGACTCCCACCTGGCAATTCCCCTTCACATTCAAAAACCAGTTTAGAATAGCTGGTTGCTAGAAAAAAGAAAACTCTGATTGCGTGAGTAAAGGTTCAAAACTTCTGATACTATAAACCTTTTGGAGAAGTGTTCAGGGAGAGGACAAAGCTCTACTATGACTTATGTATGATGCTTTTATTAACAGTGCAGAGTGACTGTCCTCTTTCTTTCTCTCCTTTTCCCTATCAACTCTAATCCGACTTTCTTCTTAAATTGTTGTAAAACACATAATAGGTGAAAACATTGGCAATAATGTATAACGGGATTTCAAACTGTAAAGCATGAAAAGCAGAAATAGGGAAATACTTTGCCTTTCTAAAGGCTACATTTTTTTCTGTAGATTGGTTAATTCATAGTTTATAAAAGGAATTAGTGAGTTCATCTTAGTTCATTAACACCAGGTCAGGCCCCATGGCTTTAAGGCTCCTTAATAAGGTTAAATACAAGGGAATATAAAACAACTGTGGTTACATCTGAGATCTCTGAGTAGCTCCATAAACACCTAATAGGAGAATTTATTTTATTTTTAACAAAAAACTAAGAAATAATATTAAAAAGACATCAATCACTTTTAACAGTGTTCTAGAGTGACAATTAAAGAGGTCCCATTGCATCAAAGCATAGCTTAAATAAGGTTTCTGATGTTATTGAATTTATTATTTCATTGCATTAAAACCTAATATTGCAAATTTTTCATTATTTGTAAAACAACCAAATATTTTTATAATTTTAGAATTTTATCTTTTCTGTAAATGTTGTTAGAATAAATTAGAATTTTCTTATAAAAAGATACATTCAAAATGTTTTTATTCAATTTATGGAAATATTGGAGTGATGGACATTTCCCCATTTCTTCATTACTATTAATTTTTTTAAAAAAATAATAAAAAAGAAGCTTCAGCAAAATCATTTTTCCCAGCAGAGTGTGGGCTTCAAAAAAACCCACCACCACTAAAAGCAGGTAAAAGAAAATTAGTCATTGTCTCCAAAATGTAATTTTTGCTTCTCACTTTGCTATGATGCCAAAACCAGTTGCATTACAATAGGACCTTCAGGTCTGAGGGGTTACAAACTTCTTGCTACCCCTTTCTTCTGTCCTTTCCCCTCTGAATTTAGCTGGGCTGCCAAGAGAGGATCTTCACAGAACCATGGAACGGTTTGGGTTGGAAGGGACCTTAAAGTCCATCAAGGTCCATCCCCCTGCCATGGACAGGGACACCTCCCACCGGATCAGGTTGCTCAAAGGCCCATCCAACCTGGCCTTGAACACCTCCAGGGTTCAATCCTGCATGGAGGAACAGTGATCTGATTTGTCTCCCGGGCTCAGGACAGCTACTTTAATAACCTAAGAAAGTACATTTTGAGTGCTTACCTTAACATTCTGTTTGAATTATGTTTTTCATACACCTCTCACAATTACAGCACTAGCTGATGCTGTAACTGTGAGTGTGAGATGTGTGGTGGCAGTGTATCTCCTTCTTACCAAAACCTGACAATGACACGCTCTTCAGCTTCTGACAAAACCACAATCAGTCAAATAGTTACATTGAGGGTAGCATGGTTATCATAGTTCCCAGCTTGTTTGCTTTTTGTGTAAACAAGTCTATGCCATTCATCTACCTATAAATACCACCTGCCTATCCTGTGATGGGCGTTTGAAGGCCCCTTACCTGCAAGACTTGCAGAGAAAAGAGATTATTTCCAGCTCACTTCCACTCCCTGTGATGAGCTGAACAGCTTTGTTTCAATTTGCCCTCTTTCCAAAATCTAAAATCAATGTGTTGCTCCATGCAGTCCTGAAAAGGTATGAATTACACAAAACACCTCCTGGAGCTTCCAGCAAGCCAGACCACGTCTCCAGCCTGTATTGCCTTGCCCAGGAAGAGAAAACAGCACTAGAGTGCTGCTGTTGGAACACAAGGGTGCAATAATGGATACCTCCAACCCCAGGCTGGAAAAAACTTTCAGGAAAGGGAGACCTTGATGGAGATGCATGGCTGCCAGCAGCTGAACATGGGTTACCAAAGGTTTCAGGAAGCTTTGCAGCTTGAGGTGAGCTCTGGGCTAGCTAATAATAAAGCAGATTGGTTTAGATCTTTACAATAATACATACCACCAGACTACGTTGTAGATGTCCCCTCAGTTTCATTTGATGCCTAAATGACGCAGGAATGAAAGCTACTTTATGACTAATACTCATAGGCCGCACCTGGCTAAATGATTACGGCACACAGTGTTGGTCAATCTTGAGAATGAAGTGACTGCATTTTACTCAATTTATTGTGAGCACTTCTATGTATAGTTACATTCAATGAGTCTGCTTTTTCTGGAAGGAATACATGAGGTCCATCCCCTCTCAAGTAGCTGCCAGGAAACAGAGAGACAAGCTACAAGCCACAGGTATTTCACTTTACAAAACCACCCATGGACAGACCAAATCCATTTCCTGTAGGTACTGCTCACCCGACTCCCAAGAGGAGGCTGATTGACCTTCTAGAGAAGGAGCCTGGACAACACAAGTTGTCATCCAAGTTTTTCCCATCCCTTCATTTGCCTAATACGCCCAGGAAAAGGAGATGTTATCTGCTATGCATTTCCAGCATAACAGAAAACCTAAACTTTACAGTTGCCAGGTACAATGCTTTAACCCTAAAATGCAAATATATGAAATTCTTAAAAGTGTGGTTTAATTTTTAAGATGTCCATCAAGATAAAAGATCCAGATGTCCCAACAAGATAAATCATCATTTCTCTTCTGGAATAACTTGCAGTAGTTTTCCATAACCAAGTCTGGAAAATGTTCTCTAATTTTTTTTTAGGAGCTGCTCTTTTCCACCTGCTTCTATTTTAACGTGTCCTCAATATCAGTTATTTTTGTTTCAGCTCTAAGAGGCAAATAACTAGGATGTACAATCTCTCTTCCCTTCACAAACAAAAATATGATATTGCTAGTGGATGAAAACATTGAAAATTGTCATAGAAATAAAATCTCAGCAAGTGTTTTCATTTGTCAAATTTGCTCAGCAAGAAGGTCTTCGGTAAAGAAAACACAATCCATAAAACCAGCATCAATTATCACAGAGTGCAGGCACTAGGCTGCATTTGTTCTTAATTTCTGCATATCGGAAAATGATGATTACACACACTCAATCAACGGTGAAGCAGTGGATTCATAGAAACTGTAAGAATCCCCATCTCTTGCTGGGCACTGTGGAAGTCTATGAAATTCTGCAAACTTGTAAACCTCCGAGCCGAAACAGCAAACTGTGTTAATCCATACAAGAGACCCAGTAGCAATAGAACAGCTAATGTTTCAGGAAAACATGAGGAAGCAAGATGCCTTGTTAACTGTGCATTAGTTTTTCAAAAGTTAAGTCCTTCATGACCTTTCATCCCCTAATTGGTTTTCTCTCTGAAAAGTGCACTTGTCTTTGTCGTGGCCTTGATCCTTTCAGTGCAAACATTGTTACTGATGCTGCTTTCATGCATTCCTCCCCCTAAAATGAGTGTATCAACCAGGACTGAGAAATAAGAAAGAAAACGTGAGTAAAATGCAAGTTTTCAATCCTAGATATCTCTAATTAGCTGCTTACAGCCACATTTCTGATCTTGCATCTAGGACAATTAATTAGTAGGATGGCCAAAGCCATGAATAAGAGAATCAGGTAGAACCTGACACTACTATACTACATGGAGTCATGCTGAGCAATTGGCATTTATTCAGATTTCTTCAGTTCCCATTGAGGTAAATTAGTTTATATTTATTCTTTGTTGAAATAGACTATAATAAAAGGAGGAAAGAAGACTATGATAAGGGTACAACTGCAAAGAAGACAATGGAAAGAGATGAGACTAAGAGTGGAAATTACAAGATTTAGGGACTTGTTTATATAAATTCATGGAAACTGCTAAAAAAAAGGCAAAAAGAAGCCCTAAACAGAAAGCAAGCGGAAACTACTAAATAAGTAGATGGAGACCTATAAGAAAATCTTAGGAAATCTAAGAAGCTCAGAAGATTTTGACCATTTCTTTTTTAAAATTAAACTTAAAACATCAGAGTCTTTAGCTATGGCCTACTAGTCCTTCTAGAGCATACCTTCATCTCCCCCTTCTTTCATTACATTTGTCTTTGAGATGCTGAGCTCAGTCTTTTTATTAAAATACATGCACAGGTTATGAAGTGCCATCAAGCAAATGCTGAAATCCAATCTACTGACTTTAAAATAGATTAAGAATATCTACAATAGATGACTGGGACCACGAAAAGCAATTTGTAATCGTTCCAAACATCCATTCATCAATACTGGATGTCCTGGCTACTACTGAAATACTAAGACTAAGATGCATCATATGTTGAAATCTTCCAGTGATGTGGTGTCCAGGAGAGGTATACTAAGGTTCTAGAAATCAGCAGTATGCTTGCTGCTTTCCTCAACTGTGGTAATCCACTTCACACTGACCTTCAGATCCAATTAATTCGCAGCTAATCGAATGATATGTTCAAAGGAATTCTGAGTATTACTTGAAATTCCCAAATGATGTTGTTAGCCAACTGTCTTGGAAGGGTTGATAAGCAGAAAGAGCATGGGGATTACTGATGGCACATAACTGAGGTTTACTTCCAACACATGCTGCTTGGATTTTGCACCCAAATTTTAATTTTTTTAAAAGAGTCGGGCTTGGTTTGATTTTTTTTTCCTTTGGTCCAAAGGCCTCTGTGACACCTCTTACATAAAAGAGTCTCATGAAAGAGCACTGTGTCAGCTCTGAAATGACCCTGAACACCACAAATAACTCTACCTATGAGTTTGCTGAGAGCCAGTGGTGAGGCTGGAGTCCATCACACAGTTTAGGCCAGGTTCTCAGTTTAGTCATCTCACCTTGTGGTTGGGGTCTCAAGATAAAGATGGAAGTGTCCTTTTTTACTGTCTGTCAGCCCTCTTCTCGGGCTCCTTAAGGGGGACATGTGATGTGCTGCACGATAACTGAAGGACATCTCCCAGTTGGTACTAAACAATTTATTCCACGGGTTTTAAGTCATAAGAAGTGAATGAGAGTTACAGCTGAGGTGTAGGTGGGCTTCATGACTGTGCCTGTGCGCTCTCCAGGCATACTTGGTCATTAATTTCCTGGGTGGATGAGGACTTCCACAGCCACTCTCTGCATAGATAACACAGCTTGAGACAAGACAAATTTGAGTCAATGGACTGCACTGAGACAAGCTGATTGACTAAACTCTTAGCCAACTTCACAGAAGAGCATGTGAATAAGCTCAAAGGAGCTCTCTAGGAAGGGACTCTGGATGGTCCTGCAGATTCTCCCAGGCAGCTCCTGTGCTTCGTAGACCAATCAACACTTAAATATCTTAATTAGTATAGGAGATGGAGACTCTGCAGCTCCAGGCTCAACCCCAGGCATTTGCTGCTCCAGAATCAACCAAACTGTATCTAGGTAGAGACTTGTAATTACATAACAAAAACTGTTCCTGAAGAGTCAGGAGTGACCAGGTACATGTCTTATTTTTATGCAGCTAAAGTAGAGGTAGTTTTGTGCCCAATTTAAGGCAATAAATAGCAATGGATCCCATGTTCACTGTACTGGTCACACAGAACCACGGGCTGTGGAATTATCAGAATTCAACAGAACAGGTTTGGAGGAGCTGATTGGACCTCATTTGAGATACCATTGCAAGGACTTTCATGACCAACTCTGTCATTACCTGGAAAGCAATTGACTGTCCTGTTTGAGAGGTCTGATTCCCTACATAAGCATTGACTTCTTCAAAAGAGAAATAGTTTGGGAAGGCTTGTTTGCAGAGTACCCACAGCAAAGACTGCAGTGCATGGGCTCCTGCTACACTTCAGCTACTTGTTTCCATCTCTCCAGGACAAGATCCTCTCTTTCAGCGGCAGATGGAACAAATCGTCTCTTTTGAAAAGGCAACAGCTATGGAGCTGCACTGCAGACATAAAGAAAATGTCTGTCATAACATTAGAGAAAGTAAGGAAGAAAGATATCCATAGAAACTGCTGCTCCCTGCACAGAGTTGTCTCCCACGTTCTGGCATGCAGAAAGATCTTCCGGAGCCACGCTGTCCTTGTACAAAGTGATACAAAGCATCTCTAACAGGTCCAGTATTGACCATTCACCCTTTTTCTTGGTGAAAAGGAAGAGGTGTTTTAACTTCTAGTGTGAGTTTTACCCAAAGGAAAACTTTTACTGAATAAGAAGTGTTACAATTCAGTAGCTGCATATTTTAAATGTGGTTGCTAAGTATTCAAGTCATTATAAATCCACTGACTTCAGCAGAGCTGTGCAGAGTTATGCCAGCTATGAATCTAGCTGTTCTCTGTTTAAGTACTTCCCAAGCATTAAAAGCCTTTTAAAAGAAAGTCATCCAGGTGATGTTTGCCTACATGTAAATCAATTAAGACATGAAAGGTTGTATCAGGGCCTGGGGATAAGAGGGGAACAAGGGGGGAAGAGGAAGGAATACTTCCCTTTTTAATTTTCCAGGTAGTATTTTTCCTCCAGTGTGTCCTGTCTTTAGTTCACTTTGTTCTATGTGCCCAGAGCTACCCACTCTGTAATGCCGTTAAAGGTTCATGAGGATTTATAGCATACATCCTTAAGATTGTATTAATTGTATATTGCTTCATGAAATGGGAGCTTTGCAACCTGCAGTACTTACAAGATGAACAGCCTTTGTTAGATTCTGATAGAAATACAATTTTGAACCACCACTCTATATTCTTCCTAATGAAGTGACTTGTTTATTTTTTTCTTTTCCTAAAATACACTATCAATGAAAGGGATTGATTAGTCTTTAAAAAACACATTTTGTATATGCATGAAAAAAACAGAACTGTGTATTATTGTAAATCAGTGAAATGTTTATTGTCACATGATCACTGAGTTATGTTCGAGCTAAACTGGAAAATAAAAACCTCTTTTGGTTTCGTTGTTCACCCCAGGATCAAGGTGGCACCATCAGAGCCAACATGTCTCTCTTTAAACGAATTAACTCTGCCTAAAAGCACACAGAATCTTTACTGTTTTTCAGGCATCATCTAGACTCATGGTAGTTTTCAACATGAAACACTCTTAACTGGAAAAATTATTCAAGATCTGTGTTAAATTGACTGACATCCTCAACAGCATTAACAGCAAGTCAAGCATGAACATCTTTGGTTGCCTTTAGCCCATGCCTAAGCTGGTAACACACTTTCCAGTAAAGTTAAAGGGGCAGGTTTTAGGCCCTAGCTCAGACACTGAAGCACTACCTTTGATGTTGTTTAAAGGATTAGCACAGCTTTTTCAGCAGCACAAACTACTGATAAACTGCAAAAGACTCTCCCACGGTCACACAAGTCAGGGAGCAGGGTGGCCAGGGTCAGCTGAGAGACCATACTGCTCAGCAAATCCATGGGAATGAGGCAGGTCCAAGGTCCACCTAGGAAACCAAGACTGTGGTCCAGGATCAGGCTGTGATCAGGATATTGTGTGCTCCTGCACAGGAGTAGTTATATCATAGCTCAAGTCAGTACCATAGGTGAGGACCTGAAAAAGTCAAGTCCTAATCAGAAGAAAACCATCCTGCTTCTGCCAGCTTTGTCCCACAGATCACAAGTTGCCTGGTCCAATGTCTGAGCTGAGCACATGCAGATCGACCCCTAGGATGGGGATAATCTTCCTGTCATAGGTTTGTACAGTGCACTACAGGACCGTGACCATGTGTCAGGTCCCACTCCCGACACCAGCAGTGTTTGACCCCACCAACCTGCACAGTCGGAGAGAGAAGGTCTTTTGGTGTCTACACGGCAAACTGGAGATCAACAAATCTCCCAGAGTAAATTCAAAGCAATGTTTGTTTTGGGCTCAGCCAAAACAACAATCCAGATACTCAGGTGCACTCCGAGTCGCAGCTTCTAAGAGTTGCAAAACTGGATCTCAAACCATTCAGACCCCAATCTGATACCCTGAGCACAGCAGAGACAGCTGAACAAAACCACAACAAAGCTCAGATTCGATCCCATACACTGTAGTGCCACGAGATAAATCAGAGAGAGAAATGGAAGAGTAGGGAGGGGTGAGAGAAAAATAGTCACCACTCTACGAGGGGCACAGCGGTTCCTCTGCAAAATGTGGTCTTCAGGAGCACATGGGTCTGGGGTTCTCCTGCAACACCTCTGCAGGAGCACAGGCTTTTTCTGCAACACCTCTGCAGGAGCACAGGCTCCTGGGATTTCCCAGCAGCACATCCCAGCCCACTCCCGTAAGGGGATGAGCGCCCAGTGCCTTCCAGACCAGCTCTATTTAAAGGGCAAGTCCCTGCTTCATTAGCATATGAGGGGTGATCCTTGCTGCGCAAGCACAGAAGCTCCTTTGAGAAGCTTCTGGAATTGGGGGTGGGGGCTCGAGAGTCACTGGCCCTCATCCTTACCAGTGAGGGAGGAGGAGGGCAAGGCACCTCCTCCTCCTGCACCACTTCCTCCTCCCCTGCAGCAGCAGAGCCAGACCAGCTGCTAACCAGAAACCACGGGCTCATATGGTGTTTAAGGCAACAATACAAGCACAATCAGTCTTTGCACGGCGTCTCCTAAGATTTGAAGCATGGACAATAGGAGTGCGAAAACCACTCATTTCCAAAGAGTAGTGAGGCCAACAGACAATGTAACTCTTAATTAAGGTCTCTAGACGCAGCAAAAGCTTTGTTCTGGTCCTCTATCAAGAGGAGATTGAATACCAATGATTCTTAACTAGCATCAAGATTTAAACAGAATGGCCTCTTACCAGTAAATTATCAGCTGGTTTACTGATTTTGCATGAAAAAGAAAAATAAATTACAGTATTATTTTAGGATTTTTATTGTTATCAACCCAAAAATGGGAAAACGGCTTTACAGCAGCTCACACCAACTGGGGTCCATCTGGTTTAAATGATGGCAACTGCTTAGCCTAACAGAACTGTTCAGTGTTGTGAGGTAGTCATCAAAAAATAAACTGATTAACAAATAAGATGGCTTAACAGAAGATTCATGGAAGAAGAAAAAGTGAAAAGCAGGCCATAAAACTGAACCAGGAATACTGATCAACTACAGTTGATCAAAATGGCTTTAACTGGAAATAAATATTTACTCGGGATCATATAGATCTGGCTTGTAGCTCTTTTATTGGCAACATAAGAATAAGTGAGTTATTCTCTTATTCTTTGCTTTTCATTTTACTTATCCATCGTAAATTGGCCACTGAAACCATAAATCTTTTGCCTGATAAAAGCATTTTCCAGTAGGTATTTTTCTGAGACCATATTTAGTGAGACATCATATACAAATATTACAAAGAAGACAAAAAAAAAGGGAATAAGTTAGTTGTCTAGGAAAAAATAGTACTGTGCTCAAACCCAACATTTAGTTGGAAGCTGCAGATTTTCTTGTTGAGTTTGGAACCTTAAAATTGCTCCTATATGTTAGTAAATGAAAATTAAAAGCCTTGAAACAAATTTCAGCTTGAATTTTCCTGGTTTCCCTTCCCCTGCACCCTAAAAAATGAGCATAAGACAGTGATGAACACAAAGAAAGGTAAAGGAAGAATTATAAAAGGGGGAGGTTTTAGATATGTTTATATCACAAATAAAGAGTTTTACTTTTTCTCAGTTACGAGTTTAACCTGGTTCTGAAAAACCTGAGGCATGCTAAGGGAGGGCTAGATAAAGGAAAAAACCTCAGAGATTTCAGATTTGTCTTGCAGAGAATTTACTCAACCAAAAAACCAAAGGAATAAAGTCACAGTCCTTAGGTACATTCCTTTGATATCGATTCAGCTCACACAGATCTGCAGTGAACTACTTTGCTCCTCAGCAGCATCAGCTGGGCCAAGCTCTTTTCTGACAGCTGGTTCTTAAAGCTTTAGTTTCAGGAATCTTGTGTGAATGTGTGAATAGATCAGTCTTGGTTTTATAAAACGGCATCGCTAACCCTGATAGCTGCAGAGAAAATCTTCAAAATGTGACCCAAGTGAATCCTAAAGTGTTCAGAATCTAATGACAAATAAAGGAGCCCAGCATCTTTATTAGATTTCATCATTCTTCAACATTTGGACTCAGCAATATCATAACCATAAAAGCAACACTTACAGAGCTTATATAGAAAGAAGATAGATTATTTTATGAAAAGGTGAGGGCCCTTCTAGGTTCAGCTCCCACCTCAGATGCCTGCATGTCCTTGATCATGTCCCTTACACATGCTCTTAGTCTGGTCCCTGATCGGATTGGGTCAATGTGAGTCGAACACAGGGACAGCAGGATGCTGCCTCAAATCATAAACTGCTTTGCCCCAATGCACATTCCTCTTAGCATGAATGACCTTCCTGATGGTTATGACAGTCTCAAAACTCTTACACTAGTTTGTGAATCATGCATTGGGAACAACATTCATTGTCCATGAAGCTTATCAAATACAACCTTTGGTTTCCTTTGAACTCTTTGTAAAGGCTTAGGTTTTATTTTGTTGAGTGTAACTTGCCACTAAGAATGTCAGACTTCACAGTTAAACGGCCATCTCCCTTCCCCTACTCTTCATAAATTCAAATCTATAGTAATCCTACCAGCCAGGCAGTGTTTTTCATTACACCTGTAACATATACAATGAAGCGTGGAGTGCAATAAGCACCTTTAAGTGATTTTGCAAAGCAACACGTGATTAATACCAACTAAAGAGGTGTTCTGCCCCTCAGAAATAGCATTACATCAGTGTAACAATCTGTGGGTTTGATTTATCTCTGATTCTCTCAGATATGTCTGGGAATCTGACATTTCCACACCAACAGGTTGGGAGAGGCTGTTCCCAGAAGATTTTGTGGTCGGGATTGTACCCATCAAAGGTTCATACACACCTAGAGGTTCATGTGAAATTGACTATGCTCCTCCAAACCCATAACAGGCATAGTACTACTCATAAAATCATAACAATGCTACTTGAAATTCTGGGAGCGTCTCCACTCGGAATAGTACTTGCTGATCTCCAAGGAGTTCTGAGAGCCATAATTATTGCAATTGTCTGTGGGTGTCTGTCTCAGGAGGCAGGAGCTCCGCAGCCTCTGCAGCACAATTTCTTCGTCAACAGCACCATCTACCTCCGATAACCGAATGCCTGGAGCAGACCGAGTGTTATTAGTGCTCCCTTGCACTGCTCGTTTCTTTCTGCAAACCTATCAACAGTTATGTTACCACAAGGTCTCTTCTGTATGTAAGCCAAGGTTTAGAAACTTAGAGGTAAGGTTTTCAATTTCTATAGCTCATAAAATACCCTGAAACGGCCAGCACAGTAGAGCTGTCTGAGTCATTACCGGGAAAACTGGCAGCACTAATCAGGCACTGTAAAACCACGGCTTTGCCCGGTTTTGTGTCAAGGTGGAAAGCAAGGACAAGCATGGTGGAGCAAAGATGACTCATGATTACCTTTTTTGGTGCCAGAAGACACAAATTTGTAACTTGTTAATTTGTCTGGCTTTTTACAGAATATGTCTGTTCACAACAAGAAGCAAGGAACATTTTCCCTGGGAAACTACCAGGTTGATCTTTATGATGGAAATGCTCCAAAAAAACAATGGTGAGACTGCAGTGCCATGACCATGGCAATAAAAATTGCAGCAGTGTCTCTGGGTGGGATTGATAGTTGGTGAAAGACTACCAGGGAGCTGGGGTATTACCTGGTCTGCCAGCCTGGGATCACCATACCATCCACGCTGAAGAAATAGAGATGAAGCTGTGCTATATACTCAGCTACATCAGAGCTCCCTCAATAGGTTGGCATGGGAAACAGTATAAGCAGTAATTTCTTCATATGATTATGAAAAGTAGTACAAAATAGCCACAGGGAGTACTGAAAAGAACTATTGCAGGCATAGTACATCCATAATATCTCCCAATCATCTGTAGTCGTATGATTTTTTAATGTGTTGTACAGAATCCTTGTTAATTTGTGCTATTATGTGCTTACAGAACATTTTGCAGGGTTAGAAGAATAAGAGTTCTGGAGTTTTGCCTTTTAGCTGTTTTTCTGGATGGTGAAAGTTCTGGAGGAAGCCATAGCTTCTTTGGTTTCTTCCATTGCTTCAAGGAGAGCACAGGAAATCAGCATGAATAGAGCTTCCTGGTGCCCTACTAAAAACCACATCCTGAATCAATGACAAGATCCCACAGCATTGGTCGACTTCAACCCATTGAAAGGGAAAGGTGAGAAAGTCTGAACAAAAATGTGAGTACATTTGGCAGAGGCCTGAACCCTTCCCCAGAATTCAGTGTGGTGCCTGTAAATAAACAAACCAACACATAAAAACTGAACTCATATCAATCTTATTAGAAGTCATTTATTTATACTATTCAACCACCTAGATTGCAGTCATGGCTTAGTAACCTGATACAGGTCATATGACAGAAAATACAGATCCATCCCTTGGCCTCTGTTTAGTTCTTAGATATTGCAGCACTTTCTAAACTGCAGAAAGAGTAAATGGAAACCCAACATAACCAAAATCTCTTCATGTTACCAGTCATGTTCACAGGCATGGCAAGATCCCAAGTCCCGTCGAAGGTCTGAACTATTGTAGCCCTTCTGTAAGTCTACTCTTAGAACCAAAAAGAGGTCTTTTAACCTCAAGAGTCAAATTAAACCAAAAATTATCACACTCAACCCTTCTTAAAACAAGGACAATTCAAATGGGACAAAAAGCAACTAAAAGAGTTGGTTGAAAACTCTCCCATCTCTCCTTTGTCCCCTGTAATACTGTAGGGTGAGACCTTCCCTTCAGGGCCACCAGCAGCACTGTGGCCCAGGTTCCCACAAATGTGGGTTGCTCCAACCCTGCACCAGCCCCCCAGGCACCTAGGAAAAGGTCCTTCATTTCTCCAGCCTGGCTTTGCATGTGCTCCTGAGTCCTTTCTGGAAATCACAGGGAATTAAGTGCCTAAATATTCTTATTTATAAAGAATATTATTGAAAATATAAAACACTTCAAGTACTTAAGGTCATTTTTGAAAAGCAGACTTCGCAGTATAGATTAACTGAAGGATTACAACACAATGAAGTGCAATGTCTAAATGCCTTTAAAATATCAGATCTTGCAAGAACATCCAGCGCCACACAGGGAAGAACAGTGTTTGTTCAAAACTGTTCCCTTGTTCCTAGGGCAGTCTGTCAGTACCCACACATCAGATGTCAGCCACGTATTTTAGAAAGCTATGTTTATTTTTTTCTTGGTGACATAAAGAACTTAATACACACTCTTTAGTTCCTCAAAGAATGTGTCCCAGCCTCTTTTCTTCATCATGATTATTGCATATCACTGAGAAACTTGATTAAATAGTTCATATTTCAGCCTATTCAGCACTCTGAATGCTTTAAGTACTCAAAATGAGCAAGGAGGGTTTCTCTGTATGAGAGAGTTGAGGAGACCCTAACTTACATTCTTTCACCTTCAACTCCCACCTCGGGTTTCCCTTTATAACCAACAAAACCTTATTTCAATCCATGGTCTCCCTGCCCCCATTGCTATGACCTTGGAACTCCAGGTAATTTCCTGATTACCAGTCCCAAACAAGAGGTGCAAATGATGGCCTCGATAGTTTGCTATGGGAGGATTTGTCTGCAGGAGGGAAACCTTCTACAGTTACCTGTTGCCTCCTACAGGGAGAGGTCAGGGTGAGATACAGTCTCCTTCCTCCAGCTGCTTATTTCCACAGGGCTGGGGCACACAACATATTTCTGCTCCAGGTACCCACTCTCTCCTTGATCACAACCCACTTCATCTGGTTTCCGCTGTGGTCTCTGAAGAACTCAGACCTGGGAGCACCATTTCCCCATATGCAAAAGAGTCCTCTCACCTCCAAAAAAAAAAATCACCAAATTACTCCAACCTAAGTTAAATGTGTTCATAACTTGAAGTCTTCAAGTTATGTGGGGGAGCCATCCGTCTATTACACAGCTGCCAAAATGTATTCGAGAAGATTTTATGTGGCAAAGCATTTATTGTAAAGAACTGCATACAACATTCCCAATAAAACACGGAGGGAAGAAGAAAGCTAACAAGCACACAAAGACTGGGGAAGAGGCTGTGCTGTTTTGAGAATTACTTCTTTAATTTCCCTCCGAGAGCCAGAGTTTGGAGGTGGAGAGCGTGACAATTATTGATTCAGCACTGCCACATGCTAAGCAGTAACAGGCAGGATGCGGCAGGGAAAGGAGATGCTGGCTTTCCCCATCGGACTCCATGAAATACAGTTCTTTCTTTCCCTGCAAAAAGGTTTTATTAAAGCTGTCAGCCTGCTCTAAAATAATGACAGGTGTTACACAAATCAGTAGCCTCGGTTTCTTACTTAGCAAAATGCCAGAGCCTGCTCTAATAGCACAAAGGAAAATAGAAAAATAAAAAGAAATAACACAGCAAGCTGAAAATGTCCAGAACTGTGGGGGGAAAAAAAAAAGTATCCGATTTGCTGTTGTTATTAAGGCACTGGGAGAAATATGGCAGCAATTTTTATATAATAGACATAAATATTATGGAAATTTTCACTTACAACACCCTGAGACAGACAAGCAAGAGAAATTGCCATTTACCTCATCCTTACAAGGTATTTTACCCCAATGTCTGTAACTAGGTAGGAAAATTATGACAATGGTAGACAGATTCTAACAGAGCCCTGGAAAAATGGCAAAATCTTTTGACTGAGTGGAGACAAACTGCCATGATTTTTCACTGGAAGTTTGCAGTCAGAAAAATTGCCAGCCAGCTGCTCTGCCGTGCTGCTCCTACCTTTGCAGAATGCTTTCACTGTTCAATCTGGACAGTTCTAGTACAGATAAATAATGATTGATAAAAAAAGTGAGCTGCTTGGAGTCCTGAGAGGACTGACATCGAGCGGCTAAAACTAGCACTGTGGTTCAGCCGGTCCCTCTGCGCTGGCCTGAGATGTCTGTAAGAGTGCAGAAGTGCAGGGCATCACAGCACCCTGGGGCTCCACTGCACAACTGGCAGGAGAAGGATGCTCATCCACATCAGCAAAGCACATTCTTACTACCACCACATTATTTCAATGGTGTTATTCTACACTTTGAAGTCAGCAAATGTATTGCTGCATTAGAGCTTCAGTGCAGTGGCACAAGTACCTCTGGTCTGTGAATGGTGTAAAGCCAGATATATAGACTCCTAATGAGCAATTTCCAGCATAGAGGGCAAACAGAACTGGCTGTGAAAACCCATCTGCTCCTTCAACAAGCTCATATGCTGTGATGCATCAAGTGAGATGGAGGAAATCGAGGAGAAATAAGCAGAGCATGCACGATGCAGAGTGGCACAGCCCACCATAGGGCTTTCCATCAGCAGTAACTCCATGCTCTGTTTCAAAGCGTTCACACGAGCCCAGCCATAGCAGATCACTCAGGCAGTGGTTTGATTTGGCTTCTGGGAGTTGCTCCAGGAGGTGGTGCAGCACCATCAGAAATCCATCGTGCTTGGCCAAGCCCCAAGACAGCGAGCAGAGGTACCTCTTCCACCAAGCACCAGAAAGGCAGCACTGATTCAGGCAATAGCTAAAGGAGATACCTTCACACTGAAGCTTCATCCATATTCTTACGTTACCTTTTTTTCTGCTGAAAAAATAACACTGCCAGAAGCAGAGGAACACCTCAGCCAACAATCCTGTGCTCCTAAAGCAAAGTGCTCAAAACCCAGCATATTGTCTTTGAACACATTTACATCAGACCAAGAGAAGCTTCCTACCTTGCATAAAGCCATTTTCCCACACAGACTTCTTCAAACAGAAAGTGGGTTTTACTGCCCAGTGTGCCTCATCTGCAAGGCCTTAGCTAAAAGATTTTTATGTTCTATTTTCCAGTTAAAAAGTTTTTAGCAATAATAAGAGTAGTTGCAGTAAATGAGTCTTTACCAATTCACAATAACCATTCTAACCTGTTTAAAGGTTTTCAGTGAAAAACAGCTGCTGAAGGGTTCTTTTGTGGATTATTTCATAAAACCTAAGAATATGAGGCTTCCATTCAAAAAAGTAATCTCTTGAAAAAGTGAAAAATATATTCTCTTAAATTAATATGAGCTCATTCAAAACTCTCCCTACATCAGCTATCCCATAAAAGAGAGGAATCTTACTGAAGCATGAAATTTTGTCTCCAGAAGTCACATGTGCATAGAAAGAAGCACCTGAGTTTATTTTACAAAATGCTATATTCTGTCTTGAATCACTTACCACTGTGAGACATTAAAGGAAGATATGATCCCCTCCCTAATAATCCTGTGAGTAACTTTGGGCTGGGACTCACAGAAGTTATTTGGTTGACAGAAGGGCAGATAAAACTTTGGGGCACAGCACCCAGTCCCCTAGCCTTGTATAGAATGGTAGAATTATTGAGGTTGGAAAAGACCTCTAAGCTCATCCAGCCCAATCATAAACCCAACACCACCGTGCCTACAAAACCATGCTGCAAAGTGCCACATCTGCAAGTTTTTTTAACACCTCCAGGGAAGGAGAGCTTGTAAGGTGAGCTGGGACCCTGGAGCTACTAGGACATATTATTTGTTTTTCCTAGCCTTGTTAAGGCATAATTCACTCACCATTGAGATCCAAGAAGCTGCTCCTGTCTTTAAACTGCTGTGGCTGCCCACAGAGAGCTGCCAAGGTCAGGAGTAGCACTCGCTGAACAACGCCACAGATTTTTCATAAGAAAGGCAATGTGTTAATTCAATCTCCATCCCCCAGGGGTCAATACTGGTGCCAATATTGCTCAATGAGTTTATTAAATGACCTGTGTGATGGGGGAGAGTGCACTCACATCAAAATCACCAATGATTCGTAACTGGGCAGAGTAGTTGGTGTGCTGGCAGGCCTGACTACCGTTCAGAGAACCCTCAACAGGATGGGAAAATAAGCCAACATGAACCTCCTGAAATTCAATAAAGGCAATAAAGAAAAGTGCAAAATCCTTCTCTGGGGGTGTAAGAATTTCAGTACAGGCTGAGGGATGACCAGCTGGAAAGCAGCTTGGCAGAAAAGGACCTGGAGGTCTTGCTGGACATGCAGTTAAACACGAGCCAGCAGTGTGCCCTTGCAGCAAAGAAGGGCAGTAGTGTCTTGAGCTGCACTAGGAGGAATGTTGTTAAGGGAGGGGATCCTTCCCCTCTGCTCAGCTCTGGTGAAACCACGTCTGGAGCACTATGTTCAGGTCTAGGCTCCACAGTACAGGAGAGGCATGGACATACTAGAGAGACTCCAGTGAAGAGACACAAATACTATTAAGGGACTGGAACATCTGACATATGACCTCTGACAGGCTGAGAGAGCTGCCACTGGTCAGCCTGGAGAAGAGAAGCCTTCAGCTATCTAATAGAGATGGTCAAGCCAGATGCAATGGACACAAGCAGCCGGGGCCTTATGTAAAACAAATCCATCATGCTGTCCATTAAGCTTCACAAAATATGTCCACAAGATTAAAGTCTGTGCTGATGGTCACAGAGCATTTCTAAAACTCTCTCCCAAGCTTTTTACACTTGGTTCTTAAATGTCTTTTAAAAATCTGACTACATAGATCTAATTTTATAAAATTCAGAAGAGTGGCATTAAGCTGGATTTGATCCTTTTAGAAACAATTCTTCCCAATCTTCTGAATAATCTTCATTTATGACCACAGTATCTGTTCACCGCTTACCTAGGTGCAATGCTTATCAAGGAAAATTTTGTCTCAGCTTTTTAATAGAAGGGGTAGATTTGGAAGTTAACTGGAAACCAAAAATTTTCCCAGTGGATGAGATGTAAATCCAAATGCAGCAATGTCTGCTTTATCCCTTTGACTTTGACCTAGCTGTCCCAAAACCACCATCTTTCTTTTTTACACACTGAGCCATAGCCCAGCCTGTTTCTTTCCAAGGTGAGTCTTGTGAAGTGACTGAAGCAAGTCTGAGTTTTGGAGCATGACAATATGAAGTATCAATTAGTAAAATTAGACCATGCACCACACTAAACCAGAAAGACCAATTGGTTAACTGGAGTGCAAAAACAATGATGTTTTTAAAAACAGGATAAGGTGAGTTTGCCATAATTTTTCACTTTTTTTTTCTTACATCAATTTTCAGTATTTTGGATATATTTAGACATTAAAAAAAAAATCAGACTTAAGAAATAAGACAAGATTGTTCCTTTGGCATTTTAGGAACAAGAGCATTGCCACTCTCACTGGTCAACAGCCCCTCCTGTCCTTTAAAATCCAGAAGTGTGAATAAGGGAAAATATGCAATGTGTAAGTTTTATTCGTGCAAGGATATTACATTGAAATGTAAAGGGGTTTCATCACTTAAAATTGTGTTAAAATTGAGTTCAAAAATTAGGTTCTTAATTTATGCTTCCTTTTTTCTCTCTCAAAAGATACAATAGGCTATTAGCACTAGATGTCCACTCTCTGACAGAACCAGGAGCTTTTAAAATGAAAATTAAAAAAAAATAAATCTATGTGAACACAGAATTAAACTAGTTAAAAGTAGGGATGGTTACATGCACAGTTGTATTGGTTCAGATTGAACAATCTGGCTTTGCACAGTCGTGTAGACTCAAAACCAGTCAAAATATGTAGCAATAAATATTTCAGTTTAATTTTGGCTTGTCAGGTGGCAAATTGCCTGAAGAAGTCACAAGTACTTGCTCAAAAGACAGGCTTGCACAGACTCTACAGAGATGACTCCCCAAATGCTGCCCAGCTCTCATTATCAGTGCTCTCCGTGTTTCTCTCCCTTCAAAGCTAAGAATACCAATCAACTTTAATGGTTGGAAAGAGTTATTCAGCCTGTTTGATAAAACTGCCTTCAAGCAACATATAGGCTATGACAAAGTTTTCTAATTAAGCAGTTTCATTAAGCAGAGAGCACACCTTTCTGAATCCCAAAGCTGCCATCTCAGGGCCTGATCCTCCTCCCACAGCACTCCACAGGAGCAGGATCCCTGTATTTACGTTTCTTCCTGTTCAGGAGATTTTAGGAATCAATAAGCAAAAGTTATTCTAAGTCTCAGAAAACATGCATTCTCTTTGGGATTCTCTGGGCAAATTACTTATTGATTTTTCACAGCACATACTGCTGATTTTCATAGGTCTCAGATTGTTTGGGGGTTTTCTGGCATCTTGTTATGTAATCATAAAAATTTTCCTGTGATAATATGGATATAACCCAAATTTATAATGTTTGAGTCAATATAAACTTAGGCTGTCTCAGAACACCAAGGTTATAAGGTTAGTATAGCTGAAGAGTAAACATCATTGCATGTCAATCACTTCAGGAGGAGTGCCCAGATGGAGACACAACCAATCTGAGATGGACACAGCCATAATGTAAAGGCAACTATGGGAAGGAGTCATATAACAAAGGCCTTTGAATAGGAAAAGCTCAAGCTTGCTGCTTTTCACGAGCCCCATCTTGTTGTGATCCCCATGCAGTGCCATGGTTTCCACCTACCTTCCCATCTCTGCTGTTTGTTGCCTTGAGTGAGCACTATCTCCACCCTATGTGCCAGGTTGCCAGTGCTGGTGAAGGAGGAGTTGAATTTAAAGTCATTGAATTTAAAGTCTCCACTACCTTCTCTGCATATGGCCACAACCAGAAGCTCTGGAAGACCATAGAGAAATATCTACGTACGCCTTTCCAATCCCAGCCAAAGCTGGAAGGATTAAATAAAACCCATGTTTTGTGAAAGTTGACTCCTACTAATATGTCATGCTCATTCTTGCAGAGGTGAAAGGCCAAAATTCCTGTGGAGTGAGTCAGGAGAGCCCCAGGGCACACAGGTGCAGCTCATGGGCAATTCCCTACTCCTGAATAAGCAAACCCTCTGCAACTGGTTATCAGATGTCACTTGCAGCTGCTCCCTGTCACACATTTGTAGACCTATTTGCAAGAGTTTTCACCCAAATCTTGTTTGCCTGTGCCTGCTGGTGCTCAGCATGAGTACAGAGGATAGGATCCAGCTTATCAGTGTCACATTTCCATTGCATTCTTCCAAGTTGTACAAAATGCCTGGTTTAGTTTTCCTTCATTCTTTCATGAGGAAAATCTACCAAGGTTTTGCCAGTTCATGGGGGTTTTTTTCACCTCTCATCTAAAAGGAAAGGAAAGGTCCCTTTTTTTCCCTCGACATCATCTGTGGAGTGGCCCTTGAGCAAGGGTGTGGCCACTGCAGATTGCTTTTTCTAGAGAAATCCTGTCACTCAGAGAGAGCTAATGTATCAGACAGGAAACAAGCTGCACTGACCCACACACTCAAGTATATAAATAATACAGAATATGAGGTGTTTGTGTGAGCACAGAGATTTCCAGAGGGCACTTTAATATTTTGTTTACATCTGAAAGTAAATACAGTTCCTTAAACAGCTGCTTTGTGATCCCCAGTTGTTCGTAAATACAGAAAGTGACATTTGTATCCAAGCAGTTAGTAAATTATATATCTAGAACAAAAATCTAGCCTCTCTTGGGTTTGTACTGCAGTGGAAACTTCAGCCAGCCTACAGAACTGCATTGCTTATCGGTGGAGAACATGCTTGTTTCCCCACTAATGACCAATCTGGAGCTCAAAGTGGGAAGAGGTCAAATTTTCTTCCCTGACCTTTCCCAGCAGCAGACCCCTGTGAAAAGGCAGCATTACTCCCGAGCTGACACCTTGCCCAGCACCCCACAGAGCATTGAGCCACGGTCAGCATCTCACTCTCCGGCGGACTGTGGAGGGGAAGGAAGCAGTTCCAGAAGCAAACTGAGAGGCAGGGACTCACCCCACGATCCCTTGCCATCAGTGTCTGATCTCCAAATGCCTCAGCAAAATTTCATCAAGCATCCCACATTGCCTGCTGCTACGAGGCCCTTCACAGGGGTCCGGTGGACCTTCCTAGTGCCCTGAAAACCCCTTTGACCTCTTCCAGCCCTGTTCCACCCTCTGTCGAGGATATTTCACCGTTATGACAAAGCTTTAATTTTACCTGAGCTGCTGAGAAGCATTGAATTACCTGTTCTGGGTTTGGGGGATGTTGAAGGGGGGGAGGTTGTAGGTTTTTGAAATGGTCTTCACAGATGTCAGTGGAACATAGTTTATAGGTTTGCTTTTCATCCCTTGGTCCTGTATGTATTATCTGAGGAAGGACTTACAAACCTGAACACTGTCTGGGTTTTTTTCCAGCTACAGCAATTGTTATTAAAAAAAAATGTAAACCTTGCCTGACCTTACTTTGATGATATTAAAACAAACTCATTTTGAGTGGGCTGACTTGTCAAGCTGTCTAGATCATTCCCCAGCCTCCTCATTGTTTACCACTTCATCAGCCCTCTGCCATCCCTACACTTTATCTGCAATGAGTTTGCTCTGCTTCTAGAAAAAATATTGAATAATTTCTGCTTGCTCCTAAGCCATACAGACCCCAGTTATAGGGGTAAAAAAAGAAAGAAAACTCTGATGTTTATTCTACGGTAACTACATCTTCAGCCCCGTCAGTCAGGTTTTATTCCAATTAATGTGTGCCTCCCTGATATGGTGTCACTAATGCTTCTAGAGAATGTAATGCAAACTAGGGTAACTCCCTTACAAAACCTACTGGACTAAGTATATCAAGCTCACCACTTCCTTTACCACCTAAATTTTAATCTCATCATGATTAAACAAGTCTCGCTTGGCAATAGCCTATTTCTGTAAACCATGCTGTCTGGTGTTCATTTTATTCCCGTCCTCTCATTCTGTATTAATTGAATACCATACTACATCCACAACTGATGTCATGCTAACCAGGCTGGAAATATTCAGATGACATGTGCACTTTGATGTGGAGGGTTGTTCTTTTTAAATATTTAATTGCATTTCTATCTCTGAATCACTGTTAGAGATTTTATCATCTTCATTTACCAGTGGGCTTGTAACACTGCAAAAGCTTCTTCTTCCAAAGCTACATCAGAAAATCTTTTTGTCAAGTGTGGTTCTTTCTCAGTATTTTTAGATTCCATATCCTACTCCCAGCTAATTTCCTTGTTTGACCCTTTTTGTGTTGCTTTTTTTCTTTTTATTTTTAACTTCTTCCTTCCCTTCTCTATTGAACTAGAACGAGCCTTAAGCTCATTTTCTCCCCCCCCCCCACTCGCCCCAATTGCTGAATTGTGACATTTCAGTGGGAAAGCCCTTGAAGCTCCAAATTTCATTCACATTTTAGCCTTTCAAATTTTCCTTTCAACTGATTTTTATCTTTTAATTTCTTTCACCACAAGAAATTTCCCTTTTTAAAGCATTAAGTACATATGGACTGCCTCCTGTCTACATTGACTATATTGACTATTAGCCAGTCAGTAATCCCCAAGCAACCACCAATTTCTAATTCACAGATTGGCTTACCTTCATTCCTCATAAAAAGGTCCAAAATTGAGTTACATTATGGAAGGCACAACAGCTTTTGTGTTATAAAATTATCACTGACACTTTTGGAAAACTTCAGGAGATAACCAACATGCCATCCCTCTTAAAAATGACCTCCTTTTTGCCATAGCACAATACTGCGTCACTCTTCAGTGCATCATGTGCTGGTATCTCTCAGAGACAGGAAACTAAGCCACAGGTCTAAGGCTGAAAATATAGTGATTTCATATATTCCATGATTTGTAGATTGATTTGTGTTTTATTCATTGCATCATTACTATCCATGTACATGACCCAGAAGATAGATAAATCACTAATACCAAAAGGAGCGGAAAGGCGCTCTCACATAAAGCAGGCATTTGCTTATAAGATACTTCTGCAGTTCCAGGCTCCATGTAGTCATTGTATCTCTCATCTTTAATCGTGGCCTTGGACACTTTACAGGTTTCCAACCCTAAGTTTGACTACTGTCATCTCCTGAAGCCTTTGGAAGCACAGCACTGTACCATTGGCACAAACTCTTGTCAATGCATTTTAGACAATGGGGCACATTTTGCAGCTCATCAGCACATCTCCTTTTCCTAAACACAGCATTTTAGCCCTAAACAAGCCAGGAAGCAAAAAGAAAGGAAAAAGTGTAAGTTAAGAACTCAGAATCATAAAGGTCACCCTGAAGCCCACTGGTCCTTGTCCTACCATAGATGGGGCCTGTATGTCTTCATATTCTTAAAGAAAAACAAAATCAATTATTTCTTAGGATGACATCCCGTTGATTTGTTATAAACTCCCAAACTCTTATTGTAATCAGCACATAAAAAGACTCTACTGTCCCATCCTGCAGACTTCTCAAGGAACCTCTGACTGTCGTGGCAGGTTCAAAGAGCAGATTTTTTAAATAACTGGAAAAGCGCAATCAAAGTTGAATTTTTAAAAAAGTATATCTGAAAACTGTCAAATGTTCTGGTTTTCCTAGCACATGTTACACTCAGCAGTGCTTCCAATATCAGAAGTAGTGGATTTGGTGAAACTATGAAGTAGCGTCGGTCTTAGATTTGTCATTGGCCCTAGGAAGAACATCACATTAAGGATAGGGGTTGCCTTCCTCTGGAATCCCTGGTGTTAGCACTGAGCATGCAGACCCATAGTCAGGGGACAACACACAACGTTTGCAAAACCTCCCTTCCTTCCTGCAGTTGCTAATTTCCATAAACATAATATCATGAGCACCTTGTTTGTTTTATTGTAAAACCTATTATCTGGCATCTAGGTAAGAGTAGTTCACACACATTTCTCCTCCACCTTCCTCTCTTCTACTTATAATTCTGTAAGAATATCTGTGGCAGAGGGCAAGCCCACCTTCCAATAAGTTTGCTAAATTAGGCTGATATCTTGAAAATGGTTGTAAGCTTTTTCCCTTTTCTTCTTTATCTGTCGCTGCAGAGACAGCCTGTGAGAACAGATTTCATTTCTGAAGTTGGCCAGCAGTAAGTTTTGTCCTAAACTATATTTATTTTTGTGTTTCCAAAAGTTTCCAGTCAGAGTATCAAGTTTAGTTCTTATCAGATAATTACACAGCACTTGCCTCCTGAGGCAATTTTAAATCAATCTCGGGAAAGGCAGTAACTATACACTGTAGATAATTATAGTCCATTAAAGTACCTTAAGATTAGATTCAGAGATCACTAATCACGCAAGGTCATAAGTGTACTGCACCTTTCTGTGGTGGTGTCTGAATTTTGATATGTAGCCCTTTTGCGGGAAAAAATATTTTCTAGGTTTTTTTATTGAGCGAAATATCAGAGGCAATAGCAAACTAATTAAAAATATGCTAAATTATTGTCCTAAAAGCAATTTCAGTTCTAAGCAGTCAGTCAGAGAGAGAAAATCAGAGCATAAAGCAGGACTGTCATTTTAAAGATACTCTCGACAAAACATGTCATATTTTATATTTAAAATAATGTCTAACCAAACGCCTTCCTTACTTTAGGAAAATGGCTCCTTTAATTGCTGTGAGAGATGTGTGAAGTGTGCTTGACAAGTATTTGATTAAATGAAGAAGCTTCCTTGCGAGTCGCACTGATTGGAAATTCTCCAACTAAGTGTTTTCCCTATGGCAAAACATCGTTTTGCGCCAAACACACAAAATCCATTAAGACAATCAAAGCAAATCTATTTGAGGTCAGGTTATCCCGAGCTGAAACACTCCCTCCATTCTTTGATCCTGTAGTGCATTGCACCTGGGATGTGCTGAAATCATTTAATGTCTTTTGTCATGGTTGTTGGTGTTCACCGGTGATAGCCATGGGGATTGTTGCTCTTCTTGTGATGTTGTCGTTGCGTCAGTGTCAAGGTCCCAACACTGCAAGGACAACAGACTATTAGTCAGGAGGTCCCAGACCTCTGACTTGTCCGAACAACAACTTCAGATGGATTTAGAGACAACAACTCGGACAGATTTACCGAACCCAAGCAGATTTGCATGTCTACCAACTTTTAACTCCGAAGATAAGCCAGCTGTGTCTGGAAAAATGGAATGACATAAAACTCCAAAAGGCTTCTACTAAGATCACCATGCCAGGTCTTTATCCTCTTTTGTGTCATGACAAGAAGACTTATGTAAGACATTTCATCCTTATCTTTGTTTGTGGGAGATTTTCTCATTCCAGCCTTATCTAGATCCTCTTGCACCTGGTACAACCTCTCCTGCCTCCCTGCCTGCTAAGTACCAAGCACTATCCATCACCCTCAGGTTGGTACTTGCAACTTCAGCTTACATAAACTTCAGTTTACCTGTCAGGTTTGCTAGGTAGGGCCAACTTTCATCAGTGCTTTTTATGAGTAACGCCTGTGGAGCACTGGCTCCATATTAGCACTGTAGTACTACGCTATTAAATGGGAGAGATGTCCACGTGTGATTCCTGCCCACAGAGGACAATTAAACATACCTCAGTGTGTGTGCTTAGCCACTTACCAGATCACTGTAAAAGGCTGTAGTTCCTCCATACCTTGGTGATTCAGTAATTCTAGCTTTGCTTTGCAGCAGGAATCTCCAGAAGCATTTCACTGGTACCTGTCTCTATGCTGGACATATTCTTCTGAGCTCCTAAAATATTCCTGAAGGCCACTAAGGATAGAGGAGCCTTCTGAGTCACACCTTCAGCTGCCCAAAATTCAAAGATGGGGTGTAAAAGACAATGGGAAGGCAAAGATTTATTGTACAATCAGAGGCAAATCTTGCTGATGAAATTGTAACCCACTGTTGCTAATCCTGCAGCTACGTGATGAGTGGTTCCTTAAATCCGTACAGGACTCAAATCACAACTCAGATGAGAAATCAGACAATTGTAGACAGGTATGGATTAAACTCAGACGAAGCCAAACCAAAATGAAAGCAAACATTAAAAAACAAGAATTTGCCTTAGGACAAACAATCTGGGTTTGCATTGTCCACTTTTGCTGGCAGCACAGAAAACAACAAGTGCTTCTATATGACTTGAAATACATTATTTAGTGTCATATACCTGGGCCAACCCTTTACTGGGGACTTCCCACACCTATATGGTTGTAGTTTCTCATGTTTCCAATAGGCTATTACTTCTATCTCTGACTCCATGAAGTAGCCTTAAATTGACTACTAGTTCTTGAGGAGTAATTGCATGCTTTTTCCAAAGCCCCAGCCCTCTAGATGAGTTATATTCAGGGTTATCCCTTCTGTAATATTTCATGTCAAAACGACAATGTAAGGTTTACAAGTGTTCTTCCAGTGTTTTGGAAAACTTCTCCCATCCAGACCAGAAAAAGGGATAATTATAAGCATTTTAAAAATTCTAAATATATTTTCCTGCCTCACCCAGCATATCCTATTCATTGAGACAAAGTCAGAATCTCTGTAATATTTTTCATTCTTTTCTTTTGAACCACAGTATCTGAATTCCTTGTAACACAAGAAAACTTCTTCTGACTTTATATGAATTTAGGTTCCTTTATCCATCATCTGCATCCATATCTGAGTCTCTCAGAGTTCCCTCATGGCCCATCACAAGGGTATTTATCTCACCCAACACCAGGCAATTCATCTGAGCTAGTTGCCCGCACTGCTTCTACAGACATTGGAGAGTAACAGGCACTCGCAGAGAGTAATCACCTAATTTTCTTAGACATCTTCTCCAGAATGAGATTAATTTGTGATACAGTAGCTCCCTAACCTCAGTCAGAATCTGTGAAGTGTGTGTACAGAAATATCCTAAAACTGCTGACTTCTTTCACATGCAGAGATCTGGCTCATTAATTTTGGCTTGCCCATGATTAAAAGACACTAAGAAAGCCTGAAATTGCATATCTTTCCATATTCTTACAGTGAGATAGTTAATGCAAAGTACATGGCAGTATTTTCATCAAAAACTCTGGCTTCTGAGGACTAGTATGGATTGCTTGTAATTGTACATGCAATAACTCATCCTCATAATGGTCAGATGGGGCTTTGAGCACCCTGATCCAGTGGGAGGTATTCCTGCCCACGGCAGGGGAGTTGAAGCGAATGGGCTTTAATGTCCCTTCCAACCCCATCCATTCTATGACTCTATGATTCTTTATGTTGCCAAGAAGATTTATATGCAAGATCACAAAGCAGCATTTTAACAATAATGTAAAGAATATGACTTCTTATATTTTATTCCAATTCAGTGACACACTTAGCACTACAAGCATCAGCATCTACTCATCAGTGGAGCTGTTCAACAGTACGCTCAGACTTGGAGACAGGTAATTGTAGGACTGGGAGCTGAGTTAGCAGAAAGTCAAGAGAGGAATGCAGAGGAATCTGCATACTTAGGCAGACGTGGCTTTTACATTACATTTATTACATTGCATTGCATAGTTACACCTGAGTCGCATTTAGAAGGTTTTCTCTGCAATGTTTCAGCTGTGTCTTTCCACACAGCAGTCAAGACCTGAGGGATCAACAAAGAAGTCCATCACTTCTGAAACTGTCATATCAGAGTAATATCTGTCTCAGTACCCCTCCATGAACACATTCATCTATGTGACAATGCAATTAGGGAAAAGATCCACTTGGTATTACTGATTACCCATTTGTGATCCTACTGTTTTGAGTAATGTCTGATAGCACATGAGATTGACGCATGCCACTAGAGACAGCACAGGAAACCACGACAGCAGTCCCCATGTATTATGGTCTGCAATAAAAAACCCCACAAAAATAAAAATAGACTATATGCTGAAATACAGGCAGAAAGATTAAGGGCCAGATCTTAGAGAGTGAAGCGTGCACTGCACCACACTGAGAAGTGGGATGTGGGATCCAGAGTGAGACCAGGAGCACCGTGGGACCTTTGGAGGCTCTGTATGTAATCCAATGAGCTTCAACAATCCTTTGTTTAGAAATAGCTAAGAAACCGAGGACAGAAATGAAAATCCCTCTTCCTCCCATGTTTTTACTCATGACTGAAAAAGTACCTCTATCTGTGACTGTAGAAGGAAAAGGAGTCTTCTCCTTTGGAAGGACAAGGTTATAAGCTAAGGGAGGGTAGATTTATACTGCATATAAGGAAGAAATGTTTTCCTGTGAGGGTGGTGAGGCTCTGGCACAGGTTGGCCAGAAAAGTAGTAGAGGCCTCATGCCCAGAAGCATTCAAGGTCAGGTTGGATGGGGCTCTGAGCAACGTGATCTGGTTGAAAATGTCCCTGCTTACTGCAGGGGGGTGGAACTCCATGACCTTCATGGTCCCCTCCAATCCAAAGCATTCTATTATTCCAAGAAAAAAAAGTAGAAAAAAAAAGGAAAAAAAAGAAAGGAAAAAACAAACCACAGAAAATAACTTAGACTCTAGACTTTACCTAGAATTGGACACGTTCAGTTTCCCACTCTGCCCAAGTGAAATCAAACTCAATTCCTCTGGGCTCAGGAAAGATGATCTTCACCTTGTCTAACACAAAACAGAAAAAAGCTTCAAAATTACTTGACACAAAGAGAGAGACAGCAGAAAACTGGAGCCTGACTTCACACATTAGTGGCTGATGCATTCACGTGACTCCTGCCTGGTTCCAGTCCTTGCTGCAAAGGCTATTTAGGTGTTCCAGATAATGACTGTATGCTTTGAAAGGCTTTTACAGGAAAGAATTACTTGTTCTTCCCTATGCCTGTCTTGCACACAGTCAGGGAAGAGCCTTGTAGACTTCTGATGTTTGTATAATCAAATCCATATTTGCTGAGGCTGCACTAAGGGGGGGGGGGGTCACACCCTTACTTCTTGCTTCCTGTACAAAGGCAAGCAGCTAACTCACACTGTGGAAAGAAAACAGTATTTAGCCTGGACACCTCTTGTTTTGAAGCACATTTATTTCATGCAGAGATTTATACCATCTCCATTTTCATAATATTTCATTTAAATACATCCCGTGTAATGGAATCTTGGTATTTTAATATCACACTGCGGGTAAATGAAACTCTCATCTCATTCAGTAAGAACAATGTTTGCTTTTGGCCTAGAGCGGAGAACAGTGATTGAAACACTTGGGAATTCATTTCAAAGCGCTGTGGAATGCATTACCACGGCCACATCCTCTCCTTCAGAAAACACCCACAAACAGTGTCAGTCTGTAGGGTGCAGTGTTTGAAAGTGTGTGTTATCAATTGTTAGAAACTAAAAGGAAGCCTAAGGGAATGATTAATTAGGAGCTCAGCCAACAAATTGGCACAAATATTGAACATGAGAAACACTTGTCTCAACATGAATTTATAAATTTCTTTCATATTATGAGAGGCAAAACACAGCAAAGATGAACATGGGAGAGATTTTTAAAGTTTTTACTGAATTTTATTGGACCATTCATACAGTCCCTGATCCCCTTTAATCCCACCAGACAGTAATATTTTCCCCTGTACAACACAGTGGCAAAACCATTATTAAATACTAAGATGGTCAAGAGAGTAAGAAATGGAATGTCGTAGCAGAGGCTAGGGAAAGTTTTATCACCTATACCCATGCTGCATCAAATTAAAGGAACGGGAAAAGGTTGTTAGTAAATGATTAGGATAGTCTTTTCCATGCTGGATAATTCACAGGAGGTAGAGTTACTCCACCTTGTAGATAAGGAAGCGTACATGATTCACAGCATTTCCCCCAGCTGAAAAAAATCTCAAGGAGTGAATTCTTCCCATTGATGAGTAATAGGGAAAATAACTCTTTGGAAAGATCCATTGTACACATTTTAGAAAAGGTTGCTACATAGAGATCATCCAGACTTGTCTTACCTACCTTGCCAAACTTACTTACACATGGCCTTCTGGAGCTGTAAATGTTTGTGACACAGATTTTCCTTCTTATCCAGATTCACATCAGGCATTGCTTTCTCTGGAGTTCAAGTGAAGGGAAGTTGCTAGAATAGTATTTTCGTACAAAATTCAATACCTCATAGTAAATCTATTTTTGTAATTTTGTACTTCTGACAAGTTACATATATTAATAAAGGCAAGCTCCTGTCTTCTGCTTGAAGAAGCGCCCTGCTTTTACTGCTCAGGTACTCGTAGTTAAGTTCGAGCAGAGTATGAGTTTTGAGGAATAAAAGTGCAAAGAAATAAGTTGTAACGAAGCATGAGGTTTTATAACACTTCAGCTGAACACTTCTAGCCTTCAAAACTTATGTTCTAAAAAGACCTTATGAATTAATCTAAGAGTTGTGATCAAAATTGAGAACAGAGTCATTGAGCAGCTAAAGTAAATGGGCAGTTATATTAATAAAATAATAATATTACTGTATAATGTTATTAATTATATAAACACTAGTGTTTACTCAAATTATAAAAATTAAATACAGTTTCTTTACTCCAGAAGTGAAGGGCAGCCAATACCAGCTACTGGTATCTTTGGTGTCTAGAAATTATTAATTGGGCAACACTTATTTAACATTAGGAGAACATGGCAAAGAATTATGTTCATGCCCAGCTACAATAGAAAACACCAACAAGAGTATTATATGCAAAAGATAAAATTATATGGAGTAGATTTTTAATACCTTTCTCAAACTCATTAACAGTGTTCTTCAAAGAATCTCATAGTCTTCATTCACCAAAAAAATATGATTGAAAGTTTTCAGTCATTCCTTTCCAGTGGAGGGGCTTCTACCAGGCCAATAGCACTCAGATACACAGAGAAACATCTATTTTCAATGTTTTAAGGTATTTTCTCAAGAAAACACAAAATTTAAAGAATTTGATAATTGTGCTATTGAGTCTTGCTTTTTTGTACCTATCTATCTAGTTAATTTCTTAGGACAAAATAAAACTTTGGCCAGTTTAACAGTGCAGTAAATGAGTAAATACTTGCTGTGAATAAATATCCAACTGTTAATATTTCCTTAGCAAAAATAAATACTTCTTTTATTAGTAAGTTAAAAGCATCTTTAAAAAGATTCATGAGAATTTATATACAATTATATATATACATATAATAGGTAAACATTTTCAGCAGTGAGAAAGGATGTAAACACACAGCCTCTCAGAGATGAATGGAGCAGTGCAGAGTTACTGTCCCCTGTTGTTTATTAGAGTCATAAAACTATTAAAGTTGGGAAAGATCTCTAAGATCACCCAGCCCGATTGTCAGCCCAACCCCGCTGTACGTACTAAACTATGTCCTGAAGTGCCAAGGCCACACGCTTTTTGAACCCCTCCAGGGATGGAGACTCCACCACTGCCCTGGGCGGTCTCTGCCAGAGCTTAAGCACTCTTTCGGTAAAAAAATTTCCCCATGTTCAATGTAAAACCTCCCCTGGGCGAACCTGAGGCCATTGCCTCTCATCCCATCGTTTGGTATGCGGGAGAAGAGCCCAGCACCCGCCTCACCACAGCCTCCTTCCCAGGAGCTGCAGAGAGCAATGAGGTCTCCCCTCAGCCTTCTCTTCTCTAGGCTGAACAGCCCCAGGTCCCTCAGCCGCTCCCAGAACCCTTGGGTTCCAGCCCCTTCCTCATCTCCCTTCCCCTTCTCAAGACACACTCCAGCCCCTCAATGTCCCTCTTGTAGAGAGGGGCCTAAAACTGAACCCAGGATTCAAGGTGCAGCCTCACCTGTGCCAACTACGGGGGGACGATTCCTTCGCTGCTCCTGCTGGCCACACCATGGCTGATCCAAGCCAGGATGCTGTTGGCCTCTCTTTGCAGATCCCTTGTAGTCGACACTCAAACGTTTCTCATCCAAATTATTTGTGGCTTTTAGAAGGATTGTCAAGTAATCTGCTGCTCTCACAGCATAGATATTTTGGGTTGGGAAGCCATGTGGTGTCCTGTAGATAATTTGGCAAAGCCATTTATTTGCATAAATGTAGTAGTTGTGATAACAGCCAGCCATGACAAAGATTTTTTTTTAAGGGACTCAGTTGATTTTAAAATAAAAATGTTCCACAAGAAAAGCTTATATAAGGAAAAACATGATATAAAAGCATGGAGGAAATCTAATACTGATAAGCTGGGTATGCATTAAAAGTACTGTTGCCTTGACTGCTTCCAGGAGAATCTTTTTAACATATAACCTATGGAATACTTGATGAATACAGCTAAAAAGAGAAACAAAGTATCAACAAAACATCTGAAAATGGAAACCGAAGCATTCCTTCAAAGTGTGTTTTCACAACTGAGAACACAAAAGTTAGCAGACTGTCTCAATTCACTTCAGGGAAAGAGAGTTGGGCTAAAGGAAGACAATAAAATATATGTATAATAAAGTTGTGCCTTTTGGGGAGGCTGAAGGGTAAAGATCTTTTAGTAGCCAGCCGTGAATTAAAGAGCAATGAGAAGCAATCAAACTATAACAATGGCCTCCAGTTGTGTTCTTTTATTTATTTTTTTCTTTTTCGTAATATGTCTAAAAGTGTCCAAATGAAACATTCTTTAAAAGTTAATGGCATTAAATCTTAATGAAAAAAACTCACTGGCACCAGAAGAGTTCTGCCATCTGGCTAACACTCAGAATCTTAACTGGGATCCTAATTAGGTTTCATTACTTGAAAGAAGGCACCAAGTGAGGTTTCTTTTATCTCAGAAATCACAATTCCTGCAAAGCGTGTGAAAGAAACAGTGTGTGATATATTCTCAGTTGATATATGAAAACCACATTGTTGTTAAGGCAATACCTTACAGCTTCTTAGGTGTTTAAAAATAGAAGATGCAAAAAAAAGAATAGTCTTATTGTTGAAAGAAATCATAAAATCATAAAATCATGATATTATAAAACTGCAAAAAGACCCTCAAGTCAAAAGACTTTTACAGGGAACTAAAAGTCAGGTTGCCAATGGTTTTGTTATCACTAAACTTGTTATGGAAAAAAAGGAGACACTTTCCCCAATTTGTTATGAAGAAAGGAGACATTTGATTAACTGTTTTGTCTTTTTAGCAAAACTAAGCTTGAATGGGCATCGTGGGGCAAATTTAAGATTAAAAAATTGCCTGGTAAACAGGGTGAGCCAAACAAGGATGTCATAATTGAGAAATGCAAGGACTGACGATTTAACTTTAGTACCTGATTAGGGGGATCCAGTCAAAGTTCATCAGTGAAGAACCATGGAATGACTACTAGAGACTGCATAAAGATTATGGAATAATACATACAGGATCTAGGGGTGCAAGCACAATAAGAGTAGGATAGTATGATTAGTTATGAATATGCCTGACTTTTCTGGGAATTCTATGAAGATTTATCTATCTGTAGTGTATAAAATTGTGAAGTCTCTGTTGGGGGCTTTACACTCAGGTTTGGAGGGTCTGTCCCCTCGAGTGTCTAGAATTTGCACAAACTCTGAATAAATAATGTCTCTCTCAGTGATACAGAGGTTGGTTTGCTGCACATCGGACAATGTATCCGCATTTTGGATAACATTATCATGAAATCTGGATGGGGAAGGCATGGCCACATGGGAGAAAGCATGTACTTAGTATACTACATTTAGTTCAAAAATAATGCAGTCTACAGCCTTTGTGTCTTTCACAGTATAAAACTCTGTAATCTAATTTTAAAGAATACAATTGCCATAGCCAGCTGAAATCATTCCAGCAGCCATAGCTAATCCTGTAAGAAACATGGAATATCAAAATTGCAGCCTTTCTGAGATCAATCAGGAAGAAGCCAGTGCAGAGAGGAGAACTGACCACTACTTCACATGCATTTTATTGCAATAACAACTGTAGCATATATGGATTCTTTCCTGTATCAATAACAGCATAAATTAATCAAATCTAAAGGCTTTATAAAGTAAAATATATTCGATATGAAACATACATGACCACAGGAGTGTTTGGATGGAGAGCAGAAAATGCACTGTTGACCTGACTCTCCATTTAGATCAAGTCTAGGCACATTTTGTGTATTTTATTCACAAAACAGATCTGAAATCTCTTTGTTGACACTAGTCTTTCACTAAAAATACCAGAACCATCCTTTGGTATAGCTTCACCCATCTTACCATTCTAAAATATTTTCCTGAGATTGTAATGGCAAGGAAATGAAAGGGCAAATAATATTTACTCAAATATTAAAACAATAGTTTATTCTAAAATCTAGAAGTTTTCCCTGTGCTGGAAACTTATAACTGTACACAAAAAGTTATGGTCATGGTCTTAAAATTGTCTTGCTCATATTTCACATGCATACATTTTCCATGTGTATATTTCACTTGTGTATATTTCCACATGTATATATTTTGCATAATTCCTCCATTCTTGGAAACCATGAGAGTATGTGAATACCTCTGCTTTCCTTCTAGAATAACAGTTCCAGCACTAGCATTTGGATTTGTGTCATTGATGTGATAAGAAATATATGAAAACATTGATTGGGCTGCAAAACAGAGAAGGCAAAGGAGGAGAAGCAAGAGCATTTAAAAAAAACCCAAGTACAACTATTTAAGGCATGGGGCAGGCCTGGCTCATGGTTTTTTAATGCTTCAGGTGCACAACGTTATCTTCTTTTATACAAAAGACAAAATAAGAATCTCCCTCTGGATGAAAGCATCAATGATTTTTTTAGAAATAATGAAAGAACAATGAATCGTTTCCAAAGGAATCATTTCTGTTTAGAAAAGCAAATAAAGTGTCCAACGGCTCTATTGGTCTTCATGAACACAGGATTTAATAAATGTCTCCATTAAGTCCCTTATAGACTCTGCCATAATAATTTCTATATAACGAGTCACTTGATGTGTCAACAAAGGGATTCACTTCACAAGAAAAGTTGTATTTAGCTGCCTTATCTTTTCTACACTGAATACTATAATATAATATATATATATTATCCAACAAAACTAAATCCTTGGTATGAGGCAGCTGTTCTCACAAGCTCCCTAGCACTATACTGAGTTCTTCAAGAGAAGAATTCAACCAACAGTTACAAAAGTAGGATATGGGTGAGAATCTCATGCTTTTATAGGCAGGTTATGGAATATCCATCCTTGGAAACATTCAGAAGGCAAATGGGCAAGGCTCTGAGCAACCTAGAGTGACTTCGATATCAACTGTACTCCAAGTGAGGGAAGGAGCAGATGACTTCAGGAGTCCACTTCCAACCTTAAGTGTCAGAACAAATAACATGGAAATTAGAAATAGATATATACTGCTTCACAGATTAATAAATAAAATTATGTACTAAATAAATGGTAAAATTAAATATAAAATGTAAACAACTGAACAAAGTGAAATTCTATTATTCAGAAAAGCAGCTACAAAATTATGTGCTCTTTGAAGTAAAAAATTGAGCTTTTACTACATGAAACCACTCCATTTTTCATACAGGCCACAAATCATATTCTTAACTGCCTAAGATAGTTGATCACAAATTAGATTCCCACTCACAGTAAAGCTTTTTTTCCATTCTTCTGTAAAGCCATAGACATTCATTTTAAAATCTTTTATTTTAAGCACATCTTTAAAGCCAATTTATATATGAGTTTGCAAATAATGTGGCCTAATACAAAGTTTGTTGATTTTTTTACTGAAATCAAAATATTGTATTTTAAAAGACAAAGCCTGAGATGGGAGGGCAGTTAAGGATGCAAAACCAGGGCGCAAGGCCTCTGGGGCACTGGAACACAGCTGTGTTATGTCTCACCCTGAAGGACACAACCATTTGTACTCACAAGAGCCTTGAAGCTCTACTGTCATGCAAAGTGCAGACCCTGAGGAGCTACAAGGAGGACAACTGACTGCACAAATAACGTTTGCTACACCGAGTTTGCAACCTCTTTCTGCTCAGATAGCCCCCCCCACACCTCCAATCCCATCGCTAATAAGATTAACGAGCTCACATAAAGCTATCAGATTTTATTCCTATTTTCTGAGACACACAGTTGCTGAAACACTGATCATGGAAATATGCTGTGGGGTATTTTTCAATCCTCTAAAGTAATGTTCCACCTAGAGCGAAGAAAATAACCTGGACCCTTCATGTTACTGTCTTTTCTCTGATTTAGTGAATATTTTATAAGAATTCCATAGCAAGATTGAAAATGTTTGTGCATAAAAAATCATGATATTGATTTAGCTCCCATAGTTATAAAAAATAAAACAACTACCAAAGAATAACCATTCCCACCCTTTCAGTTGTTATATTTTGCATTCCATTTCATGTTCACAGGATGGTACAACACATTTATTTATGTTATTGGCAACGATCTTCGCTGTATCAGGGGAGTTCATTATGGGAGTTTTCAGGTTACCAGCTATAAGAACATTTCTCCTGTATACATAATTCAGTAACAAAATACAAGTGATGAGTCTAATGATGATTTGTACGTGTTTTGAATTTCCAATATGTTTTGTTATTTATCACTTATATGTGAAAAGCAGATTATCGCACAGGTTTAGACTGAAGTTTTTTGATGCATTTTTGCTGCATTTCAAAAGGAAAAAATTGAAAGTACTAAAAAAGCAAGTAAATTCAATTTGAAAAACCCTCAGAGTTCACAGATGTTTTATGTACTAAAACCTAACTGGCTAAATTCATTCCTAGGCAGCTCAGTAGAATTACTTCATGTAATGAACTCACTTCTTGTGCCAGCCAAACTATTTTGAAGACATAATGTGTAATTCACACGTTCAGTTCCTGTAGGTGGTGAATTGTGGATCGGCAACCCCTTTTGTTTCTCAGATGTCCGTGCATCCCAGTTACTGTTGGGGAAAAGAAAGGGACCTGGAAACAAAACTACAGCAGGACAGAATCCCCAGGAGATGGCACCATGTCCTGTACCCCCCACCAGTTTACAGAGGAGGAAACCTTTTTACAGAGGAGGAAACCTTTTTACAGAGTTTCTCGCCTATCTTACTCAGTTTTCTTCACTGTCTCTCCACGGATGTTCCCCCTCTTTTTTTTCCCCATCTCTTCTCAGCATCCCGGGAGCCACAAGGCAGCAAGCCCTGGGACTCAAGTGGATGCAGAACTAGAATGCTACATGGGCAGAAAGCTGAGAAACGAAATCCCTTCCTTCTACCTTGCAGTCCTACCAGTCCCAGTAATCCTTTCCTTTCAGCTGAATCCTCACTGAATTCTTCTGTTTTTTTCCATCCCCGGTTTCCCCCTAAACTTTCCTACCTTGTCCCCTCGGCATTCCTCTCCAAAGAGCTTTTTATTATTGCTCCAGCAAAGCTGAGTTTCGCTTGTATAGGGAGCGTTTCGTGGGGCGCATTAGGACTACTTGATACACAAAAGTAAGTTTATTTTGAAACCTCTTTGTACAGGTAACTAGGTGCTTACTGGAAGGCTTCTGAAGCCCAAGTGCTGCCTCCTAATCAACGGTACTTTACAGTACTTGTCCATTTACAATAGACTTCTCTATTTACAATAGGCAAGTACAAAAGAAAAAGTCCTACATGATTAGACCTGTTAGTGTGAAAAAGACTGTGTTATTTCTTAAACACTGCCAAAATAAGCCCTTTTAACAAGCAACGCCCACTGAGTAATTCCAGGTTGCTGTGAATTATTTCAGTAAAACTAGTGAAAATGCACCAATGCAGGGAAAGAAGAAAAAGAGAAACCTATGGTACGCCGAGGGCAACCCAGAAATGTCCCCTGGAAGGCTCATTGGCTCACTGACCCCTCCCTCTGTCAAAGCCTCCAGTTCTCCTTGAGATTATCACTAATGTCAACTGGACTCAAACACTTGGATCATTTACCCATGGTGAGCTCACAACGCTCCTCTACTGCAGACAGAAAATGGAACTAAAGCAAAATTAAGGACAGAAAAGGGGGAAAAATAGGTTATTCAAAGTCTGAATATATCAAATTTTGTTTGGCCTAAGCAATGCTTAGCTTCAGTTTTTTCTACTATGAACAAAAAGCTCTAGCAAATAAAAATAACAGCTAGTATTAAGCTATCCATTTGTAGTTACTTGTGCTCTATGGCACACAGAACCTATGGAACAAGATGAATGTTCAAATAGATTTCAGCAAAACTGAAGCCACTTTAGAGAAATCAAGGATCTGAGCTTTCAGAATAAAAAAAAAAAAAGAAAGAAAAAAAGAATCAAAAAGAAAAAGATGACAGATTCTTTTTTCCTTTGTGGAAGTTAACATCTCAGTTTGGCTCCTTGGTTCCTCTGAAAAAAAAGGAAGTATAGAAAATCATGTCAAGTCTATTAAGTTTTTGTATACAAAAACATTGCAAGCTAAAATTTCCGTGCCCCCAATCACCAAAAATGTCAGAAAACTGTCAGGTTTTTATGTCTGCTTAGAAACAAAACAATAATAATACAGCTTTTGCAAGAGATCCAATTTCTATCTGATGTGCTGATAAGATGAGCAGAAATTAGACAGACTGAGAGAAGTACAAGAGAACACCACTTACTGAGGTTTCCAACAACCTACATCTCTCCTGAGATATTAAGCTGATGATTTAATTAATAGGACCAAAATGCATTCAAAACTATCCTTTTGAAACATTCCTGTCCAGCCTCTTTCATTGATGCAGGTGTTCCTAAGAGACCTGAAATTACGCAGCTGTCATGGTGTTTTAAAATTTAATGTATTGTATTATTGCTGTTCTAATGCTTCTCATGTTAATGTTTTAGGTTTTGTTTTGGATACATTGAATATTTTTGAAATATAATGCCCACAAGACAAGCTTCTGCTTTAGCATAATTTTACTTTGAGCCGAAAGAGAATCATACAAACAAAAACCAAATCATACGGGTTCAGCTTCTGAGTTTAACACATGTGAGGGGTGAATGAACGAGGATTTTCCACAAATTGCAAGCCAGTCATTGGACTCAACATCTGTGTTCAGCAGCAGAGTTGTCTTAGGAGATGATTCTGGTGATTCTTTTCATGGTGAATGTATTTTTAAACTGATAGGAAGCTCATGGACCTGAATCATCCAAGACCTTTTCATTTTAGTCTTCCCAGCATTATTAGTGTAATTCCCAAGGCAATTCTTTGCCATGTGATGGATCCCTTTTCTACCTAGTTGTCTGTTCTCATCAGGAATGAGTGTGCTAATGAACCCACATCAAAATATGAGCTCCCTCAAGGACCTCTCCAACTGCAGCCTTGGACCTACCAGTTACTTCATGACGTACAGCAAAATTCAGGCAAACCTCAGTGTTTTGAGTCTGCATCATGTTCTATAATTTTCCCTCTGGTGGTGGTGAGGACTTAAATGGAAGGTGTGACATGCAGTTTCGTAGCATGAGGTCTTTAAGATGGGCTTTAAAAAGGTAAATATTTTCATGAAAAGTCCTGTTTAGCAATAAGAAAGAAAAGGAAGATAGTGTTTTTTTTGCAAAAGTGCTTTACAAAAGCACAGGAAAATAATAGCAAATCAGTAGGTAGCGAGTGGTTTTAAAATCTATACCCTGAGGAGGGCACAAGAAAAGCTTTCCTTCACTGAGGAATGTCTTATCTGGATGAGACAGGATGCTTTACAACACCTGACAAGCGGTGCACTGAGGAGCTGGACATGCTCAGGCTGCAGATGAAAGCAGCAAAAAAAGCAGAGAGGTGTCCAAACTGCAAACAGCCTGGGATCCAGATGTACTCTCTAACATTCCCCAATGGAATGCCCTGGAGCAGTCTTCCGCCTGAACACATCTTTGCTGGCAGAAATCTTCCCCAAACACCTGTATCTATACCTCCACACTCCCCCAAAAGCGGCATGCAAGTGGGTAGGCACCATCCTCCCACCTTAGTCCAGGACTAAGTAGACTTCCCACCTCAGGTAACTCATCTTGTCTGACCTTTCTAGATAAAACCCAGATCTCATCCAGGATTGAACTGTTCTCCAAATTTAGCAGGGTTTCCTTTACTCCATTATTTTCCTTTAAGTGCGATAAAATGGTAATGTGGGAAGTTTACACAGGCAGTCTCTACTTTAGGGTGTGTGCTTGGATGCTCTCCTCTCCCTCCCATGTCAGGATAGGGAAGGGCACTGCCCCCCTCTTGCATTAAAAGCTGTGCAAGATTTATAGGGTTAGAGAGAGAGAGAGTGTGATGACCTGCAAACTTTTACTTGGAAAGGTTGGAAGTAGGCAACAGTTTCACTCTTTGATCTCACAACAGAGTGGATTGTACAAAATCAATAGTTTTATTAAAAAGCTAAAATAAACCTGCCACGAAAGCCTTCCCTTCCCCATTCAGGTAAATTACAAGTCACGGAAGAGGGATGATGCATGGTGTTTTCTTAAGCGTAGACTCATAATTGGTTAAATAAGAAGGATCTAAAACTCTTTAGAAAAGGTTTTCTCTTCTCCTGGTTTTAATTTTAAAGGGTAAATTAGAAGTCAATATTCACATCTAGCAGAACAACAAACATTTTGATGTGTGCACAGCTTGGAAAGATTCTCAGTGGGCTTCAGCACACAGGATTTGCCTTTCAGATGAGGGGTTTGTGGTTGTTGGAATATATCCTTTAATAGAGTTAGAAACATTGCTTAAATTGTTTGTCGGTCATGATTAGCACTTACACAACCATGCAATCAACAAGCTAACAAGTTCAGCATCTTCAGTGCTGTATTATATTAAAACTATTTAAGCAATGTTATTAAAATCTTGCTTGAATATCTTCATTAAACAAAAACTGAAGTAGTCGAACTTACATTTTTAAGTATTATAGACTCCATTTAACCATTCTCATTTAAAAATTCAGTCGTGTTACTTCTAATATCATCAGAAATAAGTTAATGTTCAGTAAAAGCCACTGACCTCTGTAGTGAAGTAACTGAGGCTGAAAAAATTGTTTTTATTCTAATCTGAAGCCTTGTCTGTGGTTATAACCATCCATTAAACAAATTCGGCGCCTCTTTGTCAAGACAGATCTGAACCTAACGTTATGCAGAAGCCTTCTCTGAAGGGCACAAGAGCTTCACTCCTTATATGAATTCTTATTGCTTGAGCTGAGTGCTTTGGTTACCTGTACAAGAAGTGGTAAAAATGAATTACTGAAGGGACCCAACCTCTTAACTGTAACTACACAATCCTTTCAGATAAAGATTAAGTAAGTAATAAGACATCATTGTGAGCAGAAAGAAATCAGACTAAGTTAGTCTTCATATAGAGACTTCAAGCAAAGAAGCAAGGTCAGGTGGGCTTTTGCTGGCCAGAACAATAGCAGGAAGCTCTAAAAACTACACAATGAGAGAGCTCAAGGCTGGTAGCGATACAAAGACAGGATTAAGTGCTAATAAATTGTCAGGGCAACCAATTATATCATCTCACAGATTAAAGTGAGCCCTGAGATTTAAGGCTTCTTGAATTTAATGACAAGAGCTCAGTTACAAAGCAGTAAGTGCATATAGTGTACCCACCAGTGATCCAGCAAAAATACTAACACTGGGTTTCCTTGGGCTAGAGAAACTGCAAACACGAATGCTAAAGTGCTGTACCAAGATCATAACTGTGGATTTAGAGCTTAAGTCCCCAAGCCCAAATCTGGGGTTTCTGGAACACAAGTTTCTCAGCCATTGTGCTGTGACTCTGCTTCGTACCCATGCAGTGAGTTCATCTTTGGTGTATGGTAGGATTGCTGGTAATTGCTGGCCTGAGCACCCACCAGTTCCTATGCCACAAACAGCACTCCAAAGATTCATCTACAGTATCCAAGGCATCTTACAAGCTATTTGTGACACTGAGCTGTTATTTTCATCCAAATTAAAGTCAGACGACTGCACTTGTCAAATTATTGGCATGGTCAGTCTAGCCATGGCTCCACGTTGTGTGGATTCCCACCACACAATGGTTCTCCCTCTCCCAAGAGGTTTGTCACAGTCAGGAAAAACTGGATTCTCCTAGAAACCATGGCAAAAATTGCAGCTTGAAATTACTTGGGTTCATCTCTGTCACAATTTTCAAAAGTATTACTAAGAAGGTTTATATACCTACTATTAAAGTGCTCTTTTATTCTGCAAAGCAACTCTTCAAATGACACCCAAGGGTTCTACATTTAATATTTCACAGAACAAATTTGCTCAGTCTACAAGAAAAAAGGTATTTTCTTACCACTGGTGTCACAGACCAGCAAACAGTGCATGAACAGTGCTTCACTCTGTCTCCTGTCATTTTGTCAGCAAACAGCATTGTGCAGTACTGAAACTCTGCCTTTCTGCACACTGTTCTATTCTTTTGTTCTTATCAACTTTCTGCTTCCCCCCCATAGATGTATAGACACAAAGACTTGATCTTGCACTTTTCTGACAGCTCATTGCTAACAAAAACAGAAGAAAAGCTCTTCCCTTCCCCTCAAAAAAAGGCTTTTCCAAAACAAAAAACACCCCAAAAAACCCCTTCTCAAGTTGTTTTTATGTGGTTCTGTCTAGTTTGCTGTCTTAGGTTTGAAAATACATCTAAGTGAACATCTCTCCCCATATTCCCTTTACAAGATCAGCAACACTAAAACAGCAAAGTGCTCTCTGCTCTGGTGTAATTTTTCCCAAACAGACATGGAAAGTCTCAGTTTCTCCTCTTTCCCTTCAAGATCAGCAAACTAGTGTGATGGTTCCATTGGATCTTGCAGCACCTCGTGTTTAATTGCATCTGCGTGGGTCTGCAGAGCTTGTGGTGGGCACCAGCCTTTTCAAGAGACGGCTGGTAGATCTATACCACTCTTTGAAACTCATAGTTGAATACATGCCTGAATATGATCAGGCACAGGGAAAAAACTACAGCTCCCTTCTCCCTGCAACTTCTCTACCCTCCTTGAGAGTTCTTACGAAGCAACAATGAGTTACAAAAATGCTTTTACATTTTAATCCCCAAAGAGGTTCCTGAGTGCACTTAGAAGCAAACGAAATCACTGTTTAATAGGTATGCTCCAGCTGGAAACAAGTTGCCTCCGAGACCCTAAATCAAAAGCTCTGTGGAATGCAAACAACTTCAAGAGAGCTGTTTTGTTACAGAAAACCAGTCTCCAGGGACAGGCACCATATTTCAGCTGGGATCTCTGCTCTTCTCCACTCCTGGCAGCCCTGGTTGAAGGACAATCCAAGCCAAGTGCAGCATTTAGACCTCTGCAGATAGGCAGAGAGAAGCATCTTCAGCACCAGCCTTGAAGGACTGAGTAATTACGGCTGCTGAAGAGCCCTTTGGCTAGTGTTAAGGTTCAGGGCCTGAAAAGTGTTGAAAACCTGCTTTCCTTCAAAGGGCTGTTCTTGACTGTGGAGAATTGTAGACAACATGGCCTTCAATGTGCAATAGGCTTGCTTGACCATAAATGCTGCTGCAGAGTGGGTGTGCTGAGAATTACCCTTTAGCTACCTTCCTAAATGCACACATACACATATCTTGGAGCACTTGGGGAAAATGCATTTTTATTGGTTCATCGACAGCAAAAATAAAGTTGCTGGCAGCAAGAACTTTACATGCCCTAAAAACAAGAAATGCATTAGCATCTTTATTACAAATGTAATTGGGTTTTCTTAATTTGTGATTGGGGAAAGGGTCACCAGTTAAAATACACCACTGTAAAATTTGCAATTTAAATTTCATTTCACCCTGGAATGTAGAAACAGTTTACATAAATAGTATCCATTAATCATTAAAAAGAAAGGTTAGATGTAAATTAGGCTGCTAGTATATTTTCCTGTGATTATTTATGGGTTGGTGATGAAATTTGTTTTCCCAAGGAAGACGAATTAAAGCTTTTTGAAAGCAAAATCACATTCCTAGAGAAAGTATAAATTTCAGGCAAGGAAGGCTTGTACTTATTGATTTGACCACCAGGGCAACCACAGAAATGCAGTTTACCTTTAAGGCAGAGGCCTTTCACTTCAGCCAAGTTCAATGTAGCACCTTTTACATTGCCTCTACTCAGACTACTACCTTCTGGCAACACATTTTACATATCCGACTTTAAGTTTTGAGGAGGAAATAGAATACAAAAGAAAAGAAAATATCCTGAGGGTAGAGAGTGCTACTTCTTCATACTGCAGACTGACTTAATGCCTCTGTGATCAGCAGAGATAATAACAAACAACATGTTAGAACTGCCTGTTTTAAGGCATCCAGTTCCAGAAGCAGGAACAGTCCTTACTTTTTCAATGAAAATTACTAAGAACAAATCTGCCTGCTCTTTCAACAGAGTATAGACAGTAGGCCAAAACACAAGGTGTTCTGCGTCCTCTGTAAAACCATTCAGATAGTCTTTGCACAGAACCCCCAGAAAAACTGTTTTCCCTTCAAAAATATCTGCACTGCAATATAGAATCATAGAATCATAGAATTATTAGAGTTGGAAAATACCTCTAAGCTTATCCAGTCCAACCATCTGCCCAATCCCACTGTGCCTCTAAACCAAGTCCTGAAGTGCCACAGCCACATGCTTTTTGAACCTCTCCAGGAATGGAGACTCCACCACTGCCCTGGGCAGCCTCTTCCGATGATTCGCTACTCTTTTGGTAAAGAAATTTTTCCTAGCATCCAATCTAAACCTCCCCTGGTGCAACTTGAGACCATTTTCTCTCATTTTATTACTTTTTTTTTGGGGAGAAGAAAACAATGCCCACCTTGCCAGAACCTCCTTTCAGGGAACTGTAGACCATGATGAGGTCTCCCCTCAACTTCCTCTGCTCCAGGCTAAACAGCCCCAGGACCATCAGACTTGTTCTCCAGCCCCTTCACCAGCCTCATTGCCCTCCTCTGGACACACTCCAACACCTCAGCATCTACCATGTAAGGTGCATCACATATGATCCACTAGTGTGAGACACCATGCTGTGTTATAGTGTGGTATTGGCAGGAATACATTCTGGTTGCAACCTCAAAGATGATCAGCTTCAGTGCATTCATGTGCCCTGAAACCTTGCTTAGGAATTATAAATAATTAAGATTTTTTGCTGTGTTAGAAGATACGAGGAGAATCCACCATTACACAACAATTTATTCTACTATTTTAGGAAACCTTAGGCCAGTTTAATTCGTCTCATCACACTTTTTGCACAAATGATGGATTAATAGGAAATGCTTTCCCCTTGCTGAAAGAGGAATCTTATCTGCTCCTCTGCTATGGAAAATAAATGTGATCTTTGGATTATCTGAAGCCTAGTCTTTTATAGCAATGTAATTTCCCTTTTTACACACTGTAGAGACCTCTGATAGATGTTGTCAGCTGCATTTCCAGGTTTTAGGGGAAAATCTCTTTTCAAGTTTATGCTATATATTAATACTTTGGTTTGCACTAAAACTCAAACATAACATACAAACCTGCTACATCAAGGTGTGTTAAAACTCGATGGCCTGTTCTTTAAGCTCACTCTACATGAGACCTTCCTACGAGGATGGGTTGAGTCCAAGTTTCTAACATGGATCAGACATCCCAGCAGGAGGACTAGTGAGAACCTATCTATAAATCCTTTTCCTCAGAGAAAAATGAAATAAGGCAGACATAGGAAGAGTATGTAATTGAAGAATACTTGAATTCTGGACCTTTTTGATGGGTGAACCTGCTGCACGTAAGTAAGACGTTGTCCTGCAGCCAACAGGTTCTCTACAAATGCACCAGAAGGAAGGATGCAACAGTCTCTGGTTCCAGCTGTTGGAAGTTTCATGTATCAACACGCTAGGATTTCACTAGTGCTGAATCCACAGGCTTAATTCACCCCAGAAAGTGGTTGTCCCATCCTAATTCCTCACAGGTGAACTCCCCTGAATTGGTTCCAACCAAAGAAAGGACTTTCACAAACTCTCTAAAGAATTTTGAAAGAGAATTGTAAATAATAAAAATTGTAAATAATAAAAAATATTGCTGAAGTGACTCAGTAATATTGCCTTTTTATAATACTTCTTTACTGTCTTATTAGTACACAGACTTTGCTTATTCACAATTAGGGGTCAAGTCTGTAGTGGCACTCCTTTTTGTGTACTATTTGATTTCTCATGGGGCCTTGGCTTGCAGCTGTAGCATCTTTTAATTTATGATTTGCTGGAGAGAGCCTGTTAACGCTTGAAAAACAACAGAAAAGTAGCAGTAGCTGAAATTAAATAATTCAGTACTCAAAAAATAAAAGAGGGACTTTTTTTCTTTGCGATCTAATAGTTTCAAGGTTGCTATTTCAACAGTTCATGGAGTGCCCATGGAAACAGGCTCTCAAGGTACACTTCTGTCTCACATTTTTAAAGGCTTACAAATGCACATTTTTTCAAGCCTGGCACATGAGATTATTCCCATTTTCATCGATGCAATTACATTAATTGTCACTGCTTTTATGTGTGTTATTGTATAAAGAGGTTCAACCATAAAGGTTTACCAAGGCATCTGTTGAGGTCCCTGTAGATGTGATTTAGCACCCCAGGGTTCTTTAGAGTGAAGCAATTTAACCATCAGCCTTTCCTTGAGACTGTATTCAAACCCAGAGTCAAGGCCTCAGCAGCAAAACTTTGTTTCCGCTGTGCATATTGGTTATTTCATCTGAGTATCAAAACCAGAAAAGCTTCCCGACTTTTGTAATCTCATTATAAATGCACACAGAAGGAGAACATAAGTTTTAATATATTATTGCCCAGACCATTGGCCTAGACTTCTTTTCCCTTATTTTTCTCCCCACCCACATTTGAAATGGAAAATGAGGTAAACGTTATTTTGTGTTCCCAGCTGAATGGAAAAACACTAATAACTTACCCTTATTTACATGAGGAAACAGTGAATAATCTAATGTAGAATTTCAAGAACAACTGTCAGACAAAAGAAGTTTCTGATGTTATTCCTGAAGGACAAGCACCAGCCCTTGAACTCTGTATGTGGTATTCATTATGGTGCCTTGGCGTAAGCCCAGACGCTGTCTCCTACAGGCACCTCTTAAAAATTGTATGAGGGCCTAGAGAGCACAGCAGGGCAGCAGAAACCTCCTGAATTCTGCATATTAGCATATTCATTAAGCATAATCAATAATTAATAAGTCACTTCAATGAAACATACGGACTAAATTATGTCTTGCCTAGGACTAGTCTGAAAAAGTTTCATAAGTATGCAGCCCATTGTTTATTGTGCAAATTTAATCTCCAAGAAGATAACCTGGCATTAACAGAGTAAGACTGATCATCCTTTTCCCAACTGCCAGTGCTGAGAACTTCCCAGTGGAAGGAGACATCCCTCAAGAGCAAAACCAGGCCTGCTGTTGATAGACTTATTTTTGTCAGGTATCGTTTGCAGCTCCTTCAGAGGTAGCTGAGGGGTGATCAGGAAAAAAGGCTATCCCTATAAAGGAAAAAAAAAATGTATTCCCAATGCTTACAAACCAACCTCTCTGCTGGCTATTAGAGCATATTACAACTCTACTGCTGTTGAGACAAGTGGAAGACTTAGTCGCAAGCATCTGTAAAAGCAGAGCCTGTAAGTGCTGGGAAGCAATATGTAACACACCGTGAAGCGGCTGAGCTCAGTTCCCATTCCTTTCAGAAGTGAACACACAACAACCTGCTTTGTAACTCAGGAAAAAAAAGATGCCATATGGATTTTATTTTTAAATGCCCAACATGTCTTTAAAGGGGCAAGTGTTCTAAATGCTTATTGGAACAACAAAAAAAATATCCCAAAGCAGCTTCTCCCCTTCCAAGTACAATTTCTCCCTTGTTCCCATGTCAGGTACAGGATATAAGACTTTTTTTTCCCTCACTGCATAGCCTTGAGCTACCCACTACTTGTAGCAGAATAGTTAAAAATAAATACTCTTTTGATGCTTTTTCCATTCTCCATGAAATCTTCATACCAAATGGGAAGGGTAACAGAACAGCAGACTGCACATTATTTTGTAGAAGTGGTTGGCCACACTGTTCTCAAGCAGAATAGGGCAGGGAGAAGATGAGATAAAAATGTCATTACAAAAATGAGAATTTCCTGTACTACGTCTGTCCTTTCCTTTGTGTTTGTCTCTATCAGATTTAGGGGATGTTCCCCTGAGTTTCCAAATTATATCATTATCACTTTAGAAACATTAAAGGACTGTGACACTCGCAACAACAGTTTAAAATGTTTTTCAACAAATTCTAATTTAAAATGTGGTATGAAATGTTAATGTATGAGATGCGGAATCTACAGAAAGATTATACAACACACTCAGGTTTTTTCTCTAAAAATCCATTTGCATTGAATTATTAGCTTTTCAGAATGAAATATTTCTGGAAGATGATTTAATTTCTCCAAGAACTATTGGTCTTTGCCTGAAATGAGATATTGAGTTTTGTCTCTGGTGATTAATTTGGATATGATGAACAGTGTCAGATGCGGAAGCTGTACTTTGCATGTATTATTAATATTAGAATTTAGTAATTTTTTCCCATTCAAAAAAAATGTTATGACATCTAGAAAATAAGAACACAAGTGCATTATTTAAAAACATGATTTATGACAAAAATAAACAAATTAAGAGTCCAGTCCTGAAACCGCTATACAAGGCTGAGCTGTACAATACCTCTGTACTAAAACCTTTGCATAGATAAATGCTTTGGGCTTGGGTGATATTAGTCTTTTGCTTTTAGATTTTTATGCTCATCATTTGTTATTAGCAAAGTATTTTAAAAAGGCTAAAAGATACCTCCAGTCATCACTGCAAGTAAAATTGTGTGCTGCAATATGATAAATCATCACACATGACCAGAAACACAAACTGCATTCCCAATTGCAAACTCAAAGAACAACAGTTTTCAAATACGGAGAATTACTGTTAAGCTAAAAATATCTTCATTTTAATGTAGCTGTAACTGACAGTCTTTAACACAGATTTTTACCACAATATATTCATAATGTGACCACAAAGAAATTTCTAATTAGATACGAAACACAACAAATGTTTCTCAAATAAAAAAAAACTCAGAAAAAAAAGAGCAACTTACTGAATGAGTTATCTTCTCTGTGCCTTCTCCAGAACAAGTTCCTCCACCTCACTCTCTTGTTTCCACAGTAAACTGCCCTCATGGGTCAAATCTTGGATCTTATTCTTAGCCTGAAACTCAAGCTTCACACTTGAAGTAAACAAGTAATTGTCTAGAGAAAGAGAATGAATCAGGCATTTCACTCTCTGGAGTTACCGGCTGCTGTCAAAAAAAATAAGAGCCACATTGTGTGGGTCAAGACCTTCATCCTGGTTTTGGGTGACAGCAAGAGCCCAGGCAAAAGCATAGGTTGTGCACTTTTAACTAGTCTATGTCTTTACCCAGAGCATCAAATGAGTCTTGAGTTCCTTCTTCAGAAACCTCTGGAAAGAAAGACTGTGTGATTTATTCAAAATAGTTACATTTAAACTTGTTTTCAAAAGCTGTAATTAGGTATTTTAAATGTCTTGTTTTAAAGTGAAACAGACATTTTAAAACTTTTTCATTTTCCAGGCTTCAAAACTGGTTTCTACACATTTCTATCCAACTTGGTACCAGAGAAGATGTTTCACTATTCATAAGTTTTACTTAAATAAATAATCAGGAAATCACGTTGGTATTACTAAATACAAAAAATCACCTACAGTTATGAGGAAAATGTATGTTTGTGGAACAAGTGGTTTACTATTAAACATTTATTTTTCATGGCCTTTCATGACCTGTTTCGCTCTCTTCAGATACATTAACCTTAAATGGTTTGCCTGATTCCCACAGTATTTGCATAACTGTCTCTTAGCAATGTAAAAGCAAAGTCCATTGACTGTGCTGTTCTGTCCATATAAGCAGATCTCCTTTTTAACTTGCAGAAACATTATTGTCATTTTCCCAGATAAAGCACCTGGGAATTTTGACTATTTGTGCAGAGTTTTCAAACCTTCATACCACATAGTAATTCTTCTCTTTGAATAGTTTTTTTTTTAATAAATGTCACAGATATTTAAAAATATAGATTAGGGTAATTCTCTTGGAATTCAATTTTAAGTGTAACTAGAAAAATTATTAAATTAGACCTCTGTAATTTACTTAATAATCCCACTATATTCTTTAACATAAACTTGAAAGCTGCTTTCCAGTTATACTTTAATCTCTCTGTTGATTAAACATTATGTACCAATATACGCCAGTGCAAAACTCTGATTTGTAATGATAATTATAATTCATTAAATATTGATCAAATTAAATCTAAAATTACTTGGATGCCATTCACTTGCTAAATATAAAATAAAATTCTATAACATGCAAATCACTTAGTAGCTGTATACATAAACTAATAAAATGAAAATATGAATGCATAATATTCTCATTAAGAAAAAAATTGTACTTAAATTAAAAACTGCAATTTGAACACGAAGATGATCCCTGATATTGCCCTTGAAAGCCTGCGATTTGACTGCTGTCACCAGCCACTTATTTGAGAACCAAATGTTAAAACATTGTTTTAAAAAACTTATATAATAAGTTTCATCTGCACTTTGGAGTTCATAAGTGCACATCAAACATCTGATTTTGGCAGACAAGAGGCTTGCATGTACCATGGCATACAGAAAACTGCCACTTGCACTTACCAAATGTATCAGGTTTTTGAGTAATGGACGTTCCCTCCTGCCACATAAGCATCTGATCCAAGACCCGTGGAGCAAAGATAGCAAAGATACCTCTACTGGTTGCATTTTGATCAGGTTGTTGATCTTCAGGTTGCGCATTTTTTGTCACTCTCAGCACCCACTGATGCTAGTAGGAAAACCTAAGCAGGAACAGAGGGTTTTAGCATCTCTGTGGGCTGGATCTCTACTTCTTGATTCTATCTATGTTTCTACACTGTTAAGATTTTAAAGTGTTGGAGGTGCTGACTGATTTAGTAGTGCTAAGTACAATTAACATGCCTCACTTCTAACCTGTTATGGATGCTTTTGCTACTCCATTCCTCATCTGACTTGCTTTGATCACGCAGGCTACTATGGCAATACTCAGATTCCATGGGATTTACCAGCCAGTGAGAAACTGCCACAGCTGTCACAGCTCATAGGGAAGGTATAGCCATCCACACAGCAGCATTCAGGATGAGCAGGTCCAGGAGGTGGCTGAGTTTTCTCCTAGGAGTTGGGAAATGCTTCTACAAGGGAGAAACTGTCACCTCATTAAATAGTTCTATGGTTATCATACTTCAACCAGCTTGCTTGCATGTGAGTACTGGAAGACCATACTTTTTCTTTTCCCACATTTCATGTTATTACCTTATTATCTAAAGATTTTTTAACCATTCATAATTTAAGAGCCCTAAGTAAAAACCCATCAAGGTCTCAAAAGTAGTTTTCATGAGACAATAATGGAGATAGTTGCTTAAGACCCTATATTATCAACTTTCCTAAATGTTTTCCAGATACATTTATTACTGGCCTGAAAAAGTGAGAAATACCAGCATTAATATGTTGTCCAACTTGAGTTGCTGGGGAGTTTCTGATTTTCTTTTCTCTTTTTGACAGTTTGATCACATAAACACACATTACCAGACGTGACAACTTTAGAGATATGGAAATTTAAGTTGATGTAATTCCATACTGCGAAGGTATCGTTTCAGTGTAGAGCTAAAACAAAACAATATTGCAAATTTGGGTCTTTTTCAGAAAGTAACCAAAGTCTGGTGGATTACAGAAGTCTTCCAACACAATATACTACTACTTTGGACAAAAGTTGCCCAGTCAGCTTTTATGATTTATTGTTGGGAAGTTCGTGAAAGAAAGTCTTAGATTCAGGTTTAATAGAAAACCAAGGAAAATACAAGAATCCAAGTCGACTTCCTGTACAGCTACAGACAGGACCCAAACCTGAAACGTCTATGGCAGACTCATTTCATTTTTACCTCCAACTGCTGGTGCCACATTCTATTCCAAATTTATTTCTTTATTAAAGTACAACATGAGGCATGTGCATAACAGCTACTTTATATTCATTTTTTAATCCTTATTTGCAATTGTACTTACTTAGGGATGTTCAGCACATTCAGCCAGATGTGTGGGAAAGGAGATCTTTTGAGCTTTTAGTGCTGACTTTGATGCTTACAGCACTCTTGGTAAGCTCAGTCGTGACACGAGGTCCTGTGTACTCTGAGCCCAGACACTTTACCTTCATGTTTCCTTCACAGGCATTCAAATTTATGTTCTCTGCAAGTACTACCTGGGCTTTCAGCAAGGACTGTGGCCATCTGGTCTGCCTGACATCAGACATGTAACAAAGGACAAGTCACTCTTCACCTGGTCTCCACGGTGTGCCTGCAGGCAGTGAGTCTGGTCTTCAGCCCTAAATGGAAAGGATGAGATGTCTAATAGCATGATTTGGAAAGGAGTGTGAAATACGAAATTCTTAAATGTCCCAGAAGAATTCTGCTGGCCATTTTCTTCATTCAACCTCACTTGTTTTGGCTGTGGTTCAACAATTTTTTTAATTTCCTCATAACCTTAAGCAAGCCCTTCACTATTTTGGGTTGGCTTGGATCTGGGTTTTGGTTTGGGCTTTTTCTTTTTTTTTTCCTGAGTAAAGAAAGATAAGTGTGAGATTTAAAGGAAAAGCAATTCTTGCCAAGGATTTTGAAGGGAGCCAGATGGGTCGGGATGCTTTGTCAGCACCTGGTACAGACAGAGAGACAGGACTTCAGTAAAAAAGACCTCATAGGCACACTGCAGAGATTTCATTTACATTGCATATTATACATAACTGGGGCACATACAGTAATGGTAGCTATTTCTGTAAAGCTGCAGGACTCGTGAAAAATAGAAGTGTTGCAGAAAGAAGGAGTAAAGTAGGGAGCAGAGCGGCTGGCAGGGCTGAGCAGCCAAGTGCGCACAGCAGGGCAGCTCAGGGATGGTAGGAAAGATGAGGGATACAAACACTGGTGTGGACAGTGAAACAATTTTGTAAAAGACAGAAGACTGATAGTGGAAACGAGCACATACACGGTTATGGAGAGCTGCTGAGAGTGAAATGCTTGACTATTTGACAAAAGAGCCACTCTGGTGAGGTCTCCTTTCTAGCAGCCTACAGCTGTTGGATCTCAACAGGCTCCTACATTTTCTGTGTGATTTTAAAGAATCATTCCTGTTTATTCCCCTGAAATTTTTATCACCAGCACCGTGTGTGCAGCAGAGAACAAACTGGCTGCCAAGATACACAAACCCTCCACACATGGAGACAAACTAGAGCACCCATAATCATTTTAATACAGACATCATAATGAATGCCAGGTGGCAGAATACTAGGACATCAAGAAAAAAGGTTTACATGAGAGATTATTTTAGCAACTTAATTTAATTGGTTTTAACACAAAATTTCACAGAGGTGTGACTATGTCAAATTTATCTTACGTACCTTGAGCAAGCCAGAGGACAGGTAAGAGGGTAACACCAACACAGAAGTAGTACACCAGATATCAGTCCAATGACTTGACCATGTCAGCTATATGATCCTACCCCTTTCCTGGAGGTGTTCAAAACCAGGTTGGATGGGGCTTTGAGTACCCTGATCCAGTGGAAGGTGTCTCTACCCATAGCAGGGGGTTGGAACTGCATGAATTTGAGGTCCCTTCCAACCTTCTATGGTTGAAAGTGGCTAATAAGAGTGAGATACTAAGTAACAGGAAATCTGTGTTACACTTGTCAAAATCTAGTTTGCTTGATTCTTTTAATTTATAAAAAGACCATAAATGAAGATGAAGATTCTCTGATTTGGTATTTTTACCAGAAACATTATCTGAAATTAGCACCTCTCTCCAATGACAACTGAAGGCCTTAGAGTAAATCCAAGTTGGTTTGGTTCACACCCTAAAGATGATGACTCACACAAAATATAGGCACTCCCTTGCTGTTTGGTAGGTGTCAGTGCATTTCCCAGCCTTGGGATAGCACTAAGGAAACAAAAGAATGTTTGGAAGCACATTCATCCTGGTGGTAGTTGGTAGCATGGCAGACAGGGAGTTTTATGTAGCGCTAAATTTTCACAACTGTGTTGTATTTCTTTCCTCTCTCCATGAAATAATGACATCCATAAAATCTTGGACTGAAAGATTATCTAAAATTACTACAGAACAATTTAATTTGAAAAGGAAAAGAAGAGTACTAGCAACATGTAGCAAACACTGTAATGAAATCAAGCAGATGTTTTCACTGGGACTGCCAGCTTCAACATGTGCAATTATTTCTTACAATTAATTATTTTTCCATATTCTTATTAATTTTATGCATTATGTCTTGAATGTAACTACTTAAAAATGTTTTTATTTATGTTGTGATGTCCAAAAAATGCAGCTGGAGTCACTATAACAAAGAATTAGCTGATTAAGAATAAATTCTGGATTGTAACTTATCTTTATTGTTACATATAGTGGCTGGACAATTATTTTTAAGGTTAATTGTACACAATGGGAACTAAGATACCTAACAGAAATTGAACTTGATTGAATAAGAGTGATTAAATAAGATTTTGGTTGGACTGAGTGATTTTAGAGGTCTATTCCAACCTTAACAACTCCACGATTCTATGATTCACTATTTTTTAGAAGGCTGAATTACATGGTCTGCTTTTTATTTACACCATGGTCTTTTGTTTTTATATAGACAATAGATGTACTAAGTACTGTAATAGATCCTTAAATACCAGTATAAATCAGACTTACAGAAACTAAAACCTGGTTTAGTATGGGGCTAAATTAGCTTTGAAAATTAGAATACATTGCAGGAGCTGAAAATCTCATTTCTGTTAAGAAGTCTACAGATAATAGAGGAAAAGGCAATGGGCTATAATCACTGTAATTATCATATGGTGTATTAAGGACATGGACATATGACAAAACCATCAGCTGGCAGACTGCAATTAAGGAGACTATCTTTACCAGCCTTGTTTAAGCAAATGAAACAGCACATACTATGAAAGAAAGATTGTCATAATCTGTACAAAAGCAAATATACCCCATCAAAATTGGAGGCCAATTTTTTTGTTACCAAAACTCAACCTTCTTTCCTCTTGCTGGTGACAAACCCAATGCTGTCACACATGACCAAGGCCACCCAGAGCCCAGGTGCCCCCAAGAACCGCAGCTTCAGAATTTGAGAGCCTTTAGTTGTTTAAAGTAAGGGAAAACAGCCAGACTAGGGTGGGAAGTCCAGCACAAGGTTCAGTCCACAAACTGTAAAGTTTTAACAGCAGTTTACAGCAAGTTTGAATTAACTTTCCCCAAGCATCTTGAAACAGCGTGTGCAAAGCTGTCGCAAGAGTTTTGGGAGCTGAGCGAGGACGATATCAGGAATGCATCAATGCACATAATTTAGATGATGTATCAGTGTGACATACAAATGGAGCAGTCCTAATTGCATACCAATAAGGAAAGGAAGCCTGCCTATAAATTTTCATAATAGGAATAATATTCTTTTTAATTTTCCATGTTACTTTGAAAAATATATTAAAAAATCTCTATTAAACTCCATTTTACTCTATTAGACACAAAGTATATTCCTGTGGAACACTGTATCTTACCTTCTATGGAGTTTATTAGTTGTATAGTCATTAAATTTTTCTAGGTATTTTTCAAGTGATCTAATGCAAAAGGTAATAACTAGTTCAGTCACTAAGACCTGTCTTCTCCTACCTCTATACTAAACTTCATATTTCAGCTAGAAATATTTTCAAATGTATTCTTATATGTATACGTTCAACCTGCTCCAATGTTCATTTTAGAATTTTAAATGCTACCAATCGCATAATAAATGCTTCCTTTATTACTAGACAAGAGAAAAATGAAGAGGTCTCACTGAAGACCTATTTTAGAGGTCACCTTTATTAATAGCAGAGATTATCTCACAAGATTATCAATGTTCAATACCACTGTTTTGATTAAATATCATTCTAACATGAAAATACTATAAAACAAGCTTTTCCAAGTCACGTGCCTGTGGGTAATAGATAGAAATTCTTAACTATAATTAATGGCTGGGTATAACCATCAGTTTTATCTGTGTTTTCCAAAGCCACAGCATTGTGGCATGTAGATGATGCATCGGTGCCATTAATGTTAAGTAAGCATTTATGTCCTGGGAAAGTATTGTTTCCTGTTCTTCATTCACTGTAGTCTAAGAGTCTAATGGCAGACAGGTAATCTAACGTTCATTAAATGTGTAAATTATGTAGTCATTTACAGACATGAAACAGTAGACAAATCTGTTAAGCACTTTGGTAAGATGATAATTTGAAAGCCATGACATTATCAAACCTTTCCACAGTTCACCACAGCTAATGCATTCAAATCCAACACAGTAAATTTGTTAATGCTGTCAAATCCAGTTTATTCGACATTGTTATCTGCCAGGGGCAAATGTTTACATTATCACTCCTCCTGAGACATCCCTCTGGTTTCACTGGAAGGGGAGGATGTTGCCCTTGTCGCAGGGAATAAAAAAAGCCAAAATTTCAACACTTTGCAAAAGAAAGAAAAAAAGAACAGATTGTTTAGTTTTACCCTCCATTAGTAAGCTAGTTATGAATTCTGACAGAGGAGGGCTCAGTGATTTAAATAACATTTCAATCATTAATCACTCAAAATTATGGTTAAGAGAGTTGAGCGCTGCATGAGAGAGACTCAGGCTGGAACTAAAGCTGGTACGTAATTAAGTAAAACTCTCATGCATCAAGGGGAACATTTGGGGGATTGTTAGCACTTCCACTTTTACATATGTTTCTCCAAGCCATTGTTTTAAATTTATACCAAGACAAATTTAGCAAGGTTTCTAATCCTTATGTAAGATGGATAAATACGTAAAGGTTTCATGTTAAAATCCAACTTTCAAATTATACTAAGTTTTCAGCAACCTTGAATTACAAAGAGGGGTTGTCATTCCTTCGGGTATATTACTGCAACTTTGAATAAAAAATTACTTATCTAGTTCATTTAGATCTTGAGAGACTGGAAAAGATAATTTTGTGCAGAAGGGTTGTTCTCTCCATTCAAACTGGACATCTCTGGCCTGTTCTAGATTCATCGGTGTAAAGACACCCAAGTTAATTTAAGTGCCATCTATGACTGTGCTCCTTCCTTCTCACTGAATATACAGGCAAGGTAGGTTATAATTTTCTCAATTAAATAAAATATACAGCTTTTCCCATCCACTCAGATTAGCAGCCAAGATCACATCCCTTATGGTGGTTAAAGCAAATTCCCACTGTCTGGTATTTCCCGCACATATCTCATAAACATATTGGCATTGATTTTATAATCCTGTTGTCTGCAAGACTGTTACAGCATTTTATAATCATAGTAAATATTCATAATAAATGCACCTTATCAAGGTCACAATCTCCATTTGACTTTGGTCCACACGTAAAATTAATAGTCTGGGTACTGCTTCCACATTAGGATGCTTATCCAGGTAGCTCTAAGCTTGTCCAAGAACCTCTAAGCAATTTCAGAAGCTTTTCCTGCCATGGTGGCTGTGATTCTTTTCTTATTTATGTGTGGGGTTTTATGGGTTGGGAGTGGTGAAGATTATTTTACTGTTCACTGAAAGTGAGCAGGAGTAAGCAAAAGCAATTTCAGAACTGAATTTGGACCTGGGTAAAAATTTCTCCATCTGTACTCAGATCAAAGGCTTTCTGTTCCTGAAAATGCATTCTCCTTTTGATCAAGATGTCACACTTTTGGGGTAGAATGGCACCAGCTGCAGTTTTAGATCTTTACTATTAAATAGATAAAAGGCACACACATGTCTGTAAAAAATAACATTCACTGCACATTCTGGACCCTGAGCTACTGAAAGCACTAACAATGATGTAACCACAGCTATAACTGTGAGCTTAACACAGAATTTGTGATGCTATAGGCCTGCTAGTGAACATGACTCTTTCTGCTGGCTTCCAAGGACTTCTGACAAGACCAGAGGTCCTCAACACATTTTAGATAAAATATAAATCACAGTTTTTCTTGATGCATTAGGATATGTCATGAGGTTCCTTCTCAGATTGCTTTCCAAATATCTCACTTGGTTACAAACTGATGCTCTTCCTCGTTTCTTGTCATTTGAAAGTTGTTAGTATAAAAATAATTGAAAAGGATGGGTTAAACCTATGGAGATCTTTTCTTTATTGTCTGTCAAAAAAGGATCCCCAGTAGATCTTCTTCAAAAGGAAAAGTAGTTCTACATCATTAACCTGTACAGAAGGTATTCTCTAGAAGAATAAAAGCTATTACATTAGTGGGCAATTAAAACCCTGAGATATGTTACCTACCATATTCCATGCACGTGCCAATATTTAAGCATCTGCCAGATAGCAGGTGGTTTGTAAATCATTATCTTTTCAAATTATGTTGCTAATGGCATGTGTGAAATGACTGAAAAATTACATGTTTCCTCTTTTCCATCATTAAAATAAAATAAATTGCTGCAGTACACTATCTAGAGCTTGAGAGCCATAAAGCACTGGCAAGCCTGGGTTTCCTGCTCTCCGCTCTGCTCCACTGGATTTGTCTCTCACATTAACGGTGAACAATACAGTCTGTGATATTTGACCCTTATGGCTTCTTTCTACTAGGAATAACTAAAGACCACCAAAACCATCAGCATTAACTGCGTCTCAAGCATAGCCTATCAACTAGGAGCAATCAGTCAATTCTTTGAACAGTATTGACAGATAGCACAGTCTGACTATAAAAATAGTGAAAGATTACAGTAATAATATAGGCACATAAATGGAAAAACATATCCCAAAATATTGTTAAACTGAGCATAATTAGAACTGTCATTTTTGTTTTGTGGAGGAGTGGTGAAGAGCCTAATTATTCAAATACAAAAATACAGACAAATCTCTTAAGATTTTTAAATCATGCTTTAATTCCAAGTTCACAGTGACTGCTTGTTTCTAGATCTCAGAACAGCTCCACAAATTAGGAATTAACTTCTTTTCTGCAAGCTTGTCATAGACAGCATGTGATGTGCAAACACTTGTCCTTCCAGGCTGCAATGCCAAACTGAAGCTACTGAGGACAAAACACTTTTACAAATCCTTGGTTTGCCTGCCCAGATACTGAGCATGTCTGCTTTTGTTCTACTTTTCCAACCCAGCATACCTAATACAGATATTTGAAAGCAGAAAGGTTGGATCCAAGACTGTCCTGTTCCTCTGCATCAAGAGGAAAAATTCATGGATGTTCTGGCTGAAACTGGCTGCTGACTCGGAGGGAAGGTTCAGTTTCTGCCTTTCAGTGAGCATGTATTGCCTGCAGCAACAGGACAAGGGATAATGATTTTAAACTAGAAGAGTAGAGATTTAGACTAGATATTAGGAAGAATTTTTTTACGCTGAGTGTAGTGAGGCATCAGCACAGGTTGCACAGAGAGGTGGTAGGTGGAAACATTCAAGGTCAGGTTGGATGGGGCTCTAAGAAACCTGATTCAGTGGAAGATGTCCCTGCTCACTGCAGGGGCTTTGGACTACATGACCTTCATGGTTCCTTCCAACCCAAAGCATTCTATTGTTCTATGACGCTTGGAAATCTAATTTATACCTTATATAAACAGATAGACAAAGGGAGAAACCTGCTGCCCTGTATAACCACTCAATTAGGAAATGACCTGAAAACAAGCGATCTTTCAATAGGTGGCTTTCAGAGTCTCTCCATAATACAAATAAAAGAAAGGAAAGAGGCCCTATCATAAAATCAGGTAGCCAGTATTAAAGGATTTGAATAGCAGGCTGACTTGATTTTGTGTTGAAAAAGTTTTCTGAAATAAATCAAGCAAGACAGCTCATTTTTTTTATGCTTATTTTTTACCACTTCTATTAAATGAATAGTTTCTTCAAAAATTCATGCTGTTTCCAGATTCTGAGTATTCTGGGTGATTTAAGACTTTCAGATATTTTACATCAAGATAACCGCCAGTTAAAATGATGGATGAGCAAAGCAAAGTGTTCCTAAGTATTGGAGAATAGCTGTTGTGTGCTTTAGCTGTACCTTTCTGGTATAGCAAATAAAGACAAAACAATAGGGAAGATTTACTACAGAAAGTAGCAGTAAACAAGCCACTAGTCAGTGAAAAAGTGTGCTGCAGTGTAGGCACAAACTCAAGCACCATGCAATTCAGGGATATTTCTATTTTCCTACCAAAAAAACCAATAATAATCATAGCTAATTCAAGGTAGATTTTTTTCATTTTAGAGGACTACCTTGCAATTACTAAGGTCTTCATACAGTTCTCATACTGTGAATTAAAATAGCATAAAATACCATCATATTTTGACTTTGTCCATCCTTTATTGCCATTTCATATTACCTGGTAGCATCAAAAGATCTGCTTCATTTATTTTAATCAAAAGTTCTCAGCAAATGTCTCTAGTTAGTATGTAGTCTAAGTGAAGCACCTCATCAAAGTTTCAAATGAGTCCACTAAACACAGCCCACCCAGCTGAAAGGCACATAGCAGCAAACCCACAGTTAGTATAATAAATCACAGAGAATGGATTCTCCCCTAAATATTTCCAGCTTCATTAATTAAGAGAGTTTAGCCAAGCTTGCTGAAGTCTTCAGTGAGTTTTAGAGTATAGTCGTGTCAATGGTTCTCAGGTCAGCTGCACTATTGTGCGTATTGAATTATCTACCTGGAAGGCACAAAGGAGTTCAATATCAGAAATGACCTGTTTAAGAGTCTTCTGCAATGCTTGGTTTGAAATTTACTTACTAAAGTCTCCTGGATTGTTTTCTTCACATTTTTATAAAAAAAGAGGGTGGATGGCCAATTCAGTTTTTGCACCAAAACGAGAATCTGCAAATTGCAGTTTTGTTTTGGCTCTACATAGCCTTTTCCACAAAGGCTCAGGTGAATGCGGTAAAGAATGACGTGGGTGATGATGAACAGCCTGTGCACAGCTGAGTCTGAGCATGGAGATACTGCATGTTGAGCACATGCATATGGTCCAGCCATAAAAAAAGGCACCACAATCCTTTCAAATCCTGTTAACAAAATAGAGGGAAATGGAAAGGTGAATGGAAGTTTTAGGAGGAAAATAAAAATGATTAAGAAATCTTGCCAGTGAAACAGCAAACGTTGCCACATTAATCAGTCCCTTTTAACTCTTGCTCTAATGTGCTATTAGCAGATGCAGTAATAGTGGACATGCCTTGTTTAAGATACAGCCCCTTAACTGCTTTTCCTACACCCATATATGATGCTGACAGGAGCAGTGGTGTTTCCAGCCCAGCTGGTGGTGTGCAGGTCAGCAATATATCAGATTTCAGCATATTAGTTACAACCTATTCAGGCAACCTCCTCTGCATTTCTGCTGTATGCAAAATTAAGTTTAATTTCCCATCTAGGGTTGTAATTTAATATTGTTGATTATATTAAGGAGCTGTCCTTCACAGTTAATGACAGATACAAACACACAGCACAAACATACATCTCAGAGAAAATATTTAAAAACTTTTAAGTTACTTTAAGTCCTTTGAAAAAAATAGATTTTGTTTCCAGAAAACAGTCACTTCAGAGGACAAGTAGTGAAAGGCCATGTCTTCGGTGACATTTGCCTAATGCCACTATGCAGAAGGATTTTAGCTTCGGAATCTGTTAAGGTTTTCCAGAGTATCAAAACTTGCATCTTTGTTCATGTAAGTGCTTGTAGAATTTTCTCCTCTGTCATGTTTCAAAACGTAATTTCAGCTTCTTGTTCACTCAGGCTTTCTGTAACAGGTACCTGCTGTGAAAACTTGTAAAGCTGTTTAAAAAGTAGTTGCATAAAATAAGGTGCATAATGCTATAACAAGTGTTTTGAGACTGTTATTTAAGCTGAAATAACTTTTGGCATTAAAATTTTACAAATAGCTTCAAATCTCTGTATGTCTGAGAAAGAGGGCACATCATTAAGATTTTCATATTCATCACTATAGCAAGTGAGAGTCCCTGATCATTGTGTTATGCAGAGTGATGAATACATTTTGGTCCAACTAACAATCACTTTGCACTTGCAGTTTCAGCCTACAACCTTCCCTTCTGCCTACCTGAAATCTTCATGCAAGAAGCAGAGGATGCAAAAAGAGCACAGGAATAATCTCATCGATGACCATATCTACTCCAAAGTCAAATGATTTCCTCCAGTGGGCAGCAGAAAAGGCACAAAAGATGGGGAACTGTGTCATTTAAAAACCCTTACATAAGGAGCAGTGCTGTCCATTTTCATCACCCCTTTCTAACACTGTACTCACTTCACTTGCTAAAAGTTATACTCTAGAAATAACTGCAGGCAGAAGTGGAGCACTGCACGTAAACCTCCGCTCCACATTTCTCAGCTGGTGTCATGCTCATTACCCCAAGATCATGAACTTTGCAGATGACTCCCTGGGTTGTACACCACGCTCAGAGCCTTCTGCTCAGCTTGTCTGAGTTCATCCTAAATGCTCTCCAAAATTCTCTCTAGGCAGAGTTCTCATTAAGATGTACATGAACTAGATGAAACTGGAAAACTAAAAGCATATCTTTTTTTGCTGAAATAGGGCAGAGTTTGAGCCTTGTACTGTAGAAGGTATCAAGTGCCAGGATTAAATATGACTTAAAGAGACATGCTTGACCAAATTGATAGCCTTCTCTGACAGCATCACTGGTTGGGTAGATGAGGGGAGAACAGTGGGTGCGGTCTACCCTGACTTCAGCAAGGCTTTTGAAGTTGTTGCCCATAAAAGCCTCATAGGTAAGCTTAGGAGGTGTGGGTGAAATGAAGGTCAGGGAAATGGGTTGAGAACTGACTGTATGGCAGAGCTCAGAGGGTTGTGACAGGTGGCTTAGAGTCTTGTTGCAAGCCTGTAGCCAGTGGTGTTCCCCAGGAACTGGCTGCCCAGGGAGGATGTGAAGCCTCTTTGTCCAGAGATACTCAAACCCACATGGATGCGTGCAGCCTGCTCAAGGTGACCCTGCTTTAGCAGGTGGATTGGACTGGATGAGCTCCAGAGGCCCCTTCCAACCCCACCATTCTGGGATTCTGTGATTATCAAAAAGTAAAAAGAAGTGTTGACAAATTGAAGGGTTTGTTTTTTAGTTTTAATCTACAAGTATTTGTTCTCCTGAAAAGGATGCAGAACCATTTTTTGCATGTTAATAGCTAATAACAGCATCTTCATATGTTCCATTCTTTCCAAATTAGCTAAAATTTTACATATGGAATTAATGTATCACATGTAAGATGCTAGTTTCTTTTCCCTTTCTTCTATTAGAAGTCTTCAGAGTTTCACCTTTCACTTTGAGGAGGGTTGTCCTCCCATGCATCCAGGTTCTCCTCCAATCTCACTGAAGGCATTTGAAACTGAAGTCATACTAGCCAAGAACTGCGTGATCAGCTTTATTCAGAGGAATAAAGCAACAGGAGATGTGCAGCCATCATTTGCCCACCAGCCTGCACCAGGACAATTACAGAGATCATCACGTTGTTACCTCAACGAGGTCAATGAGAATTAAGTAAATGTCAAGAAGACAGCTTTGTTCAGAGACAAGTACATTCCAAAGTGATAGCGAGATAAGGTCTGCAAAAACATCTGCTATAGTCAGGAGCCCAAGAAACAGGGCAACAATCTGCAGGTTATTTAATCCTATGGGGTAAAAGGAGATGCTGTGTAAAATGTTCACCTTGTTAGCAGTTCTTAACAAGTAAGAAAACAAATCAAAGGATAATTTATCAAGTCTTGGAGAATGATTAGGTCTCTACACCAAATAAGCAAATAATCTTAGAGAAATGTAAAGTTTATAATAAAAAAATTAAAAATTAAAGGAATTATTAATGCTTATATTCAATAACAGAAATTGAAGGCAAATCTGGAACGTCATTTTAAAACTAGACCTCATTTTGCAAATGGAAATGTTGAAGAATGATTTTTAAGTGCCTAATTTGATCATCTTTAATACTGTACATTAATTGCAGGTGGGTTAATAGAGTAATTATTTTGTAATTAAAATCACTGTTACAGAGTGATAGTGAAAGATTATATAAATAACTTAGTCAAATGCAATGAAAAATAACTGAAAAAAAATCCCCAGTTCAATAGATAGTGATATACTTCATAAACAGAATAAGGGGTTCTTTTTGTAGATATGACTTGTTTCATCTGAGGAGGCGACTACAGAAAGAAAGAGTTAAATTTAAAAATTCCATTTTTTTAATAGAAAGCCAACTTCTCTCAAAATCACCACATTCAATGGTTGAAATAAATGGTTGTGTAAGTGAATGGGAGTCTAATTATGTACTGCAGGTAGTAAATGTCATGTTATATTTCAATGATTTTATGCATAATGGGCTCATTTTTGTGCTATTTCCAATATGAATTTTATGACTAACATTAATAAATAAAAGAAAATATGTGCTGATTTTTAACAAAACACAGTTTCTTATCATGGCAGTTTATCTCAGTTAAAACAGTATCTTATCTCTAGAGACAGCGCTAGGGCAAAGCTTAAAAAGCAAGGTAAGTTATATTAATTCTGCTCTCCATTGCATAAATACATACTGTATTCGTTAATTGCTTGCCACCACTATAATTCCTTCCCATAAAGTTAATTGGCAATAAACTTTCTATGGTGGCAGTAAGATTAAAAAAAAAAAAGAAAAGAAGAAATACAAAAAACTCCCAATCATTTTCCAGTCCTTTTGTAGGAGTCACCTTTCCCTAGCAGTCAACAAAGCGCTATTAACATACTACAGATCACAGCATGACATCTCCTTCTTTAATTTCCTTTTTCTTACTATGAAGAAAGTTTTTGCCCTTTCCTTTAACTCCAAGTTAGCCTTTTAGGTTATATAAATCAACATAGCAACATTAGCTTTGACAGAGCTAAGCCAGTTTACAACAATTGATGAGATAACCCCTTGCCTGCACACCCAATTAGATATTAATTAAAAACAAGAAAACAAACAAAACATCTTGGGAATAGAGGATTTGAAAAATCTATCCAGCACTATACTATTTTCACTGACAGTCAAGACATTACAGATGAAGGTCTGGAGCTTGCAAGGAGGGAACTGTGGTAGAGGAAAAGAACAATCTAAAACCTCTGTGCAACACAGTGACCACAACCTTCTTCTGCTCAGAGGTTTGAGTCCTACAAGGGTGTATCTGTAAGTATAAAGTATTCAGCAATGTGCTGCCTTTTTATTGAAGTCATACTTCTGTCTTGATTTACAGCATAGGACATGGATTTATCACATTTTATAATGGTGATGGGCTCCTAAGCACGTAATCCATCTCTGGAGAGAAAACCAAGACCAGGATGAGTTTTATGTTGCCTGTGGTTATTTCAAGACCTAGAAATTTAAGTATTTCTGTAGGGTTAAAATGTGGAGGAGAAAGGTCGGGTAAACCAGAGTGAACCAGGCCAGGCATTGTCAGAGGGACAAACTCACCCCATAATTCATCTCAAGGGCAGGTCTCAAATCAGCCTTTTAAAAGCAGAATCTCCTTAAAACGGGAAAAATAGAGGAAGGATGCTTTTTCAAAGGATTGTAGAAATCCTCTTTCCTAACTGCCTACTAACTCTACAGACTTGAGTAGCTGTCAAACCATAACCACTGTAGGAGCTAATGAGCTTAATGGCCCGGCTAAATTAATCGAAATTACTTACAGTACACCACAAGAGTGGGCAATTTACAGCAAAAAGTCTTGAACACCATAGTTATCACCAGTTCAGTTATAAGCACTATAAATCCAGAGATGATGGATGATTCCTTCTATTTGCTGATAAAGGGAACTGCCATCATTTTCTGTATGCTCAAGGTTAAAATCAATGGTTTACCTGTTAAAATATCTGTTTGCAAGCTTCTCCGGGACAGAGTCACAAGTCATTTATTTGCCTGGCTGCAAAGATAGAAGAAGGTGAACAGGCTAAGCTTCTGCATGCCAATTTTCAATTTGAACCACCAAGATAAAAAACACGTGAAAGGTGATTTTTTTTAGAAGTTGGATATCTTCACATTAAAAGTAGCAATAAGACTTAAATTTCTAGATTTTCCTTGTTTCAAATTCATATTGTATAATCTGGATTTCTGAATATAGTTCATTATTTATTAATACAAATTATTATTGAGCATAAATCTTAGAAGTATAGGGCTTGGGTCTATCTTTGATAACCCTCTCAAGTCAAGTTTCCTGCTTGTACCCAAAACCTGCTGATAAAGCTTTGTCCCCAGAATAGATTTGCAGGCATACCTAGGGATCAACTGTGTCTTTATTTGGCTGCTGAGATTAAGAACGACACAGATCTGAGCTATCTGAAGACACAAACGAGGAAAGAGATTTCTTTCTCCATACTTTGTGTTAATACTATGATTGCTAACATCTACCTTCTGTTTATTATTATGGCTTACGTCTGTTTATTCTCAAAATAACATGCAAGTGTGGAAATATATTTTCCTCAAGTTTTATTCCTGTGACTCCTAGAAGAAACTAGGCACAGCTGCCTTGAATACCAAACAGTAAAAGACACACTATTGCACCAATGGGAAGTGGAATGTCTTTCTTTTTTTCTGCTTCTTAATAGGAGATTACATTTCTTCCACAGAACACCTAGGATTAACAAACCCTTTCCAATGCAGAACCCACAGATGTTTGGTTTGTTTTCCTCTGAAATGAAGGGTTCTTTTTAATCATAGTGCTGAGAAGTTTTTCCCCTTTTCAATATCTATCATCCACTAGGAAATAAAGAAAATCTTCCCAGCATTGCTAATTCACAACTGATAGCATATCAAATATTCTTCACAGATACCTTAAGGATAAGACTATGAATAAGATGGATATACCAGTACATATCAGAAAGCAATTAGATAAATGGAAGTTCATTTGAATATATTCTGTATCTTCTCTAGTATAATGATAACTTGAAAATGTCAAAATATGAAAATGAAATTATGGGAGCCTAGAGTGATGGAGGGTAAAGATAGATAAGAAACAACTTTAATCAGTTAAAATTAAGAAAGGAGTTGCCTACTATAAAGAAAAGAGATTCAGGTGGGATCACCATTACAAATATATATTTCTAGTTAATAAGGATAGGAACAATTTAATTTTTTTTAGAGAGAGTAAAAAAAAATGTATATATGAAATGTATTTGTCCATCTCAGAAATTTAGGTTCCAGATTACATGTAAAGAGGAAATATGGTTCCCAGAGGAAAAGGAAAAACTACTAACCTTTGGTAAAATTCATAGTAGAAGATTGTTGATACTATTCCAACCTCTAATACCGTGTTGCATATTAAATCTTGATTATTATGATTACTTGGTTTTCCACAGTCACAGCGAGAAGATTTGTTTTTAATACCATTCTATGGAGCATATAGGAAGCCACAACTGCAGTGCAGGTGGCCCCCCTAAGTGCTTCAGGATCTCAGAACATCTGCTTCTCATCAAGATCAAGATATAAAGACATTCCTTGATTTCAAATAAATTATCTGTAAGCCATTAAGTTTAACAACAACTTTTCATTTGAAAGGATAGTTAGAACAAAGTAGGAGTTCCATGTGAAACTTCTGTAATAAATGTTTCCAAAAAAAAAAAAAGCGCGGTATGTGGCTCCTGTGAAAAAAATCCAAGTTAAGGAGATTTGCTGACCTAAAACTGCTCATTACTGGAAACAATTTACCAGGTTAACCAGCAATTGTGGTGCCCTGGGACTCTCAGAAAGTTGCCCCCAATCTGTTCATAGCAAAGAGAACAAAGAACATTTACGTTTACAAGGAAAGCTTTAAAAATCCTATTTTGTACAAGTAAGCTTTTGCTTTCTTGACTGTTGCTTTTATTCTGAAATTTTACAGGTTACAAAGAGAAAGAGAAGATGTGCAGTCCTGATGGGTCTGTGCATCCACACTGGTGTCAGGACTTCTCTTCCCAGTTTAATCCCAGCATCATTGGAACTAACGAAGTGTTTGTAGGATATGTTTCATGAGAATATGACATTCTCGTGTTATGAGACATATGATATGAAATGTCTTGTATGTCTCATATGAGACAGAAAAACCCCACAACAAACATTTTTTCTGCCAGGTTATGGTACCCCATGCAAACCTGCACTTTTCAGTCAGGCAATAAGCACTATTCATCCCTTCAAAACACTCTATTATGGGAGTTTTTAAAACACCTCCTTAATCACAGTACCTATCTCAAACCTGTCTTTTTAAAAGCTGGTGCCTCAGAGTTATTTTCTGCTGTTGATTATGTATTCTGTGTAAGTAATATATAAAGCTCTAAGCTCATCATTGTCAGTAAAAGTCTCATGCATGTAAACAAGGACTGAACTTGCCTGTTATTTAAGAACAGAGCTCAAGTCTCTTTTTTGATCCAAGCCCATGCTGCTCTTACAATTTCTGAAGGTTAACGTGACACTGTTCTTAAAAAAAAATGTGACACACAAAATCAAATTCTGATTGCAGTCTGGTCTCCAAATCAGCAATTTAATTTAGCTGTTTTTTCTAAATGTCGTATTCATGCCATGATACACAATGATGTCCTTGCATAATAAATAGCAGGTCATTTAAAAAGGAAGATACTAAAATGAAAATCACAAAAAAAAGAAAAATGCAAAAATTCCCACATGTAAAACCACTACATTTATTTTGCTACTATGACCTTCTTCCTTTCACTCAAGCTGAAATACACCTGAGATTCACATAGGCCATTAAAGCTTGAGAACTGCTTATAAGAAAATCACGATTAATAAACAATGCAGAAAGAACAAAGCCAGCGGTGCGTGACCCCTCTGGCAGCTCATCCATGTTAGATGGAGACTAAAGGCAGCTGTTCCCTGGAGCAGTTTATCAGGTCCTTCCATCTCCCTGTTTTGTCACTAGGTACTAAGTGAAACTCTCATCCAATCCTCAAAAGCAATTTCCACTGCTTGAGAGCACTTGAGCACCTGTGCAAACCACAGGTACAGGAAGCTGAGGGTCTTCAGCTACAGACTTGTTACAGCCCAGACAATACACAGCTCTGTGTCGTATCAATGTGCCTCAGCTGTCTCCCAGTGGAGCACCCAGGGGTAGCCTTGGCACGTCCATATGACAAAAGGTCTTACAAAAGTCAAAGGATACCTAGTCCTCCACAGGTAATGTTTCCCAAGATCTTCATACAGATAAAATGAAGTTTCAAAAAGGTTTGTTGTGTGAATTAGTTCGAGGTGAAGATTTTGTAGAGGTCTGAAAGTGGAATATGTTCCTCCCCCTTCACCCATGAGCACAGCAATATTAGAAAACATGGGATGGACCAATCACAGAAATAAAGTGTAGTGTCATCTCCTTATACTCACCACTAAGGTCATGTCACGACCTCAGTAAACAATTATTATCCCATTTTTTAAAGAGCAGAAAGTGGAAAATATTTAGCACCCCTAAAGGCATTTCACAAACAAAGATGGAAGAAGCTAACAGAAAATCACCTACACAAAACCACTGCAGTAAAGAGCCAAAAGAGAACTGCAAGTTTCTGACTCTTGAAATGGCTCTAACATGTATTCGTTTAGGAGTGCTTTTTTTCCACTAGCACTTGGAGATTGGATCGAGCTCTCTGAAGCTTTAAATATGTAAAGACATATGCTTTCTATTATTTCCAAATGCAATAACTAAGGCCAGCTGTATAAAAATCTTGAATTTCAGGTATAGTCAGATTTTTCTCCTGCTTGCAAGCAGTATTCTAGCAGCAGAAGTGAAAATACGCAAATGCTTTATTCAGGAATCTATTATGAAACGCTTGTTTAAATTTAAAGACCAAATTATTTTGCCTGTATATGAAGCAAAGAAAGCTACTTATTTATAGAGTATGTGTCTAAACTGACATTTTCAAAGCTACTTTCAGGAGCAAAGATACCCTTGTGATATGCAATTTAAGTTTTAAACTGAATCCAAGATAAAGCAGTGTTATTGTGTTAATAAATATTTTACCATTATCATAGCAGTCCTCAGTGTCTTACAGTTGTCTCAAATGTGTAAGCACTTAAGCTTTACAGCATTGATGAAATGGCTTTCCAGCTAATCTATTCACAATGGAGGTGGCTGTAGGGTTTAAAAGAAAAAAAAAAAAGAAGTCACCTACTTTTTGACATTAATCTGTGACTGAGCTTATAAGAAATTATTCGGTCATCAAGGTTAAAAGTAGATTTGTTCAACTGAACCACAAACAAACTTCCCAGTGTGGTATTAATTACAGCAGGCAAGTGAACAGCCAATAATAATGAGGATTTTTTATGTCTTTGTTATAAAATATTTTCATGCCGTAATTAGGAATCTGCTCTGAAATGGCAGGAGCAGACATTGCTTTGTCCCTCTGGAGCTACTGCCAGTTGTTTTAACAGGTCCTTTCCTGTTGGCAAATAGGCCAGAAGGGAAAAATATTTTTTAGGTTAAATTACCTGATGAGGGAATGGAAAGAAAAAAAATGTGATTTTCCTTGCTAAGTGATTACTCAAAGCCTGGAAGGGTGAAAAGACTTAGGCATGGTTTAAGTGCCTTAGTTGCTGGTGCTACCTATGATGTGAACTGAAACACAGCTTAACTACCAGTTTCCCACATCAGCAGCTCATCTTAGAGTGAAGGGTACATTTAAGCACTTCTCTGAATGTCACAGAATCACTGAATCATTTTATTTTGGAAAACGCTTTTAAGATCATCAATCCCACACTGCCTTCCACCACTAAACCATGTTCCTAAGCACCACATCCACACATCTTTTAAATCCCTCCAGGGATGGGGACACCACCATTCCCCTGGGCAGCCTCTGCCAGTGCTTGACAACCCTTTCCATGAAGTGCTTTTTTCTAATATTCCATCCAAACCTCCTCTGGTGCAACTTGAGGCCATTTCCTCACATCCTATCACTTGTTCCTTGGGAGAAGAGACCAATATGAACATACTTGAGTACATCCTTAAATTCAGACATGACTGACTAGATTGTGGACTAAAGAAGGGAGGACTCCAAAAAACATAAAAGATCCAGTAAAGCACCAAAATTGCAATGTAACGGTTCATCTTATGATATATGAACTTGGATATTCTTAAAAGACCTGTTACAAATCACGATGCACTTCTTCCAGATTATGCAGTAAGTAGCTGTCAGAAAGAGTCATGCTATTTCGCCACTTCAAGGGAGCTGTATCATTGTACACGACAGCAGAATTTGCCCTGTAGGCAATTGCAAACAATTTCAGGCAGATACCTGCCCTCAGCCTCAATCCTCTCTCCATCAGTGAAACTTTTCATACTAATATCTTGGGGCACAAGATGATCTTTTTGTTCTGTCTTTGTTTAGCAACAAGCACGATGCTCTGGGATTTTTGATTTCAGAGAGACCCAAGTGCTCCATTTCCCCACAAAACAACAGAAATTTCTTGAGACCTTCTAGCTCTTAGGTCACTTTCTCATCCCCTCATACATATGACATTAAAAATCTAACATTTTAAGTTGCAACTTAATTAAAATAATACATATTTCAAGACTGTGATGTTTTGTGCAGAACAACTTATGTTGTAAAACATCACTTTAGAAAGTTTCTTTATGAATGTCGATGGTTATTTTAATAAAGCATGTAATTTAATGAAGCATTTACTCTCTTTTTCATAAAGAGTAATTGAAATGTTAATTCAAAAAGGATTAGACAGATTCAAAACCTGACTAATTTAATGTAAACTAAAGACAGTGAGGAGAAGTAGGATGCCAAGTTGACGTGTTCTGCAGTAACAAGGGAATCATGGCTATCGTTCCTATTCTTTAATATTTTCCTAAATGATCTGGAAGAGTAAGAAATCATATTAAGAAAATTGGCATTTTTTTCTATATTGGGAGACATGGTTAACACCAGAAAGGCAACAGATTGGAAAAGTGGGCAGGAGGGGAAAAAAAAAGACCTAATTCAAACACATCTGACGTCGTAACAACATTTTAGCTAATGCAGATGGTGAAAAATAATTCTAAGCATACACTGTTTTACCAGAGAAGGAACAAAGGAAGAAGTGATAAGGAAAACAATCAGCTGGCAGTGACAACGATCCAGTTAGAGACAGTTGGAAAAACACAGTTGGGCAAGAATATGTGTAGAATAGCACATACGCACAGGAACCACCCTCCTGCTCAGTAGAGAAATTACTCCAGGGAGAATACTTATTCTCCAAAAAGCCTTCTGGAGTCAGCATCCAGGAGCAGTCTGGAGGAGCAGAGGAACTGCAGCCAACAAGAAAATGGGAATTCATGGAAGATGAGTCAGATGAAATATTTGCCTGGCTAAAGATAATCATACGCTTAAAGGTCTTGTTAAGAGGATCCTCAAAGACCAAAATACATGCAGTCAGGGTGAAAGGAGTTAAGAATTAGTTTACATAGGCCTATGTTTTGGATTTTTTTTACATTAGTCAACAGCTGATCTTCTCAGTCTTTTATTCCAATGCAAGCTAGAGGCTATGAAAAACTGCTATTACAAAAACGGGCTGAAGTGATCGTAATGAAAACATGGCCTAGATCCCTGAAAGGAAAATGAGTGCTCCAATATGATGAAATGAACCATAGTATTACTGGATAAATAGGGGAAAAAAATGAGAAGAGATTAATGGACTAAACACCTATAAAACTTGCATGAAAGTTTTCTCGAGGAATGTTGGAAGCTTAAAGGAACATTAAAGAGAGGCTAGGAGGTGGATAGTCCTTTTGATCAGAGTTGGGCTAGCTTACATAATAAATCTGTCTTCCATCTATAAATTATGACACTATATTAAATAGAGACAGGAAACTTAAACATCCACGCTTATTTTTCTGTAAGTAACTGACATCAATAAACAAATGTAATTGTATATTTTAAAGAACATTATAAACCACTTTCATCTCTAACTACATTTTTCAGCAAAAGTATCATTTTATGCTCCTGATTTTTGAAGCTGGCATGTTATTAGCATCATACATTATGTCTAAAACAATTGGAGGAAATAGAAATGATAAAACAGAAATAGAAACTGTCCAGAAATGAAAAAGTAAAACAATAACATATTCAGAAACATTCATCAAAGCGTATTAGCAATAAATTTTAATCAACAGTGTGTCGCTTCCCATTGAGTGAAAACAGAGATGCTATGCTATTCCCACTTACTGACATAATATAACCAGCATTACAGAAAAAATTGTTATCAGTTGAACTTTCAACTTAAATCAGAAGAAAGTAGCAGGGTAAAATAAAATTGAAACGGGGAAAATCAATGCAGAAAACTGTAGAAGAGAGGGTATGTCCAAGAAGCAAATTATTCAAGGAAGGTATAGCTGCAAAAGGTGTATTAAAGGTCTGAAATGAAAGTCCATCCCTATGAAGTTAATAGAGATTTTCCAGCAATGTAAGGCACAAGGTCTGACCCTGAGTGATTTGTAAGGAGCCAGGCACACAGCCAGGCTGCAGTCCCTATCTAATTTGCCCTTGCAAGGCTTACTGCAAATGTGCACATGCACTGAATCAAGAGAAGTGAAATATCCCAAAGACATATCCAAGCCAGCATTAACCTTCCCACCTTGGGCACCTACTCTTCAACTTAGTCCATAGCTTAAAAAAACAATCCCAGAATATCAGAGCCCTGTGATGACACAGCTACAGGTTCATTCACGTCCAGACTTCCCAGCTGAAAGCCGCCACTGATTTCTACCAGCTCAGGATCTGCCTCCTTAAATGACTCTTTATTATTCCAGTGATATAAGAAGACTATTTTAATAACGTTCAAAATACAGCTAATAATCCTCTTAGTCATGGGGAGAGAATTACACTTGCAGCTTATCAATCAAAAGCCAGATCTCCTGCCAACACAGTGCAATCTTAGACAGTGATGTGCCTAACAATTAATAACTGCAACATGAAGAAATTACCACTGATACTTGTATTAAACTCTCTAGCAAACTAGGGTTACAAAAGTAATGCTATAGTAAGAATACAAATTCATCTACAAAATGCTGTTGGCCTAGAATAGCATTTTGCATGTTGGTTACCACCATTTAGACTTAGGGAGAAAACTAGCTACAGACTATTACTGTGAAGCAAAGGGTAGTCTGCCCTCTCCCACCTAAAGCCAATATTTTGGGGATGGTGACCGAACAGAACAGATATTACCGGCACAGTCTACAGATTCTCAGCAGAAAGAAATAATTTTTCACAGCTCTGTTTTCTGTCATTTGAGTAACTGAAGCATTACATTCTAAAATTGGCCAGGTTTTGACTCCTGCAACATGACTTTGAGAAGGCAAAGTGTTTGGATGGAAGAGATTTAGACCTAGCAGAAATGCTCATTATCCTTCACGTTACCATCGCTATGAAATATTATGCAGCCAGTCAATAAAGTGTGTTTTGCTGTAATCTAACTTTATGACTACACATAGAGAATGTCTTGAATTATATCCATACAGTCAAGCCGAACATTACGTAAGATCAAATATTCACATTTTTAAGCTCATTCTCTTTTTGAAGGGTGCATTTCTAGTGTTCACACAAGATAATTCTCACATTTGCACTCAGAAACATATAGCACAAACAAATTACTTGATTAAAATTACACACTCACAAGGACAGAACTATTTACATGGTCTAGCACTTTACGTTCATTTAACAACTTTGCTTTGTTGTCTGTCCTCTAAATGAAAATGCTTTACCAATTACAGGAAATTAACTGTCTGCTTTGGATCATGTTTGAGTATCAGCATAAAACCCTAGATATCTGATGGAGAGTGTTGAATTTTTCTGTCACTGAAAGAGTTAGAACATCCTTTTCTTTGTCAGACTTCATCATGGACTGTTTGCTTTCTTCTGTCTGTTTGACCATATAGCTATAATATTTAATTAATGAAAGAAGCTAAAAGAAAAGTTAAGAATAGCAATCTGAAACTATTAATTAAAAACTGAAGTATCCCTCCTTGGATTGAATGGTTCACTATATCTCTAAAAGCAAATAATGATACTGAGATCCAAAGTAATCCATCCTCAATGACTGCCACTCCTTCTCATTTGATTGCCTCGATACAGCAGATAAATTCAAATGGCTTCAGTTCAATTTGAGGCATATGAATGTGAAGAGCACAGTAATAATAAAACCAATTGACTTAAACTGGCTCTGCATGTGGAAGTGACTGCAAGCAATCTCTCTTCTTCTGCTGTTAATACAGACAAGTAGATCATATTCTTGCATCGGTGTCTGTAATTATAAAAGAACTGAAAATAAACTACAGATACTTAGAAACAGAGCTTAACAATATCAGGACTAGGTATAGAAATACCATAAACATATATGTTATAAGCTGACTAGCCACAAACTTCCCTGAAAGACAATTTAAATCAATGGGAGCACATTCAGTGGTACCAAGGAGCTTTTCAACAACTGTACCTTCATGTTCATTAAATAACTTCATCTGTCTAAACAAGACAGCGCAATTTGTTCTTCTATTGCAAAATGTATCTAAAAAATATAACTGAAATGAATGTAAACTGAAACTAAGGACAAACAATAGAGAGGACAGGAAAATACAGGTATTTGTCAGCAAGCAAAACAAAAAAAACAAAGGGCAAAATGATGCAAAACAAAAGCAGGCAAAACAACTTAACAGAATCACCTGAAAACAAGGGCTACCAGAGTGAAAATCTTTTACCATTACCCTACTCTAGTGTGGCAAACCTACTTCACATTAAACTTTTTTAAATTCTCTGCTCCCCAAGGTAACTGATTCACCAAGAGACAATCTCAAATTATGGTTAACGTAAAAGGCAATGGATTTGCAAAGAACAGTCTCTTTTCATCAGGGTAAATCACGCATACAGCCTCAAAGGAAAAAAAAATCTGACCTACTGCATATGAAAAGGCTTCATGCATATTCAAGCATACATTGCATCACAGCACGCACCATCCTGGTCCTTCCAGGTCTGCCCTTGGTGCTTTTTACCTGTGTTTTGAACAGCCGTGATTCCTGCTGTGTTTCAGACTTTTCATAGACCCATGACTCAAAGTTCAATGAAGAATCATCAGAAATTATACTTGTGGTTTTTCAGCTGAGAATGCTTTAACTTCAATTAAGGCTGTTGGCACCAAAATAAGAATAACTGTGTTTTCAGAGACACAAGCATATCCTGCATTTCCATGGACATTCATGGAGGTGTGGATTCAGACCACTTTGGAGGTATCAGCTCTTCCAGGTTTGAACCTGTAAATAAAAATGAGAAAATAGTTTCCTCTAGATCCACCATAGGGAAGGCACACGGAGACCCTGGGGCATACAAAGTCAACATTACTCCACTTTCAAGCTTGAATATTTTTAAAAGCCATATTGTTGGGATATTAGCTTTAAGCCTCTGGGATGCAATTTGGATTTCAAAACCTAATGAGGCTTTGTGGCATTAGCTTCAGTACCCTAGTGTAAATTTTATCTCAGATATACTTGTTCTCCCTCTCCATATTCTTGCAGTTGCAGCTGAACACAGGTTTTCCATTCACTCTTTCTGTCATAGTCACTTTGCCACATTCTGCTTTCAGATGGCTGCAAATTAATTTGGGATTACAGCTACTATAAAATCCAGTATTGCTGCATACACTCACAACCTACTGAATAGACAGCGAATTTGTAAATTATTAAACATCATTTTCAGTTTCATGGGTGCTGGGAACAAGGTAATTTTATGGACTGAAGATAAGAGTTCGTATTTATTCTCCTTTAATTTTTCCTCCTGTTAGCTAAGCTCTCCTATTGAAAGCCTAAAATAATATTTTTACCATTTCTGATGCTCCAATATATCACTATCCCGGGTGAAAACTTCTACCAACACTGATAAGTTCTTTTTCTCCATACTTTTGCCTTTTTCCCTACACAGGCTCAGTACAGAATAAAATTTGGACAGCACACCAAGTTAGAGCACAGCAGAGAAGCACTCTTTACCAGGAGGAGAGGAGAAAGGTCAGATACTACGATGAAACTCTGCAGACCTCTCCACTGGTTCAGCTTGAGCTGCCCTCCTTAACTCCACAAACCTCTCTTCTCACTTCTTTCCTCAGCCAAAACGCGTAGAGAGCAAACTCCTCCCCATATGCTCCAGGCACTGGGACTTGTCATGTTTCCCAGTCTGGAAATGTCCAACCTCTTCACTCCAGCAGAATGGCATCAAGTGCCCAAAGAAACACCAAGTCAATTTTTCCATTTATTAGCCTCATAAATATATCTGAATATTGCCAATACTTGCCTGTAACAGTTTATATGCATTTTCACCCTTGGGAATTTAATGAACTCTCCATTAAGCCCTGAATACCCTAACTTTCATGCTGGGATAACCATCACTCTTGCCACAGTTTCCTTAGTTGTTTTAGGAGATTTTAATCTTTGTCTTGTGCCTATCTTCACTGACATCAATAAAACCTGCCCAACTAATTCAGTGAAATTTCAGGTGGAAGACACTGGGAGGGTTTGGTTTCTTGTGAAACTTCATCTCAGTCATTAGTCCACCTGCGTTTTTATTTTTTAAAAAATCAGATAGCTCTATCAGACAAACGGAGAAAAGGAACAAATCTCCTCAAACATCAAAATAAACTCTGAGGGGAAAAAAAATAAGCTAAGATAACCTTTCAAACAAATGAGCACTACTTAATTAAGTTACCTCAGAATCCCCAAGGTGTATAATGTGGGAACCATGACAAACAACACTAGTGTTGCTCAAACTCAGTATGAATGTCACATCACTTGAAGGAATAACACCAGATGCTATCTAGAAGGGCATCACACACAATTTTTTTACTTAATTAGCATTGCCTACTCTCTTTTCCCTTCCACCGTTGCATCTCAGCCCTCTGTCACCCAGTGCTGGCAAAGGGCTGCTCATTTCCTTTCCAAACACTCACTCTTACTTCTGCTCCTTACCCAACAGCTCCAAAAATCAGCCTGATGAGTTTAATGCTACCTCTGAGCTTGTGGTGCAGTTCTTTTATCATTTTCTTACCCAACAGGGACAATTCAAAAGCACTGGCCTACAAATTCAGAGTGAGTCTTAATCAATAGGCTCAAAAATGACACAAAACAAAATGTGAAACTCCAGCTTGACCTATTCTGCTGCTTTCACGAGCCAAGATTTCACTTCCCAAGTCAGCTTAGGAAGTCACAGCACTTTGATGGTGTAGGAATTAACCTGTCCATCTTCAGTGTTCCCACAGAAGCATTCTTACTGATCTCACGCAAAGAGCAGTGTAGCTCTACGATCATCCATTCAGGAGCTGAGCAAAAATGTCATTAAAAATATTAGAGTGAGGTAATACTAGATTTAATTTATTGCTTTCTTCTCTGAAATGAAATACCTCAAGGGCAGAAAATGACAAGTAAAGTATGTCCATACACAACATTTGAGGATTCTTGCAAGGGAAAAAAATGGAAATGAAGAGTTGGTGTACATTAACAGACCTGAAGGGGAAGGAAGAGAACATGCCAAAAGTTTATGTATTTCATGGACATAAAAAATAGGTTGAGTGTTTTATAATGCCCAGATTTGAATTCTGTCTCTTCTAAAAGGACCTTTTTGAACCCTTTGGCAGAGCCTCATCTTGCATCTGAATGTAAGGAGATTACTGTTAACACTGCTTAGCTTTATATGAATAAAGAAACACCTATTGCAGGAAAGAGATTATGGACAACTATTCTTCCTCTAGGCAAGAAAAACAGCATTTCACCACATTTTTAGTACAGTTTCAAGCCTTCAAAATGGAAATACTTAATTTTTCGCAGTTGTGGAGTTAGGATGAGGCATCATCTAGTGGCTCTTCCTCTCCCCATCTCACCTGAGAGCATAATGGGACCTTTCAGACCTGTTCATAAACTGTGGGCAGGATCTTCACAAAGATGAAAAAGGAAATTTGAAAGTGTTATTGTCTTTTGCATTGTTTTCACAGCTGACACATATATCTATTAAACCAGCTGTTAGGGGCTTAATTTACTCACAAAGATAATAATCTCCTCTTCTTGTTACAAAGCTCACCAATCTTGCTGGAAGTCTTGTTTCCACTTGATTACAAGTTTCCCATCAACGTCCCTGGGATCTGGAGTTCTCTGATTTTATGGAAACTTAAACCAATCATTACCAAGCAGAGCAAGATGGTATTTTGAACAAATTACAGTGAGTGCCACATTTAATTTGATATATGATAAGTAAGTATCACTTAAGGAGTAAAACAGAGATCTATGCAGAGTCCTACTGTAAAAACCCATGGCTTTTGAGATTAATTTGGTAGGAAACAAATCTGGTAGGAAAAATGAGCTAATCTCAATATTACCACAGGGTTAATCTTCAGAAACAGATCTGCATATATACCTTAGGAAACTCTTCTGTAATACTCTGAAACTGGATATGAGGCAGAGGCTAGGACAAAAAAAATAACAGATTTTAGCTTTCAAGTAACTCTGGGATTTGTGGCTGCAATAAAGAGTAAATACATTTTTTTCCCCTTTCCTTTCAGTCCAGGTCATCTGAAGCAGCTGACTCCTGTCAGGTTGGAGATTTTCACTTATATCCAATTCCAAACTCCAGATTCATGGCAGGTCCCAACCTAAGGCTCGGTTTCACATACTACGAAGTTAAAGAGAATGTGCAAAAGAGAAATCACAGGTCATAATAATCTGCGTGAAAAGCACATCCTTCCATGCCCTTTGATCAAAATATGGTGAGGCTCAGAGGTGAGCACTTAGAGAGAGATCTATATAGAGAGATTTAGGATAACAGTGACATTAAATCAAAGGAATTCAAGAACAATAAATATGCCTTAGAGTAGTATTATAGGGAAAACTTACCATACTCTGGGTTGTTGTGGGGTTTTTTTTGGTTCATTAATTCAGGTTTATTCTTTAGCAGCAGATCATCTGAAGAAAATCTGAGATTTCATTTGTGTCTATGCCTATGAAATCGACACATGAATTATCACGCTCGAAACAGGCTCCCAGATATGTTTTCCAGGAAGATCGCTTCCTGTCCTAGAATTTGAAAACACTGAGTCCTAATTCTGGCAATTCATAACCTCAGTGAAGGATGGGTGCTGAGCTTGGGAGAGGCCTTTTCCTTCTCTTCACACCAGGTTGGCTTCTTCAGGAATTTACTTCAAATACTTTATTTCTAGCTATTTTTTTCCCTTATAGGGAGGGAGGGAGAAAGGAAAAGAAAACAGTAAAAAATCATACACTGTGAATTAATTCAGAAGAGGTAGGGGATTTGCTAGGTTTCTATCCCTTGGAAAGTTTTGCCTCCTCGTTATGTTCAGAGACTCCAGTTCTTTGATGTGAAGTTCATGCAATAAAATACAATAAAAAGAGGATTTTTGTTGTTGTTGTCATTAAATGTAGGATTTCATATTTTTTGCTGTATATTTTCCTTCCTATTACTACTCTCCACCCTCAGAGCAACCCATCAACTTAAAAAAAAACCAAACCAAAACAACAATTATAGAAAGGACAGGAATTCTCTTTAACATCTGTTCTTGCCCGAATTGGAGATTCGATCTAAGACAAAGGCAGAATGAATTACACCGTATTTCTTTTTCCATTTGAAAAAGGATTCTGGAGGTCCTAGATGCTGCACTTGTTTGTAACTCTTCTTATTTCCCAAGAAATCCCTTGTTCTTTATTTCCTTGAAATTGATTTTTCTCCTTCTCTCCCTTCAAAACACCTCTCCTTCTACACTCTCTACAATAAATGGAGCTTAACTTACAATTCAGGTCATACATTTGAAGCCAAACATTTTACATGAATTCCAAACGTTTTGAATAACATTTCTCACTATCTATATACATATATAAATAGAGATGGGGATTGGGAGGAACCTCTCTAAGTGTCTACTCTAAACCCTAAAAGCCTCCCTCATGCCAAAAGGGCAGCTCTTCAAACATTTTCCTGTCCTTCCCCTGCAAGACTTTCATTTATTTTCCTTAGTATATCACACAGTGTTTAAGAAGCTCCAGCAAGCGATGCCCTTCAGTGGTCTGTCTCTTCCCTGCACTTGTTAGATGCACTCTCCTTCATGTCAGTGGGTTGTGTCATACTACGAACTAATAAGAACATTGTCACCAGGAAGCCAGGCTTCCAGCTGGGAGTGATGGCTCTCCACATGTGTTGCTTTCATACGTAGCTGAAAAAGTGTCTGCCAGGCTTGACCTCACCTCTGCTTTTGCACTTTATTATCTCTTCATAGCCTCCCGTACCACAAAAAAAAATACATATTCCCTTCCCTTTCTACCCACAGGGAAAAGACAGGTGCTTTATTCCATTTTTTTAAAAGCTGATTAAAGGTATATTCATGGAAAATTTTGCATGCTTGGCTAGCAAAGGATTTCATTTGTCTCTGCACTCATTGCTATTGATTGCTTGTTTCTTGTTTGTTATTTTATAAAATGCTGGTGCTGGATGATTTGAATGTTAGGGGCAAACTCCCACTCCATTTCGTTCAGCTGTTCCTCTGTTGATCCGCATTGCAGCTTTCACTTCAAACGGGCCTCCCTGTGTTTCTCACTACCCACCTTCTGCATATCCCTGTGGGTTTTGAGTCCTATACTAGAACGCGCAATCCTCTTTCCTTCTCAACCCATACACTGCAGCACCACATGAGAAAAAACCTCTTATTCAGGAAATCACTGGAGCATGTTCCATTTTACTATGAGAGGTTTGTTGGGGTTTTTTTATGGGCTTTCTTGAACTGCAGCCTCTATTTAATCCACTTAATTTGGTTATTGATGAGCTGCACTGCCCACAGGCTCAAGTCAGCAAACCATTTATGCATATGTCACCTCTATTGACTTCAGTGGTTTGCTTAGAATGGAGCACAAGTTTTAGACACTCCTCTAAATTGGAGCCATGACTTTTTTTACTTACACAGGGGCACAGCAGCAGAGCTGCAATCCTAATTCCTCAGAGTCTGAAGAGGAATGAACTGTTTTCCAATTAAACCACTTTATCAGGAAGATCAAGTCTTACAAGATTCAATGACACCACTAACTGATTTCACAAGTACGAACCCAACATCGCTGCTTTGCTACAAAACACAAATGAGGAACCATTCTCTGGATAAGTCTTGACAATTGTTTTTTCCATTTGACATCATCTTTCTATACTTTGTTAGAGATATTTATGTTATTTTGAAATATCTTTCAAAAATGATGTTTTCCAACTTCATATAATTAAGAAGAAGTTAGAATACTGATTGCTTATGAGGTACAACACAAAGTTTTACATTGATTTCCTTTTGATACTACTCCAAAATTAAATCCCTGGAATTAGAGTGACAAATACTATTACCAAAGTTCTCTCACAGAATAATAAGCTGATACCACTAACCACCTTTTCTGCAACTTGGAAAGTTTTGGGGTTTTTTTTAGGAATTTCACATTTACATGCAACTTCTTTGAATTAAATGCTAATCACTTCATATGCAAAAGCAAAGCCTGCATGTTGGGACTGCTGAAAATGAGGATCTTCAGGGAAACACTTAAGCATGCACACAATGCAGAGCTCATGAAAAAGCAGCTATGGCACCATTATAGGTTACGCAGTTAAATGAAAAACTGCCTGGACCATGTTGCCCAGACTGGAAAAAAAAATATCAACACTTTTTCAGTATTAAGCACCTCAGTAACCTCAGTAAACTCAGAGGAATTCTTATATTCTTCAAGACTTTTTGCACAACAAAAAACTCCATGTCTAAAATGGATTGTTTTCAGTAAATGGATCATATTAGAACTAGTGTCTTAGAAACTGGAAGGTTTATAGTGCTTTATGAACTCGTTCCCTCACTCTGCAATTGCTCTTAATTATCCTTCAATTCCTGCTGTACTGACTAACAACCGTGCTTCCTCTAAAACAAACTGTATTTCCACACTATTAGAAGAGCCCTGGAAATAGCACTCCAGACTTGCTAAAACATCTCCTATAAATGATCTGCTATGCTAAAGTGGTTGCACAGATAGCTGGAGAAGGTTATTCTACCCTCAGCGCCGAACGCAATCACCTTAATAGGAAATGCAGTGAAAGAAGTAAGGAATGAGAGCTTTAATTCAAAGAATTTGCACCTGAAATGCGCAAGCTGGCTTTGAATGTAGTGTTACACAGCAGTCAGCATTTCCAACACCCAACTATAAATGATGTGTCAGGTTTTAGGAGGGCAGTACTGGTAGGTCTGTAGCAGGGTTTATTTACCTGTCCTTTCCTCTTGATGAGACAGTCAGGACCTGCCCTTTATTTCAGCCCGTATTTCATCATCTGCTCTCTTTCAGCTTGCCTGAAGACAAGGAGCAAGAAGAGGATGTGGCGTGCAGGGAGACTGCAGAAATGGTTCAACTTCAGAGAAAGGATGATAACAACAGAGGTTTGCACCTTTGTGTTGTACAAGTTCAAGGCTGCTGGAAGGAGGGAACCAGCACCACAAAGGAGAGTGGCTGTTCCTGATCTGTGGCCTCTAATATGCTGGGTTTACCTTTAGTCCTTATACATCATTTAGCCAAGGAACTATACAAGGACAATTTGACTTAGCCAAACACTTTGACTTCTTATCTGGATATCTTTCGTTACGGGGGAGTGGAGGAAAAGCCCAATTAAAAAAAAAACCAAACTTTACTGTTTTAAAAAGTAGAATTAATTATTTTTGAATTCTAAAGTTTCATAGAAACCTATGCCAAGTCCAGCTAGACCCACAGAAAAAGCAGTAGGTGGTTTTAGACTGGAGATTTTGTTGTTAAGTCAAAGCTCAAATCCAATTTCCTAAGGAGTTTCTAGTACATCTATGAAAAGCCTAACTGCGCTACCAAAATTTCCTGTTTGAGACCCCTGAGAACTGCTTTGTATTTTTTTCCAAACTCCTGATAAAATAGTAGAGTAGGTAGTTAACTTGAATGTTCACCAGACAACTAATCTGTCTCCATCTCCACACCTAAGGACCACAGAGCACTAATGTCTCAATGACTCTGTGATTAACAACAAGTCGACTGTTTTGATTATTCTTTTGTTAAAGACATAGGAGAAGAAATTCAAACCAGAAAGCAGTGCACACAATGGTCAAACTCCCTGCCTTCCACTAGAATTTTCATGGAATATTAAACAATGAAAATTTTTGATAATTTATGCTTATGACAAAGGTTGTAACAAGAATGAGAAATGGAAGAAACTAATTCTTCATATGGGAAACAGTAAAATTATAATTCACTTTGATTGCTGCCTTAGATTTTAATTTTCTGATTCCCTTGGGCTCCATGATATGAGAAACTGAAGGACCTTGCAGAAAGTTTAAAAAAATTTATATCAGTGAAAGAAATTAACTCATAAATAGTTATAGATTATATCATAAGTTTTCAGCAGACCTGTTAAAATCAAAACAGAAAGCCTTATCTAGCTTGTCAGATGGTTTTAGTAATGGTCCTTTCAATTAAAAAATCCAATAAATATATAATTGAAAACTTATGTTGTTTTCAGTAAACAAAACTATGAAAAGAGCCGGTGGAAAACAAAATGCAGACAAAAACTCCTCTTCCCTCATGTCTGTTTAACTCTCTAAATTTCCATCTCTCCAACTCTCAATCCACCATTAGCCAAGAAAGCACAGCACGACGTGTGAAACCTGACCCCCTGCCTTCACCTAACAGGAACTTACCCTGTCAATGCCCAGCAAGGACAGCACAGAAGCCTTAGGTATTGTATCTTTTCTTTCAAAAACGTGGTTCACAGTGCTGACAACAGAGACAGCAGATCTGGGAAGCTGTTTGAATGAGGCATTTGGTGCTAGGGCAGCATTTTCGTGCTTATGTGTGCACAATTCTCTCTTGGTCTACAGTCATATATGTGGATGAAGGGAAGGGAGCAAAAAGAAATCAGTGAGACAACACCCAGACTGAGATAAAAGCTTTAAATTCCTAGAAGTCAAAAAGCCTCAGCTTTTCCATCCCCTTCCCCACGTCAAACAAAACCGCACACCACCTAAAACAACCCAGTCTGACAAAAGCTCTTAGGGTTGTTTGAGTCTCTTTCCAAAACGTGGTCTGCTATTTTCAAGTCAAATGAAGCATCGCTTACCTCAAGGTGGGCTCCATTCACTTGCAGAGCTGTCTTTCAAAGAGCGTCTTGGCAGTATCCCAGAGAAATTCAAAGTAGACACATCTCAGTATGGGGCACATTTCACAAGTGTTCTGCCATGAAATGCTGCTTTGCCCTCTTCTCAGGGGGCTTAATTTCATCAGAAAGCAAAAATTAAAAGGAAAAACATATGTAGAAGTTCTGTTTTATTCTTATAAGGAACAGGACTCATTAGCATTTTTAGCAAGAGCTCATTTTATATCAATGCAAATTCATTCAGTTTATCTATTCATTAGCAAAACACGTAGATTAGATACATTTTTAGTCCTGCGCAGAATCTACATGCCTGGAAAGGTCTGACATCTCTAAGTAAAGCAATGTAATTGAGATGTTGATGATGGTCATGTTTTGAGAGACAAACACTCTCAAAAGTCTTCTAACCCTAAACTACCTTGGACTTTTGTCTCTCCTCCGCTACAGAAAGTGGTGTGTGAGGTGGAGGGAGGGCAACCTTTGCTGCAGGCACTATCAGCCTTGGAGAAAGAATAGTTGCCCTCAGGAAACAATGGAGTCTCTTAAATGGGTGGCCCATTACATCTATTGAGACAACAGGGAACTGCAACCAAGTACTTCTTATTCTGAGTCATAGAATGAATGAAATTTGCAATTAAGGCATAGTTCAGTTTTACGACCCAAATCTCACTAAAGATAAAGTGAGCCCTTACCTCCATACACTTCCGAACATCAATGAAAAAGGGTAACATTTGGGAAGCTGCAAAACTATGAACAATGGGAATTGTCATTCCCGTGGTAGAAGCAACTGAAAGGAAAAGTGCTTCCTGAAGCACTAGGATGAAGGAAGCTTTCCCCTTCCCCCTGCCCTTTTCATTATAGTCCACCTCAGTTTGTCTCTGGCTATGAGACAGACAACTATTACACCCATGGTACTGGATGATGAAAACAAACCCATTCAGAAGCACTGGAGCACTCAAGGAAATATATAAAAGTGTTACATTTCCTACACAAAGAGAATGAAGATTTTTGGTAAGAGGGCAGATTGCTGGATAAAGATGTGTTTTTCTCTCTCATGCTTGAACTAGCTGGGGAAATGGAAGAAGAGGATCATTTAGCTCTACCTCCAACGATTTTTGTTTGTTTGTTTTCAGCTGAGGTTCTTGATCTTGCCTTGCTCAGTCACCGTTTTTTCATGTAATTTTTGTGTGTGTTGGATAAACCCATAGTTTCTGAGGTTTCAAACTACTTCAGTTGAACCCAAAATTCTGTACTTTTCCTTTATTGTAAGGTGTCTTAGAGTTAACTGTCCTGGTCATACAAAATCAGGTGGGTTTCCCATGCCTTAACCCAGTTCTGGCTGGGCTAAACTGGCCAAACGGGGGTTGCTCATGATAGATCCCCGCAGTTTCTCTGTCTCTCTCCAACAAGGTAAAAGAGCTCGGTTCCCTCTCCCTACCAACAACACAATTTTCAACCAAACAGCTCAGCTGAAAACTGTGCATTCTACTTAAAAGATATGAAGAATCCATTATAAGTAAATTAGAATTCAATAAAGGCACTAACATAAAGCAAAGAAAGTAAACCCACATTCTTTTCCAAAACATTATGGCACGTTTATCTCAGTCAAAACATTGTACCTTTATGGTCAGCTCTTCACTTGCAAAGTAGTCTCTTCTCCAGCTGCAAAGAGCATGAGTGTTACCTGAGAAACTGTAGGCAACTTTTAACCTATTTATTTTCATTTCCAGAGAGGATGCTTTGTATTGAGCTGTGAACTTCCAGATACTTCCTCCCTGAGGCTAAATATTTGTACTAATGAGAAGAGTGAAACTGATGCACAAGACTATGTCCCTTCCTGTAGGAATCAGCATGATTAGCTTATTATTTACTTCTGCATGTAGATAGATTGGAATACTTTTCTGTAATACTTTACAATAAAAAAGTGTTCCTTTTCATGTTTCAATTTGCACTGATATAAGGATATATCTTTTTTTTTAAAAAAAAAAATTAAAGTGTTTTCCTTCTTCAAACAAATCCTTTTATCTAAGGGTGAGACCAGGTTGTTACTTGAGATTGTTTGCATAGAATCTCATTATCCTGTTGATTCTACTTCTAACACCTTAGGTAGTACTTCATTACCATGCAAATAAAGACAGACTTTTTACACATAGCTTAATACAGGACTGAATATTCTCTTTTAAGTAGCACAGCAGCAAAGCACTAATAATGAAAGTCATCAATAATTATTCAACAGGTAAAATAGATTAGAATCAAATAGAGCCTTTCTTATCAAGTAGAAACCTCCTTTTCCCCTCCAAAACAGAATTTTTTTTATTACTACCCTCAGTAAATTGCATGACACCAAGTTACATCTCTTTCTCTCACGGATGGACACATTGCACTAGGAGACTAAAATACTCTTTCATTGACTCATTCATATAAAAGATCTTTCTTGATACCAATTGAACATGAACCAACAGTGTCCTGGGATGCATCCAGCACAGCATCACCAGCCAGTTGAGGGGGGGGATTGTCCCACTCTGCTCTGCACTGGTGCAGCCCCACCTTGAGCACTGGGGTCAGTGTTGGGCACCACAGGATAAAAAAGTTCTAAAGCTACTAGAGAGTGTCCAGAGGAGGGCAGAGAGCTGAGGGGAATCTGTGTAGGGAGTGGCTGAAGTTACTTGGTCTGTTCAGTCTGGAGGAGAGGAGACAGAGGGAGACCTCATTGTGCTCTGCAGTTTCCTCACAGGGGAAGGAGGAGGAGCAGGCGCTGAGCTCTTCACTCCGGTAACCAAGGACAGGACTCAAGAGAATGACAGGAAGATGTGCCAGGGTTAATTGGATATTAGGGAAAGATATTTCACCCAGAGAGTGGTGGAGCACTGGAACAGCTCCCCAGGGAAGCAGTCATGGCACCAAGCCTGACAATATTCCAGAAGCATTTGGACAAGGCCCTCAGACACATGGTGTGAATGTTGGGGTTGTCTTCTGTGGGCAAAGGAGTTGGACTCGCTGATCCTTGTGGGTCCCTTCCAACTCAGGACATTCTACGATTCTGAACTTCACAAAGTGAAATCCAGACCCCAATGAAAGCAGTGGGGCTTTCAGAGCTGGTTCTGAAGTGGGCATCACCTCTGCTTTTAATTTAAACCCTTCTGACATGAAAGGTCACTGCTTTAGTGTAACACATAGTTTGTGAGACCGAGTAACATCTGTGAACTTGCACTGCATGTGATTTAGACAATAATAATCATACCCAACTCATTTGTTGCCATGCAGATTTTAAGAGTAAGTCCTCATAAAAAAACCCTGTCATTTGGTTCAAAAATAGTATATCCAGAGAAATGGAAAAAGGCTGAGATTTCAGATAGCCTGATAGAAATCTTATTTCATACAGAAAGTCATCAAATACTCTACAGTTAGCTCCTTAAACAATGTTTGCCTCAGCAATTGCAGATGGAAAAGGAAAACTGAGGAAAAGGAAAAGGCAATAACCAACTATCGTTTCTTTTCTGAGAGGAGATTGGCTAGAAGGCAGATGGAAAATACAGAAATTTTAGGAGTTTTAATTTTCAAAACCTGCATGAAATTGTAGCTAAATTGTAACTGTCTTAAATAGCATAGATCTTGGTAATCTCTTGCACTCTGCCCTCAGGACAGAGATCACAAGTGCAGAAGCTCCACCAGGGATCAATTACTGGCAGAACAGCCTCCATTGGAATAACAAGGGCATTCCTCCAAGCAGGCTTGCCAGAAGTAACCAGCTTATTTGTGACAGTCCTCAGCACAGATCCTGCAGGTAGTGAGAAAGAAACCTGACCAGGTGAGGAAAAAAAACTTTAAAAACCCCCGAGCAGGTTCAAAAGGCAGCAAAATGCAATTGGGTTCACTGGAGCAAAAGTGCCTTCACAGAAAACCCAGCATGAAGCATGTAAACTGCTAAGCCAAATCAAGTGGTGATTTTATTGCTTCTCCTTTTGTGTGATCACACACACGCAAAGCACGCTGTCATTGCAGACACCACAGACGTGATTAATAGGGACAGGCATTAGTAATGAGATGAAATTTGTGTGAAACCTGGCTGAAACCAAAAATCTCATCTTCTTCAACTCAAAATCTGCATAAGGAACTGAGGGCAGCTGGTTACGAGATCCTGCTGGGCCAATAATGCAAAACCTACACGTGAACGGAGTCAACCAACAGCAGTGGTGTCCAGGGGAGAAAAAGAGAGGTGCAATTAAAAATACCAGAAGTAGCTTCCAGCACTTTTTCAGTAGTGTGTGTAGTGCAGGCACAAAGCAGCAGCCAGAAGACAGCTGTAGCAGCACTGGAAATGTGGTTGTGAGAAAGTGTAAAGGAGACTTCTTTTTGAGCAGAGAGCTAACTAGAGGGGAGAAAAACAAAGGGAAAAAAGGTTAAAAATAAAAAAGCAGAATTTTAAGTGAAGAAAATACTTCCTGTCTGTTTTTCATAAAGTTAAGGGTAATGTGCCTTCTCTTTTAAGCAGAAAGGACTTGCCTATTAATTTAGCATAGTAGAATCACAGAATCATGGAATGTTTTGGATTGAAAGGAACCTTAAAGCCCACCCAGTTCCACCCCCCCACCATAGGCAGGGACACTTCCCACTGGATCAGGGGCTCCAAGTCCCATCCAGCCTGGCTTTGAACACCTCCAGGGATGGGGCAGCCACTACTTCTCTGGCCAACCTGTGCCAGGGCCTCAGCATCCTCATGTGAAGATATTTATTCCTAAGATCTCATCTCAATTTCCCCTCTTTCAGCTTAAAACCATTCCCCCTCATCCTATCCCTGCCCTCCCTGATCAAGAGACCTTCCTCAGCTTTCCTGTAGGCAAATTTCTCCTGCAAAACCTGCAAGAAAGCATCTAGCAATTTGGCAAATCAAAAAGAGAAAATAATTTTGGCCTCATAGTAAAATGTACATTGACTGCATTTTTGGATTTTTTTCTCTAACAGCTCTAACAAGCCCAAGGTATTGTTAACTACATCTGCTTCTTGTTGGCAGTAACAGTGTAAGGAAGAGCAGCAAGATGTGTGTGCCCATTCAGTTTATTGGTATTTTCCTCTAGTTCTTCTGCAATCTCCTGCAGCCCAGAAGAAATTCTGGTAATTACTTGAGTTTCAGGTTGAGCTTCTCCCTTAATTAGGGATAAGAGATCTGCAGTATTTTGGGAGCCTGTTTGTGGAAAAAAAAGGACGGAAATTTCAATTACATGTGCATACAGTATAATGAACTGGGCCTAATCTCTGTAGCAATTGCTAGCTGAAAGCCAGAGCCTTGCTATAATTCAGTTTGATTACTGTTGTTGATTTCCTTTTCATTACTTTTTCCAAAAGAGGCAGCTTCTATTCAGAAGCAGTAGGAAAAGCTAAGAACTGATTATCAAAATGTACAGCAAAGGGGGAAGGAAGGACTGAATTCATGAAATAACAAGAAGTTAGGTATTTTGATCAGAGTCCCCCGCTTAAAAGTAAAAGGTTTTGCTACATAGGCAAATGTTCCTTAATTGCGAAGAAATAAAAAGCAAAAGGCTAAAAAAGAAATATGTAGGAAATTGTGCTCTCAGTAGTTAAAAGCAAACCAAATCAATTGTGTAAGTATACATAAAACACTAAAGTTATTATCCAGCACAAACAAAACCAGCTAATGAATCCCACTTCTAGAAATGCCTAGTTCAGTTCTTAGCATTCCAGTCACAACTGCCACCATTTCCACTTACGCTGTCAGAAGACAGAAAGCATTAAAATAAAAATGAAATCTTGGAAATGTATGTATAATATTTACTAATCACCACTAATTCAGAAAGAATTAAAAATTCATATACCTTGCACTGCCAAATATAATCTGAAATGTTTTAACGCTCTGTAAGACCCTTTTTGTCCATTAATTTGCAAATTTTATAGGCAGGATTACAATTTCTTCGTTGGGTTTTTTGCACAAAAAAAAATATGTACTGCATCCAAGTAATCAGCATTATATGATTAACATAGAGAAGAAACAAATAATAATGTTAGTAATGTGAAAGCAGCACTCAAGTCATATGTAGGATAGGAAAGAAACACCATATTCCTGTCACTATTAAGTGAGGGATTAAAACTCATTGATATACGTCATACAAAGCACATCAATCTGAAAATGTGAATTCTTTAACAGAAAAGTTGCCAATGCTTTTTTTTTCATGAATGAGAGCTCCTCTGCTAATTCATCAGATGCTGGTGTTGATCTTGGACAACTTTCTCCATGCTCTCTCCTTTGACGCACTTTAAAAAAGAAGAAAAAATAAGTAAGCTGATGAAAAATGCAGTCCCAGAGCTTACCCAAAAAGCTGTGGGGCTTTTGATGGCTTTTTGGATTTTTTCTGTTTTTAAATAACTTATAAACACATATGAAAATTTATACGTGATTAACCAAGTGCAAACCCATGTTTTGTGAACACAGTTAGCAAAGGAGTTTCCTGATGGGAAGTAAAGAAGGAGCAGCCCACAGGTTCTGAAGGCTGACTGTATTGGACAGGGTGGGTGTTCATAAACACAAAAGCTACCTAGTCCACGCTTGAGGGAATATATGTTAATATGCAAGTAGGTGTGTGGCTAGGTTAGCTGCTTCTTTTCCAATTCACTTTGAAAGCTATTAGGTTGAATTGGACCACTACAAATTGCGAGAAAATTTGCATTCCTGTTTAAAAATCTATAGTCTGAGTAAATTGCCCTCAAAGCCTTATCTCAGTTAAACTAAAATATAAGACTCAATATTAAAGAGCAATACTTACCTGTTGACAATAGTGATGGACTACCTTCGCTTAAAAAACATTGCTTAATTAAAAACAAATGGAGTTAACACGAATTAAAGCTACTAGCTCAAGTGCAATCAACACTCAAGTCAATCTAAGTGTGGCACGACCTTTAAAGGAGAATGTTTTCACTCATTAAACACACTGCTGACTTTCTGGAAAGATAAAGTAAAAAAAAAAAAAGAGAAGAGGATGTTAATAGGTTGTGAGAAAAGAATCTAAAGAAAAACAATCTTACATCTTGCTCTTCTGCGGCAAACAAGGCAAAGACCTATATTTTTAATGAATATTTTCTGTACGCTTTCATTTATCGCCTTTCTGTTGTTCTCCCTAACTGCCTAGAGTTAAATCAAAAGAGATACTCACTAGGGAAAAATAACCCAAACGAGTCTAACAACAATACAAAGTACCATCATCTGCAGGAATAACAGAACTTCTAAGAAAAAAGAAAATCAGTAAGCCATTAATTAGAAAATTAGTTCCAACCAAGCTTGCAAGGTTTATTTTTATGTGTAAAATGGGAATGTGGCTGCTTACATCTTTCAGAGGCCTTTTGTGGTACAAACTGTGAAGGAAGTTAAAAAGGCTCAAAGATAAAGAATTTTTCTGCACCTCAAGGCTCAACGGCAGAAGCATCAACAAATGGCCTCCAGTCCACATGTGAAATATGACACAGAGACAAGCTGTGGCACTGGGAAACAGGGCAGGAAACTGTTCCTGAAAGCGTGTGGTGCAAGACCATCCTACAGACCAACACTGACACCTCTCTACTGTCAGAGAGGTCAGGGACTGACCAACAGTGTAACAACCTGCCAGTGCTGGTCTCCTTGGCTTGACAGGCTCCCTGTAAGATGGACTTGATTTGAAATGGAGCAGCAAGCACTGATTCAGTTTAGAGGTAAAGGGTTGCTCCTTTTTTATTCTATTTCCCGTAAGTCATGACAAGTGGGTAGAAGAAAATTGGTCTCCTTGTAAAGTATCATAAGTTTTCACATCATTTCACCTAATTCTATTTTTAACTGGCAATCAATGAAGTTAATTTTCCCAAAATTTAGTCTGTTTGGCCTGTGATGGCAACTGTCAAGTGTCTTTCTTTTTAAAATTTGTTTTATTTTCTCCCCACAACCTGTTGAGGAATGGGAGGTGTGAGAACAGAGGCATGGGCAGCCAGCAAATGTTCCAACCCACTACTTGGCCACAAAGATTCCTAAATACTTGCGAGAAGGCTATTTCCTTCCATTCCAAAAATTACTTATAAAAGAATCTTTGGCAGATGTCTTACTGGCAGTATAGCCCCAACCCCATCCATCTGGGAATTTCAGTTAGGAGAGAAACACAGGCCTGTGAGGCACTTCCCATGCAATGAAAGGAATTATAAGTTTTATAGCATAGTTGGCTACAGAAAAGTTATTTTGTCTTTTACAACTCACTTGATTGCTTTTTCCGTTATTATTGGAAAGTCATTCCAGAACCTCATTTCCTCTATCTGTGAGCAAACTTCTGAAGCCCAGCCTGAATTTATGAGCAGACTATTTGAAACAACTCATTCTTATGCTAACATTTTCCTGTAACTTTCTCCATTGATTACTTTTCTCTCTCAAGTGCTTCTAAAGAGAATGTCTATCACCTGTCAACCTTAACTTCACAATGTATCATCACATAAAATAGATCTTTATTTCTTTGGTTAATCTAATCATTTTAGAAAAATACGAGGTATTTTGCAAGATAAATGTTAAAGAGTTGGATTTAACATGAGTAATAGGACTTCGAGTCAGACAGAGTCTTGAGGCAGGAGGCCTTTCTGTTCTCTGTCCCTCCCGCTCCCTTCTTTAAAGTTACACCTCCAAAGGATGTTTTAATGAGTCTGAACTATGCAATTAAACTTCACAAGCATGTTATCATCTACAAATAAACTCAGTGTTGTCTTCACTGATGCAAGGATTGAAGCATCCTGTTCTTTGCTTTCTTATAAAATCAAGCGTAAATGCACGTCTTTTTAAGTTAAAAAAAACATCTGGAGAGTCTCTTCCAAGGAATATAAAAGGCTAGAAGAGACTAACAGTCTTGCAATTCATTTTATAAGGGAAGTTTCCAAAGATTAAATGAGCTAGATCAGGTTGTTCATGCACAGTTCCCAAGGCCAGAAGCAGTGCTCTGTCTGCACACTGTAGAGAGAAAATATGGAGTCCCTCATTTACACATAACTTCAGAAAACAAATATGCAAAAGGAAGGGTTTCCCATTACACAAAGGATTCTGGGAACAACTGTGGGCTCCAAAATACCAGGTAGCTTTAGACAAGTCACAGATTTTGTTATGTTTTCTTTCTGTGCCTCTTCTATGTGTGGTTTCCAGGGACCAGCCAGTTTTTTTAAAAATCATGATTTTTCAGGTGTTTGCCTTTGGGCCCTGGAACACACTCAGATAAATGCACCCACATAATCCCAAAGGGAACATGCTGGCCCTGTGGAGTGCACTAAGGCTTAGGGATGTGATGACATTGTGGGTCCAGTGTGAATGGTAAAAAGGGCAATGCTGCACAACCTGAACTTCTTGGAAAACCACAAACTTTTCAACTAAACTAGCAAAAAAATGCATTTCATGAGTGTTTTAGAACTTCTATAAAACAAGGAAAAACAAAAGACAGGATAATTAATGCAAGATAGGATAATTTAGTGTTTCATAAAAGGTCACACAAGGTTTTTGATAGACAAGAGTGTAATACAATTCTTCCACATCACAAACACCAGGCCATTCTTTCCTTCTCCAGATCAACAGATCAAGGTTATTTGCCTGTCCATGTCCTAATTTGCAGATGGAGAGCATTTCTTTTTTTTTTCACAAATTAAATAAAACTGAGAAAATGAGACTGTGCAACGTGTCCCCTCAGTTGTAGGCCATGATATGCAATGTCATCTAAAGTCTCCCTGATGTGAGGAGCTCAAATTCATTTACTGTCTTGCCTAGTGTAGCAGAAGAGTAAACAACGGCATTTGCTATGGCCCCGGATGTGCTGTTTTCCCTTCTATCTTTTCTCTTTCACACATGTTTTAATAAGTTCTGAGAAATACAAATGCAGAAGACAGACACTAAGTGACAAGAATAATTTACTGAAGCTGAGATACTCGCATCTCTCTTGCTTTTAACACAACAGCAGCTTTCATTCTCTTTAAAAAGAAAACCGAGGATTTCGGCACTCTGTAATAGCTGAGTCTCCAGGCACTTGCAGTTTCTCTGAAGTAGATATGTGAGAAGAAAACAAGAGGCTGCACTGAGTCAGGAGCACCATGGTCTGCACCAGGGCCAGGAGCAGGGGATTCAACAAAAACTGCCAAAAGGGGTAAATGAGCCCCAAACGCCCCTGTCTGAAATCAGAATTGAAATAAGGAATTTAAAAGAAGCAGATCCTGCTGACAGGATCCAAGAAGCTGACAGGACAGTTCTTCTGTACCTGGGGCTCAGGTAGACTTTAGGGAGCCATGAAGAAAGTCCAAGCTTTTAAAGCCAACCTGTCCATATCTACCCTGAACCTTTCCTCCCTCAAGTGTTTTGAGAGCATCTGTATCTGAGGATGTCTGACTCTGAACTGCCAGCCAACTAACCCTTTCCCACAGCGTTAGGAGTACTTTGGCAGGTTTGGAGAGTATTTCTGTGGTTACCACAGGAGCTCATTAACCTTCCCCCTGTCGGGAGAAGAGGAGGAGAGCAAACCACCTTTGAGGGTGATCTTTACAGTCGTCTTGTTAAACTGATGTCTGGCAAGAAGGGAGAGGAGATCCTACCTTCACAGGCAGAGGGCTGAGGAAGATCATCCTTTGAATCCACTACAAGGATGTTTTGCAGGTCAGACCTATGCTGTTAGCCCACTAAGGACTGAAAGTGTCAGTGATATCAGCCTCTCCTGTAACACCCTCATAATAATGATAGTGTTATGTGATTTACTGGCACTATTGCTTTTGCCCCAGGCACTGATAACAAAGTTGGTCTGAACAAAGTAGCAGTAAATGAAACATAAAAGAAATAAATTTATTTTTATTATCATTGTTGCTCTTATTTCAAAAGGATGTTGGGAGAGGGATTTCCTGTGAAACACTAGTTTTATTAAAGACCTGTTAATACCAGTTTGAAACCACATCCAGCCATCAGTGCTATGGGAGTAAAACAAAAGCAAAGGGTAAAAAGGAAATTGCAACGCTCAAGTACATGTTGGATTTACAACCAGACAGAAGGGAAATGCCTGGTTTTGTGTGGTACCTTCTCTCTCAGTGTGATTGCAGCACAAGAGAGCCTCACCCACCAACTGCCCTGCTAAGCATCCTGTTTTCCTTATCTTTTCTAGCTAGTGGCAAATCTTTAGGGAGCGTTGACTGGTAGTGGCAATAGTGCACAGATTCACAGAATGTCCTGAGTTGGAAGGTCCAACTCCTGTACTTGCACAGGACAACCCCAACATGGACACCGTGTGTCTGAGGGCCTTATCCAAATGCTTCTGCAATATTTTCAGGCTTGGCACCATGATTGCTTCCCTGGGCACCTGTTCAGTGCTCCACCATCCTCTGAGTTCACTCTTTCTGCACCAAGACAGTGATGCTGCTGCTGCTGGCTAATGCCAGATGAGCTGTCATGAACAACACTGAGACACCGAAACATTTAGGGAGCATTAGATATCTGGAATATTACCGGAACCAAAAAAAATTGCTTTCGAGCTAGTACTTTGTCTGTCGTATGGCATTACTGGAAGAATATGTGCCTGGCACCTCAGCTCTGCCAACCTGCATTTTAGTATGCTAGCTTAATTTACCAATAATACCAGAGTGTGACTCAAATCAGCCAGGGCACAAATGCTCATTCCCTCCTGCCACTCAATAACAAAGCGAATAAAATCCATTAAAGGACTACAGTGGACAACTAAGCACTAAAGCCTTAATCTGTTCCACAAGAGGTCCTGAAGCCCTCCCTCATGCAAACCTCTTCCAAAAATATCCTGCAGCAGAGAAAAATACAATAGTATTTCAAATAAGAGAGGAAAACACTGAGTTTAGAATTGACTAATGCATTAGTAACAGGGGTTTGTGATGATGTAGCCATAGTAACATACTGTACTTGTGGCTTTAAAATAAAAAAACATCATCAAATCCCACACCTATCCAGATAATGTCTGGCAGTCTTTTATAAGACTGGGCTGTCAAGGGGCTCTGAGTATATGCCCTTTGAAAATCCTAAACATTCACATATGTGTGTCTGTTCAAATGCATAGTTTACTTCCTGGCTCAAATACTCAAAGAATAGTTTGATCTGATGTTTGCAAACATGCAAATATCAATTTAATGCATTGAAAGCAATTAACATTTACCAGCCTGTACACAGAGTAAATACTACCTGCCTCACATATGAGGCAAATTGTTGACAAGCTGCTTCCCTCCTGTAAGAAATTATGTCTGTCACGGTGCTTCCCAAATCAGTACTAGGAAGCTGAAGCCGATTTAGAGGCCTCTGGTACTTACAAATTTACCATTCAGAGTGCAATTACAAATAACCCAGATGTAATTACTATTAGTTTGCCTTGAATTCAGAAACAAGCTTACTTACCTAATGTAACTGTCTGTTGTATAGATGTCAGTTTGTAACACTGATGGCATGGCCAGGCACAATGCAAGAGTCTGCAACCAATGGGAGCACCAAAAGGGTAAAGACTGATGTGTTTTGTTGCACCCTATGAAAATTGTCACAAAAAGGATAAGCAGACAAAAAGGCCAAGGGACTACTTATAGACTGCCAAATATACTGGAAAGATGGCTGCAATACATGAGAAAATAAACATCTCCTTCTCCTTTTTGGAAGGAGGACAATAGCATAAAAACGTCAGGTATCAGCAAGAAAAATGGAGAAGAAAGATGACAACCCACTTGATTTTGGCCTTTTCTCACCGATGAGCTCTTCACATAGAGCACCTGGACCTCAGCCTCTCCGACCACCAGGGACAACAGCCACCAGCACGGGATGATATCACCTTCCTGGTACTGTGCACTCACAGCTAATTTAGAACATCAGTGGTAAAGAGTAATGGGTTTGCATACATAGCACTGGGATTAATATTGTGTAAGAACTGACCGCTAGCCAGGAGTGTGATGTTAACAAATGAACTCAGTAATGTCCAGCTTTTTCAGTCTTTGAAGCACCCCATCACAGCAATCTCCAGTACCCTAATTTATATGTGTATACACACATATTCAGTCCCAGCAAAAGCTGTTGGTCTTTTTATTGACTTCAGGTTTGCAGCTGATCACTCCAGAGATTTATCATGTCACTTGGTCCATCCCTGCCTCCTTCTGCAACACAAGGAATAAATAAAATCCATTTTCCCACTTCCTGTCATTTCATCCATTTTGATTTAAACAGTCTCCCATTCTCTTTATGCCAAAACTTGCAGAAGAAGTAGGGTATCCACCACAAATACCAATGGGTGACCCTTCTCTCTCTACATGATTCTGGGTGGCAGATACTTTTCCAAAGGTGTTATGGGATGGAGCTACAGAGCTCTTGCTTCTATCTCCAGACACGACTCCTGTGTATCCACGGTACTCTCAAGCTGGATGTTGGAAAGTCCCAAACTGAAGTAGCAGCCCAGTATAATTACAGTGTCACACTGAAATTAGAGCTAACAGACAGTAGGAGTCTTCCTCAGGCATCTTTGAAACTCCGTCTAAGGAAAAGCAATGGGATATTGTGAATATTTTATCTCTTAGTAAAGATAAAAGCTGGAGTCATGCTGTGTTCATCATAAAAACTTTCTCCCTTTTGGCTTCTGGTGTTATTCTCTATTTTTCAAAAAAGGAAGTTTCTAACAGTTTGTTGTTTCTCGATGAATGTCTTCTTCAGTTTCCACTCCAAGTTTTATTTATCTAAATTTTATCAGAGAGAGACATGAATGACACTTCTACCTGAGTAGCAATCTTTCTGGATATGTGCTGCCAGATAAATGAACACATAAATGTGCTTTCTGAAGCTGCTGAAAATCAGAGTGAATTCCTCACGGATAATTTGCACATGTATCAAACAGTGACACATTGGAGGTACAGCTACAGCAGCATTTAGGAATGAGAATGGAGCTGGTTGTCTGTCTGCACAAACAAACAGCCACATCTTCTCCAAAGACAGCAAAGCTTGTTTCTAAATGTCCCTGTTGACATCTTGTTAAGGGAAACTTTGATTAAAACAAACACAATAAAATAGACATTCTTTACTTCGAGACTAAATAAAACATAGTATTTAGGTTTCTGAAGTCAGCTGAGGGATGTAGACCCATGTCTTCTGTTTCTTTCTGTGGAAAAGATGTGTCTGGATTTGCCAGTATAATTTGGAAATCTATAGTGGTGTGACAGCAGCTAACTACAGGAATATAGATCTGGAAACACTCATAGTCCAGAAGTCCATTCATGGTAATTTGTATAAAACAGCATACAAATTTTAAAACTCTCCTATAGAAACCGGATGAGATATGATGTCTGAAGGCCACCATGTCTTACACCAAACCCCTGAAATCCTACCTGAATTGCATGTGTATTTGTTTTGGCAGAAATTCCCCACTTTCCAATTCTGTCTGCATGGCCTGATAGGAGACATCCCGTGCAAGCCAGAGAAAGCTTAAATTAACTCCTGTATATAAAGTTATGCTTATAATCACATATTTTCTTAATCTGAAAAATCTGGGGGAAGATTCTGTTCAAAGACAAACCTGCTTGACAAGACAAGGGGATTTGTGAGGAGAAAATTGTTGCCTGTGTAAATGTAATTACGTTGCACTAAAGAGAAGCTGCCAAAGTCACAGCACCTTCCACTGGGGTAAGTTGGAGTAATTAAAGCAGTTTCAATGCCTATTTACACCAGCAAAGGATCTGGCTCTGAAACTGGCTATCAAAAAAAGAAAGATACAGATGGTGGAACTACATCATTTCATAAAAAGCTATTAATAAATAGTGAGGTGCTGCTGCAGAAATACCTAATTATCCATCAGTATATTAACCTCTTGGCTCACAGATGTCAAAGTGTGAAACAGGAGCAGTGCATTTGGCGCAATCACACGTTCCCTGAGCCCATTACAACGTGTAATATCATAAGCCACTGCCTGCAGATGTGTTCACATTTCAATTTGCTGTGAAGGTTTAGCTCTTGTGTTATGTTCTGAAAAAAACCCAAAAGGACTAGCCAAAGATTCTGCAACTAAAATCTATTGACAGAAATTCTTTGGAGCAAGGGAAAAGCAGAAAGAGCTATAACAGTTCGAGCACAAGTTGGATAACTCAAGACACAAGATACCCAGGCTGCTGAGTTGAGGAAGCCCTACCTCAGCTCAACTCTCCCATCTCCAAACTGTAATATCCTTGATCTTAAGCATCATTTCTCTTTCTGTTTTTCCTGGGAAAGTATTTACAGTTAAGATCTAAATACTATCCACAGGAACCTAAGATAACCTTAACAGAGATAAGACTTAATAATTTCCTAACTATTGCCAACATTTCTATAATTCCCATATGTTTTTGAGATTTAAGGCGCAGAGGTTGCTTTGCCTTTTTTTTTTTTAATTAAGCAAAGCAGACATTTTACACTTACTCTGTAATTTTCACTTCATCTACAGAAGACCTTTGAAGAGCAAACACTTCTTCCAGTTCTCTGCATTTTACCTAAGGACTCAAAGCTGACTTTCCTCTACTGCTGACAAAGTGAACTTGAGCAGTGGGAAGCCAGTAAATCTCAAACAGCGGTGATGCTTTATGTACCTTAAGTACTCTAAGATTAAAAATGTAGTTTTATCACAGTGTGATACCAATGTTAATAACTAGACTGGAGCAAGAATTCAAAGCTTTCAGTATTCTATAATTGAAAGTAGCCCAATCGCACATGGACTCATCTAGCAACAGAGGGGCTCAGAACGTCTTAGTATTTCATACAGACGGGAAAGCCTGAGAAGGGCAGTGAAACATCACTCAGTCAAGTGTTATCAACAGTGGCACACCAAACAGGGGGTTCACATTAGCAAATGAAGCTACGTGCAAGTAACAATCTGACACCATCTGATTACAAAGAAGGCTGGGCATGCAGACAAATTCATTCGTGGCACCTGATGAAAGCAGAGCAAACATTATAGTTTTGGATTTTCAGCCCATCAACAATAATTTTACCTGCAGCTACATTTTCAGTTGTCCCAGCAGCAAGCAACTCCTTTGCTTTCAGCTTTGTATTATTGCTTCTGCTTTTCAATAGTCTTTGGAAAGACAACTATTTCATAAATCTTAATTTTTGTTTCCTTTCCTAGTTTTGATTGAACTCAACAGCTAATTATTTCATCGTGTTACAAACCAGGTGTCTCTCACAAGAATAGATACAGACACTGCATATCACACTGCAGAACCAGCATTCAGCTGAAGCCATCACACATCAAGAGGATGCAAAGCGACAGGGGCAAGAGAGACTTAAGGAATTACAGAGCCTGGTGAAAGGCGACCTACCTCAAGCATGTACACGTACAAAGATGCACACAGCCTGGAAAGCAAGCAAGAGGAGCTGCAACTCCTTGTGTGGTCACTAGGCTACAGCATCTTTGAAGCAACAGAGACAAGGTGGGACACAAGTTCATTGGGAAAGCCAAGCAGGAACAATGAGGGGGGCAGTTGGCCTGCACACGAGAGAGTGAATTGGATATCACATTTCTATTAAGGAATGGAGGGGGACTGGGAGAAAACTGTGGGTCTGAGGCTGAAGAGTGGCCAGTGAGGGTGATATTGCAGTAGAGTCACAAGATCAGGGTGAAGAAATGAAAGAAATCTTCCTTAAATAACTTGAAGAAGTTTTTACCCTGGTTGTTGTAGGGGACATTAACTTCCCTGGCATCCTCAACTAGATGGACGTGCACAACAGGAAAAGAGGAGGAGAAGCCAAACAACCGCCAGCAAGACCAATTTGAAAACTACATGGCATCCAGATGGATGCCAACGTTATTTTTGCATCTCCTTTTTGGCTGCTGCTACTATGAAACTTACCACAAAAGACTGAATCTGAAATTATTTCCAATACTTTCATGTCTGCTCTAGAGTTTCATTAAACTGGGACCATTTTCAGTGATGGGACTGCAAGTTAATTATTTTTGTTTTTCCTGAATTCCTCAATCGATTGCATCTAGAAGACCAGCTCTTTTCCAAAGGCCTTGTGTCTCGTGCTCCAGTGTGCTCCTTGTGCACTGCTCCAAAACCACTGTCTCACTCCAGCACATGGCTCTTCCCCAGAGTTTTCTGGGATTTGCACTGCTGTTGCATACTTTGTTTCTCCCTTGTTCTCTAGTTTTTGCATTATATCAGGAGGAGTACATATCTTTTTACTTTTAAGGATTAGCTGAAACATAAAACTATCAAAAGTGTAAATGCTGCTCTTTCACAGCTGCAGCCAGCTGGAAGTTGTTGATTTTGTTCATGAAGACCACACGTCTGCAGTTGCCTGGTACAGATAGTGGCTGATTTTCTCTATTAGAGGACATCTTAAAAGATCATAAAGATGTCAAGGACACACAAATGCTTTCTCTGTGTGTTCACAGGTATGGGTCAAAATCACCTTTACAGTCGCAATTACTTCCAAAAAACAACAACGAAAGTCTCTTGACACGAACTGTCTCAGTTTTTATTTTCTAAATCAGCTTAAATATAATCTAATATATAGAACTTAATACTAACTGTAAGCCTGTGCAAATGACTCTGTGCATATACATTGCTCATTTACTGCATGGATTTTCTGGTGCTCTGTTTCATTTATGCAAAGTAGACCAAGCACGTTCCAGCTCAGTCTGCAGAGGTGCAGGATGCAGCAAGGACAGTTTCAGCACACAGGAGAAAAGAACAACGCACTCCTCCCTCAGAAATCATAATGGAACTAGGGAGGTATAACACAATATAAACGCAGGCAAATTCCAAAGTTTCAGAGGAAAGAAACCCAATGCTGGCAACCAGAAACTTGCCAGAGACCCACAGAATTAAAATAAAAAAAAAATCAACTTATGCAGACAATTATACTTTTCAAAGAGCAAGAATATTTGAATGAGGTGGGTAAATGTCCTAAGGTGGAATTGCGGGAGTATTATTCAGCAATAATTTCATTTGAAGAGTCCAATAACACCTCTTGATTTAAATTCTATACATAATTCTGCTTTCCTTTTGCAGTCGCTGGAAATGCTATCAAAAGAAAATACTACACATTATTTCTAGCAGTACACGTTTATGGTTTATAATTTCTTTATCCCAACAAATTGCCATATATGCAAAGAGACTCAACCTTTTCAATTTTCAAACTGTTTAAGAACTGTTGTTCATTTTCTGTTATAAGTATTTGTCCTGTCTATGAAAACTCAGGTCAGGAAAAAATATGCTCCAGTATGTTTTAGACCCTGCAATACACAAATCTTAAAGCCGAAGATATCCCTTCACACTTTCTTTTCTGATGCTTAATATCTTTTCTGTTGCTCGGTTGTGATAACAATTCCTCTAGGGGATAATGAGGAAAAGCAAACATTTGTTCCGCACAAATCCTTTTTTCCATTAATAACACTGACGGGGATGTAGATGTTGAAGGCAGTTTCTGTGCATTCAACAAAAAACCTGATGTGAAGCCATAGAAGCATTTTTAGTTCTATTTATCATCAGGTGTAATGTTTAAAGATTGATGTGTCTGCAAAGTGAACAGAACAGAAATAACCATCATGCCCACACCTGCAGAAAGAAAATTAAAAGGAAAGGGTAGAACTATCACCTCCTGAACCTCATCAGCTTAGTAAAACACAGCAGTTTTCAGGAAAATATTGTCACATATTTGAATTTAGGTCAAAGTTAGCAATGAACTGTTTTGCTAAGTACATAGAACTCTTAGTGTAGGCCAGGAATCTGGAGAAGTCATGAGCCACTACCACAAAACCACTCAATCTCTACTATTTGACCATTTTTCATCCTTAAAGACAATCCAAAACTGTTGGTCTGCCCTTTCATCTTCCATTCCAGAAATGTCACAATTAATTAAAAGCTTAAGTCAAACTAACAACTGAGGATGCTGCCAAAATTTCCAAAAGTGGCTCATAATTATTTATTCCATTTAGTTTGTCACCAACTCTGAGGTTTACGTACTTGCTAAGAGTAAAGGATCAAGAGATCCTGAAACTCATGTTATGTTTTCCTTCATTTCATATAATAAAAGTACAGCAGATGTTTCCCAGAAGTTGCCGCCACTATTTAACAGCCAAAGCGATGTCATGAAACATAACACATGAAAAATCCAGCCGGATTTTTTCCTTTGCCTGTCAGAATAGTGAGACACACTAATGAAATTAAAGATCAGCCTCATAAACAAAAGGTGCTTAGAACTCCATCCCAAATGCACCAATTGACATTGCTGAAAAAGACTGAAATAACACAAGCTTCACTCAGCACATCCTTATTACCACCTTTTGCTCTTCCCCTCTCAGCCCTTCACTGGTGGTGAACAAAGGTCTCTTACCCACAGACTTCCCACTACAGAAGCACAGAAGCATTAAGAATCATAAAGGTTGGAAAAGACCTCTAAGGTCGTCAAGTCCAACCATCAACACAACACCTGCTAAACATAACATTTCCACTAAGACGTGTCCCAGAGCGCCACATGTACACATTTTTAAACCCCTCAAGGGAAGGAGACTCCACCATTTCCCTGGGCAGACTCTTCTAATTCTTCACTCTTTCAGTAAAGAAGGTTTTCCTAATATCCAATCTAAATCACTGCTGGCACAACTTGAGGCCATTTCCTCTTGTCCAATCACTTGTTACTTGGGAAAAGAGACCAACACTCACCTCACCACAACCTTCTTACCAGGAGCTGCAGAGAGTGATGGGATCTCCCCTGAGCCTCCTTTTCACCAGGCTGAACAATCCTAGTTCCTAAGCCACTCCCATAGCACTTGTTCTCCAAAAGATTACAACGGACATGATCCCACCCTGAGAAAGTCACGTCCTATGGTTTAAAGCATTAACATGGAAGTCAACAGCAAAATCAAATGATGCACATCACAATTTCTGGGTAGTATCCTGGTATGGAGAGTACTGCCCATGCAGTCAGGAAGGAGGATTGCCCCCAGAATGCAAGTTAATTGAAGAATATGAAATAATTGTTTTTCCATAAAGGATTTCCCTGTTCTTTCTGTCAGCACTGAAATTCTGGACCAGTTGCTGGTCATCATAAATAAATAAGAAGCTTCAGTGCAGTGCATCAGAGAGGACGAGTATTTCCCCAAGATTATGTTTTAAACTGCTTTAAATTTAGTGCATTCTGGTAAAATTAAAAAGTAAAATGTACACTTGGAGAAGTATTTTATGAGCCTGAAGGATCTGCTGCTTGACAGAAATAACTTAGTGATGCAGAGAGGGGAGATGAAGAAGTGGCAGAGTGAATAAGTTATACCAACACTTTTTTCTCCAGCTTTTGACAGCAGAATTCTTAGAGGACATAGAAAAACCTCAGATCCATGGTAATTTTGAGAGTGTGAAAGCCTCTGCCAACAAGTGACACACACATTCTCCAGTATTATGGGGAAACTTTTGTCTTTTGGAAACCTGTTAACTTAGTAGGATTTCAAAAATCGTGTTGCATCTAAACTCATGGTCGAAGTGAGATACTCACAGGTTACAGCACTCTCACAGAAAGTCCTCATTTGTTGGAAAACAATATGACTTGTAGTGCTTCCTCCCCCTTTCCCTCAGGCATTGTACTCAATACGTGCATACCCACCTCACAATTTTTGCACATTCAAAGATTATGGTACAAATACGCTGGGGAAGGAGGCAAGGGAAAAACTCCACCACTGAACTACCTCATAAGTTTTTGCTTACATGGAGGCTGGAAGAATTCTTATGCATTTCTTTACTAACAAAACTGGAAAATCTCCATAATTCTATTTCTTCTTTCTGTCTCTGTCACCACTGCCTAACTGTACTTCCAGCACCGTCACCAGCAAAATACATCTCCCAACATTTAAAGGTGGCTACAGAAAAGCTGGGGAGAGGCTCTTGATCAGAGAGTGAGGGGACAGGATGAGGGGGAACGGTTTTAAGCTGAAAGAGGGGAAATTGAGATGAGATCTTAGGAAGAAATACTTTCCTGTGAGGGTGGGGAGGCCCTGGCACAGGTTGCCCAGAGAAGTCGTGGCTGCCCCATCCCTGAAGGTGTTCAAGGCCAGACTGGATGGGGCTTTGAACACCCTGATCCAGTGGGAAGTGTCCTTGTCCATGGCAGGGGGTTGTAACTGAGTGGATTTTAAGGTCCCTTCCAACCCAAACCATTTCACAATTCTATGATTCTGGAAAATGGCAAGATTTTGGAGCCTAAATGTAACCTAATATAAATTGAAGTAAACATGCAGATATGGTCAGGCAAAAAGTACTGTTTGTCTATGTACCCTACATATATGTTTCTGGTATTTTCTGCGGGTTTTCAATTAGTTTCGTTTTTTAAATGGGAAGAGAGAGCAGTCATGGGAATTGTAATATAATTGCAAAATTCGAAGGTTACTAGGCAAGTATATTTTCATTTATCCTATTTAACTCTGAAATATGCCACTAAGCTGCTAATATCTAATAATCCATTTATAGAAGCTGACTGTTATCTGTAAAAATTTAATTGTTTACATTCACTATATCATTCTGTAAGTATAAACGCTCATTTATTATTTAAAATGTATGTCTCCTCACAGCATATTTACATAATGGCAAACTATGTTTTCCCCACTCAGTTTTGGCTAACAAACTCCACAGATACGTTAGCACCATCTTTTGGGTTAACTGTATCCTGGCCTACATTTCTGTCTTACAAAACCTCTTACAAATAGGGCTATTATAGGAGGGCAGTGGGAGGAGCAGAAGATGTGTTCCTTCAATAGGAGTTGTGGAAGCTCTGGAAGCAAAGGGTCATGCAGTTGGTTACCCATCTCTCTCCAAATACAAGATCTAAAATGGGCCAAGGAATTGGACTGAGGTGGAGAAACAGCCATCCACTGTACCCACAAAACCCACCTCTGATATTTCCCTGAGGAATGACTTTGGAATGCAAAAAAGAGCCAAAATGGGTGTTTCTGCTCAGGCTCTGGCTGATAACCCAACTATGACAATCCCATTGGTCCCATTTGGTGTATACACTGAGGTGCTTTTACATTCTTGTAGCCCTAAAACTAAGTTTCTATAATTACTTTGTTGTCCTAGAATTGTGTAAAGGTGATTTTTCTGTACAAATGCAAATCAACTTCACCAATTATTAATTGATTGTGAATACTTGTTTGCATTATATTGCTTTCATAAAACATGTAATGTGACTCTGCTCTGGGGATTTGCTGCTACTTTGCTGTTCACTTCTACTTTACGCTTCACATTCCCTTGTGTAAAAAATCTCTGTGCATTCAGACTAATGATGATTCATAAAAAGTGAGTTTCCTCCTTATGCTGTGTGGTTTTGAAGTGTTTGGTTCAGCCTTAGTTTCATCCAAGTGAGGTGTCACATCTTGCATCCCCTGAGGTCTCTGGAGTTTAGTTAATGACATTAGTGAAAATGCATGTGGGCTAATGAGAACTTGAATGGCACACTAGGGTGACTAAGGTCTGTAACTATAGAACCATAGAACCATTTAGGTTGAAGAAGATATTGGAGGTGATTATCCCACTCTGCTCTGCACTGGTATAGCCCCACCTCGAGTATTGTGTGCAGTTTTGGTTGCCACAGTGTAAAAAGGGTATCAGACTACTGGAGAGTGTCCAGAGGAGGCCACAAAACTGGGGAAGGGTCTGAAGGGGAAGTCGTATAAGGAACAGTTGAAGTCACTTGGTCTGTTCAGCCTGGAGAGGAGGAGACTTAGAGGGGATCTCATAGCTGTTTGCTGCCTTCTCACAAGGGAGGGAGGTGAAACAGGTGCCAGTCTCTTCTCCCTTGTGACCTATGATAGGACTAGAGGGAATGGCAGGAAGATGTGCCAGGGGAGAGTTATATTGGATGTTAGGAAAAGGTTCTTCACCCAGTGGGTGGTGGAGCACTGGAACAGCTCCCCAGGGAAGTAGTAATGGCACCAAGTCTGCCAGCATTCAAGAAGCATTTGGACAATGCCCTCAGTCACACGGTGTGAATGTTAGGAGTGTCCTATGTAGGGATAGGAGTTGGACTCGAAGATCCTTTTGGGTCCCTTCCAACTCAGGTAATTCTGTGATTCTATGAAAATCATAGAGTCCAACTGTAAACCTAATACCATGTCCCTAAACACCACATCAACACCTTTAAGAGTTGTGTTTGTGCTCTCTGTGTAGATCGAAGGACGCGCATCTCAGCGTATCATCGCACACAGAACTGGGTGCACCAGTCTTGGTACAAAAGGAAGTCCCATTTTTGAGCAAGACAAAAACAATAAACTGCAAACATCGATGATTCTCATTGGACAAGGACAGAATTTCACATACCTTCCTGTTGAGTTCATGTCATCCCATCAGAATCCCCTCTATCTCACTTGTGAAAAAAAGTATTCTCCCAGGGCAAAACAACATAAAGCATTATGTCTTTTTAGTACAATGCTTTATATTCCAACTACTGCAATATGTAATCAATTTGACATTCTGCTTTGCAAAGCAGTCATCATTCATTGCCACCCTGATCTATGAGTGCAGATACATCATGATTTGCCTATGGCACTGAGTATTGTATCTTCGTTAATCTATAGCAGAAAGATAATTTACTGCATGACAGCATCAAATACCAGTGCAAAACTTAATGTAAAGAGAATAAAGCTTAGAGAACTATGTGCTCCATGTATATTTAATATAGACATATTGGAAATACATATTTGCTAGTAACAATTACTGAGGTGGGTCAGATTCTAGCAGCAGGACTGCTTTGGATTAGTACCTTAATCCACAAAACCAGGGGTTTTTAATGAGGCTTCTTATGCCAAATTTTTGTGATGAAACTGGTCTTTGTATATTACTAACTGCAAGTTTTATGGCAGTCTGGTGGGCTGGAATTTTTACTATGGTTTACATTGGGACTATATTAACAGCAAAGTACCTTCTTGGATAAAACAGGCTGAACCTGTCCAACCTAAAATCACTTTTATGTTCTTTCAGCTTTTCCTCTGCAGTTATTTAGAGACAATAAGCAAAACTGATAATAATTGCCTAAATTATGAATCTTGTGTAAAGCCATGCATTTACCCCTTTGGTAGATTTATATGTACTCTTGGAGACAGAGGTTAAAGACAGCTGCTGTAACTGAGCACAGCAGGAAGCCTATGAAAGGGGTTTGTAGTCTGAAGAAAGTCAAATTAATTTAAACAAAGGCATCTAATAAGCACTGTTAACATTGTCATAATCAGATGCCTATTAAGATGTGAATAACCAGTACTCAGAATGGCATTATATGTGTAATACTATATATATTAATATACATAACTTTTATCGATCTAATATAACTTACCTATTCCAAAATTTATTCTTTTATCTCTACCTACATAATTTGAATCTTCAGGGTTGTGAAATCTGGAAAAGTAAGAATGTATCCATGAATAAGAACATTTTAAGTCAATGTGAAATCACATCTGGAAATAGGAGCAAGAAAATCATGTCTAAAAAAATATTGACCTCTATCTAGTATAGAAAATTATACTAAAATTGACACTCAAAAGAGAAACTGATTATTTAAGAAAAGAGACACTGATGGATAGCAACTTCAACGCACTTGCTATCAAAGAGGAACCTCTGTTGCAAACTAATTAACCTTGTGTAGGGAATTACATCATTCATCCATGCATAAAAGCTGACTGTAAAAACTGTGAAGGTGAAGCTACCTCTGGATTGTATCTAAATCCATAACCAACCACACTCAGTTACTAGAGGGGCAGACGGGTCACATTGCTGTCCCATGTGTGTTCTACCACACATGTAAGTACTGTCTTACCATTAAAGGACAGTGTGCCTGGTATTTGATCTACATGTAGATCTGCTATTTTGTCTACACATGGACTCTTTGATTGCTCTGGTCACCTGCTCCTTTGAGCGTGGTAATTAAATCTGGATACAATTAGGAAATGCCCAGTCTTCCCATGCCTTTCTCTGCTGTTGGTCTTCTGATATTCTAGAAGCTCTGTGAATTCTTGCGTCGGTGGATGTGGTACCAGGATTGAATCAGAAAGCAGACAAAAAAGCAGGGAAGTACAATAGCTTGTCTGATTATAGCCTGCAATACCATAACTGGAGATTTATATCATAGAAAACCCCGTAGCTTGAAATTTCAAAAAGGTGGGGGAGGTTCTTGTTCCCATTATTCAGTAAATGACGGGGAAAAGTGGTTAGAGAATTACATTGTTTATATGCTTATAGTGCTCATATTTTCCAGCAAGGGAAGATCTTCAAGGAACTGGTGGGTTTCTGCTTGCCATCTAAAGGGACAGAGTATTGTAACTTTGCATCTATGACTGAAAGTACAGCGTTCATAAAATGGCTATCAAGGGACCCAGCCTGGCTGAATCTAATTCTCATTGCTTCCAACCACATCTAGTGGAAAAGCTACCCTGACAACATACACAAATAATAAAATCCACTACAGCAAAATTTAATATAAGAAAAGTGGAGAGGAAAGAATAAAAAGGAAGGAAAACATTTATCATTATGCAGAGAACACAGAAGCAAAAACTGAAATAACCTAAAGCAAATTAAAACTGCTAGAACTGAAAAATTAGAGAAATGAGCTTTTCTGTGAATTTTGAAAATCTAAAAACATCTGACATACCTATTGGCATGATAAAGTTTAAACTCAACGAGATATTTTGGACAAATAAAAACAGATATTAAAACATGGATGTTCCTTTAAAGGCAGTATCCCAAGATGCTCAATTAGTTTAAATTGATTCAGAAAGAATTTAAACTACACCACCAAAAAGTTTCTAAACGGAAATACACTGAAACGAGGCACGGAAGGGATTGTGAACTTGCAGAGAGGATTTTTCTCCCAGTTGCACTGACTTTATAGGTTATTTTTTAAAACTTCTATAAAGTTACTAAAAAAACACACAAGGATCAACTAGACATTTAAGTGTGGAAGCTTTGAAATTTAAGCCAGAAGGATTCAAAACATACCACTTTTTCACCTTCCCAGTTAATATTTGATAATTGGCTATGAAAGCACTTATTTGAACAGAATCCAGACAATCTCAAGTACTTTGGGTACCTGCAGTTAAAAGCAGTATTGTTATGCAACTTACAAATGGCGATTTTCCCATGCCAACCACAAATTATCTTTAACAGTCATTTGGCACAGCGTGTGGCTGCTGTATCATTATCATTGTAAACGTTTTGTTTATTGAAAACCCACTCTCTGTGAACAACTAAGCCAACTAACATTAGGTATTAAATAGCACTCTCCACATTTGTCCCTGAGCAAGTGCTATTGCACTAATGTATTCAACTACATTATTGCAAACAGCAGAATATCAGCTACTGCCAAACACTTAAGTGTTCTTTTTTAAACCAGCTATGAACATTACAAGGGAACTGGCTCATTTGAGAGATTTGATGTCTCTGTCAGAGGAGTTGGGATGAGGACACTGTGAATGCATTCTCATACACCATGAGATGTGACATAGGGAGATATGAAACAAAGAGCACATCCTGAGGGGTCCTAGTTCTCAGAGAGTCCAGAGCTGTATCAGATGAGAGGGGAACGTGGACAGAAGATGGACTTCACCATCCTTCTGATCCCCACCATCCTACCAAGAAACATCAACAGGGGAGAAGGGTGGGAGAAGGAGCTGTCAGGGACATGAACTTCCTAAAGAAGAGGGTGAGAATAACCAATTTTTTCCTGTGTGTTGAGGGACACCTGGGAAAAACAGGATTTGCCTCTCTACCATATTGTTCAACGTTAAAAAAAAGCAACACAGGAATCATACTAGAAGACCTTAAAAAAAAGAGGGGGGTAGAGAAAGAACCACACAGGAATTGTCATCTTGCCTGATCCATCCCCTTCTACAAACCTGAAAACTGCTTCCCTTTTGGCAAGAAAGGATCATTTTAAACATCCCTAACAGACATGCTTCACTGATCAACACTCAGGTTTTCTTACAATATAAAACCATATAAAACCATCTATCACGAGTCAGTGAAGACCCAGGAAGAGATGAAATACAAAGCAGGCTGAGCTCTTCCCTGCTTTTAAAAATCAACCTAAACACGAAAAAAAAGATATCAAACTTCTCAGCAGCACTACATTTCATAAGCTGAACTATAAAGGTATTCAACCAAGTCGGTCTTTGAAACTTTTCATTTAGCTCTATGAAGATAAACAGTAGATCAGCATTTTCATTAAAAAGAAATGTCAAGGCTCATTCCTTTCTGTGATTGAAAAGGATGTAGCTACATCTTTCAAAACTCAGGAGAGGCACGAATTGTTGCAATAAAAAATAAATAAATATGTGATTGTTGTTCCATTAAATGTTTCAGCATCTGATTATAATTACTTCCTGATTAGGAAGAATTCCCATATTAAAAGCTGTGTGTAATAATAGCTAAAGTAGATCAAAACAGCAATGGTAAAACTCCCTGGATCAGGCAGGGGTTACTTCCCTAGACAAGATGCAGGAAAGGAAACCTGACTGGTCTTCATATGTTCTTTTTTTATTACAATTTTGCGGCTGAAAAAACTTTCATGCCCCAATTGTTCTCTCTTTCCAACCCACATAATATAGCAAAGAATTAGAACAAAACTACTTAAATAGCATAAGTGAAAGCAGATTTTGATTGAGGCAGATCAGAATGTCCTTACATAGGCAGTTGTAGAGGAAAAATTATATTTAGCCACTAGGACTGGCTGAGATGGTGGACTCCAGCTAGCACAATGGCACCAAAAAGAGGTCTTTCCCTTTGATGTCAGCAACGACCAGACTGGGATGGCTGAAAGACTGGATATGAACGAGTCATTGTCCACAAAGGAAACCACTGTCATGAAACAGGAGGCAGTGTCTTTGTGTCAGACAGACGTAGACCCCGCAGACTGCTTTGTAGAGCAATGCCCTGTGATTAAAGGCTACTGAGATATAGACCAAGGTGCAACTATAGTGGAAAGGAAACCAGGAAGGTTTTAGCAAATGTGTTCCTTCATTTCAGATCTTTGGAGATCAGAACTTTTCACTGGAGGGTACAAGTTTCAATGAAGAATTTGTCAAGAAATATTTCTCCGAGATTAAACAACTGGTTTAAATGAAGACCTGATGGAGAAAATGAGGGAGGAGGAAGAAGAGATCCTCAAGAGGCAGCAGCTGACCTTCCCAGCATTAAGAGCAGTGTATCTAGTTCTTACCACTACTTAAAACCATAAGAATATTACAAGAGGAAAAGCAGGTGATACAGTAGCTATGTCTTTCAAACAACACACAACAACTCCTCTAGGGTCTACAGAAGGATGACCTTAATGGGAACGTAGCCAAGTCCCAGGCAAAACTAGTCAGATTGGCTTGAGCCTCCCCTCACATCCTGTAGCTCTCAATAATACAACCTCCATGCTGTTTCCATTACCCTCTCCTAGGAAACCCTCTTCTGCTAGTCTGACACAATCCAGGCTGGGAGTTGTGCTTGAGCTGCTGGGTATCAAGGTGGAAGCTAATGCTTCATTTGTTTAGACTGTAGTGTGGAGTTAAACACCTAGAGCCTCCAGGGAAGCTGCACGGGAGTTTCTGCTCTTGTGGGATGTTACACCAGGAGAACTAGTCAGAAGAGACAGAAAATAAACAGAAAAGACAGGTTTGGCTTTAGATCCCTGGGAGAGGTGGAAGTAATAGAAACAGGACAAGTGTTAGACCAATGACCGGCAATAAACTGCCCATGTGTTCAATCCGTCTTGTGGGAAGTAGGACTCATGGGAATTTGTAAAAGTATTCAAACCACAAAGGAAATCTCTCAGCTCTGCATAAGTGTCTGGATGCTCTGTACAGTAAACTGGAAAGCAAAGGCCTCCAAATTTGTCTTCTTGAGATGCAGTAAAATAGATGCGAATTACTGGACAAAATTTGCTGAGCAATCTCAAGCCAAAAGTAAGCTTCTAAAGTTCATACCTCTCTCCCTTTTACTGAAGGCTTTTTGCTCAATTGGTGGGTAAACACCAGTCAGGAGCAGAAAACAATAGTAATCTTCTCAGAGCATCTTTCTACAAGAATCCAAACCCAAATTTGCAAACCAAAGTGAAGACCTGAAAGAGTTTTGGATGTTTGTACGGGATCGTCCTCCAGCTCTTTAGTATCATAATGCAGTTTACTAGTAATTTAACATAAATATACAACTGTACATAAAAACTATACACAGAGACACTCAAAAAAGCACCCAGAAAACCCACAGACAAGTAACTGGAGTCCTTTGATGTTGATCATGACTACTTTCTTTGTGTTAACTTTAAAACAGTAATGATTTTCTTTTATCTTAAATATATGAACAATGAAGTAAAACCATGTCAAGTCAGATGAGAAAATCCTAAGTCACTTCAAACAATTGAGATCTGATGCATACTGTAAGCACAGTTCTGCTTTCAACAGATTAAAGTCCTCTCAGATCTAGTTTTTGTTCTAGTCAAAGGCAGACACATCGCATAAAACATCAGGGGGCTTTCTTTGATCAGATGCATATCTTTACATTTCTTGTTAAACAGCTATAAAAATAAAAAAGCCTTATAAGAGGTAAATTCAGAGGATATTTATACTTTCCAAATGACAGCTCATGCAAGGTCTTTGATTTAGTATCACTTCCAAGGCATAAAAATAATTATTTGTACTGTAAGTTTTGGAGTCATATCTCTAGAGGAGTTAAAGGAATAATCCACAGCTCTATGCAAAACAAGTCCCACTTGTGGAGGGCTGTTACCTTCATTGAAATAAACCTCTGCCTAATATCTCTGGATTAGAATAGCGAGAGTTTCTCAGCATTAATAGGGCCTTTTTGTGCCACTCTGGAAGTCCACAGGAATGATAAAACTGTCTTAATTAAGTCTGAAGGTTTTCTCAACATAAGAGATTATCCCTCTGAGAGACAGCCAGAGCAGTTCTTTGTCTTCAACAATTAGCTCAGATCTGAGCTACAAATGGCAAAGCCCAGAACAGGAGCTGCTAAAAATAAAGCATGGCAAGGGTGGGGTGATGTTCAGCCTCAACCTATAGCCTCATTTATCGTTTTTTAAGGCTTTTCCAAAAATAAAACTGAATTTGAGCTATCAAGTTTTTATATTGATTTTCCTCTGTGTCATGAAAAAAGAGGGTTAATCAACTGCTACAAAATTGGAAGGAGATTAACCATATAAAAAGAACTTGTAATACAAAGAAAAATTGGACCGTTAAGACCCTCACACTCAGGGTGTGATAAAAGCCATGCTGGAGTGAAAAGGTTGATTTCTCCATCCTTTTTTTATCTTGCAGCTCTGCAGACGTTAGCAAAATAGATCTAACCATACAATGAAAGGCTGTTTTTCCTTGGACAACATTTGCTTGTCAGATCAACAAGTCACACTGAGCACCACAGATGCATGGTAACAGTTTTCCCTTTGTGTTACCTAGGCAACTTAGTTTTAACAGTTGGAGTAAAGGAGAAGGAATTCTTCTTAAAACATCAAGAAATCAAATAATGTTCTAGCAGATTAAAGGAGTTTTATCCTCATTTATCTAAACCACTCGTCAGCACACTTAAACGCAAAGAGATGTAGGTCAGCTGTTCTGTCCTTTCTTGAGTCTTATCTGTAACCGTGACAGGGCAACTACTTTGAACAGCATCTTCTCAGTGTCTACTTGCCAATCTCACCCCTCATCTCAGAAATTATAACTTCAATCATCTGAAACCTTCAAGGATTTTTCAGGAGGGCTCTGCTTTGTGTTATAAAAGTGCAATTTTTTCTTATGGCAGCAATACATTGAGTACCAGGTATCATTTCTAAAGGCTTGGCCTCTCAAGAGAAATGGATACTGGTTGTGCAAATAAAGGTCAGCTCAACGATTTATGTTTTGAGTTAATCAGCACAGAGCAATGGATTTATACAAACATCTTTTTCAGACTGTAGAAAGCAATTTAATCCTGATTTGCAAGACCACAGGTAAGAGCTATGTAGCTCCATTCCTTTAGTGATCCACTCTGCACAATGCCTGCTTCTATTTTACAATATGTCTAAAGGTATGTTAGAAGACCTATGCAGTGATTGGATTCCAACTCTACACATGTTAAAACTACACACATGTACCTATGCTTTATACCTGCTGATACGTTATCTACTCTCCTTCCAAAAATTAGAATAGATTGTGGATTTTGTTTTTAAGCCAGCACTGCCGTATCTATGTAGAGCAGTTAAAACAAGAATGGCACTTCTGTGTTTTCTCAAACCAGATGCAACTTTTGCATCTAAAGTCAGCTTTCTATTAATCTGAAATAAGAGGTGAGGAATTAATCTGAATTGGTTGTACTAGACCATTATTCTCCTTTTCTCTAGACGGCTGGAATTTGTGTGGACTACTAAAATTTATAGAAATAACACAGGGAGAGATTTTTGTTTGTAGGTGAAGTTTTGCTATCCGCAGACAGGACTTTTGGCAAGATGGCCAATTCATGCCACCCTTTGTAGGACATTTTTCATGTGTAAGAGGTGAATATCTGTCCACTAGGAAATCCACTGAGACTTTTGACTCATTTTTCAACCACATATCAAGCATTTAAGGATAAATATCCTCCTGGAAAATAACTGCTTTTTGTAGCACAGCTTGGGAGTAACATCTCTATCGTGACAACTTCCAGTGTCAGACATTCTCTCCTGTTCACATTTGTGCAAAATAATTTGCAAATACCAGGTACAATAGGATGGGGCTGAAGTATGAGAAGAACTCCTTTTTGCATTCATAGGCTTCAGTGTATTCTTCTCAAGTAGTCCAACATGGCTATGTGTTAAAATGCTAATGCCAACCATTTGCATAGTCTCCTTTGAATAATAAATAGCAGAGGTAGTCTGAATAAGAATCACAGAGTGAATTTGGTGTCTACACAGACTCTCCACTGACCTTACCAGCCAGTCTACTTTACCAATTTCAGGGCATTTTCTTGTTTCACTTTCTTGGGAAGCCTAAAGCAATACTTTGCTTTTATTTTACTGTTTATATTCACTATGATTTATCCTTCATTGCAGTTCATTATCCCCAATGTGTGAGCTTTTCCATCCCTCGGAAAATTTCTCTTTACCCTCCATGTTTTCATTTTCACAGTGGGTTTGACAGTTCATTCTCATATTAAAAAAAATTTTTAAATCCCAGATTACAGGTAGCAATAACTGTCTAAAGAAGAAACTCTGTCCATAGTAGCAAGTGGTTGCTAGAAAGCACTGGGAAGAAATATTCTCTGTCTTACAGGAATGCATCCATGCATAAGTGACTAATGGGAGCATGTTGGCAAATCAGCCCACACTGGGATACAATAGTCTTTTAACCAAGCCTCATCTTTGCCATCTGGCTTTTACGGTCTTTTTTTTTTCTGTGAAAGCTTGGCTACTGTATCATGTAAAGAATGTATTCAATTCTTCATTTCAATTATGCAAAACCAAACCTAAACAGGAAATTGAGTTTCCCTCTGGCTCTAATTTTGATATCTGAGAATTTTTCTAAGCTGAAAATGCCATATGAAGCCATGTGGAGATAGTAAACCTAACTTCATTTTCGGGGTTTTGAAGGTTAAATATTCATATCTAGGATGATTAAAAAGCTGTAGTTCCCTATCTCTTTCAATTTAACTCCATGTGAAACAATACAAAACAAGCACATAAGCGAAACAGTCTGCAAAACATTCGATTTTACCTGAAACATTTGGTGGGACCCAGAGTCCAGACCTGCAGCACACAGGTACATCTAGCCTGGCACAAAGGAGCAGCCTGGCTACTGCACAGCAATGGTGGAGGTGGTTCCTCTTAGGAAGGACACATTATTTTGCAAGACAGGCCTTCTATTGTAGAGAACCAGACATCGTGTACACACTTCACATCAGACCTCCAGGAGATGAAGATTTGGGTCTTAACAGGAAGGACCTCACAAATGTAACCACACAGCATAACCCAGAACCAATTTAATTGTACTAATTTCAGCTACAGAAGCAGTGCAGACAAAAAGCCCTTAGACAACTGTTACGCACATACTCACACCCACTCCACTAAATCTTTGTGAAAGACTGAAACCTGGTTTTAAAGTCAACAGCACACATTTCATAGCTGTGGGCAAGCCAGGACACATCCTGAATCTTTCAGTCTTTGCATCAAAAAAAACATTGCAAACTGAAATCTGTGTTGTGCCTCAGTACTGTAGGAAGTGTTGCTGCTCTGCATGTTTTATGGGGTAGGAGTCTGTTTGTTTTTCAAAGACAGCTCATGTGTATGTCAATCAGGTCAGAGGAACATGTGGCCTCTAACCCAGGGTTGTTGGCTTTCATTCCTGTAATTACTTATCAGAGACTATGAGAGAGTGCAAATAAGGGCTGAACATGCTTAAACAGAAAAAAATAGGGCATTAAAGAATGGATATGCTAAACTTCAGAGGTATTCACAAAAATGTTGGAAGGGACCTCAAAAGGTCATCTGGTCCAAACTTCCGCGCTCACACAGGACCACTCAGAACCAGTTGCCCAAGATCACATTCAGACAGCTTTCGAGGGCTCAAAATGTGGAGAATCTACAGCCTCTCTGGGCAACCTCTGCCAGTGTTTGGTCAACCTCACAGTAAAAAAAGTGTTTTCTGATGTCCAGAGGGAACCTCCTGTGTTTCAGTTTGTGCCTATTGCCTCTGGTCCTGTCACTGGCCACCACTGAAAAGAGCCTGTATCCATCATCTTTGCAGCCTCCTTTCACATATTTATGTATACAGATGACTTCTCTTCTGAGCCTTCTCATGGCTGAGAACAGCCTGAGCTCTCTCAGCCTTTTCTCACAGGAGAGATGCTCCAGTTCCTTCATCATCTTCACGTCCCTTCTCTGGACTCTCCGCAGTATCTCGCTACCTCTCTTCTACTGAGGAGCACAGACTGGACACAGGTTCTGTTATTAAGTAGGAGATTCTTGGTTTTGACTGGGAAATGAGATTGAAGGCAACAAGAGGGAATCTCTGTTCTCTGCCAGGCACAGATTTCCCATACCCTTCAGTCAGCTTAACCTCAGTTTCCCTTTCTCTACAACTGACCCAGCAATACCCACGCACTCCATAGGAGTGCTGGGAAATGTAAATATCTGTAAGTACTCATGCATCTTCCTTACCAGAAAGCTTCGATGAAGCATCATGAGTGGTTTGACAAAGTAAATAGTACTCAAGAAAACCCATGGTGGCAGCTGCTACACAGCTACCTGGCGGCTCTTGAAATACCACAGAAAGGGAAAGGAGTCAGAACTGAAAGGGAATGTTTTCAGCAGGGTCCCACAAGGATGAATCACTGCTTTTCATGTATTTATTGGTGCTATGAGGAAGGAAAAGTTTCCATCATACCACTGTTAGCTTTTGCAAGAGAAACAAACAGTGGAGCGGGGGAAAACATAAATGAGGAATGGTCACTGATAAAAAAAGACACCGATCTTCAGGAGACCAGGTAAAAGAAGCAGCACCCCTCTAAATACAGACACACATAAAATTGTACATCTGTTAGTAAAGAGAAATTGAAAGAAGATTTAATGACAAACACCAATACAGGGAATTTGTCTGTAGCATTAGACTCTTCAATTTCAGAAAATAAATCTATGAGAAGGCCCAAAATTACAAGAACTGCCAAACAACTCAAGGCAGAAGGTAGATTCATGTATTTTAACAGTTATGACCATGGCACTTTCAAAAGATGTCAGAAATTTTGAAACCTACTTTTTTGTTAAACTTTTTTTTTTAAAAAAATATATTCTATAGCCTCTTTTTATTAAATGTTAAACTAAATGGTCAGAATATTTGTCTCTTCATTTATTCAATAAAACACATTATTTCATACCAGAGTTAGAAAGAATCATTATAAGGGGCCTCCTATTCAAAACACAGTGTTCTGAAATGATGTATTGTAATATGGTCCAACGCTAGAAAAATATGACACCAATCACAGCTTCTTTTTCTAGAAAATGTTTAAAAGGGTTACGTAATGACTTGAACCAGTTTAGTCATAAGTCAGTACTGTGATGATTTCCTGGAAGCTTTGGGTTGCTCTCCCTTACCCTGACAATATACAGATGTGCTTCCTGTGCAGATTCAAAGAAAGTTTAATTATTCTCAAATTTCCCCTTTAATTCATGAGAAGGGAACAGAAAGCTAGCCAAGACCATCAAGATACTTTATGGTTTCTAAATAACCAAGCCAGGAGTTGCTGAAGTTTGAAGTCAAGGGTTTCAAATAAGGATGATCTTAAGCAGAGATGCCAGTAAAGCCCCATATGTTCATCTCTGGTAGGAAAAGAGGTGTTATGAAAGGATGGACAAAGAAAAGTTAACAAAGGCATGGCTGGCATTCAGATTGAACCCTACTTAAATTATATGCAGAGATATTACCTTTTAGAGAAAATATAAGATATTACTGACATTGATAACACAGATCCAAAGCTGCACAAGTCCCGGAAATGATAGGATCTTTGATACCTCCTGAAAGAGGGAACAGAAATCACAAATGGTCAACACCTGCTGCATTACTGATTTGGATTCTCTTCTTTTAAGCCTGTGGGCATAATTTGAAATTTCAGTTCCATTTGTACAAGACCAAAGTTTTCTGTCAAAGCACCATCTGTAACAATGAAATTCCCATTCAATTCCAATTTCTGACACAAACCAAATCAAACAAAATTTATACCAGCAAAACAGCTATATGAAAGAACAGAACTTCAAAATATCTAACTCTCTATTTATTGTGTCATATTTGTGTACATTTGTGTGCAAATTTATATATATAACTCTCCTCAGGGATGATTTGGAACAGTCACATCCTGTAAAAGCCCCAGTAAAAGCAAAAGAACAACAATCTGAGAAAGGCTGATGGGTCTGCATCCCCAGGGCACTGTCTCCAAAATCACTCAACTTGTTCTTTTGGGGGCAATTGGGACTGCATGAGTCAGTTCAGCAAGTGCAGGTGTGCTGGCCCCAGCACACACAGATGTCCATGTGGACTGTGCAATCAGACACAGGAGAGAAAAGCAGTTAGGAGAACGAAAAAGAAGTGTTTCTGATGTAAAAGAGCATCTCTGAAATGCTCCTTTTTATTTTCCTTTTTGCATTACACGATCTTTTGAAGGAAGGAAATGACTGGTGAGAGATCCAACAGTTTTGCATATATTCTTTCCAGGAGCATTCAGAACAGAATTGGATTCTCAGCCAGGTAACCAAAATAGGAATTAATATCTTACAAGGGAAGAAACTGAAGGGTTTTCAATGCTGAGACAAGCACACCACAAAGTGGTGCCTAAACACAGAGAAACCAGCAGAGAAATCTGCTCACATTCTTGCTTCACACTGCTCAGTTGTGGTAGAGAGGAAGGGAAGGTGGTGAAACACACGCTTGAGCCCACGCCAGAGCCACTGCACAACTCGTAACTACAGGTTGGAGCCAGGAAGAGATCTAACCAGTAAGGTCATGCTCAGCACTTCTCTCACCCCATTAAATATGAATTATTTGGGGCTGGTAAGCCAACAGAACTCTTTGGAATCTGCATTTTGTGCTGTCCTTTGGAAATTAAATTAAGAAATTGCATGCCTTTTTTATCACTGTGGTGGTGACCATCAACTAATATTCATATTAAGTACCCTCAAGGGAAGTTAAGCCTCCAGGTAGCAGAAGAGAGAAGCAACCTGCTGGTGAAGGCACCCTTCTTCGAAGTACAAGTTGAAAACCTTTCAGATGAAGGAGAAAACTGTGCCACTGTCTCCTGTGTCATGGAATACCTTGAACCCTACTTCTTTTCCCCAGGATGACTTTCATAGAAAAGAGATGCCGCAGGCATCTAACTTCAAAAGACAGTTCAACATGATGATCCTGCTCTGACACTTCTCTGATAGCCACAGAAAGTCACAGGCAGAGCCATCACGGCCTGGACTGGGACAGGACAAGTACTCCCAAGCTGCTTTGCTTGTCTACCTCCATCATAATCAATCAGTGAAACCACATCTGCCCATGACTTCTCTCCTACAGCTACCTGACATTAAATTGTTTCTGCAAGAGTTACAGTTGACTTGATCAAGCCAATTTATTGAGCTGTTACTACAGACAGTTAACATTTATGAACAACTTTGGATTAATTAGAGTGTATATAAATATTTTAAAACAGTGCATGCAGAAATAACTAGGAACAGGAATTAAAGCTGCCAAGATTTGCTTTGAGATATTTGCAGTCTTCCTCTGAAAGCATGGATGTGTGACCTCAGGCTTTACACCACACACGTAGTCATGTCTAATGAGTGAGATATCTTGTGGCTTTTGTCCAAAGTTGCTTAAGAGGTTTGAAACAACCACCATCCTCTGAGGAGCTGGATGAAGGGTTTGGTGTACTTGCCTTTTCTGGTCATTGAAAAGAACATTCAAGACTGAGCACAACCAGCTCTTCCACAGCATAAGTTGTCTATTAATAATTAACATTTGTGCCACACTCTACTGAGCCTTCAAGCCTTTTTCCCTGGTCACTGCACACACTGATAACAAAGGATAGAGTGGTGCAGTGATTAAAAACTTAGACTGGAGAGGCAAGGATACAGGAATGCAATCCGGCTTTTAAACAGCTTAACCCTGCTAAGGCCAGTATCTTTCTGCATGCTGAGTCCCTGAGATGTTGCTGCTGTTCCCTAATGCTTTGATTGCAGAGATAACCATTGATTTGTGATTTAAGGATGACCATTGCAACATCCCCTTCCTGAGCCTGCAGGCAGCCTGACGCTATTTTGGGGACGTTCAGCAGTGTATATTGTTGGTTTACCCTCCCTAAATGTGCCAGCATGAGAGTAGATTGAAAGCCTACTCATGACTTCCTGCACTAGTGTGCTTTACTGAAGGTCTCCTAATCAGATGGAAGGAAACAGGGTAGAAGTCAAGTCTGCAAGTTCACAAACTCAGGAGCTTTACAGTGAATTAGGGCTGAGCCTGTCTAAAACGTCATTGGTGCCAAAAGCAATAGGCTCGCTTCTTCCCACCTCGTTCCAGGAACTGCTTCTCACTGTCTCCAGCCAACTGGAATGCAAGTGGAGAACAAAAAAACCCAAGGAGATGGAGGATAGGATGGGATGTCTCCCACTTCCTAGTGTATGTCCACCACAAAGCTCACTTCTTCAGCAGAAAGATTTGCAGCTTTTGTCTAGGTTTTCATGGATTTTTCCGAGTTGGTTTTCTGCCAGATTAATGACAGCAGGAGTTCAGTGCAGTGGAAGCCACAACCATGTGAGATGGGCCAGAAGTTAGCACATAGACTTGCACTATCCCTTCTCGTTTGGCTGTATCCTTAAATGAGGGGAAAGAGGGAGGGTGAATAAAATACAAGAGATCCAAAGACGTAACAGTTCTCTTAAAATAATTTTCCTAAGTGCTAAACAGCAACAACAACAAAAATTAAAACATGAGAACCAATCTAATGACAAACTTCACAGTGCATTCCTTTAATCCCTGTAATAGAGAATGTAATACTTATTAGAAATTCTTTGCAGGGTTGAAGTCATAAACTCAGAGAAGAGTTAAAAAGGATAGCCTTACTTTTGGCTGTTTTGCTTTTTAGATGTTGCCATGTACTGGATGCTTAGAAAAAAAGGCAAGAGAGGTCTCCACAACTACAAGATGTAAAAGGAAATTGTCACTTTCTACTCTTAAGTGACAATTTTGTAAATTCTAGATGCGACAGTAACAATCAAAAAGTAAATTATGGAGGGGGGGAGTTGCTGGTGATGGGGAAAGGTTTGACACGGAGAGAGCTCTTCCCGATCAGTTACAGAGGTTTGGTCAGGAATTTAGTGTAGCTGCTATAATGCACTCCTACAGAGCAATACTAGCATCTAGTGGACACGAGGGAAATTTCCACATAGGACATTGCGGCTCTGCATTCCCCATTAGCAACAGACACAGAATTAAGGAGAAAATATAGCTTTATATTTACCCACCCACCTCATTTTTTTAAAAAAAAAATCTATGCATAAACGGACTTAAACAGCCCTAGTCAAATCTCACAGATACTCTGTCATATTTAAATGGGATGCTTTGCCATTTCTGCTGGCAAGAGAGGTAAATTAACCACCCATACACCAAAAAAACTTGCAACCCTCACAGCAGGCGGGGAGAGGATGACAAGTTGTAGGAAGGGAGAGCTTGGAGAAGATGCTAAAATCTGTTTGCACACACCCAGGTTCTGCACTGAAGTACCAAAATGAGCAGTTTCCCTAATTCCCAGTACATTATTTTATATAGGCAATATGCTGGTGCAGACAAATCCATCTGTGAATATTCTTTAAGCAAGGGAAAACGTATTTTGCAGAGAGGTTGGATCATTCTTTGGTAAGGAGAGAAGAAAGCAGCAACTGAACTGTACACTCACCGTCTTCCTAAAAGGGAGTCAACTTAATTAATTGCTGTATTATAGTATAGTCTGAAACCTTGGAAACAAGGTGAACTTTATTTCTCCTTTCATTCAGAGTCAACAGTTTGCAATGGGAAAGGCACCGTCCACCTGCCCCAGCTGCATGTTGAAGCCTCATCTCTGATGAGAGGAGATGGAAAAATATCAGCTCTTGTAGAGGAAATATCTGAAAATTATCACTTTAAACAGAAAGTTAAGAAATGGATATTGGAAAATGTAGCATTTTAGAAAGCCAAAATGTGAAATGCGAAACCCTTTGAGTTTGATATTTTGGTTAATTTTTATTATTATTGTTGTTGTTATTATTTTCTGAAAGTGAGTTTCTTTTGTTGAAAGGACACTTAGGGGTTTTTTTCTTTGGAGGAGATAACTTTTATAATCAGAGTCAGTTTCTATTAAAACTCAACAATGCTCAACAATGATCTTGGCTGTACAATATAACCTTAGTCTTTCTGAAGAGGAAGAACAACTTCCAATTGCCTGCAAACAAACAGATTTTGCTGGATCTGTTACTTTGTTTGACTGTCACTGTGCTAGAAGACATCCAATACAAACTTTGGGAGATGACCTTCTCCTTCATGACTTTCTTCTTTTCCTACACATTTACTAGAACTAGGAGCCCACTTTTTGCCCTATGGCTCCCTTTGGAGAACCATCAACCAGATGTTTCAGATTCATAAATGCTTCAGTAGCAAATCCTCCCAGGACTCTCTTCTCAAGCAGAATCCAACCAATTCTTACCTCTTCCTTAACAGAAAGCCTACCTAAACATGTAACTTTTATCACAACTTCTGCCCAGGGAGGACCATATCTCCCCTGAAATCCAGTTGCCCCAGCCCTTTTGCTTCACCTTGTCTTTATTTTTAAAGGGAATTTCTACAGCTGGACTTGCAGATTCCTTGTTGAAAGTGATGCAATAGCAATCAGCTGGAATGAAACACAGTCCACCTAAAAGAATTTCATTCAGTCCAGCTAAAATATTTTCCACTATCTATTCTCTATCCTTCCCCGGTTGCTGAAAAATACATATTCGTTATCATGAATATTCATATGTAGCTTAATTTTAAAGCCCTTACTATCAAATAGCTTTAGCAGATAGGCTCAATCAAGATGTGAAGGCATTGGGATCTGTTTCTTCTGGGTCTTTCAGCACTCTTCGTACACACTGAAGAGACAACCACCCACTACAGAGGTCTGATTACTCAAACTGTCATAAAGCTCGGTGCTTTTTTATTTTGCCTTCCAATTTTGTCCTTTACAGTCAAGTAGCTTCCTGTTAGTTGACCTGGATGACAGTCTTCACTAGGTTCTCCTAGGTGTTTCAGCCTAACTAGGTTTATAATCACCTTCTTCCAGAGGAATGGGTTGCAAATACTAACACTTTCAAGCATAATTTCTTTTAACTTTCACTATTAACTATTAGTAGTGCCATACTTAATTTTAACAAATCAGTTGTACCACTTTTTTCTGGTTTTTTTGGAAGATCACAAGAAGGCCCTTTATCCATCATACATATTGTTGCATCCAGAATTTACAACAGCCTTCAAGGGCAGACAACCCTACCAACAACCCAACTTATGCAAGCCCAAGGAACACACCTGATACACAAGGGCCAGAATTTATTGATAGTCTAATTAAAGTCTTGACAGTCTCATCCAAGAATTATTATCAATCCAGTTTCAATTATATGAACATTTATAGTCCGAAGCATCCAATTATAACACCTCTTTTGCAATGATGATATAATTAAAATCCATACATGCAAAACTCTCTCACAGCTACCCCTTTCTCCAGTGTTATGCCCATCCTTTGCTGAATTTTATTGTAACAGCAGCATCCTCCTCCTCCACTCCTCATCAGGAGAATAATAACACTGATAATGGGATTTCTTCCTCTTTGCTCAATTCTGAATGGGTTATTTTTATGACTTCCCTAATGGTTTGCTTACTTGCTCTCTCCTCATTGGTGCATAAATTCCATGTTATATCAAGTTTTACTGTATATAGCAGGGTTACTGTATGTTGGATATTTGTTCTCAGTTCCCTTTGTTATACCAACATTCAGCTTTATGTATTGTCCTTGGTTACATCCTTTAAGGACCAGTAACAACCATTCATGGTATGTGTTCACAAGTAGTTACCACTCTATGCCCTGTGCTCTCAAGGACTCTGTCACATCTCATGCTTGTATTTTGGGGGCCGTCTGCTGTAATCTTCTATTTTATTGTGTGCTAGTAAGTTACCAGCACAAGCTGCTTGCACATACGCCCCTATTCCAAGGTCACTGAATGGTGGATTCTAAAAATAATGGTCCATCAGAAGCTACACCTACACCTAAACACATGCAGACACCCTGCTCTGGTAACCACATAGTAACAATACAGTAATACCTACAGTGATTTCATGGTATACTGTCAAGAGTGCCCTACAACATATCGGGCTCTCACTTTACTTAGAGAGTGCGTATCAGGAAGCTTCCTTCCTGCTGGTACCTCCTCATGAAGAACTAGAAGGAAAGCCACAACCTGTACAGAAAATACCACATTTCTCTTATTTACACATGAAACAGCATCTCTGAATTACTCTGCTTCCAGCAGATCTGGTTATTTAGTCTCTTTCAATCTTTTGGTAATTTAAGACTTCCTTTCTCCTCACTCCAGACCCTTCTCCGAACCTCCCTGCCAAATGTAATTAACGGTTACTTGAAATGGTATTTAAACCTAAAAAACTAATAACACAGCTCAACTTCTCTGGACAAGATTTTACAGGACCATCTGATTTTGGTTCATTTATGCAACTTCCGGAATGTTCGTTATCGCTTACTTCTTCTTTTGCTCTAGCTGCTTCTGCAAAGTTTCCAGCTGTGATGAAGAAAGCATCCATAAGGACTGGTACAAGCTCTATACATTTTTTCACATGATTACAGGTTTCTAGCAGCTTCTCCTGAAGACCTATGGTGGTCTTACTCTTAAATACATCAAGAATTATGAACTGATTTTCCCACCAATGGTGGGATTTGTTGCTTCTTTGTAGGTTCTTATTGTTGGAAAAGTCAGACCACTTCACTTTGACTCCTCCACCAGCTCACAACACATCAGATGTTTTCCCCTTCCCCCTACTCTCTTCATTTCATCCCTGAAAATACATTAGACTAGTGCTGAGTAAGTGATTACTATTTATTTTTTTTAATTTCCCAGAGGTAAGAAAAACCTCATTAAGTTCACCACAAAAGTTTTGCCACTGGGAATAATCTGGAAGTGGCATTCAGAAATAGAACTCAGCTCTGCCAGCCCGCAGGGTCCTGTGAGACAGATGGGCTCCATCTTGATGTAACCCAAGTAGGGGTGCCCAGGGACCCACGGGACAAACATGCTGGGCCTGGAGAATCCCTGAGGATTGTGCTACTGAAAGAGAGAGGTCAATGACACCACTGGGGTTAAAAACAACCTGGAGTGACAGACACCGGGAAGAGTCTGCGCGCTTTTTCAGTTCACACACAAAAAAATAAAATTGCATGCCACAGTGTGCTAACCAAGCAAATTGCAAGTGAATATATTCCTGCAGAGTTTCTCCACCACTCCATCCACTGGGAAAGTAATAAAGCTTTATATCAGCTTGGAGGCAGCCTCGGGTACTTCATGCAAACCAGGACCTGACTAACAATACAGCCTTGAAAGTTAAATTCCCAAACACTCCAGTTTAGGACCATCGGACTTAATAGTCAGGGTTCTTCAGCTATAATGCTGAGCAACCCTGAGGGACAACAGTATGTCACATGTTACTCCCTTAGCTTTAAAGATAGATATGATATCTAGAAGAAGATAAATTCTCTTTTACTATAACACCAGTTTGGCACCATAAATGTGCAAATGGGAATTTATCTGACAGCATCTATATCCCAGTATTCAGACCCCAAAGTGACACATTTGCATCATTCCTATCTTGATGTTTCAGACTCATTATCAATAAAAGAGAAATTTCTTAAGAATAATCCAATTCACTTGGACTACCAATTGACTGTTTCAATGATAATCTATATTTTCTCATTTATTGTCCGCATTAAAATAATGACCCATGGCCAAAACAGGTTGAAATTAGGAAGGGAAATTCATAGCATTTTCAGAGTGTTTTGTACACACAAACATTGACTTCTTGGGATGCTTATAGCAGCATTCTTTCAAAATTTGACTTTGCGAGATCAGACCAAAGCATTGACCAGTTAAAAGGCCTTAGGGCCATTTTCAGTTTCCCCTCAGCTATCCCTCAGGGGAAAAACAAGTGGATTTCAGTCTGTATTAGGCCCAGGATATGTACCCAGCCTTTCAAAATCCCACATTAGCTAATTTCCACACCCTGTGCCTTGACTCTCCTTTCCTCAACATGGCCAAGATATATTTGTTAAATTTACCTGGAATTTCTAATTCAAACGAATTTTTTTTGCATTCGCATAGCTTCTTAATCTCCAGTTTAAACAATTATAATGGGTGATTTTATTTCAGCTTGCTCCCATATTCCTACCAAAAAGGAAAAATCAAGTTCTTGGAAACAAGATGCTGCAGCGTTAGGAGCCGTAAGAGTATCTGAGTGGACAGATAGAGTGGTACCTCTGAGCCTCCCAGCTTTTGCACATACCAGCCAGCCAAGGAGAACATGGGTCCCTGAGATACCACATGGAAAAGAGTTAATGCCACTTGCCTAAGGCCATCCTAAGGGACAACCCATAGGATAATGTGGCTGAACAGGCTGGCTCACCATGGACGTTTCACAGTGATACAAACCCTGTGCTGTCGTCGCTATCTGACTCAGATTGCACAAATACAGAAATTGCATTTACCAAGGTGAGTAATGATCCCTGCAAGCTCCTTTCTCCTGATGGAAAGTAGTCTGTAATTGATGCCTCAAAATTCAACTCCAAGCATAATCCATTCAGAATGATTTTACTTTTATGGAACAAATCTGGTCCCTTGAATGACTGGGGCAGCGGAAAACAGTGAGTTAGAGAATATTTTTGTAGAGCTGACAGTCATCATTACACACCTGAAAATAAAGCCCATTATTTGGTTGGGAAGGGGACAGGGGACACACAGATCATCCCATTTTCATCTTAGGAAAAACGAATAATTAAAAAATAATCAAACCCTGGCACTTCATTCCCCAGTGTTTTGCTGCTGCTGTACTGGTGTTGCTCTCCTAGTTAATTCAAGCTGTAACGAGACTAAATGATCGACCGGTCAGAGTTGCACTGATTTCCAATTCTTGTCGTTCCTAATGATCTCACTGACTCTGGACATAACTGAGCAGAGTTCTGCTAAATGCCTTCTGAAAGGGGGAAAAAAACATAAAAAGTAATGTTGTCACTGCAAGCTGTGCCAAGAGGAAAGCATCCACTTACTGAATCTTCTCCAGAGCACGCAAACAACAGTTTGCTGCTCCTGAATAACAACCACCACGAAATCCCAGGTTGCCTCTGCAAACAAACTCCTGCAGTTTGCTGCCCACCTTCCGAGCGTGCAGGGTGCAGTGTGTGACCTCTCCGACCACAGGGCGTAGGTACCTTGCGATGAAAGCCAGCCGTAGGTTTGAAAGAACTGTCACTTCTGGTTGTAAAATCCAGGGCTGTTCTCAGACATGATGGATGCTCAAGTCATACCTGTGAGAGGAATGAAGACTGTGTGGGTCGAGTGGGGAAACACTGAAACTAGATTTGCCCTGGTGCAGCTACACCCCATTGCTTTTTGCTTTGCCTTCACAACCTGTACTTCCCAGCCCACCCTTTAAAGATTTGTAGGCCTTCCTTCACCCCTTTAAACCTTTTTTTTATTGATTCTTTAATACCTGATTCAGATAGGCTAATAGGAAGGAATATCCTCGTGCTTTTCTAAACCATCCCACAGCCCTATAAACTCACGATGTTATTAGTTGCACTGTTCTCTCTCTACCTCCTGGCAATTAATGTTGTTTCCCCCAGCCAGAACCAAACTGCAAATAAAGAGGAACATAAAAATGTCAAAGTCCCATACATTACAAAACACAGAGGTTGTCACCCCTTGTTGCTGGAATTTACAGACTGCTTTTTAGTTTTATCATTTTATCTCCCTTTAATGGCAAAATCAGTTAATCCTGGGTGGCATCATAAAACTTGCAAACAGAGGCAGATCATAAGTCAGCAAGCCATTACTAGAGCTTTGCGACACAAATCCCCATTGTAAAAAGCAGCAGCAGTTAACTCCTTCCATTTCTGCTCCTCTTTCAAGGACTTGAGGCAGACTACAAAACTGCTATTTATCTAATTAGCACCTCTAATCGTGCTGCAATTCTTGCCCTTTAAAGGTAGAAAGTGGCCCGAAGGCACAAGTCCCTTAATTAGTCAAGTAAAGTACATTTAGTTTGAGAGCAGGGAGGTGAACCTGCTTGATGAGAAGGCTCAAAGGATGATGACACTGAAGGACTCAGATGCTTAGAGTGCTTAGATACTGCAGGTGCAGGGCAGAAAGTTAATTTTAAGCTAAAATACTCACCCCTGGTTATGCAGACCTCCTTCATTTACAATTCCTCAGGTAACACCCCAAGATTCACTCAAGCACTCAACATTAAGGAACTGAGGAATGAGATTTCCATCCAAATGTTAACGCAGGATCCCAAGGGCAAACCATCACCATCTGCTCAGCCTTCTCTCTGCATGCCACTGGGAGCTCGCAAACCGTCCTGTAAAACCCTCCAACACTTAGCTATGCTGGGAAAGTCTGCTTTCCTGAGGACAATAACAAAGGAACTGAAATGCACTGTCTTAATCAATTATTGAAACTTTAATCAGTTATGTAAGAGTTTGGAGGAATGAAAAGAAAGGCAACAGAGAGCTGCACCTGTGCTTCTGTGAGCTCATCCTTTGATGTTTTCACATCAGACTGCTTCCTCCCTGTAGGGTATTGTGGGTTTCTTTAAAAAAATGTGGCACAGACTGGTCTTAGGGACTAAAAACCCCATAAAAACAACAACAACAACAAAAAAACAAAACACCCCAAAAAAATCCCAACCAGAAAAACCTGACTTGATCAGGAATATTAGATATTGTTTCTGCTCACAGACTTGTGGTTTACAAAGGCGGTTTTGGACTTGCATTCAGAGATCCAGATTTTTCTTGTTTCCTTGATGTGGTGTTGCTGAACTTCCAGCTGATGCTGCAGAGGTGTTTCAAATGAGCAGCTGCCACTCACATTCATAGGTCTTCTCACTAATGAGCAGGACCCCAGGGTAGAGCCCATCCCTCAGCCTCACATACAACACCAAACCTGATCACACGCCCCATATTTCAGCATCATCTAGAGAGGATCAAGAGCAGGATACGGGAAATTCTTTGGAAGCACACAACTATGGTCCAGCTCTCACTAACACCAGCAAGTTTTGCCTGACAGCCTTTGCAGGACACAGATGCTGTAGAGCACTGCTGTGGTATTGCTCTGCTTTGAACCAAATAGTGCATTATGTGTGGTTCTCATTTGAATTACATGTATTTCAATATTGCTTTATTGAAAGCCCAGTGTGGAATGAATAGAGGAGGTTGAGGACGAGACCTTCACAAGCCCAGCAGAAGGGATGATCCATCCCCAGCAACCAAGAGGTGGCGCCCAGAAACCAGCAGATGTTGGCTTGAGACCGGGTGTGAGGTGGGGACACTGCCCCGCAGGATGCTGCTCGGGTAAGGGTTAACAAGGCAGGCGAAAAACAAATATCAGAACCTGGTAGATTTTTTTTGTAACTATAAATAAGAGGAACAGCCCTTTCCAGCCTCGATTTGGCAGCTTTCCCAACTCCTCAGCCTCCAAGCACCTACACCTCAGGTGCTGCAGCCTCGCATCACCCAAAGAAGCGTTTTTGCTGATTGACTTGTTCCAGACAGACCCTTGGCTGCTTCTACTGGCCCCAGCTTTAGTTTTAGACACCCCTTAGAAGAACATGTGAACACAGTAAATGCTAAATTCCACAGTAAATATTCCTGCAGGTTTTCCAGTCCCTTTTCCAGTTTCATTCAGCTGAAATTTCTCAGGTTTAATGTTAGAAGTGAGTATCCAATATTCACATTTTAGGCACAAACTAAGAGAGATTCAAAGAGTTTGACTACGCTGCCCTGGAGTTTTGGATACTCTTGATATCTTTATCACAAGTCTTGTATTTCTACACCATGGCATTGCAATATGGACATGGTTGGGTAAAATACATTTACATCTAGTCCAGTTCAGAGACAAACAGCCAACAAGAGCATTCAATGATAAAATAAAATAAGATACACAAAATACCTTGGCAAAAAGAAAGACCTTTCAAGGTAATGTTAGAAAATAAAGTTCAACAATTAGAAATCACACTCGTTGCTTCAGTATATTCCCAGATGGAGAAAAATTAGCCTTCTAGTGTAGAAATTAATAAAGTTAAACAAACCAATGTGCAAGTCTATCACTTCTTGTTGTTTCATGCTATGAACATGAGCTGATGATCAGCAATACACTCAAAAAGAAAAAGATAAGAGAATGGAGGGAGGATGTGGTTAAAATTTGTCTATGAAATTCACTGTCAAGAGATTTCACTGAGGCCAAGACATTATAAGCATTTTTAAAAAGTATGTTTATACAAATAAATCAAACATTCACAGGATTTTGAGGGATTGATAAGCTAGTACTTCAGAGTACTCACTAAGATTTTAAAAAGAACTGGAGCAATATATTCAGCATGGGGATGAAATTTATGCTGTGTTAAATTGACTGGTGAACCACAAGAAGCAGCTCTTCCTCTTATGGGTTGACTTTTCTGCAGCCACTTGTATTAAAGCTTTTCTGAAAACAAATGAAGGACTCACCAAACTTAACCCCAATTAGCAGCAAAGAAAGCATCCTCTGAATCCACTTCATGGTTTTATCAAGGGAAAGGAGCTGAAGCTATCTTGTAACAACTTTATTAAATGGTGTTTGTCTAGATTCATAGCAGTCTTCCTCATAGCCGCTGCTTGCCAATATTTAAATGTGCATTTGAGAAAACTCTCAGATTCCATTCTGTGCTGAACCCAATGGACCCTCTCCCGTCTCTTGAAATAGAAAAAGAGCTCTGGAGGCTTCACGCTGCAGGCTTCACACTGTATACACCTGCTTTAAAGCCATGTTCCATCTGGAGTGCCATAAGTGTTTTAATTAAACTATTTTCATGGCATAATAGCAAGAGAAAACAGCAATAAAGTCAAACACAACCACACAGTCTTCTTACCTTTACACATAATCCCTGCGAAGCCTACGGATCGTTTTTTACCCTGTAGCTTAGGTTTTTTCTCTGTCTGCGTGGAGTACAATTTTTTTCTTCTTTTCCCCCTTCAATTGCTCTCCAGCTAACAGCAGGACGACAACAGATTCAAAAGCCATTTAGCACAACAGGCAACCTTCATGGGACGACAGTAAAAACCAACATGGATCTAAGCAGCTACTTTGCCAGTGAGGTGCTGATTTAACTGGAAATTCAGCAAACAGGAGAATATATTTATTCTCCCCACAAAGCTTAACAATACTGTTGAATTATTTCACTTAAAAAGGGAGTCTTTTGTGCATATATTAACACAGCAAAAGCCTATTATATCCTTACATTCCTTATAGCATAGTTTTTTTGACATGTCTAAATTCACCTCCAGCTGCCTTTGCAATTTGCTTGATTTGCTTACTAACAACAATCAGCTGAAAACTCTACTGGTTTTTTGTGCTTTCTACGTTTTTCTCCTAAGCATAAATTACTTTAGAAGAGCACTCTCTGTCTTTACTATGAGATTTTTCAAGCACAGGACAATTAAAACCTCTTATCCAACGTGGTGCGTGCTCTGTATTTATTGACACCATTTACCGTGAGTGCCATGCAGGGTAACAGACAAACAGATTTCTTCAAAATACTTACAAAAATTACACTGGAATTTAAACACTTCACCTACCAGAATGAAAAGGCTTTGCAGTGCTTGGAGTGGGGTATTTTCCCCCCTGTTTTACTGGGTCTGCCTTAACTTTTTTATCATTCTGATTTAGATGACAGTATGCAGAGGACAACTGAACATTTTTGGAAGAGTCAACTGGACAGACTTTCAAGTGACTCATGTAGTATGGCTGAATCATTTTGCTTAAGAGGACAAGAAGCAAAATTTGAGCACCGCTGCAAACACAGGGTGTAACAGAACTTATACAGGAGAACCAGTGAAAAAATGTTGGACTCCCATGCCAGTAGATAGATTTTGTGTGCTCATGATGGACTAACCCAGTTACGGTTTTTTATATGGCACGAGTAGCATTTGCATTAGCACCAGTCACCTCTTGCAACCTGAAAGAGGGAAGGTTTTTGGGCTCAGCTCAGCACTAAAGCAGCAGCTCTCAGCTCATGAGATGGTGGACAAAGCCCCAGACCCACTGTGCATGTGGCCCTACTGCTCTCTTGCTCCATCCTCAACAGTGATGACACATGATGAACCACTACCATCACCACCACTCAAAGGAATGCAGCGACTTCTCTACCAATCAGGATCATCTCCAGCTCCCCCTGAAACAACCCCATTTCTGCAGCCAGATGCCAACCAACCAATGCTTAGCGATGGGAGGACCTGTTCTCAGCTGGAAGCGGGCTTCTCTTGAGAGTCACATACCCAGCCAGGCCCATGCAAGCAACCAACTCCTGCAGAAACGCTACTTGGTTTCCCCTCTACAGGGCAGGATCAGACTTTTAACTTGTAAATTTGTATTTACAACCATTTTAGACCGTACACTTTTTAGACACTTTCACTACACTAACAACAGTAAGCCGTGCAGGTGAACTAGCCCCATATTCAACACAAGGGCCTGTAGAAGCTTAATATGTTGTTATTCCTTCCATGGTCATCACTGTGGTTAAGTGCTTGCAGAACCTTAAACACATGTGTTTTCAGCACTATGCCTTACTCTCAACTGCTGATTAGTTCCAACTTTTACCAAGTAACATTATATGGAACTAAGACCTTCTAGAAATAGAATTTTAAATTAAACTATTTGCACTGACAAAATTTTCTCTGGAATCTTTTCTCTTTTTACATCAAATTAAAATATCCTATATTAATTAAAAAAAAAGAAACTGTTAAAGTCATTTTTAAAGTTTCTCATCCGTACAAAATTCATGACTTTTGGCAATATTTCTAGTAGTTTTCACACAATTCTGAAATTTAAATACTGAAACAACTCTCATTATGGACCTATTTGATGAATTCCAAAACAAAGTTAGCTATCAACTGGATACAGGTTGTTTTGGGTTAAGAAAATAGAAACTGGTAAACTGTCCTTAAGAAGAAATCCAGAGAAATACGAGCTAAAGTTTGACACAAGATTTTAGCTGCTTTCCAGTCTCGTGATTTTCTAATTCGTTGTCAGGAAGAGAAAATAAACAGATATAGCTACTGCAAGACAACCTGTGGAATAATCACAGCCTTAGTTGCATGGGTAAATATTAACTAAGAAGGAACTAAAAGTTTGTTTAGTTCTGGGTTGGACTTAAAACAATGCTTTACACATCTGGGAAAAATGTAACAGCTAATTGTTATTCCTCTTTGGCTGAAGAAGCGGGGAGTTTGAAGGCATTACTAGCCAGCAGCTAGAAAAAAACGGCAGGATGACTTCCATTTGTCTGTTGATGGGCCTCCAGCTCTCTACATGTGGGGAAGGCATGCTGAAATTTACTCTCCTCTGCTTAGCCACACTCCGTTCCACTTGCTGTTCCCCCATCCCTGCGTCTCTGTGAGTCTCCTCGCTATGAAATTCTGATAAAGTACGTATTTAATCGGGGATTTGCACATGCTGCCCGCAAGATGCACAAAGCCCCAGAGGCCACTAGGTGTCATGTTCAACCCTCAGAGCCTTCACAGGATCAGAAGCAGGGGAAGATAAAGATGGGAGAAAACGGCAAGCACGTTTAGGAATTTTTGCTGCTGGAAAAAAAAAGTGTTTGAGATCAAACCTGCCATTATTACCAGTTCATGTCAATAATCTACACTACATCTGAATCAAGGTCTTTTTCTTTTTAACCATCTAACCAACAGATTTTATGAATGAAGGTACAGAACGGCAGTGACAGCAGTTGGAGTTGCAGCAAGCTACAGTGGAGCACACCCAGAGGACATCGCCCAAGGTACAACCCAAAGCCCACAAAAAGTCAACGGTTCCTACACCATCTGGTATGAAATCCAACAGATTTTGAATGTTATGTTAGATCTTTTGCTTCTAAAGAACAACTGCTATGAATGTATGTATGTAGGTACATATAGGATTCTTAAGTATCAAAATTAAGTCCAGCTAGAGCATCATTTTCTTTCTTGCCTACTCAATCAGAGCAATACATAAAAATATATTAGCAATCTATATATCAAGTCTTTACAGCTGAAAATAATTAAAGGCGAGAAAAGCACTAAGGCACAGAGCAAAATATTAGTGACCCTTTGACAGAAGCCCGGTTCCCCATGAATTTACTTTCCATTCCTTATTCACAACAGTGACTGATCACAGAGGTTGACTCACTTGGTGCAAGGATGTCCTACATTTTCTTCACTTTTTAATGCCTGTGGCTGAAATTCACCCTGTATTACTATCAAATCATTTGTAACATGACAGTGGTAGTTCATTAGATGTAGACATGAGCAGAAAGCCCAGAGGACACAACTGTCTTTCAGCAGCCCACATATACAACAAGAGCCTAAGACACGTGTACACCAATGGCCCCGTGGAGGAGATGCACAAGAATCACGTGCTGTGTTTACCAACAACACGGTCAAGGCCACTCTCCTGAGTGGACACTGATTCATAGCAATTCCTACTAGATAAGAAAAAGGGTCAGCAGCTCGTCCTTGATTTATCAGTGCCACAAAAACTTGGAAATCTGAATTTTTACTACTTTAGGAAGAGATGCTTATTTTCTTTTTATTTTTTACACACAGTTGTTCTTGTTCGTAACAAATTATGAACTGGAAAGGATTTTTGTAGCCACAGACCTCTATGAAGCAGGTGTACTGATGTATAAATTATGTAGCAAATAGCCATAGTTTAACTAACTAGCCTAACAGCCTCAAAGAGCATCTACAAGTAGAACAAATGGGAGTAAGCTCAGAGGTTCAGCACATGGAGGCATTGACAGGATCTTCTCTGTGTTTTCCTTAAACTTAACCATGGAACTGACAAACGCAACGCTGTTGAACAATTCATTCATGAATGTCTCGTAGCCATAGCCGTAATTCTACTGAAAAAAAAGAGTAGATTTACAATTATTTTTACAGCGATACCACTAATAGTTAGGAAATATTTAGGCATAGGATTGCTGAAAAAAGGATTATGATAGACTGGCAGATACACCCTCCATAAAAGAAGACTGAAACGTGTTCAGTTTTACACAGAAATCATTTCTATTCAAAGGTTAATTAGCTTTTATTTGCAACTCGATGGACTGATTCTGTGGTAGCCTGTCCTTGAGTCACAGGAAGGACTGGTTTGGGTACAACAGGCTATGTCCTCCTCACCTGATGGGTGATCCGATGGCTCAGAGGCACAGTGTTAATGTCCTGCAAGAAGTGTGTTTGTGCATCCAGGAGAAACCTCAGTCGTTAAATCCCCATTTACTGAGCTCCTATATCACAGCATTTAGCACCTTCTTCTACCTGGGGAAGGGCTTTATCACCTCTGTGAGGCTTGATCTTGCCCAGGCTTTCTGGGGAGCAGCACATTGCCCCCCACAACTGTTCTAACCACACTGGATTATAGCGCTTTGTTAGAAACCATCAGCCCACAGCAGTGAGGGTGGGGTGGTGGTAATGCAAACACCGAAGGAGCCAAACCTAGAGTTAAGGAGTCACTTGAGCACTGTTTCTTCCTTCTATTGGGAGAAAAAGGCTGGATTTTTAAATTATTTTTAGTTTTCCTAAAGAATCTGTGTTTACTTAGAAGGCGAAAGAGCATCACTTGGGCATTACCTGTAGATTCATGAGACAAAAGTTTTGTGTTTTGCAAGAGCTTTTCTCAGTGTCCTGCTACACAGGGAACTAGGAAAATATTAGTAAAGGCTGTTTCCCACTGTGATTGTTTGCCACCAGAAAGCTGTGATGCAGTTGCATCCATTAAGTCAACGCATTTTTGCTAAGTGCATCTTACAACATCACGGGTAATTATGAAAAGACATTTCCATGAAGTTGAATTTTTCAATCTGACATTTATTACATTACACAACATAGCAGCAAAGCTGGCTTTCATCACGCTCTAGAACACCAATGTTGAAACTTGGCATTCAAGTGAAACACTAAAATTTTACCGAAGTGAGTTTCTTAGAAGTGGCTCAGCTACAGAGCTCTGATGGCTCATTCCGATTTGAAATGAAACCAAGTTGAAAACGGCAAATTCTCTTCAGGTCTACACACAGGGTTCAGATTATCAGCTTTTTTTTTGTGCACGGTTCCCATATTTTTCCAACTTAGTTGCCACTGTGTAGTTTTGAACAAAGAGCTTTGGCCTCACTCTTCCAGCCACTTGCACGGAAGGAGCCACTGGGTTTACAGCATTTTTGTGTTCCCCTCCTCCTGTTGAATTCGGCTTAAGAAATAAACCCGTGCTTGGTGCATGCTGTTTAGATGATGCATGGGCTCCCTGTTGGTAAGATTAGAGCAGCCAGTGAATGAAGGGAACCCACTGACTGTCCCTTGTGCTATCTGGCAACCTTCACGTATCCAGAACTGGATAATCTTTAAGTTCCCTTCCAATCCAAACCATTCTATGACTCTATGTTAAAAGGCTGCAGAACAAAGCACCCTGCTCCTGGGCTTGTTTTATTCCAATCAGCTCCACCACCTTTAGCTGATATGTTTTTTCCTCTGTCTATCAGCCATGCCATCAGTCCAGTTCTCTCCTGCTAAATTCTTTCAATTCAGCGCACCAAAATCTTCTTTAAAAACAGCATTAAATAAAAAGGAAAAAAAAGAAGACACTGACTAAAGACTGTTTATCTCCTGGGTTATGCTGCCTCAGAACAGCATTGGTCTGACGAAAGGGAACTCATAGGCAAGAGAAAGAATGGCTGGGTTTGGTGTAAAACAGCTGTAGATTAAAGTCTGTGCCTTTGATTTCCGTTCAAATTGATTGGAATCTGGGTAATATTTAATATCATCTATTTAGCATTATTTATAAGAAAAACATCTACACCGAAGTGTCATAAGAAAAACATCTACATCAAAGTGTCTGCTGTATGAAACACTTTCAGCCTTCACAACAGAGGCTTTCTGCCTTGGTTAGGGCGTAAAGCAGATACCAGACAAATCAGTACCGCTGTGGTTTTACCTCCTTCTCATGACCTCCCAGTTTATTCATTTTATTAAACCTGAAAGTGCTCTTTCATCACATTTTGCTGCCCACATCAGGACATTTACATGCAAAAAGACAAACCTTGATCTCATCACTCTGCTACCTTTGAACTAAACATCAGGGCAAGGATCCCTTTTACTTTTAAAGTTTCCTTCAGCTGGAAACATGTGCTGGCCCACAGGGATGAGGAGAAAAGCAGGTTGGGAGCTCAGTGCTCCTGAGCAACCACAGTTCACAAGCTAAATATAAATTTTAAACATATATATTTAACTCTATAAATATGCATCAGTGTTCTCCATCTAGAAAATTCTGTTTCTTAGACTCATAGAACCACACAATCATTAAGGTTGGAAAACACCTCGAAGTTCATCCAGTCCAACACCACTGAACGCCAGGCTCCAGGTGGGGTCTCACAAGAGCAGAGGGAGAGAATCCCCTCACTCATCCTGCTGGTCACACTGCTTTGGATGCAGCCTCCTAATTACAGGCATCTCACTAATCTCAGTGTTATTTCCACATCTTATTTCAGAAATGCTATGGAAGAGTGACAAGGAAAAGAGAGCATAGAAGTTCCTCTTTGAGAACTCAGAACATTCAACACTGGTGAACAGCTTCTGCATCTCCACCTGCCGAGACCCCTGGCTGCACAATTCCCACACCACGCATGCTGTTGGCACACCATTGGCCCAGGGTCACCAACCCTTGCTGGCAAACACCACTCCCTTGGCATCGCACATCACGCCAAAGAAGAAACAGTTACGGTTCAAAAAGAAAATACTAATAAAAGAAGAAAAAGGAAGTGAGCAATAAAGACACCGTGAAGATTTCAGATGCCAAGTAATTATCTCATTCATTTTCCAACAAGCCCGTGTCCCACACTGCCAGAAAAAAAAAAAGAGAAAGAAAAGGCACATGGGCATGCAAAACCAGCAAAAGGTCTATGGTTCAGTGGGTTATTGAAACCTGCTCTAAAGCTGCTTGAAGAAATTTCTCCACCTAAAAATGGGGATGGGGTGGGAGGAAAGTAGCTTTAAGCAAGATGTTCAAAGAGTTAACCAGCATTACTAAATTTTGGACTTCTGCAAGGTCAAAGAAGCACCAGTTCAAAATGGGAAGAGGTTACTGGAGGCAAAACTACTTAATTGGTGTTTTCCAACAGCTTTATTAGGCAAAGGGGAAAACGTTAAATCCTGCACAGGCTATTGGACTATTCGTTCCTCCCAGCCTCAATTGTCAGCTGTGAGTGCTGCAATGGGACAGCCAAACTCTGGAGACTGCCCAGGGCACGCGTTCCACTTCAGCACCAATGGGGTTTGTCACCCACTGATTCAGACCTCGTCTCAGTTTCTGCTCCCACCGCGGTCGCACATCCTGCAATGGCATCCGTGGGCAAACAAGGTCACAGCTCTTCCATGGCCATCCAGCCATCACCTGCAGCAACCTGGGCGAAAGCAAGAGCCCTGGGGCTACAGACAGGCAGAAGGACTTCCACACCCGCATGCGGCAGCACGCAGATAACATCTCAGCCATCCGGGCTGTGCCTATTCCCGTTGATAACTCACACCAATTAGTGTCATAAACAGTATTTGACTGCAACACAAAAAAGTCCTGCAGCAAATCCCTGGGGTTTAGCAAAACAGGAGCAGGAGGAGGGATTTCTACTAAATCCACACCTGGAAAGTATCAGTGTTTCTGTTTCCCAAACACACTAGCAAAATACTTGCCTTGATTTCTTTTAATGTCATCACGTTAATTCCATTTTATATTTTCCAGAACACACCCTCAACAATTTGTGGGCAACAAAATGTCTGTAATGTGTTTAGCACGAGCTGGATGCAGAACGTGCCTCCTACAGTAACCTGTTCATCGTAAGCACTAAGGATTTGCCTTACAGAGATGAGTTTCCATCTCCCACGCAGAGCAAGCGCTGGCCCCAGCCACCTGCCCCTGCGACCCTGCCCAGAAAGTTGGAAAAGGAGTAGATATGAAGCTAAATTAGAAATTGGTAACAAAGGAACTGTATAACTTGCAGTTTGTTTTGCAATATAGGAGTTATAGTTTCACACCCAAGAACAGAGCCACCTAATTTTCCCTGCTCACTTGTGGCTTGTCTAAAAAACTACATCTGACTGAGGATTAGAGGGAAATGAAAGGCCAAAACCATCCCAAAGAGCTCAGGTTTCTGCTTCTAGCTTGGCCACAACCCTCAAACAACATTCACTGGAAGATCATTTTTTTGATTAAAGACAAAATATTTTTGAACTATAAAGTTGGATCGATTCAATTTTCTGAGGTTTTTCTTGGGAGGACGTCAGGAGTGGGACCAGTGACTCCAGATGCAGATGGAGCCATGGGGAAGCCCCAGGTGCTAATTGAATGGTCCCATCTGCAGACATCCCTCCCACCCCAGCACCAGTGCCCAGCGGTCCTGTTGCAGTGAGGGTTTGCCTTTTGGCACCCCGGTTGTCCCCACCTATTTCTCAAGTCCAGCTGTATTTGCAGCAGCCCTGGGGCCCAGGTTTCTCCACCCACATGGCACCTTCTCTAGCTCACGGCTGCCTGCCTTGGTACCTCGCTTCTTCTGTTCCCATCCATCTCCAGACAAAATCTAAAGAGAACAGAAGTCTTTTTCTTGGCTGTTGATCCCTAATTTCTGCTCAAGCCAAGTTTGTGTGGTTTGGCACTCAAGGGTTAAACAGTCACACAAGGATTTCCTGTTCCTATTGTACTAAATATTGTATTTTTTGGTTAGTCTAAAGGTTAACAAGTCGCTCCATCAACTTTACTGCTGCACTGCCTGTTCTTCACATGCCAAATGGTCTCATGTTTTTGTTGTCATGGGGAATTCCTCGCCTGTGAATTATGACGGTCTTTCCCTTTTACCTAGCGTGAGAAGGGCCGGTGTGTATATAACTTAATTGGATGAGTCATATCAACACACAAATCAAGCCCATATGCGAAGTGCAAAAGCAGTAAGAGTGACGGACGAATTTACAGCTTCAGGAAATGTCTACATGCTTTTCTTTGAGTGAGCAGCAGAGCAGAGCACACACGTGTTATGTCAATGCATGTGGTTGCACAACTCGCTCCTCGGAGTTAGGGACCTTGTATCCATCTGTCTGTCCAGGGTGACTGAACAGCTCTCCCCCAAAACAGGCTGTCTGGGGCTCCCTGTGGGTGATCTGGGCTATGTTAAAGAGAACACTGCTGAACATTGACACTGACCTCTCCAGTCTCAACCGCACAGACAAAACACGCTGGGTCACACCAGAAAGTGCGTTCCTTGTGGCACCGTTTCCTTGTCAAAGTGACTTTTCCTCTGGCTGGTGGAAACGCTCTTGAGGTCAAAGCTCTTGTCCTCTCATGCTTCCCGGGTCAACAGGATTTTACTCTGAGCGTTCATTTCCACTGCTAAAGAGCAAAGGCAAGAAGAGATTTCAGAAGCCTGCCATGGCAGCTGGAGATGGCCCCAAGCTCCTGCAGAAAAGCATTATGACCCTAGGGCCAGGTTGGGTGCCGGGTCCTGGGGTGGGACAGACACACAGCCCACGCCTGCTTTGTTTTTGGGGGAGCCGTGACTCCAGGCTACCGTGATGGCACGTCCAGATCCTGCAGGCACCACTGAAAACAATTTCTGACACCTGTAATAATTCATACTCTAAACCCACCTTTCCCTGTCTGCTAGATGTAACAAATTCAGTTGGAAAAAATATTGCAGGCATAAAAAAGATGAACCTAGGATTGAAGGAAGGGAAAATGAGAAAAAAAAGGACCACCTTCTCAGGCTAAGGAAGAAATGTGTAAGTTCTTGGTTTCACATCAGTTGTAAGAAGAGGAAGAGGTTCTTCCCTGTATTATTATTCTCCTTTCACAATACTTTTAACACAATGTGTGACTCAGACTCTAAATTCAACTGCTCCACAGTTCAGCTGAAATAAGGTTTCAATTTCTAAGTTTCTGATCATACTAAGATGGATTTTTTCTGTTTGAAGTTTATGGACACAGAATTAAGAGTGGTTTTCTGTTCAAGACTGCAGTAAAATTCCAGCTGTGAACTTATCAATGAGCTTCTGGGGAGCCCAAGACACTTCAAATATTTCAAAAAGTTGGAACTAGGAATTTGATTTTCGCAGACAATAAGAGGCTCCTGCTAGGCCTAGCAGAGCATCTGCTCCAGAAGGAGAAGATGCACACTGGTACCTATAGCAGCATAAGGTCTCTGCAGTGCTGGCTCCAGAGAATTCAGGCACATTGTTTACACATGTACACCTCTTGTGTCCTGGGCACTTGTTCCTTCCCAATACACAATACCAGACTTCATGCTTTTGATGCCTTCAACATTTTACTCTTGGACCTGTCCGTTGTAGCTGACTCAGCCTTATTCACTACACAATAATGGCAGAAAAATACTGACACGTTTTCCATTGGGATGGTGCTCTGCATTTTGTCATACCTGCAAATCACAGAATGCTCCAGCTTCAGCACACAGCAGCAACAGGCCACCAGCAATTTGATCCAAAGGGGTTTGGAGCTCCCCTCACTGATCTGCTTTTTAAGGCAAAAAAGTGTAAAAGAGTGGAGATATTAATGAGATATCAGAAATAAATGTTTTTCTGTGAGGGTGGGGAGGCCCTGGCCCAGGTTGCCCAGAGAAACTGCAGCTGCCCCCACCCTGGAGGTGTTCAAGGCCAGGCTGGATGGGGCTTTCAGCACCCTGATCCAGTGTGAGGTGTCCCTGCCCACGGTGGGGGGGTTTGGCTTTGAGGTCCCTTCCAACCCAAACAATTCCACGATTCTATGAAATCTGAGATTAAAGTCGGCAGAGACTCAACACTCAACACCCTATCGTCATTTGCCGTAGGAGCTAGTAATGGGAGAGCACAGAACATCCAGTAGAGTGCTGACAAAAACTGTATCAGTAGCAAAAACCATGAATTGATGTGCTGCCCTCACACTGAACTGCACCACAAAGTTGTAGTTTGCACATCTAAAGCAAAAAGACAGAATAACAAGCAAACCCTGGGATTTCCTGTTCGTGTGCTGTCCCAGCAGGTCCCACACAGCATCGGACTGGTCCACACTGCATCAGGCTGTTGCACATCTCTTCACAATGGTGAAAACACCATGTGAATGATCAACATAAACTGACTGAAAACAGTAAGTGCCAAATACAGTTGTTTTATTTTTTATTGACTGATAACACTGTGATAATATAAACTGTATAAAGCATGATGAAACACTTCCATGAAACAGAGTAGGTACATATTATAAAATAAAAATAAAAATATTTTAACAGAAGGAAATAAAAACATTAAAAAGAAAATATGACAATAAAATAATGGTACCAATTTATTCCTGTATTCCAAAATTTACTGAAAACATTTAAATTATGCAGCACTAAGATAAGTTACTTTTATTTTCTCTCTTGATTTTAAAAATGCACTAACTCAAACAGAAATAAAAACTATCAACCAATACCCAAAACGTTATTAATCATGTAATATTGCATATAGACTTAAGGAGGGCTGATGCAGAGGATGTTAAAAGAAATGCACTATAATTATTCCCTTCCCATGGGCTTACAGATTTTACCAATTAAAACCAGCTCAATAACTGACAATAAAAGGAACTGCCACAATAAACTCTGATAAACGAGCTGTTATTGTAGAAATTGTCAGCAAACTATCCAACAAAATACCAGCTCTGCTTCCAGCAGCCTCCACGCAGTGTGATGGTGTTCATTGTGACCATGGCCTTTGGGCTCGCTATGACCCTGACAGCCACTCTGGAAAGGCAGAAGGTGAGATCAAACCCTACTAATGTCCACAGAAACTCTGAGACTGAAATTACAAGTAAGCAGCCAAGCAACTTCACATCCTAAGGAGATGCTGCTGCCTGGCAGCAGTTAGGAATTACCAACTTCTCCAACCAAAGTCAAGGGCAATCTTCTCACTCAGACAAAGCAGAGTGGAATCTGGCCTAAGCCCAGGGACACATATTGTCTCCGTTACTAAAGCTTTATTCTACCATGTTCCTACTTCCATCTTACTTTTCTAGATATGCCAAGATTACATCAACCAAAAATCAAACAATTGCCCCGCTAGGAGAAACCAGTGTTTACAATTTCGTAAGAAAATGAAAAAAGACACCAACCCCAATGACCATAATCAAATAAACTGATTTCTTATGTTCTAAACCAAGCATACTGAAATGTTTCTTCCAATGGTTTTAAAGGATTACAAAATTATATCAAAACTTGAAAATGCTCCGATAATGCCTTTTTGACTCCAGTTATAAAGACAGAACCAGCTTCTTAAAGGAGCGGGACCTATGACGCATCCTCTATGTGTGGTTGTTGTTAAGATTGTTCTTATTAAAGAATCTCCTTGCTTCAACACTGCTGAGAGACACGGAGCAGCGAGAGGGGTTCTCTTTTCTGTATTCAATGCTTTCCATCATAGCTTGCTTGATCACCTGGAAAACAGTGAACCAAGGCGTCATTCAGGGAGGTAACATTTTTATCATTTACCAGCTCATAGAAAAGTCCCTTTCAGATGTTAATGACTGTTGCTCCTGCTTTTCTCACTGCTCCATCATTAAACAAAATGATTGCTGAGTATTATTACAAATACTACTTTTGTGATTATGTAAAACAATGATTTTAATGTCGTTAATAAAGATATGAGAGTATACCATCAGTGGCAAGAATATACATTACAAACTGAGTCCCAATGAAATTCTGAAGGGCAAATCAAAACTCTGAGAAAATCCATACTAACAGGATATATAATTATCTTGAGAAAGTTAATCTTCACTTTTGCTTCCTTTGTCCTGAAGTAAAAAGATTTGTTTGTCACACTGAAAAAAAAAAAATTTCTTTATCTGGGATGAGCATTTACACTTGTGAATACAGCAAATCACTCTATGGATGCTGGGGTCATGGTCTTGTGTTACAGCTGGGATCAATTTAAAAGAATTATTACTGAGATAAAGACATTGCCAGAGATCTTAGCAAAAAAAATTCCATTTTCCCTTTTTTCCAGTTAGAAAATCAGTAGACAAAGAACTGAGAAGAAAATCCTGCCCATAATGCCTGCACCCATGCAGACACCCTAGCTCAGTTACCCTGCAGGACCTTGGGTGGTAAACCAACAAAACCAACATAGGAACCAGATTAAAAAGAAGATGAATTTGAGTGGATTCTAACAAGCAAACATTATGAAAATCACACTTATTGCACTCCAGTAGTTCTTGGAAGACAGCCACATCATTACATCAGTCTTAGTCTCAGAAACACTGTTTAGACTTTTTTTTTTCCCCCCCCACAGGAAAGCACCTTTGGCCTCTTCAGCCATGTAATTGCTTAGTAGTTAATTATTGACAGAGGAACATAGATGGTAACACTTCCTACAACGCTGCTATTTCAGTACTTAAGAAAAAGACACCAAGTGAAAAGACCAAACTCTCTTCACCGAATTCTCACTGTATGTCTCGCACATTTCTCTTCAGGTAACTCTGTACTACCTACAGTAACCAGACTCTTCTTTCCTTCCCAGACTGGAAGGATGCAAGCTGACCATGCCACAGTTTGCACGTGCTTCTACACCAGCTCCTGGAGAACTTACCTAGAGCGTACTCCAGCCCTTATAAAAATAAAGTTGATTTTTTTCTGCCGACTGTAATGGACTTTGATGCAGCCTCAATTCTGAGAACAGCAAGGGGCACAACTAAATGCAGGAAGGCATTGTATGGCGTAATGAACAGGCAAACACTGAAGTAAAGCCCTCTACCTTCTGTACAGCAGAGTCAGGGTTTACTCGCATCACCTACTTTCCCATTCCAGGATCTAGACCCTTCCAGCCCCTTCCACGTGGGCATACATACATCTATGTTATTGAGGGTGTTGAACTCCATGAGATCGTGAAGCCTCTTGAAAGCCTCATTGGGATACTGGAAGTTGAAGGTAGAGAACGGTGTATTCGGATCATCAAAAATGTCAAAGTCTGCAAAATCCCTCTCTTCCTGTGTTTCTCTTGGAATGCCTGCAAGCAGAACAAACAGAAAAATACAATCCAAATGTTAGCTTTGAGGACTTACCATCTTATATTTAATGTCTCTTTTGAAAGAGGTTCCCTGCCCATGGCAGGGGGGTTGGAACTGGATGATATTGAAGGTCCCTTCCAACCCAAACCATTCTATGATTCTATGACTAAATCCCTAACTGCTACAGACAGACTTGAGAGTTATTTTAGAAACAAAACATCTGTAGTACATAACCACTAGGTCGTTATAGAACTTCAGAGGGAGAGGCAGATTTAGCATCAGAAACTGCGCTTACCTGGAGCTTTGTACTTCCGAAAGTTGATGTTGGCCAAAACAAAATGGATGATAGTTGGGCAGTCTTTCTCAGAAGAGGTATCCTTTGGTTTGAAAACATAGCACTCCTTCATGCCCTCTCGATCAAAGACATGTGGATCTATTTTTGGGAAAGGAAGCTTGTTCATTTTGGCCCATTTTTCAGCAAGTAAAATTTCCTGCAAAGGTAACAGACTCAGGTGAATAAAAGCATCCAATGTAAAGTGATTTAACACAAAGAGAGGCAGAAGTCAAGTTGGTTACTAGGAGCAGTTTTATTAACACAGACGTCTTCATGGCAGAAGGACTGATCAAATCAATCTTTGTACAGACGACCAAACTGAGCACCTAATTCAGCCTGCCCAACCTTCACCACCTGCAATGATTCACAGGAAGGAAAGAGCTGGTCTGTCACATAAATCTTTGGGTGAACGTACAGAACTGACAGCTAGAAAAAAACATCTGTAATTTTACTTGCAAACTGAGTATCAGTGCTATGGAAACCACTGAGAGTTAATAAACACGAGTCCACGCGTTGTTATGTTCAGAGTCACATGACAGCAGAGAACAGCATTTGAAAGCATGCAAAGTGAAGAAATAAGTCTGGAAAACAGGCATTTTCTTCCTTGTGACAAGTCAGTAAACAAAATTTGTAAATAATGACTCAAAAGCATGTAATGAGGGTGTGTGAGAGGGAAGGTCAACATCCTTAATCTTGGTTTTGAATGAAACAGGACCCTTCTTTAGGCAACTGTTTTGGATACGCAAGAGATTAAAAGATAGTGGGTGTAAAATGATAAAACAAGAGTAGAGTACGTACTCCCTGTGTGGTGGAGTGATAAAAGTGTATTAGAGTGCTCCTATAGATACAGGCCAACTCCTGAACTCGCATTTGCTCTTTGTAACGCAAGCAGAACCAGTGGGACTGCACAGCCAGTAAACTGAACTGGTTTCTGTCCTTTAGGCCATGAGCATCCAGCCTCTGCTTGTGGCCTGTACCTGTGCATTAGCTGGAGATACGTCACTCTATTACACACATATTTGCGCATCGGAAATAACGAACCATTCTCTTCAACAGTGGCTTCATGAAAAAATAGGGCACCATTTCATTTTCCCACCATTTTTTCTTGCCTAAAAGGCTTTTGCCTTTTTGAAATCAAAGTTTACAGAAAAACTTTCAGGCTACCACTTGACTTCCAAACCACGTCTCCACCTTATGTTATGTTCCCCAAAACGGAGCAGAAAATTGCAGCTGATGGAGAGAGAAAGCTCAGTGCGTAGGCTAAGAGTAACAGAGAGGACAACGCACGGCTTTGTGCACAGAGTCCACATGCAGAACATAGCACAGCCAGAGGAAAAAGATGTTGCTGAGAAGATGGCAGTGCTGTGGCAGCAAATTTAGCAGAAGGGGAAAACACTCAGTCATGACAAACAAAGGATTTGTCAGGACAAACAATTCTGAAACAAATAGAAAACTAAAGAAAGAAATAGATTCAGTCAGTTAAGGAAAAATTAAGGATCTCAGCACTAGGATCTCAGTGCTCTGCTCTTCCAGGTAGTCCCCAAATGATCTAGAAATTACAAAAGCTACTCCTTTTTATTCTGTCAAAGCTTGCTTTTATTTGCACCTGACAACACTCATCTAGAGATCATTTTGCTACTGCCGTTACAATCTAATGCTGTTTTGGGGGTTTGTCTCTTGATAGCTAAAGGAAGGAAAAAACTCCATCTGTTCTAACTGAAATGTCTCTGTAAAGCAGCAAAGAATGCCAGTTGTTTCCCAAACAGTTTTCTTGGTTTCCTTAAACATTATTGTTTAAAATTCACATAGCTTTCAAATAAACACCACCTCTCTTTGAGTACCTCTCAATAGTCCTGTGAGTGCTGCTTCTTCTGTGTTAGCTACAAAAATGATCTAGCTTTTCCACTCAAATGGAACTGTTTGGACACGTAAGTTGTCCAGGTCATACAGAATGACAGCTGTGCTGGATTTTTCTGTGGCTGCTTTGCTCTTGCCTCAATGGATTTAGGAATCATATTTAAACCAGTACTGGGATTATGCTAGTGAGATGTAAGTGAACAGTTGGCCCCACTTCCAAAACGTTAGCAACACCAGAGTGACTGCGACACACCTCTGCAACATGATGCCAGAGACCCCTTCAATGACATCACAGCTTCGCAGAGCACAGCTGTACGGGGCAAGAGCTCTAGCATGTGGGAAGATGCCTGACTTAATTGTTTAATACTGACACAAAATAAAACTCTGCAGTTCAGAGTGAAGGCAAGACTTCCATAAACACAAAAGAAATGCTGCTTCAAATGAATTATACCAGCCCTCTTTGTGTCAGTTTTCTCATGTGAGTCATGTAAACAGGAACTGAGGCAGAGTGCAATATTCTGCCTTGACGTGGAAACAAATTGCTCCGATGCTGTCAATACAAGAGCACTAGGGCCTTCTGGAACCATGAATGTGCAACCAACCTATCTGGAAGAATGCAGCTGAGTCAACTTAAATTTATGAACACAAAGAAGGGAATGGCCTATCTTACTTACTTTGAAAGGAGGACTGGAATCACTTGGCCTTGCTGAAAAGTCAAAAGAGATGATGAGATCAACGCCTCTTTGAGGCCGTAAGATCAGTGGGTACGGCAGGTTAAACGTAAGCCCGCTGTCCACAATATGAATCTTTTTGCTCTTCACATCCAATGGCTCATATATCCTCTCAAACTCATCGGGATCTGCACAGGACAAACGAAAACAAAACAAAACAGGAACACACCAGTTAAGAACTGACATTGTGATGGGCTTTACAGTTTCCCCAAGATTCCACAGAATTCAAAATGTACAACATCCCAGCTAAGCACACATGAACTCATGTGTACCCTTACCTCTCATCTTAACAGCTGGAGAATGAGGAGAAATAAACAGAGCTGGAGGAGACCTCTGCAGGCCAAGTACACAAATACCCTGTTCCAAGGAAGAAGCAGGGGTGGCTCAAGGCAAAACCAAAGGGGACAAATGTCCAGGTTTGATCTGAGCTTTCCCAGCTTTATCCCTTCATCCCAAATAACTCATACAAAAAGGAAAGTGTTTATGGGACATTAAGAGACAGATTCCTAATGTACACCCCCTCAGCGTCCTCCAACTCCTGCTCAAACTTCTCCCCACGGGTTCCCTCCCAACCCCCTGTCCTTCCCAACTCCTCTTCCCCAAACAACCGCAATTTGCCCAAAAAAAGCCTTAATGTGGCTCTGCTCTTGTGTGATGCTTGTCTGTATCTGTGTCTGTCTGTTAGCATTAGGACTACCAAGTCAATTCACTTGCTTTTCCACCTATGCTAAATCCCATAACCTCATGCCCACTACTACCTTAGAACAAAAGGAAACGGTAACTCACATCCACAGCTGAAATTGAAGTATTGAGCAGAACTACAGTAGGCCACTCGCTGCTCTTACCATCACGGCGCAGTATGAAACACCCTCCCATATCTCGTGCCCAAACTGAGGTGGAAGATGACGTTCCCCCTTTAGCTCCAGTACTCCCTGGTGCAGCTCAGGAAAGAAATCTTCCTGTCTTTGCACTCATCCAAGCTGCTGGATACTAAGAAATGATCTGGATGGTACTAAATTATCTTGGAAACTAATAAAACTTCTCTCCTGACAGTTTTTTCTTGTCCTTAAAAATATTTCCAGTGCGTGTTTTTGCCTTTTGACTACAAACTAATGTGAATATCTGCAGAGGGCAGTGTAACCCAAGGAATGCTGAACAACATAAAATAAGTATCTCTTGTTTAATTAAATTTTCTAGCACCTACTTATTGGTGATGGAAGTAATCTGAAAAAAGGATGTTTAATGTGAAGGAAATTCATCAAAAATAATTCAAACTCTTAATTCCTATCATTTAAGGATCAGGGAGAAAAAATTACTGTTATGAGTAGCAAAAAAATTTCAGAACAGACATTTTGACTTTTTATTTCTGTTCTTATTAAAGAGCATTTGCTAAGAATGAGGCTCCATTTCCCTCATACTTGTCTCAATTTCTAAGGAAGAAATCACTTTCTAAAAATTGCCTGTCGCTAAAGGGCTAAGTGTGGGTATAGATCTATTTTAGAACCAGACAAATTTCATAAACATGAATTAGCATAAATTAGCATAAAAGTTAATGTTTGTTAAATTCACCATTATTTAAAAATATTGGTAAAACATACGCTTACTGTAGATACTTTTAGCACAAGTAACCCAGTTTTGTCTTCCCCCTCCTCTTTTAAAGACAACATTCCAAACATTTTAACTCTTGCTCTAAACAGAATTTCTAAAAATTGCAGGAACATTTCTGTTCAAGCTTTGTATTATCTTATTGTACAGGATTTTGAATGCCAGCAGTGATCCTTTAAACAAGACTTGTATCACCTATAATGATGTTTGTGATAGGAGTGTTACTGCCTACACAAACTTCCTACCATAAAGGCACTGAAGGAGAGGATGGTTCTTACCACTTACAGCCTTCATGACTCAATCATCACATTGATCACAACAAAGATATCATATTTTAAATGATAAAACCTCACACTGCCATCAATAAGTTTATAATGACCGTATAGATGATTTTCATTAGTCCAATTTTCATAAATTCCACTTAAAGGCTTTTCTTTCCCCTGTAATTAGTTTTAGAAGCACGTTCTAATTTTTGAACTGAGCAGAAAGTTCCAAAACGTAACTAGAGCCCCTGTTACCACGTCAGAATTCAAAAAGCTATGAAGAACAATGCCCTGTAAGGCATCAGTTTCAAGACCATCTAAGGAACATGAAGGTGCACAAGGCCACGGGACCTGATAAGATGCATCCATGGGTCTTGACAGAATTGGCTAAACTACTCTCCATCATATCTGAGAAGTCGTGGCAGTGTGGTGAAGTTCCCACTGACTGGATAAGGGGGAACATCACTCCTATTTTTAGAAAAGGATAAAATAAAGAACTGGGGAACTACAAGCCAGTCAGTCTCACCTCTGAGCCAGTTGTGCCCTGGGCTGCATCAAAAGAAGTGTGACCAGCAGGGCAAGGGAGGGGATTCTCCCCCTCTACTGCACTCTGGTGAGATCCCACCTGGAGTCCTCTCTGAAGCCCTCAGCACAGGTAAGACATGGATGTGTCAGAGTCAGACCAGAGGAAGCCACAGAGATGGTCTGAGGGCTGGAGCACCACCCACAGGAGGACAGGCTGAGACAGTTAGGATTGTTGAGGCTCCAGGGAGGTCTTAGAGCAGCCTTCCAGTACTGAAAGAGGGTATAGGAAAGCTGGGAAGGGGCTCTTGATCAGGGATTGCAGGGACAGGACAAGGGGGAACAGTTTTAATCTGAAAGAGGGGAGATTGAGATGAAATCTTAGGAAGAAATGTTTTCTTTGGTCTTGCCAGAATGGATTTAGGAATCCTATTTAAACCGGTACTGGGATTATGCTAGGTGAGACAGTGGCACAGGTTGCCCAGAGAAGTCATGGCTGCCCCATCCCTGAAGGTGTTCAAGGCCAGGCTGGTGGGGTTTTGAGCACCCTGATCCAGGGGAAGGTGTCCCTCCCTGCCCATGGCAGGGAGCTGAAACCGGATAGGCTTTGAGCTCACTTCCAACCCAAACCATTCTGTGATTCTACAATAATCCAGTGTTCTGGACTCGGTGTGTAATTTGATTTGGTTTACCCAGGACCAGGAGCCAGAGGCCAGAAGTAGCTCACAGCACCCGGTGAAATAAGGGAAGCAGGCAGGCTGAACCATGGGTCAGGACACTGCAGGGGAGCCTGCAATTGCTCCTGGGAGAGATGTACTGTGCAATAAGTATCCTTGGTACTAAAAGAACCCACTTGATAACCTGTGCTCTAGTTACTCTGCAGGGTGGGTAAGAAACCTTTCTTCTTTTTACATTTTCCAATCAGGCCAATCATTTTACATCCTCCAGCAGCCCTGGCAAGTCAATTCATCATTATTCATCACACAGTATGAAGACTGAACGGACTCTTCATGCTCTGAGAGCCTGGGACATTAATGTTTAGCCCCTGTGGGCTGCTTTTATGAAAGATGTGCCCATACTACAAGAAGCCTTCAGTCCATCAAACAGCAAACCATGAGAAGGCCAAGAGGTTTACAAGCAGAGCTCTGTGTGAAGCCAGCACAGCACGCCTATCCGCTCTGCAGTGATCCACCATACAAATGGATATTAAGAATTGTTTGAGAAATAAGAAAGAGCAGGTTCTAGAGACCAAATCTTGTCACAGATGGCAGCTTCAATGGAAGCACGGGAGATGAAAAGGGCATTTGCTATTGATGTGCGTCTCCTATGAAAGAGTTTCCATAAATACTGAAATAAGGAAGCAGAGATTCTGAGTTATATTTTCCCTCTTGTTATTCACTTGGCATTTTCTCAAGTGATTTTGGTGTGTTGTAATAACAAGGTGCAGAATCAGAACAAGTCTGAGTTCACAGTGAAATCATTCAAGGGGCGTGAAGTTTTAAAGCTTATTTGAGATCAATTAAGAAAATGCTCAGCAAAAATAGAATCCATAGCAAAGCAAAGCCAAGCATTTTCCTTTCAGCTCAAGCAGCTGGGATCTCTGCTGTGTACACACAACAGCCCCTAATTCAGCCCTCAGTAATGACTCTGCCATCAGCTGAGGTCTGCCACAGCTCTTCCTCTGCAGGGCACCTCAGCAGGTCTACAGAAGGTTTGAGACAACTGGAGATGTAAAGTATTATTTATATCCTTTTTGATTCACTTATTTCTCCTTTGGAGCGCCTGGTAATAAAGAGAAAACACGTCCTAAAGCGATTCAGACTGCTTTCTGTACTCAAGCCAATAGGTAAACTGCTAGTGATAGGAGTAAATATGGAAAGCTTAAATGTATCCAGTGCCTTGGTAACAAACAACATTTTAAATTTACACCAAAGTTTCCTTTTTCTCTGCTCCCCTGGGCTCCTAGGCTCTCACATACATTAGCAAACTTCACAGCATTAAAATGTGGATGCACTTATCACACTGCTGAATGATTAAACTTTATATAAAGCAGTGAAATTTCAAGGGGTTTTTAACTACTCTTGACTGTAATATCAAGACTACTCATAGCTCCTAGATTTGAGTTGTAGTTCAGGTTTATGAGTGTGGGCTTCAGTTAACAGCAAAAAAATTGCAGTTATGTCAAACCTTTGCCAGATGTTTTACCCAGAGGAATTTCAGGCACTCAAAAGCAATCACGGTGCAGCCTCATTCTGACAAACCCGCATTTTATTTCAAGCGAAATTAAACCCCAGGAAGTTGATAGTTGATTCTGGAGGTTATCCACATCTCTTAATTATGCAAAATTCTCATCAACTGTCATTTTTTCCAACCATAAATTTACTACCTGCTTTCCTGACTCTTTTACAACTGCTATAAATATTAAGATTACCCAGTTGTAAACACCTCTGAGATGATAATAATATTTAGAAAGCAGAGTACAGATGGAAATTGCTATACAAGCACTCAAAGGGATTTGTTACATTAACAAATACACATTAGATCGTCTGCTACTTAAGCTTTTAAATGACATCTGGTATTTACTATTGCATAATGACAAGCAAGGACAATCTCTCTCCTCTGAATAGGAAACAAGGGCTGAAGTGACCACTGTTCTTATGAGGGACAGCTGATAGTGCAGTGCTGCTACACAAGAACATGGGAGGAACACCACTTCTGGAAATCTGGAATTCCTTGACTTGTTGGAATAATCTATAATAATCCAGAAGCATTATAGTTTGCATCATGGAAACTGTATGTTGAGGCTGCACCAAGTGTGACATTACTTTTCAACAGGGACTCTCACATCCTTAACTTGGTGCTCTGCTGCCTACTGAAGAAGGGAAAAAAACAGTGTCAGAAGAATAAATTCATCAGCTCTCATTGAGAAGATTGTGATGAATACTGCCTATAGAAAATCTTCAAAAGACTAAACAAATGTGATTCCTAATTCTCTGCCGCTGCTGTACCAGACACCATGTGTTTCATGGAGTGAAGGGAGACACTGACTGAACTTATTTTGCAAATTAACATTTTTCTGAAATTCTGATTTTCCATCTGTATTCCTGCTTAGGCCAACATGACATCTGGATGCATCTGCACATCAGTCACACCTGAAATGCAAATGCACCTGACAGATCGGTCACTCTGAGAAGAACACGGTGTTAGCAAAGTAATCACCTACAAGAAAAGAAATATGTTGCCTCCACAGGTTTTTCAGAGAAAGACGAAGACAGCTGAAGAGCTTCAACATTTTTGGAACAGGGAAGCCAGTGGTGGACAGGGGGAAAGTTTTATCTCCATCAGAAGGCTTAGCGCCAATAAGAGAAAAGGAACAACACAGGATACCCTTTGGAGTAGTCCAAGAGAGTGAGAAAGTGGCCTTAGTGAAGGGCACTGTACACAAAAGCAGCCTGGTCACCTCTACCAGCAATTCCTTCAAAACCAAAAGCCGCTTCCCCTCCTAAAGGTCCTGGCTGTTCCGCACACTCTGCCAGGGCAGATGGGAGGAAGGGAGAGACTGAAGTGTCCTCTGTGACACCCAGACACCTCACAGCCTCTGCTGCCCACCAGGACTCACGACTGCCACTACAGAAACACTCTCCTGCCTTCAGGCACGGGCTGTTGTAAGCCTCACCATTCGGTGTCACCACGCTGAGAACTCGCTGCTTCTGGATGCGCAGCAGCATAGGCTTTCTGTAAACCAACCTGCAACGGCTGTGTCCAGTTCATCCTCTTCCACGGACTCCTGGGTGAGGAGGTCTGCCAGTGGAGAGAGCGGGTAACAGCTGTTGAGGTTCAGTCCCAGCATGAAGTTGTGCACTTTCCCAGCACGCCCTTCCCTGGTGTTGAAAAGGGCGCTATCGCCCACCAAAGCCATCAGCATTCGCTGCACCCAGCTTTCTTGGCTGCTGTTCTGATGCTCTTGATTTGCCTTGGGATTTTCAGTACCTGTAGAGGAAAATGAAAATAACCAATGGTGGGACGGTTAACATACAAAGTATAAGCCCAAGATTCCTGGGTCTACTAAAATAAATGATAAATGAAAGGAACTGGGACATAGCCTTTTTTTTTGAGAAGCCAAGGACTGAATGAAGGAGCTTTGCTACAAGAATTCCAGAGGCATGGACAGAAACCATTCTCTTAGCTTTACAGGCCAGTGAAGATCTACACCTGCAGTATAATAGTGTGGATGTGTCCACCAGGAAAATAGCCTGGGGATGTGTTAGATGATCTGAAACAGTCTTAATTAAACTGGATGGCAAGGGCAATGAAGAAAAGGCTCCAAGGAGAGCTTAAGAGCAGCCTTCCAGTACTGAAAGGGGCTATAAGAAAGCTGGAGAGGAGCTCTTTATCAGGAAATGCATAGATAGGAGAAGAGGAACAGTTTTAAACTGAAAGAGAAGGGATTGAGATGACATCTTAGGAAGAAATGTTTTCCTATGAGGGTGGTGAGGCCCTGGCACAGGTTGCCCAGGGAAGTGGTGGCTGCCCCATCCCTGGAGGTGTTCAAGGCCAGGCTGGATGGGGCTTTGATCAACCTGATCCAGGGGGAGGTGTCCCTGCCTGATATGTCTTTATCTGTGCTAGCACTCAAAATGCAGACTCTCCTGGGCTCAGGGTACAGACCCAAGTCTCATGTCTACTCTATGTAGACCTAAATTTAGCTGGATGTGTAGTGACACCCTTCTCCATCCTTTGCCGGTTGCTTTCCTTAAGAAGGCAAAGTCAGTCTGCATCAAAGAGAATGCTACAGCATGGGAATTCTAAAATAGCTGAAAATACCCTTTTAGCAAACTCCAGACTGCAATCTGTAGCTGGTTTTAATTGACCTCAGAGTACAAGGAAAGTACAAGGAGGTCCAATATCCATACAACAATATTCTATAGAAGTGGGAGGAATTTCCAAGTGTTTACAAATCACAGATTTGTAAGTTGTCCACTATGGCTACAATCTATGAAAGAAATGCAGTGTTTCGTGCTGGCTGCAGTGCTTAAACAGGAAATCCTCAAATAAACACAGAATATGGTATCACCCACTCTATATTATTTTACATACAAGAGGAACTGAGGAAACAATCATTTAACTGAGTAAATGACATAATTCACTACCTCATTGCACAATTTTAATCTCTTCCTCTAGATCCTAAAATTAGACCTGCATTCCCATCTTTGCTTTAGCTGTTAAAAACATAATGGAAGGTGAAAATCACTGTTGGTCCCCAAAAGGACCATCCAATACAAAAGGCATTGGTAGGACAAGACAGAGACCCTGAATGAAATCACAGAAATTCCCAGTGGTTTAGGTGCCTAAAGTTAATTTTCAGTAGGATCTTTTCTTCCCACTGCTCAGTGTTCCCCTTGTGGTTTTGCCTCTTTGGGAAATCAGATTTGGGCGTTGTTTCAACACTACACGAAGCAGCAGGAACTCCTGTATCAAGTGCCACTTGTAAATGTGCTTGCAGACTGGAAACACAAATTAATTAGTCTCAAGTAAATATTTGATCAAAAAGAATCGATAATGTTCATTTTCTGGGCTGGTGACAATTTAGCCATGCCTCAGAGTTCAGCAGGTTGCTGGCAACAGACTTCCAGGGTTCCTTGGTTCGGGAAGCCTAATTTTGGGGTGTATAGGTGAAGTTGCAGACCTCTGTGAAGGCTGGGTTGGCACCAAGACTGAAGATGTGCGAGAGAATGACTTGATCACCAGTTTGAGCAGGGGGCATGAAGTGAAGCCCAAGGCCCACCTGAGGTCTCCTGTTCAACACTTCTCTGGCTCCTTTAAGATCCTTGGGCCAGGAAATTTTGGTTTACTAGTGGTGTAAATGAGAGCAGAGCTCTCAGCTGTAAGAGGCTATTGGTCAGGCAGGACAACCGGCTATGGCTGACTACCAACACCCACACACTTGGCCACGCTACACAAAAGCTGATTAAAAAAGGAAACTATGAAATAAAACTTGAGGATTTCCTTACCTTTTGGATGCTGCGATTCATCTTCACTGTCTGAACTATCATTGCTTACAAGGTGCTTCAGTCTAATATTTTCTGTTGAAAGAAATATAAAATTACTTTGAAGTGCTAGGGCTTAAATGTCAGAACAGCTCAGAATTTCAAACCACTCTGAGTTATAAAACTATCATAGTCTTCAAAACAGAAAATGTAACTGAAGAGATTTGACCTGCTGTGAACATCTCTGTGGTCAGAATCTGATCAGAATGTATTGGCTTTAGCCTGCCGTGAGCCAAAGGGCTGAGAAAACAATGTAATCCTGATATAGCACCTACTGCTCACTGCACCACACAGCTGACACGTTTCATTCACCTTGATTAAAATTTATAGGTACTAGGAAGACGATGTTATTTTCTGCTAATTACCTGCTAATTTGAAAAAAAAAATCTGCATTTTGCTAAGGGTTAGCAATGCTGCTTCGCAGAGAACCCTAAAGTCCTTGTTAACTGCTAATTCCTACCTCAAGTGTTTTAAAACCAAAATGAATACTGAAAAAGCAACACGTTCCACTCCTCAGGTACAGTCTGCAGCAGAGGTGAACTCACGTGAAAACAGATTACAGGCTGACAATATTATTTTCACTAATTATAGAAGGGAGCCTTTCTTGAAATACAGTAGATTTGTAATGTTTTATGAACAGACTTATCTTGGACGCTTATATCCTACGGGGACCGAATTCCAGTGATGCAGCTGTATCTAAGGGAAGACCTTTGAAAACTAACCCTCTTTATTCCCTAGTATGATGTATGCTAGGAATAAACTCTAACTGAGAAGTGAAGCCAATTAAAACAAACTGAATGAGGGTTGTTTCTAATGAACTTAACCATGTTATCAACTAACTGTTTTTCCACCAAAAAATGAGAATAAAATAACATTCGGTGCTTCTTAGCGTAGGATAATGCAGGTATTCATCTCTGATGCCAATGCCCTGCTGTCACTCTAGGATTAAGGGTAAAAAAACAGCTTTATTACCCTTGGTAATGAGTACTGGATACCACCACTGCTGTTTTTCCCTAAAGAGGATTATGCCCTAGGCTTACATACAACACTAAAAATCCCCACAGAACCAGAACAGCTCAGTCATCAGGTATTTTTCCCTAAATACTTTATTTTGTAACACTTGGTGGATCCCACTCCAATACCGTTAGTGAACAAACACACCACAGGCAAACACAGACACATTTCTGAGTGATGACACAGGGGACAGGTCAAAAGAAAAACTAGTGACCAAAAAAGAAAGCTAACCCAAACAACAAATGCAATTGTTGGACATCAAATCACCTCTTTAAAGCAAACCCTATGCAAAATTCATTATTTACTGCTCTGGGTGTGATTTGGACCTGCTGTGTGCAACACCAGCTCTGCTGGCATCCACTGGTGCTTTGCTACTCACTTTGGTGGTACCAAGGTTTTGCTGAGACATCTTCAGCCCTGCTAATAGTTCAAGTCACATGAGCATTTTCACATCTAATTCCACTTCAAGCATATTTTCTAAATTATACATGAAATGAGCTATGGATGAGAGAATATGCTGCCTCTCAACATCTTAAAAAGCAATAATACAAACTTTTCCACTATCAAATCTATTGACAGAGATCCTCCATTAGTGGGTGTTACCATAAACTGGGACCTGGGAGCACAAGTCTCATGTTCATCCATAAATAAGTACATTATCAAGCAGCTGAATACCATCTATTAGGAGAGAGACACAGCTAAGGAGCATGGGTTTGGGGTTTTTTTTGCTTTGTTTAAATCAACTCAATCTGAATTTTCCCTCCACACTCTTCAGAAAAATCTGGCTGTCTAGTACAATTTATTTACTGGTTATACATTTCCCTGTAATGCCACCTTCTTGAATACAAAAGTATAAAACCCCCTTTCATTTTCAACTACATTCTTGAATAAAATACAATGAAGCCTATCCAAACCAAGCTGTAACTCATTCCCTACAGTCGTTATGCCCTTTGTGCATTAGGGATTACACCAAAATCATTAAATTAGTAAGCACAGGATCAGACACCAACAGGTGACTTGTGGGGAGAATGGAACAATCTCACAATCCAGAGATAATAAAATTTGGATAATTTTACTAACCCCTTCAACAAAACACACCAGCGTCAAAAGACTACACAAGTAACTAACAAGTATTTGCTTCTGATCTCAAAAACTAGCATACTGGCATAAAACAAGGAGTTGGATTCCTTTAACTCCATGAAAATAATTGGGTATAAGCATGTGACCTTCAGGACCTCTGATACTGCTCAGAAACAAAAGTGAAAGAAAGAAAATTCCAAGCTCTCTTTCCCTGACCTCATCGGTACCTGGTTAAGTCATTAATTAGTGACTTGAATGCCACCCTCGTACAAGGACTGCCAGCAGAGTGCCACCCTTCCACAGAGTGAGAGTGCCCTGATTCTTGCTAGGAGGTGTTTTGCATAGTATTACCTAATTCTTCTTCCATGGTGGGACCTTTATTCTGAGAATTGGAGACACCAAGCACTCTGTTAAATAATATAGAAAATGCACTGCCCCAGACACCTAAAAGGGAAAAAGTAAACAATGAGTGGAGGCTGGTAGAAGGAAAAAAAAAACATATAATGCACTATTTAAGCAGTTGCTCTCTGAACACAGCTCTGGTTTTGGAACACACTAAGTCATAAGCTCAGATGTACATATCACATATCAGAAACAAAACTAGGGACTGTCAATCCATGTCTGTGAAATCTTTCAAATGGATGTTTTCCAGAAAATTGAAAACTTTACTTCTTGTCTCACACTTCTAGTAACTGCATTTCAAATCCCTTGTCCATGAACTACTGAAATTAGTTCTATTTTAAAATCTCTTTCTGCCACATACTCACCCATCAAGAAATGCAAGGGATTTTCCCTATACTTCTTCACCACTGTTCCCATAAAAAATTTGCTTCCAAACAAATCAGGAGACATAAAGGTGCCATACTTTGCCATCCCAATCTCATATGGACTAAATTCCACCCAGTCTGTAAAATAAGAAAGAAAACTGTGTTTAATTAACAATCTCAACCTGAACAGAAACAGACGAAGACACAAACAAATGAAACCTCTGTCCAAGCAAAAAAATTTTAGTTAAATGGGAAGCTAAAAAAACAACAGGAATATCTCTTAGGCAGTCAACATTTGGATCTCAAACGCAGGACAGTCTCACGGCACTGCAGAGAAGGAATTCTCATTCTCTCTCATCACAACAATCTTCGGTGAAAATAAATAAAGCTAAGTATAAAATTCACAGTCAGGAATGAGAAAAACAAAAGGACACCCGTTTTTCATCTCCTGCTTCAGTAGGATTCCCTTTCACATGAAATGCAACATGGGTCTGAGTCCCAAGTTTCTTCACTGTGATCCTACCAAAATGTGGAGGTCAGTGACAAAGGTGGCAGAAAAATTACTTTATACCTCAAAAGTTGTGAAATATTCAGGGAGAGGCACTTGAAATCCACCAAAGCCTGAAGTTTCTGGTGAAAACCAACCTGAAGAGGTAAAGCTGAGAGGCAGCTAAGAAACTTCTTAATACTGACCGGTGCCAAGCGTATTTTTCACAGTACCTGACATTTTATTGAATACAGCTCAATAAAAATATGGACTAATAGGTTCAAGTTCATTTTCTGAACTTAGCAGAAAGTTCCAGAAGTGATTTACTTTCTACAGTGTATGCCTTTTTTGAGAATAGATTTTAGCTGATTTTGAAATATTTTCTTTGATACCAGTGGAGTTGCTTACATCAGAGAATTCATTTCAAAAAGGGAGCAATAACAAACAAAAAATACCCTACATTTTTAGTATTTCACCCATTCATCTATTTTTTCTTCCCTATTGTTAGCACTTATTGGTTTGACTGCTTCTGGAAACAAATCAGAAACAACTCTTAAATGGAAAGGCAAAAGAAACAGCTTTGAAAACTCCCCAGGAGCCACAGGCTGTCATCTGCTCCTCAAGACATTCCATGTTTCTGATAAAATGTTAATCATAAAATTAACTGCTTCTCCTGAAAAGGAAAGATTAAATCATGACTGCAAAGTTTTGTTTCATGGGGCAATGCTTATCTATGCTAAGTTAAACACAACATCCTATTTTCCAAATAAACCACCCACAAACCTTCACATTTATTGGAGCAGAAGGAAATTCCTTTGCAGAACCAACCCAGGAATTGAATGGTATTTCCCTGTAGATGTATAAACAGGAATTGGCAGCTACAGATTCAGAACCATGTTGGCAGTAAAACTGAATTTAGAATTAGAATTAATTGAAGCTATCCTAGCCCACTTTCATTTTGTATTTCATCAAAGAATTTTTCAAATCACATATCCTGCTTAAGGAAATAAGACCTCTGCCTGAAAAAAGATCTTTGGCATTAGCTTCTGTGATTCTGGAAGTTCCTTTGGACAGTGGCTGTTTAAATGAAGAGAAATGAGTGTCCCAAGAGAGAACAACTCTACACCAAGAGAAATACTGAGTGTTTACATCCCAGTAAACCCAGTCAGCTTCTTGGCTGTGGCTTATTCCAAAATGCACTAGAGTCAAACCTCTCAGCTGTATTCACTGCATTTTGGATGTGGCACTTTCGGGTAGGAGCAACACACGTGCCCACCCTCCCACAGACCTAAGTTTACTATTGTGGTGTTCAAGAGCAAGAACCCCAAACCCACATTTTGGGTGGTGTGGCACTGCCGTGACAGCACAGCCAGTGAGCAAAGCTGTTAGGGGATGGAAGCACACCATACCAAAGCCAAACATTGAATTCCACTCCCTTCTTTTAACACTGGCTATCAGCATCTTCAGGTAATTTCTTATCATTAAAGATGCTATCAAAATATATATTAAAAAAAAGCTGTCTAACTAAATCACTGTAATTATGTTCAGTTGAAATGATTCCTGCAGTCTGGGGTATGGCTGGCCCCACCTGGGCCAGAAATGCTCTTGGGAGGGCAAACATGCAAGGCCTGGGGCATGGCAGCTATCAGCAGTTGCAGGAAATCTTGCACCATCACTCCCAGAAGGAATGGCATCTGATATAATTAATACATTTCAACTTGAAACAACATGAAAAAATCTCACCTACACCCACAATCTAGTAAAATAGAAAGAGTAAATATTTCTCTGAGAACTTACTATGTATCAAGAATAGCTGTTCTGTTCTAAAAGAAGAAAAACAGCTTACAACAGGAACAATCAAGCTCCAGCATCCTACATAATGGTATAGATGATAGATAGCCTCAAAAAAAACCCCAAAATCAAGTGGCAGAGCAGATACTTTTTCACAGATCAACTGGTAAGGCCAGACCAGCCTTCAGGTGCTTCTGGTCTTGCTTTGAGAAGGCCATATTGACCAAAGATAATTTTCGTTTTAAAATGGGAAATAAGTACTCAAACAAAATTTCTCAGAGAACAGAAGCTTACCAAAACCGAAAAAACCTTCTATTTTCAAACAAACAGGTTTCAGTTTCCTAAGTAGGAAAGTAGACATCCTCACACCAGAAGTTTAACCTGATTTACAACCTCGTTTTCCATTCCATTAAGTTTTCACAGCAACTTTTCCAAATAATCTTTTTAGGTAACGTGGAAACAATGTCTGACTTATAAACTTTGGTCAAAACACTTGGCATTTCCCTTCTTTGCCTCACATGTAACTATGCAGATACACATCTCCTTTTCTCTGCACAGCATCTAGCGCAGTTGGGACTAATAGATGTGATTAAAACCTATGAGATAAATAAAAGCAAAAGTCCATTTTGTGTTACCGAAGCACTTTACACTCTGCAAGCAACAAAAAATAGAGAGTATATCTGATTTGTTTCTAAAAGTGTAATTAGACTTTTCTTGGAAAGAGGAATAACCCTGTATGACTGCAGACTCCTCCCTTTAACCCTGTTAATAGACAGATGTTAAACAGCTTCTTGCTGCTGGAGAAACACCAGCTTTCCTTTTGTCCTGACTCCCACAATGTACTTAGCTATTTATGGATAGTGATATTCTTTTCAATTGGTAGGAAATAATTTTTTTGTACCATATAGAGAACAAACCTTGGCCACTACTTAACCTTCTCCAGACACCTACAGAGCCTGTGGTTGTGTTAGACTTATTTTTAGGGAAAAGATAAGTCCTACCCACCTACCTATGTGTGTGAACACTTATCCCTGAGTAACTTCTTGTTATCAGACCCTACTGTCAGATTCCCAGAAGCTGCTGAACACGTGTGCCCATTTCCCCATCACCTTTAAAACCCATCAGACCTGTCCTTACGACAGACCTGTCTGGTATATCCTCCAATACTGTAACTTCCTATTCTTATTATATATTAAAATCTTCCTGTACTCAGTTCATAACCATGCAAATTTTGTTAAGCCCTGAAGAATGTTTCATATCATGGCAAATTCCATCCTAATCCCTGCCATGAGACTAATAATTTCAATGTGTATCAAGTTGCACGATACAGTTATTCTCGGAACTAATAAAAAATAGCCTTTTTTATTTCAGCCAGTGACTCAATACATAGATTGAAAACATACCTGCAAACATCAACTCAGAGACATCTGGTTTGACATGGAGACATGTAAAGAGTGGGAGAGCACACTGCGCATTATTGACTTTCTCTTTCATGTCGCTCAGAGTGCTGTCCATTCTCTGTGTGAAAAGAAAGACATTATGTCCAAAAGAATCCCATAAACCCCTGCTGATATTTAGGAGACTGCCTGTTCCTCTGATATCCCCAAAGAGAAGGAAAATGGACAAACCCAGTTACCTTCGAGAAAAACAGAATACTTTGTAAAAGGAAGTAATCTGCCTGATCACCTTTTAAATGCACAATTTGGGAAGGAAGGAGTGGGAGAAGACATGATATGAAGATGAAATAAGTATGGGATATAGAATCCAAAATAACATGGTCAAAAAAGAAAACAGAATCGCTGGACAAAGCAAGTTCCTTCCCTCTGCTACTGTAAAAGACGAAACAAGGAAGAACCTCTTCTGCAGAAAAGTTTATGATCATGCAATATTTTTCAACCTTTGCTGTTTCTGAAAAGTCAGCAAAAATATCTACAAAAAGCACATGGACCATTAGGAGGCTTCCATTTGTTAACCAAGAACCTGCATCTCCCCTGGAAAACATTCTGGAGTTTGCAACCAGAACAGACTGAAAGTCACTATGACACAACAGCACTAAGATGTGTTATCTGCGCATAACCAAGAGCGTTGTTGCCATTATTTGCTGATCATGTCAGGTTCAGGTCTCAGCTCAGCAATCTGTGGCCTCAGCTCCTCAGCAAACAAGGAATTCCAACGACCGTCACAAGCTCATTAATATCCCTTCACTGTTAAAAACTTACCCTATATACCACAGTCATTAAATGTATTTTAGTGTTTAAAACCTAATAGCAGTCTATAGTCATGAAATGCACAAGTGTACAAAACATGTCTGTGAATCTATTAACACATTTCAATCTTACGATAAGATCAAATCCAGATTCTGCTCACCTGACTCATTTGAAGTCTGTGTGGCTGATTCAGTCTATTAGGACTTTTGAATAATAAAATATAACAGTATGAAGAACACCTATTGTCTCATTTCTCACGTAATAATAAGAAAGATGTGGAACTTCCACCTTGAAATTACTATTTGGTTAAGTAAATGCTGCTTTCCTTATAGCAAAATGTGCATAAAGAGGCAACACCATTTTGTAATCTGTTGTTGAAGTTCCTTGAGCAATAATCTCACTGGGTGATACACAATGTCAAGCAAGCACCCAGCAGATGAGTTAATCTCTGTTGCACATGACGTTTTCTTAGCTCTTAAAGAAATGAGCATCATTCAGAAACATGTCCCAGAGCAAGGAAAGTATTTTGCAAGTTCCTTATCCAGTATCTGTCTGGTTGTAACTTTAAATATTCCCGTTGCTAAACATGCTTTCTTACGTGTTACCAAGCTCATTTCAACAAATTGCATTAGTTTCACAAGTGTAAGAATCATAAAAAAAAATGAACTCACATCATGGATAAGTGTTTCACCTATCAGCATTCCAAAGATATCTGTGAAGGTGACAGGCTGCCCTGAGCTCTTCTTATTCCACAAGGCTTCAATGTAGCGTTTGACTTTCTGAGGAGTGAGCAGCAGAAGCGGGTTGTGACTCACGGAGTTCATCAATTCTTGATTAATCTCCTTCGGTCCTTTTTCTGGAAAATCTGGGTGTGAATACAAAGTGGACATGTACCTGCAATGGAAAAGCAGATCCTGTAAGAAGCAAAGCCCAATTCAACTTCAGCCACCTGAAATGTACGATAAGCTCATAAATAATTTGAAATAATGACTGACTAAATCAGTCACCATTTACACAGCAAATTGTCAGTTCTTTTTCTCAAGACACAGAAAGCTAAAGGATTTGGTCTAAATGTAAGCATAAAATCAAACACTGAGGATACATTTCCATAATGTGTGTGAAGTAAAAGATTATATTGTTCCTTATTTATCTGTTTAAGGGACAATGGACAGAATCATCATAAACTGAAAAAACAGCTTCTCGGGGTTGTCAGAATGCACCTCAATTTAGCAGACTGGAGGTCCTGTCAGTACACACATGCAGTTCTTTCACTCTAAGACGGACCTCTCTGTCACTCACCAGTTCATTATCGCTACTCAGTAATGCTTAAACTCTATTAGTACATGGAAGGCTTTCCAGGATCTCGATGTTTTCATTATATGGTAAAGCAGAATAACCACAACCTGTGCAGAGATTTAATTGACTCTGAGGATTCAGAAGAAGTAAATCAGGAAAATCTTGATTTTTGTCACCAACTCTGGAAACTGAAGTTTTGTTTACTCAAAACAAAGTTCACACAGCCATGCAGACAACCGTGGTTCAGGTTGGTTGGCTTAACTTAAACTGTATGTAAAGACTCAAGACTTTCTGGAGCCCTCAGTACAGGAAGGAGATGGATCTCTTGGACTGAGTCCAGAGAAGGTCACAAAGATGATCAGAGGGCTGGAGCACCTCCCATATGGGGACAGGCGGAGAGAGTTGGGCTTGTTCAGCCTGGAGAAGAGAAGGCTCCAGGGAGACCTTAGAGCAGCCTCCCAGTACTGAAAGGGGCTCCAGGAAAGCTGGGGAGGGGCTCTTGATCAGAGAGTGCAGGGATAGGACGATGGAAACAGTTTTCAGCTGAAAGAAGGGAGATTGAGATGAGATCTTAGGAAGAAATGTTTTCCTGTGAGGGTGGGGAGGCCCTAGAACAGGTTGCCCAGAGAAGTGGTGGCTGCCCCATCCCTGAAGGTGTACAAGACCAGGTTGGATGGGGCTTTGATCAACCTGATCCAGTGGGAGGTGTCCCTGCCCATGGCAGGGGAGTGGAACTGGGTGGGTTTTGAGGTCACTTCTGACTCAAACTATTCCATGACTCTACGATAGGCTGCCCTAATCTACCAGACGCCCATGTCACTATTACTTATGCAATTACCTGGCCCAGGTGCACACACCATGCTGCAGGCACAATGCAGGCACAGCAGTGAGACACATAACCACGTGAGCATGGCCCCTCAGATTGCTGCCCGGCAATTTACTTGACAGCATGATGAACCCTCCTTGCGCAGTCTCTAAAGCGCAGCGTGCGCGTCAGCTCATGGGTGAACAAACACAGCAGCAAGTGTCTTTGGGAGCAGAGAAAGGAAAATGCAAGAGGAAGGATTCAGCACAAAGTTGAAGCAAGATGACACACACAGTCCAGGAGGTAAATGCATTGCTCCGAGGTTAGGCATGCACCTGAGCGAACAAGTGAAAACCTGCCTTTCCCTCCAGGAAAGGAATTCTCCACCCTTCAGGAGAAAAAAAAAAAAGAAAAGAGCATTATTCCCCAGTAACAGATTGCACAGAAAAAAAGGAGAGGAAAGTGAGTGCCAAAGTGTCAATTTATTTATCCATCAAGCAAGAAAAGTCTGAATAGGTGACATCATCAAGAGAGCAAAAGCAAATTTATTTAAATATAGCTGTTTCCAACACGTATTTCTGAGTCAGTTCAGATAGCCCTGCTTTTTTAATGCAGATTTTTAAGACCAACCATGTATTCACAAGTAGGTTTTGCCAACAAAGGACCTGATGGTCAGCAGACTGACATCTTTTCAGACACGTTCAATCTGAACAAGAAACTTACTCCGGTTCATAGATACTCCTGGCACTTCAAAACCTTCTGGCATTTTGAAAGCTTTCTATCCAGTCTGGGCGAGGGGAAGCAAACTTCATACAACAGAAATGTAATTGGAAAAAACCCCACAAGGAACAGATCATTATCTGTTCCAAAGGAGTTAACAACTTTGGGGTAGAGTACTTCCTTAGAACGTGTGGAAACTAAACTTTCATGCTTCCTTAGAGTTAAACCAGGGATAAAACTCAGCCCAGGCAGATTCCCTGCTCATTTCGATGTAGCTATTCCAACAAAAGCCTTTTTCCCTTAGTCTTGAAGAAATGAGATATACGTATAATCTGGTAATTTAGCCTCTATTCCCACCTCCTGCCCCATGCAGAGCCAACGTATAAGTCAGATCAGGATGCTCAGGGCTTTGTTCCATCAAGTTACTTTCACGTGAACTATTCTGAGTCAGATGGAGAGAGGATGACACCTTACCCAGCCCAGCCAAGTAAGGATGCAACACATTCCGGCACTCGACCACTCTCACTGCAAAATAATTTTCCCAATAGCTAATCAAATTTCTGCTGCTTACAGCCATTACCCCCTGTTCTTTCTCTGTGCATCTCCCAAAAGAGCCTGTTTCCTTTACAGCTACCCCTTAAGCAGCTGAAGAGGACAGTAAGATCTCCCCTCCCCACCACCTTTGTCTGCTCCTCAAGGCCAAACAAATCCAGGTGCCTCACAATCTCATTTGTCCCAGTTCCCCAGTTGCCTAAGTGGTTCTTGATGGAATTTATCCAGTTTGTCCACACCTTTCCTGTATTAAGTGGCCCCGAACTGGATTCAGATGCAACCCTAGTATTCAAACTGGTACACAAAAAAACCTAGTTACGATAAAATCATATTTTGTGACATTTGGGATGAGTATCCTTGTAAAGCTCAAAATTTTCTCAAGATGTAACACCCTCCACTGCAACCCGATCCATTGACAAAAAAACCCTGCAATTTTTTACTTAATGAAAAAATGTAGCGTTAAGGAGTCCAAACAGTTAAGAAATTTGGATTGAAACTGTCAGATGTCTTTGGCTGATAAAAGTTACATCATTTCGTTTAAGAAACATCAAAACAAACAGTTTCAACATTTATAATAAGTGTAATCTGGGTCAATTCTTATAAAAGCCAAGACAACAAAAGGCTGAAGGCTCACAGCACACGGCAGGGAGAAGAGAAACCCTCTCATTCAGCTGGGTGGCTGAGGCAGACAAAATACTGGGGCTAAAATCATTCTGTTGCCTACAAAACCCTGAGCTCATAACACCCGGAAGCACCTTTCACACAGTGACACCACCCTGATTTTCTCCTGTTGACATTCCTGTTCACGAACTGAAGCACTTGTTGAGTCAGACAGGACATCATGACTACCTGTTTAGGGCATCCTAATTGAGACATCTTTGAAGATCTTTTCTCTTCAGAAACTGCTTTAAAAACCAATCTAATTTCTACATTAAACAATGACAAGGGGAGTGTTACAAGCCAACCCCCAGCAGGATGCCCTGCAGCATGGCAATCAATTGGGAATCTTTCCCACAAGTTGAAATATAGCTGCTCAAAACTCCTTAAGCTAAGAAAGATCAGTGAGGTCCAAGACAACCCCCAGTAAATCCACTAAGAATAGGACAAAATGGAGCAAAAGCAATTTTCAGTGATTTTGAGACTCTCTGAAACGTGCCCTGAAAGGATACAATAAATTTTGGGTTGAATGAGACATTACCTTCAAAAAGCAAGGATTTTTTTGTTCCATTTCATTAGGATTTATACCAACAAGTTGAACTCAAGTTTTTGTTTATTAAGATGAAAGAATCAGTCAGAGTCCTGGAACATGCAAGACAGGCTGTTCATATAGAACTTTCTTCTATTCTTGCCACGGAAGATCTGAGGAAGATCACCTGGAGACTGAGCTACCTTCACCCTTCCAGGTATCCTGAAACACCTCTGCCAGCAGACTTGCTCCTCTGCCCTGCTATGCTGCAAGACAGCTGGTTCCATGCGTCTTTTCTGTACTGATTGTGAATGTATAAAATTTTCTGTGACTTATAACCCTAGAAATGTGTCTACCATCATGAAAATTCCTTCTTGAACTTCCCAAAGAAAAACTGGAGAAAGACAAAAGAAAAAGCCCTTACCACGTCGATCCTGAGAGACCGGCAACGTAAGTCGCGCAGTCTAGAATTCCCGACTCATAAAGTGCTTTCATGACTCCAGCAAACCCTACCATGGCACGAAATCCACCTCCAGAACCCAGTATCGCTATCACTGGTACCTGCAGAGATGAGAACACCATATCAACACATCAATTCTGATAAAGACTTAAAAGGACTAAATAAATGTTCTTCATCTATCACTGGTCAAACACTCCAGCCTTGTGCGATTAATAGGTCACCCACTGTCCCGATATCCTCACAGCAGAGAAGAAACCTGTGCACAAAAGCTGTAACCAGCCCCAAAGATGGCATTCTGCAGTCTCTTAGTGGTACACGTGTAAAAGACCAGCAAAACAGTTTAATAAAGCACTTTGAGACACTGTAGATAGAAGGGAACAGTACTGTAATCCCACCCACGAGATTACCTGTCACCCTTGGGTTCTCAGGCCCAACGAGTGATGCTGTACAACATCTCCTTATCATTTACTCAGTGCTCCTCTGCTTTACGAAGAACAGGATAGCAAAAGCGCTTTGGGACCACAGCATGGGAGAAGGGCCCTGATGATCACGAGCAAGGGAAGAAAAGACCAGCCAGCAGCATGAGGGGTTCTCCCTGCCATGGTGGAAATCCCACAGAGGGGCAGAGAAGACTTCCTTCCAGCTCCCAATTTATTTTGTACCTAGGGACTGTTGGTAACCAGGAGGTGAAACAGACAGCATGTAACAGAAAGCATTTGGCGTGCAGGGATATAACGGGAAGCTAAATGTATCTAGATCCCACGTGGGCAAGAAGGAAGATACGGCTGAGGCAACACAAGGACAGGAAGAAATTCCCAGGAGAGAGGGAGCTGCAAGCTTGCTATTTCTGGCAGTGACAGAAGTCTCCCCTTCCACCACCAGCTCTTTGCCTGGTTTAGAGCCCTGTGACAGAGGAGGAATACATGCTGCCAGGGAGGGCTTTGGGCAAGACATCACTGCTACTCCTCACTGCTCATCCCTGTAGGCAACACTGATACAGGCAAGGGAGACGCTGAGCAGATAAAGGGTGTTTTGCTCCCTCTCGGAGCAAGAATGAGGGGCACAGGCACCCAAGACTGTGGACATGATCTTTCCAATCTGAAAGAGGAACGGCTCAAGCAGATGCCACCTGGCTCAGGTGGTGTGACCAGTAAGACACTGGCTTCCTGGCCATGAAGCTTTGCTTGCTGATGAAGATGGTCCACAAATAAACCACCTGACCAACAGAGTCAGGAACACCTTTGTGGGCAGAATTGCCAATTTAAAGAACAAACAAGAGAACTTGGTAGTTCAAGTGCAGTTACAGGTCTGTGACATAATTGGAACGGCATAGACTTGGTGGGACAGCATGCCTGCCCAACACACTGCCATGGAGGGGAGAAGTAATGGTATGATGTTGGCAGTCAGATTCAGACTGCTGGCCATGGGATGAAGGGGTAAGAGTTCCTCTATAAAAAAACAGAAGTAATGTCCTCGTCTGGCTGTGGTCCTTACAAGGGACTCTTAATCCTCTACTGCAAAGTCAGCATTGTGCAAGATATCCAGGAAGTCTGCAGGCTGCCTTGGTGACAATTTCCCAACAAAAATGCTGGAGGGGTCAACTGATGCTGTAGTTCACAAACTACACAGGCAGTTCACAAGCCCTCAAGAACCAGGGGCAAATGCAGCCTGGTTCTTGAGCAGGCAGCAGCTTGGGCTGCAGTCCTCACACAGCGAGGGAGATCAGCACCAGACCAAGGTTGGGAAGCGAGTGTCTTAGTTAAGATTCTGGAATTCTCTAATTGTGGACGCACTGGATTGTTCTGGGACTTGCTGAGTGCTGGGACTCACTGACCTACAGAGGGCCCTTCCAAACAGGATTTCTACAACTCCACTATATTACACTTTTTATTTGCCACCACTTGTTAACAGGGCACAATATTATCACTGTGCAGCATCTTTCATCTTACTTTACTTACAGACACAGAAAATTAATGCCAACTTTTTGTGATTCTTCACATCAAATAGTAAAATACAGATATTAGGAAGACATTCTTTACTGTGAGGGTGGTGAGACAGTGGCACAGGTTGCCCAGAGAAGTGGTGGCTGCCCCATCCCTGGAGGTGTTCAAGGCCAGGCTGGATGGGGCTTTGAGCACCCTGATTCAGTGGGAGGTGTCCCTGCCCATGGCAGGGGAGTTTTAAATGGATGGGCTTTAAGGCCCCTTCCAACTGAAACAATTGTGTGATTCTATGATATATACATACAGTAGAAGTCAAATACTGTTGTGATGACCCTTCTTAGCTTCCTGTCTACTGAAACAACACATAGAATCTCAAGTTCAGTTCACTCACATAGATCAGTGACACTGTTTCAGACCTTAACATAAAACCATTAAGCCTATAAATTGAGTGAATAAACCAGGTCAGATCTCAACATTAGTTAAGTTGTTGTCCCCCACGGTGCCCTTTACTCAGAACTTTAATTGCCTGCTTTCTGTAGAATTAGAATCTATTTGAAGAAGTCACCACTTGCAGCAAGATTTCTAAATAAAAATATATTCAGCTTCTTTTGCATATCTGTCCCTCCTAACCATAATCCACAACTGAGAAAATATTAAATTCAGTTATTAAAGAAGCTATTTAGTCACAAAACCCCAGCAATTTTTAAATCCATCCAAACACCAGCTTCAATCCAACAATATCTTTGTGCCAGAGCCAAAAGCAGTAAAAGTTACTAATCAGAAACAGAAGGGAGACAAATAATATTTTGGCTGACAGTTTAAAAACCACATTTTCTAATAAAACCATCTGATATTACTGTATAGCATGAAGAGAGTTTCAAATTGACAGCTACCTTGCAAACACAACAGGAGAGGTAAGGAGTATTTATGTGTACCTGCACACCTACCCAGCTACCAAGAGAGAGCAGAGCCAGTTACGAGTGACACCACACTGCAAACCTATCTACAAGGAGGTTATTTCACACTTCTTTCCTTATTCCTTCCTTCTCAACCCTGACTCCAAAGCCATTCCTTACCACTGCATATTTTCTCCAAGTACCAAGAAAGAAGACAAAATAAAATAGCAATAGAAGAGAAACTGCGAGCAAAACCTCAACCCTGGGCATGGAAGAGCAGCTCGGGGGCTGCTGAAGGAGCAGTCCCCTGGGAATCTGCTTTTGAAGGTTCTGGGGTCCACAACTGCTGGTCACTTTAAGACCCATCTCTTAAGAGTGCAGGAACAAGCAATTCCATAGTGCTGGAAGTCAAGCAAGTGGGGCAGAAGGCTGGCCTGTCTGAGCTGGGATGATCTTCTAGAACTCAGGTGGAAAAAGAAAGCATACAGACATCAAAGCAAGGACAGGCAATCCAGGAGGACTACAGAGATGCTGTTTGTCACTGTTGGGAGAAAAGTCATGTGGCCAAAACTCAGAGCTCACACTGGTCAGCACTGAGAAGGACAGAAACATTTTTTTAATTAAAATATGTGAACAGCAAAAGGAGGACGATCAGAGATTTGATGAGGTTGGTCACCTTAAATAGCGATGCAGACAAAGTAGAGATGTCTAAGGCCTTCTTCGCCTCTGTCTTCAACAGCAATGCTGGGCCCTGGGACCGTGACTGGAGGAATGATGAACTCCCACACAACCCTGAACTTGCTTGAGACTTGCTGCTCCAGCCAAATGTGCATAAATCCATGGGGCCTGATGGGATTCATCCCAGGCTACTTCAAGAGCTGGCCAATGTCACTGTGGAACCTCTCTCCATTGTTTTTCAGTGATCTTGGGAATCTGGAGAGGTCCCAGTTGACTGGCAGCTGGCAAATGCTGACCCAAATTTCCCACAAGGGGAAGGGGGAAGACACTGGTAATTACAGGCCTGTCAGTCACATTTTAGTGCCTGGAAACATCACGGAAAAGGTTATTCTGGGAGTTACTGAAGAATACTTGAGAGACAATGCAGCCATTGGTCATAGCCAGGCAAAGGTCACAATGGGTAAGTCCTGCTTAATCTATTTAATTTCCATTTATGACCAGGTCATTCACCTCATCAACCAGGGGAAGCCAGTGGATGTGGGGGTTTGATTTTAGCAAAGTTTTTGGTACTGCCTCTCAGAGAATCTTTCTGGACAAAGCATCCAGCACACAGGCAGATAAGTCCATAAAGTGCTGGGTGAGCAACTGGCTGACAGGCTGGGCTCAGAGTTACAGAAAATGGGGTTCCATCAGGTTGGTGACCGGTCACACTGCAGTTCCCCAGGGCTCAGTTTTAAGGCCAATGCTCTTTAATGTTTTTATAAATGATCCAGATGAAGAAATTGAATGCACATTAAGTTAGTTTGCCAATGATAATAAACAAGCAAGAGCTATGGATTCTCTCAAGGGCATAGAGGCCTTGCAGAGAGATCTGGATAGACCGGAGAGCTGGGCAGGCACCAACTGTATGAAATTTAACAAAAGCAAGTGTCAGATTCTCCACCTGGGATGGCGCAATCCTTGCTATACATACAAACTGGGGGACAAGAGGCTGGGGAGCAGCCCCGTGGAGAGAGAACTAGAGGCTTGGGGTGATGGCAAGTTGTATGTGAGTCAACAGTATGCTCTGACAGCCAGAAGCTCCATCAGTGTCCTGGGGTGATCAAAGCACAGCATCCTGAGGCAGTCGAGGGAGGGGACCGTCCCACTCTACATTGTACTGTGGGCACCTCAGTGCCAGAAGGACATCAAATTATCAGTGTGCTCAGAGGAGGGTGACCAAGGTGGTGAAAGGCTTCAAGGGTGAGGCCTGAGGTCACTTGGCTTGTTCAGCTTGGAGATGAGAAGGCTGATGGGTGACCCCATCACAGACGACAAATTCCTCAATGGGAAGGTGCTGATTTCCTCTCTGTAGCGACCAGCAACAGGACACGGGATAATGGAATGGAGCTGTGTCAGATGTGCAGACTGGACATCAGGAAAAGGTTCTTCACTGAGAGGGTTGTTAGTCAATAAAATAGGCTCCCCAGGGAAGTGCTCATGGCCCCAAGCCTGTCAGAGTTCAAGGAGCATGTGGACAACGCTCTTAGCCATATGGTTCAGTTTTAGGTGGTCGTGTGAAGAACAAGAAGTTGGATTTGATAATCCTTCCAACCTGAGATATTCTATGATTATGTAATTCCGTGATTTAAAAATTAAATCACTACCATCATCAAGAGTTTTAGCAAAGGTCCCACCTTGTTTGCAGTTTCTGAAACCTAAAAGAATTTTCCACTGTTCAATGGTGACAAGGTAGCAACTGCTGGGATGTTACTAAGCATAAAAAGAATTAGTTGTGTAGCAAGCCTCTATCTGATCAAATAGGTAATCAGTCAAAAAATCCACTGAAATGCAATTTAAGGTGCCAATAGATGGGATTAGTTATAAAAAAAAAAGAACACATGTGACTACCGAGTTCAGTTTCTTTCTGCAGACTCCACACTCCAAACCACGAAACTCCCTCCCCTGCAGACTGAAAATGCAGAGTCACACGGAAATGACCATGCACAATGACCAAGTATCTCGAGACATTTCTTAAGACTTTCATTCCACAAAAACTGCTTATTCTTGATGCGGTAAGATTATTTGATTAACTTTATAAGTGTTAAGCTTTAGTAATAGAAACCACAGGTATTTACTGGCATCAGTACTCATCATGCACCTCCAAAGATAGCTATCTGTCAAAAATGACAAAAGAATGGTAAAGATTTAGGACATGTCTGTTTTGTTAAGCCAACACCCCAATAACGGGGCACTTGCTTTGAAGAGAAAAGCCTTATTACTAATCACAAATGTAATAATGTACGTTAGGCTTTGAAAGCTCTTTACAAACACTACCTAATTAACCTACACAGACAAATCCCAACAGGATGAAGACAGTGGTTTGCAGGTGCAAGCCTGGAAAAAGTATGTGAGAGGACTTCCAAACCACCACTATTCAACAAATCTATTCGTCAGCGAAGTGGCATGAGCGCAAGGGAAAATCTGAGCTTTCTTCAGGATGCAGAGAAACCTGTAAGGAGGATCAACAAAGAATGCTGAGAGGAGTCCTGACTGTAGAAGCTGCCTGTACCCTTAACCCACAGGCATTCTGGGAATCACAGGTTCCTATACTGAGGGAGGGTAGGCATACCGAGGTATAGGCAGATGTACAGTTTCTCTTGATTTCCACCTGATACCAAAGCGATCACCCAGCAATGAAATTCAACTGAAGAGCACTAGAGTAGTGGCAGCAGCTTAAACAAGCTTCCCGCAGTAAAGCAAGCTTTTAAATGATGAAAAAATAACTGAAGGGAAGCATCTACAGGGCATTTATATTCACTTATTTCAGCCAACTGAATACAAGTTGACTTACAGTGGTAAGTCAGGACATGAATGCTGAGAGTCTTTTCCTGCTTTGCAGAGGAAGGTAGAACACATTTCCAGTTTGTTAAAGAAGCTTTGTAGCTGCAGTTCAGTTTCCAACAAGTTTAAGTGCAATAATGGCAATAATTGAGATTAAATATACCCAACTTACAAGCTTCCCTCTAAGATAAACAGGGCAGAGGCAGCGGGGAAGAAGCTGCAGACAAAGGATAAAGGACCAGGAAGCCATCTCATGAAGAACAGACAGGAGAACAAGACACGCAGGATTCTCCAAGCACACACGCTGGGACTGAAGCACTCCACTCATTGAGGCACCCTGAACCCAAAGTCCTTTGTACACAGTGAGTAAAACTAGGGTAGAGGCAGATTAGTGAACTTAGACCAAAAGGTAAGTGACTCACATGAAAGAGATGAGTCAAAGGCAAGGATGTGAATTGAATTCAAAAGTCTTGGAGACTAAACTATTGCTCTAATCCCTGGCTACACTGCCATACCCAATTCTATGTGGTTGTGTCCATTTCTGGACAGCCAAAAGGCCATGCCAGGATGGTTTTCCTTTCCCGTGGTTCCTACACATGGCACAGGGGACTCAAGCTAGCTTTTAACAAACCAGTTTAGGTATCACCCAAAAACTCCACTGAGCAGGATTTAACGATGCAGATGAAGTGTTTTGTCTCACATCTGCACCATTTCTAGGATCCATGGGCACCGCCCTGTGTGGACAAGCTCAGCACATCAAAGCTCCATTGTAAACACTGGGCACCTCATCTCAACAACAGTCAATCACCAAACTAGGCATGAAAATTTAAAGTATTTGGGAAACAAGATATGTTTTAAGAAAAGCAAGCACCGAAAAGGATATTTCTATCATATTTTCCAGTAGTCTGCCAAAAAAAGCTCCAATGTATTAAATCTTGTTTTGGGAATGAGTGCTGTAGATGGTTTTATCCAAATGCCCTGGAAACACAGTTCACAAAATCTGAACGAGAATACTTGTGGTGGAAAAAAAATTGCCATGACATATACAGATGATTATTAAAAACTTGTTCTGCAAATCCAGTCTTAGAGAACTATATGCTTTCTTTAATCTAGTACAGTATTGCTAGGAAACTGTTCAGAGCAGCAAAAACCATAAAAATAAACTGTTGCAAAACAAGAAATTTCATCCTCTGTTTTCAGAATGGGCCTCAGGATTAAGTAAGGAAATCTGGAAGTACTCAATTCCCCATCCAGGGATGTCTAATTATTTCACAGGTACTAAAGGCCCACAGCATCCCTGCAATGCACATGCACTGCTGTTCACAGACAAAGAAACTCAGGTGAACTTTTGAGTGAATGACTTGTTTAAGATTAAACGATTCACAGGCCGCTAAGAATACTCATTATATCTCCCAGCTTCTGATGCCATGTTAAGACTCCAAATACCCTGTAAATCCTCCTGCTATCTCCCATCTGTAGCAATAAAAGTAAAAATGACAAACAGTAAGGACAAAACTATATTTTAAATTGAAGAAAAAGAGAATTCGCATCACTAGAGGCAGCTAAAAAATCTGACAAGTCAGCTTAAAATGAAAAATGGGAGGATCACAGCACTTCAGTCCTTTTTAGGGTTGATAAGACAACAATTAAAGATTATTGCCTGGTCTGGGAAGATCCAGTTTAACTGGACACAACTTATTTAACTGAAGCTTCAATTTAAATTTAGAGCACAAGAAAAAGTATTTTCCATTTTAAATATCGTATGAGCATAGATGATTAAGAAATTTTCTTGTTTCTGCCATTTCTCTTTATACTACTTCCTAAGAATCATTCACTCCTTTGAGAGACACAGGCAGGACTCCAAAGGTGATACTAATCCTGATATGAACTCTCCAAACTTACATCCCGGGAAGTGGTCAGGTTTTTGCTGTTTTCCTCCCCGAGAAAAGTTTTCATACTGTGCATGATATTATCTTTCCGCTGTTGCCGAAATTTCTTCTCCTCATCACACAGAGCCATGCTGAACCGGAGATCAGTTGAAGAGCTGTTTTGCAAAACAGACAGGTTTTAATAAAAGGCATAATTCAAAACAGAATTATAAATAGCACCTAAGGAAATGAATGGAAGAATAAAATCCTCATTAATTTGCATAAGATGAAATAAAATTACCAGTCATGCAACACAATAGCATTAGCCGATTTCATGGAGTGATGGACACAAAGAACAACAGCACGCTGTGTCCTTAAGATGTGTATTTGATACAGAAACCCCACAGTTCACATACCAGTGAAAACTGAACACAAAATATGCAGCTTCTAGTGGTGTATTAATTTAGTGTTTGAAGACCACATAAAGTGTAGCAGGTGAGTTGACCCCTTAAATACAATTATAAAGGGGCAGTCTAGAAATTTGAATTCTCTGCTTATCCACTGTACACAGAACTGCAATGTGAGTTGCACGATAGGCTGAGAAAGCTTGGATTCTTCAGCCTGCAGTAGAGAAGGCTTTGGGGAGACCTTAGAGTAGCCTTCCAGCACTGAAAGGGGTTACAGGAAAGCTGGGGAGGGACTCTTGATCATGGACTGCAGGGGTAGGATGAGGTGAACGGTTTCAAGCTGAAATAGGGGAGACTGAGATGAGATCTTAGGAAGAAATGTTTTCCTGTGAGAGTGGGGAGGCACTGGCACAGGTTGCCCAGGGAAGTGGTGGCTGCCCCATCCCTGAAGGTGTTCAAGGCCAGGCTGGATGGGGCTTTGATCAACCTGATCCAGTAGGAGGTGTTCCTGCCCATGGCAGGGGAGTGGAACTGGATGGGCTCTGAGGTTCCTTGCAACCCAAAGTATTCCACGATCTTATCAATTAAAAAATTTCATACATTTCTACTAACATATATTCTTCTTAATTTATCGGTTCCTGTGAAGAGAGGAGAAGGTAATTTTGACTCTGTATCCATTCAGTCTTACAATAAAAATCTGTACAGCCCATAGCACAACCTGTACTGGTCGGCCACAGGAAAAAAGCCTTTTTCCCTAGCTTGTTTCCCACACTGCGTGATCAAAAATGTACATTGGGCTGCATAATGACCTCAATGCTGTACTTAAATAAAAGCTCCAACTTTGGTTCCCACTTCTCTTTTCATGTATCAAGGCAGGATGTCACCTCATTTGGAACAGTCAGCTCACCATGCCTGTATGTCATTCCAAGGGTTTGAACCTCAACACCTCCCAGCAGCAATGCCTCCAGCAGGCAGCAGCCAGAAGAAGTGCACAAATTTGTCCTGGGATCTGCCTCATTGAATTCTTGATAAGTTAAAAATGTTCACAGATATTTTTACGCCTTAGTTACAAGTTTAAGAGTCCTTTATGAAAAACACACAATTGTGAAATGGATCTGTTTAGGCACAGATAATAATTCCTCATTTTTAAAAGTATATTTTGTAATAAAATAATGGGGTTCAGGTAAAGGGGGAAAAAGTCTTCCTAAAAGTAATGTTCTGTAAAGGTGTATATGATACTGCGAACAACAGGTTCAGAATCCAAAACCCACATGGGCCATCTGAGAATCACAGAGCAGAAACAATCAGATGCTTTTGTTTAACATATTCCAATGCCTGCTGCCTCAGAGCAGCACAACACAGCCAAGCATATTCTGTTCATTTCATCTCAGCCCTGGAATGTTTCAGGGTGGTCTCAGCCCCACTAATACAAAGCAGTGAGCAGGGATCCTCCCTAGGGGATATTCTCAATCTTCAGAGCCATTATGAGAGTTATCCAGTTCCAGCTGCAGGCTCAGCACTGCTATTTATAGTTACAGACAAAATGACTCTTTAAGTGCTTTGTTCTCAGTAATTCATTTTTAGATTTAAAAGATATGTTCTGAATTATGCCTCAAGGAGGTTTTTGCTCTTTCCCCTAGACAGGCTAAGAAAGAGGGAGAAAGACATCTAGAGAGAAGGGAAAAAAAGGAAATAAAGACAGGCATTGCTTAGTTTTACATATGGTACAACCCTGGCCCTACCGGGATCTTCACCTCTGGCCTCAGGACTGCATGATATCAACATTCAAACACATTGCAGAGGCAGTTTTAGGATGAGTATCCATATGTGCTGAAAGTTAGTGTGAGATGCAAAGTGACCACGAGGTCACGAGGACAATAGCAGAACGAGATCCATGAGTTTGTTGGAGAAAAAGCTCTTTAAAAGGAAAGCACATAACATATACAGGAGGAAAATTCGTGTGTGATGGCCTTGTTGCTGCAGATGTTTGTGAAGGGCACACCTATTCGTGCAAGTTATGGTGTTTAAGTCGAAGACAGAATACAATATGAAAATCACCTTCAATTTTAAGTCTCCTGACTTTACAGTATTTGGTATTTCTATGTTAAAACAAGGAATTTTGCACTTTACCTGACACATTTTTTGAGAAAACTCTAATGAGCAGAGTAAAACACAAAATACCTTTGCTGATAATACATTTTCCACCTCTACTTTCTTTTAAAAAAATTTAAAAAAAGAGATACTCACCATACTTCAAGCGACAATTCCAAAGTCATTTCTGTGACCTAAACAAGAAATATTTAAATATGGTTACACCACTTACAGAGGGAAAAATACACAAACACACCTGGAACATAAACTATTACTGTCAGAATTTTTCTTTAAATCACTTCTTTTTTAAAAAAAGGAGGGCATTTATGAAATACATGAATAAGTTTCTTGTCTATGGAACTTTTTTATTTAAGAGTACAGGATGTGATTCCAGAAAACACCACTAGTAATACAGTCAACACCGTTAGGGCCTGTCTTCCATTCACTGGATCTCATTATCTTGGCTTTCTTCCACTGACAAACATTTTTTGCCAGTGCTATTCATCTTTAGCCTGAAGGGATCTATTTGCCTTCACACTTCTATTTGCCTTTGGTTCTGCTGCCAGGCACACTCTGCCTGCCACTCGCTTCCCAGTTCTCTGGGTAAACTTCAAACTTGACTGGTATCTGGAAGACAGACCTGTAAGGGAACGACTGCCCCGTGTTCAACATGAGCCCCTAAGTGGCTTTCCACAGGTAAATACACTTCAATTATCAACTAGGAAAAGCAATTGCTGACAACTTTCTGAAAGATGCAAATAAACTAACGTCTGTCACTACATAAACTTTGCTTGCAGACCACACAGAACCACCTGACCCCTAAGCTACGGGCTGGTCTCCTCTGCCTTTTACAGAGCACTTGAAGGAGCTGCCAGCAGGCAAAATGTTAAACAATGATGGTTACAGCACTAGTTGCATGTTAGGTAAAATTCAAGAGTATGAGGCTGCTAGAACCAAGAAGAGATAGGCATTTTCATCTCCTCAAGTTCTCCCATCCACAGTGGCCACCGACACATTGGTAAGAGTGCAACAGACTGGTGCTCAGTGTGCCTGGTTTCACTCTGCCCCAGCTCTAAATGGCTTCTCCTTGTTCATGGGACATGACTGCTAGGAACAGAGCTACAACACCTCAGGCAGAACGTGACACTTGTACAGACTCGCTAAGGACATGGATGTGCAAAGTTGCCTCTGGCCTCCCTCAGCTTTCATCCCTGCCGCCAGGCCAGGCAACGCCTGGAACTCTGCTCCTGCCCTCTGAAACAGGAATGGTAAATGACATGGTGTATTGACTGGGTGGTGCAAGAAAGAAAAGGCAGAGAAATAGCAAAGGGAGAACATGAAGAAACAGAGTACACAGTCACTTACGGAAATGCCTCACAGATGGGGCAGTAATTACGTTATTCCAGCACCTGATATTACTAATTCAGAAAGCACTTCAGAAACCATGCCGAGAGCCAATGCTTGAAACCCTTGCAGTGAAGCATTCCAACAGGGACACAGCATGCCGTGGAAATCACAGGAACACGTTGTGTGTATAGGTTGTATGTACCAGGCTCACCCTGATGTTCCCTTACCATTTGCTTAAAAATTTCAGAGTATATTTGTGGTTTTTCACTGATATTTTTCCCTTACATACTCTAACAAGCTTTTCTGAGGGCTGACGAGAAGTTAAAGCATATCTGTAATGTGGCAAGGCCTTATATTATAAACACGAGTTTTGTAATCTGTGTTTTCAAATTTTATTGCTCAAAGACCATCAGCTCTTTCTCCCTACCTGACCCCGTGCCTGGTAGAACCTCACACCTGCAGCTAGCCTGCACTCTGACACCCACAAGTTATAGAAGCACTCAGTGAAGTAAATGTGCAGAAACTTAATGCAGTAAATTTAGGACAGGACAAGGGGAATAAAGAAAAAGGAAGAAAAAGGAAGTCTGATACCTTCCAACTGCCCAGAGTCTATGCCTAATTATAGGCCAAATCTTACATTTCCAATAAATATGCCTTAATCAGTTTTTTGCTGTAACTACATCTTTAAAGTTAAATCACATGGAAAACAGCAGAGCAGTCACAAACCAAGATCTCTGATCATGTAATAATCATCACCACACTAGGAATCCAGACAGTGTCCACATATATGAGATATGCATACTATATACATATACATATAAAGATAACCAAGTGTGATGGGTACAAATGCAAGTACTGAATTATGTTCAGAATAGCCTGTGATGTGTTACTCTAAGGAAAGATGATATTCTAATATGTGTAGAACAAGCTCAGTTAGACACTGAGTTAACAATACTTTGCAGGAGTTACCGTGTGGGCAGACAATCCTTGTTAAACTGACTCCATCTGGTTTGCATACAGGCTTAAGAGAATAATCCGATTTGGATACTCCATTATCGTACGTTAACCAGGGCCATTACAACAAGTTGTTACAAACTTCGTTGGAAGTGAAACATAATAATAAAATAATTTCTGTGAGCTTTCCAGAAGCCACAGGCATCAGCAGCAGAGGAAATGTACTGACCAGGACACTAAGTAACTCTCATGCTAATGAAGACTATTAAACTAAATTGGATCAAGGGGTGCAGAAACCGGTTTAGCAAGGGGAAGTTTGAAACTAAGCTTGGAAAGTGGGTTCTCTCAGAAGAGACACCACGGTGTTCAGTGGCACGGGTTTGCTTAGCTCTCTCAGCAGGCTTGTAAGAAGATAAAGACAGCGCCTTTAGGCCAGTGCTCTACATTTAACTATGGGCAACAGTGAATGATTAGACAATGAGCTCACGCAGGCTACACAGAGAACAATCCCCACCTGAGATGCCCTCCTCCCATGTCCCCAGACACCCAGCTATCCCCGACTAAAGGGCTGCCACCTTTACCTCCTCCGTGATACATCCCTTCTTGAATGCAAATGCAGCCCTAAATTAAGAAAACGGGTACATACATAGCACTGAGGTAGACTGATGGGACCATAGTTTTGGATTCCCTTTCATCTAGGAACATGCACTTCTGACAAGTATCAAAAGCACGCCAAATGTTTTTCTTATGCTTCAATCAGTGCCTGCGGGAATACTCTGAGTAACACCAGACTCAGTGAGAGTCCTTAGGACATAGCACTTCCCTTTCACAAGCACCATCCTCTATTGACTTGTGAAGAAGCTTTATCCAACCAGAACATGGGGCAGATAAGATTCAGACACCTGATGAAGGACTAAAATGCGGTAGGTCCTGATCTGCACAGTAGCTTAGGTCTCCCAGTTCAGATGGTCTTTGGAGAATCTTCCATCTCGTTCAAGTCTGCACCAACAAAGGTAAAGCTGAGTGTTGAAACTTACATCATTGAAAGTTAACTGGACCTCCTTCTTCTCTCCCAGTTTCAGAGAAGATATAGGAAATGTGGATGTGCCAAGGGTCTCATCCATAACATAGTTGGCATCCATCAAAGTAACCTAGAAAAGATATATGGATATTCAGTTCTGCTTTGATAAAAGCCTTTTTAATTCCATACAGCCTATGCCTAAAGTGAAAAAGAAAAATTATATGGAAAAGGAATAGGACTAACCCAAACCAAGCATCACGCAATGCCAACAGACAAGTTTCTTTAAAGCAGGATAAGCTCATGTACAGTGTAGGTGGCGCCTTCACGGTATTCAATTGCATGAGTACAAGCATTTACAGACGTTTTTTATCCCAGCACCTTTCTGTCAGTGAATCTCACCTCCTTCTTAAGCAGGCATAAGAACTTCAAATTATATACATAAAATTACTTCAGATTTCCAGTTAGTAAAACTTATCTATGGAGAAACTTACACAGTTTTAAATGTGATATGCCAAAAAACTTACAGTAACTTCCTCGTGAAGACAGAACCCACCCATTCTAGCCTTGCACCTACAGACCAAGGTTTTTAGAGCAATAATTTGGTAAAAATGTGCAGCATTTCAAATTACACCAAGCTTTTCTCTGTATCCAGCCAGATCTTCAAGTCTCTTCTCATATTCTTCATGTCAGAGCACACACCTTTTCAAAATGCGACACTAAAAGATTTACATGGATACAACAGAACGCTGTGCAATGCTTTTGCTCTACCTCACATGGGTCTACATCCATCAGTCTTTTTTTCCTCAGTGGCAGCCTTCCAAGTTCTCAAGTCAGATATTCAGAAAGAATTTCAAATTACGATTTATATGGTTTTTATTAAACAGGTTCTCCAAGCTTATTTGGTTTATGATTTCTTTATGCTTTGTGCAACTCTGTCTTCTAAAATATCATGTTTGTGGCTTAGACCATCTCTTTTGCATAAAACAAGTGGAATCAAGATAGGATCACTTGAATAACTATCTCCTACATCTAGGCTTAGCTTCTTCTCAGCTATAAGGAATCTTCTTCATCTTGTGCCACAAGCAACTCTTTGAAATCATGAACTGTATTTCAGGACAGAACTCATTATTTCAATGGCATCTATGTTCCTTTGTTTCCTTTCAGAATTTTCTGCCCATTGCTGTAATCTCTGAGGCTGTCTTCTAAATCAACAGCAAAAACTTCTTAATGGGATTTTGGAAATTTTCAGCTCTGCAGGGTGTGTACAACGGCAGAACACAACCATTGGTTTTAACCTAATGTCTACACCTCTCGTAGTGAAAAGAATGTTTACTGTGAACAACACATACATGTGCAGGCACCAGCCAAGACCGCAACTATCCATCGTCACATGGCATCACTTGCTCTGCAGGCAATTTTCATGGAATTTTATAGCGTCTCAGAAACCAGCAACAACCTTTTAGTTACTGCAACCACACACTCCCAAATTCTACTTCTAATCCATGTTATTGTGTTCTGTTACAGGAGAGAGAGACTTGCAGAACGTGGCAGCATGCTACAGCCATCCTGGGCTGCATGTCAGTTCACAAAATCCTGCACTTCATAACAACTGCACCAAAGCAGGAAGCAAACAGCCCACACTTCCACGTGGTCAAAAATACTGGAGATCATGTAACAGTAAGTAGTTAAAGGCTTGCCAGAATCTCAACTTCTTCACACAGCATGCACACAGTACAGAGTGTAAGCAGTGGCACTGTTCCCAAGAAGGCAGCAGGAAAGCAGTTGGCCACTGCTGTTTGTGACTTTTACTGTTTATCCTCTAAAAATTCTTGAACAAAATTTTGAACTTAACAGGTTCCTAGGGAAGCTGCCCAAGTGTCACTACAAGCAGAATTTGACCCAGGCTTTATATACAATGCCAGTAAAACCCAGGGACTGCATTTTAAGTATTAATTGCTATTCCTCGGTTTATCATTCCACTCATCTTTTGAGGATCACAAGAGCTGTTATAGATCACATCAACAATACAGCCAGCTCTAGCTCCTGCAGATCTTCCAAAAAGAAGCACAGGATCTGCAAAGAGACAGGTAAAACTCTCCGTCTCAGCACTGCTGTTAGAATCCACAAAGGCTTCATCAGACAAAGCCAAAACAATTCTTATCTCCCATATTGCACAAAAGGCAGGTTGAGAAACCCAACTTCTTCTTTTCTTCTTTCTATTTCCACAAATGCTTTCTCATAAAAAAGCCAGGATCGCTCCATTCCTCTTTCTAATTCTTGATATCTATTTACTTGACTTGGTATTAGAAAGCAAGAGCTAAGTTAGAGTTTTGGAACTTTTCTGAAGCTTTATGTAGCCAGCTTGCATTCCTATGACCAAAACACATGGTAAGAAATCACCTGAGGTGACTGTTGCACCTGACCAGCTGGTGGAAGCTATCAGGGTAATCTGCTCTCTGCAAAGCTGTAACAAAGTTATCATAATTTCTCTGGTGGTGTTGTCTCCTGCGCAGGATATATACGATAGCTCTTCATGCTCCACCAAGTTGACCACGGGATTCTTCCTCCCTAAACTGTAGAACCTACCCCTCTCCCCAAGAACACAGTGAGTCTTGCAGGAAGCACAACTCAATTTAGATCTTGAACAGTTCAGCCCCAGCAGACTATGGCTGACAGCTCAATGAAAAGCCATGCAGGCTGCAGGCTCTTTCCTAGTTGGCCAATTTAGACAGAAACTGTGTAAGCCTGGGTCAGAAGACTTTGCACATTAGGGCCATCACCTGCAAAGCACCAAGCTAACAAAGTGCTATAGGTAAATCTGAATGCTTGCCATGCCCACTTACAAAACAGTTACACTTAACACTCACCTTTTGCACAGCACCCAGAAAGGCTTAACACACTGAGACTTAGTGGTGGCTTAGTCACCAAGCCTGCACGTGGAGTATGAGTGCCCAAAACATCACTGGGTGGGATACTCAGTCCTCTGCTCCAGGCACAGAGAAATCAGAACCATGTATCTGCTTTCAGTCTCCTTGGGAAGCAGGGAATGGGCAGAGACTTGACTTTACCCCCAGGTATTCACTGTCCACATTAGCTGAATCAGCATTGTAAGCAAGGAGAAAGTAATTTACAGCTGATGTAAAGAACAGTAAGCTACTAGCCCTCAGGAGCAGCCTGAGAGATGACTCAGAGGCACATTTCACAATGACTCTCAAGGCTACTCTTTGAATTCATACAAAACCCCTTGCTTAGCACCACACCTAAAAGCAAAAAACTGCCTTTAAGGTTTAAGAAATCTTGAGACAACAGATGCCATACACGTACAAGGTACTGTTACTTTTATCTTCCAGACATGGTACAACTTCCATTTTCAGAGAGGCAGCTCAGCCATGTGATTTACCTCAAGAACATTTTCTTGGTTGGGATCCAAAATGAACTCGAAGGTCTCGTTCCACACAGGATTCACATCATTATTGAAATGTTTCGTTCTCTTCCTGCAGTCGGGGGCAGATGGGATGAACAGCTCCACATAGGGATCTGGAGTGTCAACTACAGAACAGAACCAATGTTCAAGTTAGACAAAACTCAAGTTTGGGTTGTAATAACCAATATAGTTATGCGAAACCACAGATCACTTCATGATGAATGACAGAAAAGTATTCAATCACATAAATTAAATATAATGACACAAATGATACAATGATAATAACAATCTCTCTAAAAGAAAGAGAAATTATGCTTTTAGAAGGGGAGGAAAAAAGCATTGAACAAATGGCAGCCAGATTGATTCAAGTTTATTGGGAATATGTACAAGGTCTGACACAAAAATCTGAGACTAACTCTAGCTCAGGAACTAAGAGTGGGAGGGCAGAGACAGAGAGATACAGAACTTGTTCTGACCTGTCACAGTGAGACAAGGATCAGCTCAAACGTTTCACCCAGGACAAGTGGGTGTGTGTTTAAATAGAGACGTTTTCTTACCCTCGGTCAGAAACGTTGGTGTGCAAGAGTAAAGAGTGAGTGAATATAAGCTCACTGCACCAGCCCACTGCACTTTGTCCGTGAAGCAATTTTTAGCTCATAACAACATCCCTATGCTTGAGCACCCAATCCTGTATACCAGAGCTTGCTCTCTCTTCCCAAAGATGCAGTCAGTGCTCAAAGGAACCCACTGTTTGTTGGTAGAAGATGTGAAAGCAAAACTAACAGAGCTCCTCAACAGCCTTTTCAATGATCTGCAGGATTGCTTTGAATGCTGGCAGCATCGATGCAGCCATGTGTCAGCTCAGAAGGGAGCTATTGCAAAGGGGATCATGGTTGATTTTCTTAATTTGTTAAATTAAAAAAGTTGCAGGTGCAGTCTCAGGGTTTTTTTGTGTTAGACCTCAAATACTTCTACCATGCAGTGATTAATTATTTTTAAAAGCCCTTCCCCTTCCTCTCTTTATAGCCTTTAATTACTTTGGCTTAAGTCACAGAAGTAAGTATTCCATAAAAAGTCTCCCATTAACAGTGAAAACAAGCAGCTCAGTACACAGTTCTGGATCCTCTTTCTTTGGCAGCCACAAAGGAAATCAGTCAAGCCACTTGTGTGCTCCTAAACACAGCGTAAGGACAGCAGCTCAAATCCAAAGCCACTGCAATCACCAGAGCTTTGTGGAGGTCACCACAGAACTGAGACCTTATTTAAGCAGTAGATTTGAACAATAACAGCGCAGAACACTAACTGAAAATACAGAAGCGTATGCCAATGGTAGCTAATCAGAATTATCCGTGGGAGGAAAACACACGTTGACAAAACTCATCTGATGTGTCTAATGATAGCCATTCGCAAATGCAAAGAATGCATTGTTGGCAGCCCTGAAAATCCCACCTCTCCAACCAGTTAAAGCATGTAATGTTTTCTGTCCAGGGAGGGTTTTTTCTGTCAAACTGGGCCAAAGCTGATGTAGTCCTTTACAGATTTATTTAAAACTTTGCTCAGCTGCTTTGCAGGAGAGCATGAGACGTTATTTCAGTGGTTGTGATCTCAAAAAGCCACCAGCTCTGTTGCGGTAACACATGTGCATCTTTCCAGCATCCTCTTTTCAAAGTTTGACCTCTGTCTCAGTGAAACATTTTCAAGCAAATACAATACCCACTATAAACAAGAATCTTCTTATTAAGGGTCTCTTTTCAAAAGATTAAAACCTGTTACTGGTCAAAACATTCTTCTTCCTACACACTTTAACTCTAAAGGTACTTCTTCCAACAAAGCAAAATGATTTTAGAGCCTCCTGAATTCCAGTGGAACACTACCAGCGAGATTTGTTGAGGCCCAAAACCACAAGGTCATTTCAGCTGGGAGAAGGAGGAAAAGAGCAAAACAACAAAGTTTGATACTTTTGAGTGGGAATTGATCACCTTTTAGGAAAAAAAAAAAAACAACCAGACAACCAAAAAAGACTTTTTGAAACCACCCAGGAGGTTCTGTATGTGTACCAGGGCAGAACACAATCAAAACTCCAAATGTTTGGCTTGCCAGAGGTTCTCGTAGGGAACATCAGCCAGACTTAACATGCCTTATTACCCACAGAGCACCTCAGAGATCTCTGGAGATACAGAATAATGTGCAAAGGTTATGCTTTGAATTAAGTATTCCTTTAGCTAGGGAAGCTTTAGAGACAGTAAACAAACCTTCTCCTACACTCAGGCTCCCTAAATTAAAATTCTGTATGTTAGACTTAGTGATTCAAAGATTTCACTGTGTAAGAACTTCTTAGCCTGCTGTAACCCTCTCTAGGACTTTGCAGGGAGCTGTAGGCCATGCTCCACGGCTGTGGGGCTCAGCTCATCGCTAGGATTTGGCAGGTCACACAACTAACTTTTATAACAAACAAGCAGCTATTTAAAGTTGGGGATCAACACAGAAAATTTTTAAATAGCAATCTTTATTAGCTCCTGAGAATTTATGCCTGATCTTGTCTCTTACTTAAAGTCAGGGGAGCAGGGGTATCAACCCCCAAGTGTTTTTTAAATCTGATGTAACTAACTGCTAGCTATTACTGAGTATATTGGCTCCCTTGAATTACTACACAAAATTGTGCCAGAAAGAGGGAAATCAAGGCCCCTTGAAACTAAATAGCAAAATATCTACCAAAATCAGTAGTGACAGGATCTCACCTGGCCAGTCTGGACATCAAGCACTACTTTGGCAATGAACACTGCATGCTTGCTCTGCCAAGAAACTGAACTTGCTGACAAAAGCTTGGGGTTTAACCAAAATACAGTGTTCTGGGCAAAATGTCAGTGCTTTCCTTTCTCCTCATTTTATTTGATCAGCTCTAACTATAAGCTACTAAACTCTGGTTTTTTCCTTTTAAACACAAACAGCAAGTGGTTTCCTACCTGCTCCCAAAATCCCAAAGCATGTGGCAACCCCAGCCCACTGCCCGACTGCATTCAAATGTCATTACTAACATCCTAGCAGACAGACTCCAAGTGAGTGTTGAAACAGAAACTAAATCCAAGGCATAGATCTAAACTTAGAAAAATCACTCTTCAGAACCCAGTAATGCCAAGCCACTCCCTCACTCCCTCCCTCCATCAACTTTTCTGACCCAAGGCAAAGAGTTAATCATCTGCCCTTTCATGTTTGCAAGTTTATGTTGTGCTATTTTCAATTAAGGAAATTAAAATCTATTCTTTCATAACTTCCTTTTCCAAATGAAGAGGAAAAACACTGGAAAACTGTGTGCTCCAATTAAGATACTGCTTTAAGTTATACTATTTTAATCAAAATCTGACTCCTCATTATCAGTTGGTGACTAAAAAGTAGCTACCAGCAACCTGGCAAGCAACTAAAGTGTTCAGTTAATATATTTCAAAACGTAATTGCTCTCTACAACTACCTAAAAGGAGGTTATAGTCAGGCAGGGGTTGGTCTCTTCTCTCAGGTGACCAGTGACAGAACCAGAGGGCATGGACTCAACCTTCATCAGGGGAGGTTTAGGCTTGATCTGAAATCACCTGAAAGGGTGATTGGCCATTGGAATGCACTGCCCAGGGAGGTGGTGGAGTCGCCGACCCTGGAGGTGTTTAAGGGGAGACTGGATGAGGCACTGAGTGCCATGGTTTAGATGATGGGTTGGTGTTGTGTTGGGTTATAGGTTGGACTTGATGATCTCAGAGGTCCTTTCCAAACTTGTGATACTGTGATACTGTGTTCTTCAGAAAGCTAATCTGAAAAGGTAAGTGAAAAGCAGCCTGGTTACTGCTGAAATCTACACCGATTTTAAAAAGAAACATTTTATGAAATCGTTTATGGGTTAAAAGTCAATGTTTTGCAAGTGTAATTCAGTACAAGAGAATTAAGTTAGTCTATGTAGAGGTAGCACTGTCATGGAATTGCTCTTTTATTTTAGCTCCCTACTGGAAATACCAACCACAGACTTGTCAGGAGAAGCAATACGTGAGAATTCCCCAGAATACTTCTGAAGAAATGATATTTCTAGACAGTTTAGATATGTTCCAGGCTCTTTACTCCATAATTTGTGCATGGGGAATCTGCAGTACACCTCAACTTTTTAATGTAGAGCTTGGAAGGCTTGTGAATGGAAAACTTGAAACGTTTGCAAATGCACGTATGCCCTACCACAAGACCATGGTATGATTTCATATCCCTCTCTTCCTGGCAGTCATTGCTTATTTACAGTAAGTGCCTCAACATCTGCCTGCAAACAAAGTGCTACCCCTCTCCCAGTGCCACCGAGCTTCACCCTTAATGGCACAGCCACTGCTCCAGAAGAGAGCAACCAGACATCACTGGTATTTCTCAGGAAAAAATGACTACGAATTGACAATGAGTGCAAGTGTGTCTAAAACCACACCTTTATGCTAAACAGTGAAATGCAGCGTTTCAACGTTTCTGTCAATGGAACTGAGGGTCCTCCAATTAGTGGCTTATAGTTAGATGAACTATAAAGGTAATTAGCAAAACATTCATAACAATCCTTCTGTAAGATTTACGGCACCCACCACCTCTTCAGGGGCTGAAGACAAATAATCAGTAACAAAAGCAGAGCAGACCATTTTTTGAAACACACTGGCTTAGAAATGGCCAAGAGGTAGGAAGTAACAATTCAGCGACTATTCCTCATTTGATTTATCTCCTGTTAAGTAATTGCTATAAAAGTCTATCTCTAAATTACATTATGAATCACGAAGTGAAATACACAATGGACACTAATTAGGTTAAAGCATTACTCATTTTTAATGTGAAAATGGTTGAAGCAATCTGTCTATTAAAGAAACCTGTAAAAGTTTCTACAATGACTGGAAACCATTTGATCTCATGTCAATAACTTGGTGGGATGACTGTCATCAGGCACCTATATTCATATAAATAATATTTCAGGTATATAATTTATATTTCAGTCATTTCAATTTAAATTATTGCAACAGTATAATAGAAACACAGAAACCATGAAAAGCCTACTCAAACACACAAAACCAAGGATGAAACCCCTGCCACACCACCATTTCATTTGTCCATCAAAAGCTGAAAAAAAAGGTAAAATTCTTGAAGCATGACAAAATCTGATTTGCTACCAAAAAAGAAATCTGCACCTTAAGAATTTGTCTTTTTTTTTTCCTCCAGATAAGCAGGTCAAACCCTTGTGATCATAGTGGATATTAAATAAAACTTGATTAACTCTAATTTCACTTAATAAATGCATCGGCATCAAGTAAATCTGGATCCCCATTTTTTGGGCCCATGCTCTCCAGATACCCTGTTTCTGCAATTACAGGACTATTCCAGCAAGAACGTGGCACAATTTCTTTACAGAATATGTGAGTTTGGTTCCATGTATTGTTTTGTCTTCAGGTTAACCAACACCCTTCCCTGTTAAGTGCAACCCCACTCACAAAGCCTCACTAGGTGCCAAATGACCAACTTCAGACAATTTCCATCATTTTGGGGCTCTCTGCACCTCAGTACAACCTGGTCAGCGCGAAGTTATACACAGCTGAGCAGCTTCACCCAGGAAATTCTTAACTATTTCCCTCTCCTCTGAAGGGAAGGAATTGAGAAACTGCCAGCTGCATCTTATGCTGGCTGGGGCAGGGAGCTCAAGCAGGCTGCAGGGCTCCAGAGAACGTTATGGAAGTTCTCAAACCTACTGTTTCCCTAGAGAAAGCCAAAGCAGGGGTACAAAGGCGTTTCCAGCGAGTTGAACATTAACTAGTACTGACCACAGCAGCCTGGCATGGCATGAGATGCATGGATGTCTTCCTAGGTCAGAAACAGTTTTCTTGGGTGCTTAAAATTAATAACTGATTTTTTATTCAAATAGCTAATTTATGGGACTCCCTGGACAACATGCTTCACAGTGACAGAGAAATATGATTTGGTTTCTCTGCCATAGTCAGGGAAAACAATGAATTTTAAAATGATGGTTTTACCCAATTTTATGGGATTTTCCGTTTTAAAAAAAGGGAATTCTTAAAAACAGTATTGATCTATAATTGTCAAATATCATAATTTCAAAATAAATAATGCTTCCCAAATAACATATTAACAAAAGATAGATAAAGATGAGGAGAGGCTCTTGATCAGGCATTGCAAGGATAGAACAAGGGGGAACAGCTCCAAGCTGAAAGAGGGGAGATTGAGATGAGATCTTAGGAAGAAATGTTTTCCTGCGAGGGTGGTGAGGCACTGGCACAGGTTGCCCAGAGATCTCATGGCTGCCTCAACCTGAAGGCGTTCAAGGCCAGGCTGGATGGGGCTTTGAGCACCATGATCCAGTGGGAGTTGTCCTTGCCCACGGCAGGGGGCGTTGAATTGGATGGGTTTTGAGGTCCTTTCCAATCTAAACTGTTCCGTGATTCTATGAAATAAATGAATTATTAGATTGTGTTACCCTTGCTCTGCCACAAATGAGCAAAAGGACAGATTATTGCAAGGCTCTAAAAAAGGTGTCTCTGGTATTCAAGAGAACACAGGCATTGTTAAATTGCTTAATTAGTTCAGCATCTGATAGCCAAGGAGGCTCTGCCCAAGCAGACAGCAACGCTACCTGGCTGCATGACAGGATGGAGGAACGGCCGCTCGGTGCTTCTTCCCTGCAGATCCACGGGAAACAAACAAGTGTGTAGGGTCTCTGCCACAAAGGCCAGAAGTATGACTTTAGAAAACAAGATGTCCTTCTCCCACCTGAAGAGGTGGAGCCTGGGAAAGCCAGGAGCAGAAGAGCTGCCACATACAAATGCATCTCACCCTCCTCTTAGGTGACCATTGTGTTAAAAACTACTGCAGCCGCACAATCACAAACCCTCCCTTCCATACCAGAAAATGCTGCAGTAACGAGGCTGAACTTCTGCTCTGCCTTTTTAGATTTGTTCTGAATTTCCATTCCCACTTTAACTGTAGCTCACCCTGCTACAAATTTGGGCCTCCCATTCATCTCTGGTAGATACTTCCAAGAGCCTTCAGACACACAAATTCAGAGTCTAGCAGTAATACAGATGCTAGGCAAAAAGCCCGGGGGAATACCAGAAGGCTATCAGGAACCTACAATACCCAGGAGAATACAAAGGTTACCAGGAAGGGGTCCCAAGGAGGAGGTGACATGTTCTTTGCTGTCTGTGCTTTAGGTACTATAGGGAACGACAGGGCTTTGGGATTTTGCAAAGGGGGTGATGTAGTGCAAGATTTCATGAGCAGAAGGTGACTAGAAGTGAAGTAAGGCAGCTCCCAAAGCAGCAGCTATGCTGTGACAAACCCTGTGATTGACTAACACAGTTATTAGACTGTGACTGCCTGTTATTAAAGCGTTTCTCATCTCCGGCATTACTTAAGCAAGGGCAAGAGCTGAGCTCCCACCATAGGCTGTGCACCCAGTGTACCAGGCTGGGACACCACTAGCAATTTCACTGATCCAGCCTTGAAAGAGAAAAAAAAAACCACACAAGTCCGCTGAACCCTCCAGCAGGTTGAAACCAAATCCATAGAAGTGCCAAGATCACAAAATTATTCACTTCTCTAGGTTATCCGTACATTTCCCTGCGGACAGGGAGCAGGGAAAAGTGACTAAAGCAGCAGATTGCCCATGGAAAGTCTGCTTTTCTAGTAGTGTGCCAGGATCTAAGGGGGCTGGGGGCTTTTAAGTAATTAAAATGCCTAGTTCTTAAGAGCTTTTTCAGCATTACTTGTGAGATGTTTCCCTCTGCCAACCCAGACACCAGAAGGAGGGCAGGAGGCTGCCTGGCAGTGCCAGGTCCAGACAGTGATCGTTTAGCCCAGAGGAGGTTCAGGCAGATCATCACATTCCTGGTCAATTACTCAAAACCCACAATATGATTTTTATTCCAGATTTATGTTAGCTGATGGAGTATAGATTATTCCCAGTCTGGCAGAAAGCCTGCTAATACAAATTTAAATTGGCAGCGCTTTCTGAATCCACAGAACAAGTTTACACTGGATCTGTGTTTGGTACCACAAGGCATTAGAGGTTTTGGTCCTCTACCAGCAGTCTTAGAACTTGATTATGTTGCTGAAGCACAGCCTCCAAGCCTTAGAAGTGAGAAGTGGAAGCGGCTCTTCTCTTTGACTTCTTAATTTATACAATTGTCAGGAATGTAGTAAAAACCTGGAGCTGTCTCAGCCAGGCAGAACCAAAGTGTAAGCTCAGGCTGGCTGTATCAACACCACGTCTTGGTAAAACCATCATCACTGCCAGAGCAAGCAGTTACAGGAAACTCAGAATCCAAGTGCCACCTGTGAGCTATGCCTGCCCCAACCCTGCTGCTCCATCAGGTCACTGCAGGCATTTCACTTACAGGACGGAAAGAGGGATTGCAAAGCACTTAGTCAGAACAGCACATGCACCCCAACATTAGCAGGTTCATAAAGGGAAAGGGATGACTGTGTGCAGGAGTTAATCTGTCTAACAATGCATGGCACAGCCTATATGGAGCAGATATTCCCTGTACTTCAACACTGCTGGACATACACTGAGATAGAACACAGTTTTTAGTGCCAAGCTTTACAAAAGTGCTCCTTTCTGTAGTAATGAAGGTCAAATAATACATTTCTCCCTTTCAGAACACATTCAGTCACAACTACATGAATTGGCACATTTAGTTATGTATAAGAACTTTTCTTTGGTACAGATTGATATGTGGGACAGCATCCTGCAAGATTCAAGTAACCACAGGATGCTTCAAATCACACTTTTAAAAACTCGTTTTCAAGACAAGTTAAAAGTCTTCTTTGAATCGCAGAATCATTGAAGTTGAAAAAGACCTCTAAGATCACTCAGTCCAACACCACCCTGTCTGCTAAACCATGTCCCAAAGTGCCACAGCCACACATTCTTCATGCAGCACATCACAATCAGCTGAACTCCTTATCAAAGGAGCTATAGAAGAGGAGACTCACATGGATTCAAGGAAAACCACTGAAGTGTCTGCAAGAGAAACTCAGTGAGTACCACTAATTACATCAGAAGCACAACCAGCTCAGGGAGTCCCTTACTGAAGGCAGTCGAATGCTTGGAGAGAATCAGAGGAAAAGTATCACATGCTTATCCTGTTCATATTTTTCCTTTGTATCTGACTACGACTGAGGTTCTTCTCAAACCCTAAAACAACTTCAAAGCCCTCACAGGGAAGAGATGAAAGGAAAAATAAAAGAAAGCAGGAAGAAGTCAAATTATTACAAATGGAACAAAAGAACAGAGAACCCTCCTAAATAGAGGGAGTGAAAGGAGAAACAGTGGTGTCCACAAAGCCCTGAAGGACAATCTCACCACTAAGTTCTGCCTGGAGATGTGACAGCACATGAAACAGAAAAAGCTCCCAGTTGCCATCAAGCTCCCTTCTCCTGGAGCTGCTCTTGGTCACAGCAGGGCAAGGAAACAAGGAGGTTTTTCAACCAGAATATGAGACAAAATGGATCTATAGTCTAGGCCAGTACAACCACTTTGATGTTATCATCACAGCATAACAGATTAACAGAAAACTCTTCCTCTCCCAGGAAAACGGGTTTCCACTAACATTTTGTCCCTGCCTCAGTAACTACATGGCAAGTGTTCAGAGACAGAATACGGTTCTCATCAAAAAGATATTTTTGAAACTGGAAAGAGCAGCATTTTCCGTATCAGTTGCCCTGTGGAACACGAGAGCCTTTTTCCAACAGGACTTCCACCTCCCAGCACTGCTTCTAGTTAACCCTGCAACAGGGCAAAAATAGTGTGTGCATCAAGGAAATGGAGATGCAGGCTACAGTTGTCTCATGTCAGACCAAGCTCTGCAGCAGGCACTTCATCAGTCGTTCTTACTGGTATTGTTCATTTTTGAGGATACACATCTTTTACAGCTACCTATTTCAGTACCAGCCTATTATGAGGTTGGCAGTGGAGCCTAGAGCCAGAGCCAGCCACTACGGCTGGCAGTGGAGCATGGACAACTATAGGATGTGACCAACAGCAGGGTTGGTACATGGGCTGTCAGGCAGAATCAAATCTCAAGGTGCTGCTGGAAGCTACAGAGCTTGGTCATCCTGGGTCCCAGCTGCTCCTCCAAGCCATCCCAGCACAGGTTGCAGCAGCACTGGTCCAAATGGGAAAATTCTTATCTCCTTCCTGCAAGAATCTTCCAGCATCCCTCCTCTGCTTTGCTGATAGGTGTAAAGTACCTCTTAAGGCTCCTAGCCACGTGAAGATCTGCACATACAGCTTGTAGGACTTGGAATATTGGCCAACTTTGACCTATTTTTTCCAGGTTGTCAGGCTGGAAAAGGGGAGGAGTTTGGCTTGCTTTCCTCTTGAAGGTCCCTTGCAAAAATCAGATCCTGCAGGAAGAGCATTATCTGATGACACTTGAACAGTTAAATCAAGGACACCACAGCTAAGTCAGGGTGTAACACCAGCCAGCTGTGATCCAGAGAATAACTGGACTAGCCCTGACTGAGCTCCTGTAACACAAACTGCTCTGTCCCTGCTCCAACGCAGGCAGGCAGATCTCCAATGCGCTTCCTTTAGCTGCCTGGGGTTTAAAACACTGCTCACGTGTGTGAACTGCACCAGCCTGCTCTGACTCTGCCTTCAAATGAGTCAGCTTCAGCACCAAGAACCAAAAAGCAAGCACAGCCCCAGGGTAAAGGTGCACAAACAGAAATGGCAACTGGAACAGTATGGGACACCTCCTCATCTTTCCCTCCACATTGCTGAAGGAGATCCTACAGCCAGGGTCAGCCTGGTGCTGCAGGCAGGGGAAAGTGTACACTCATCCCCCACAGTGTCACAGCTCCTCCTTTCCTCTGGAGACACAGGAAGCAATCGGGAAGCACATCAGTGACACTGCCCCAGTGAAAGAATATCTCCTTGACTTGTGGGGGATGTCTACTGCTGGTTGCAGCAGCGTGGGCCAACCATGCCAAAAGAAGCTTTCTACCTCCATCTTAGCAAGTTTTTGCAACCAGGGTTGAGTTCTGTTGGTAGGAATGCTCCCAATTTAACTTGTTTATCTGAGCAGCCTAACTACAGCAGAAATGCATCCTTAATTCCAACTGAGTGGACAGAATATGGGATAGTGGCTGAGTAAAAGTGCCACAAGCTATCCAAACTTTAAATGCATTTAATGAAAAAGTCTTTCCTCAAAAATAAAGCACCTAGATTTGCACTGTTCATTATTATAACATCAAAAGTAAAGGAAGGAAATAAAACTGCAAATCCATAAGAGGATTAAGAAAGATCAATGGTTATGAAGATCAGAGTCATACAACTACTTTTTGTAGCACATACCACCAATGCTTTGGAAAGCCAGTACAAATAAAGAAAAAAAAAAAGATCTTTAAAGATGCAAGACAAATTTTACAATGCTTCCTTCGGTCCAGTTTTCTACCAAATCCACTGGAATATTCAGAGGGGTACAGACCCTATGGAAAGAATCACCAGTTTGCAAATGTTTCTCTTCCAGAATGCTGCAGTTTGGGATTCTGGTCCTTTTCTATAAGTTCCTGCACTAGTAAGGAAAGGCCATGCAGCATGGTGTGGTATCTGTAGTACATCCAAAACTAAATATCTATGATATAAGAACTCACTGGATGGAAGGCAAGATCTGCTTCCAAAAGCTCTAGTTCAAGAAGTGATTTTACAAGGTTTATGGAATCCTGTGACCAGCAGAAAGCCAAGCAATTCACATAATTAAACCCTCACCAAAGACTTGCAGATTTTGAGACATTCCATCTTTTATTGGGTTCACATAGCAAGTTTGGAGCAGGAAGGGGTAGGGGGATTGCATGGGTGGCTTCTGTGAGAAGATATCAGAAGCTGCCCCAAGTCAGACAGAGCCACTTCTAGCCAACTCAAAGGACCAGTGGCTGGCCAAGGCCAAGCCCAACAGCAGCACTGGTGGCACCTCTGTGGTAACGTATTTAAGAAAGGGCAAAGACCACAGCACAGCAGCTGTGAGAGAGGAAGGAGAAAATGTAAGAGAAGCAACTCTACAGATATGAGTTAAGAATAGGGGGGAAGCTACTCCAGGTGGCAGAACAGACATTTCCCCCATAGTGATGCAGATTGTCTCCCTGCAGTCCATGCAGAAGACCACGGTGACACATGTTGCTCCCCTGCAGACCAGAGGACCATGGTGGAGCAGAGTCCTGCCAGGAGCTGTAGTCCTTGGGGGACTCATGCTGGAGCAGTCTGTTTCTGAGGGACTGTACCCCACAAAAAGGGCCCAATGCTGGAGCAGTTCTTCAAGGACTGCAGGAAAGACTCATGCTGGAGAAGGTTGTAAAGGACTGTATGCTGTGGGAGGCACCACATGCTGAAGCTAGGGAAAAGCATGAGGAAGGAGGAACATGCATTATGAACTGACTGCAACCCCAGTTCCTCATTCCTGTGCCTGCAGCACATTCAGGGGGCATGAAGAAGAGCCAAGAGCAAACCTGAGCCTGGGAAGAAGGAAGGTTCAGGGTGGAAATTGTTTTCAGTTTTATTTTTATCCTACTCTGTTAACCTTAATTTATAGCCAGTTAATTGTATTTTCTTCAGTTGAGCCTGTTGTGCCTGTGGCAGTCACAGGTGAGGTATCTCCCTGTCCTACCTTAAGCCCTGAGTTTTCCATTGTATTTCCTCCCCCATCCTGGTGACAGAAGTGAGACAGTGCAGCTTGGTGGGCATGTGGTAGCCAGCCAAGGTCAACCCACCACACATCTGCTGCAGTTGCTCACCTCAACTCCTCCAGCCTGTGAAAAGACTCGTCCAGAAGAATCAAGTGCAGCTCTTGAAGCAGCAGTCGCTAACAGAGAATTTAAACCTTTTGGAAACAGAGCTGCACCGACTGGATGTTGATAGACAGAACCTAGAGCAGGGGTGTCAAACTCACAGCTCCCACTGTTCTGCTCCTGCAGTGTAACACAAGGCACTGGCTGCACACGTGCCCAGCGCTGGCATTAACACAGGGGCAAGGAGCTCAGCGCTGCTGCCAGGGAGAAACAAGGTGCTGGGCTGGATAAAACAAGGTTGGAGGGCTGTGAGTTTGACACCCCTGACCTAGAGTGAGAGACACCTGGAAAAGGACAGGGACAAACAGCAAAGGAAGTACTGCTGTACGAAGGCAGCAGTAAACAGGCAGATCCCTGAAGTGAGAAGGTGCTTACATGAATTCCTGGGAAAGAAAGAGTCTGCTCTCAAAACCTTCTTTTCCCTTCAAACACCCTGGGTCACACACTCTTACAGTAATTCATCATTGGTCATCCCACACACATTCACAGAATGACAAACTGGTGTCTGTAGACTGGCTTTCTTCATACATGGAATGCACTTGCAGGGAAGATTTCTATGATGCAATTATTGCCCTTTTTGTTTATTTTGATGTTCTTTATCAGTGAGAAACAAAAGCAGCTGCTGTAGCTTAGCTAATCAGATGCTGGTATGACCCAGATTTAGATTTGATTGCTTGTCTTTGTCCAACCACTCTACAAAACTCTTAAAGTTCAGAGAGACAATAGGAAATCTCAGCCAAATAAAATAAAAAAGAGGACTGGAAGCTATCCTTGCTCCAGCTTTCTCTGTTGTTCCAGCCACCCAGATCAGCCAAGACCCTAAAAATATGCCTTGAATAAGCAATGCTGCATGTGTGAACTGTTCACTCAAGGAAAGACATTGCCTGTGGAAGTTACAACATAGTGGGCATCTCTTACCAAGTTTTAAGATTGACACAACCATTTATGCTCTCCACGAATGAAGATATCAAGAAATCTGGAAAAACTTGCTTAAAATACTGCCTGTCTTGCTAGCTTGGGCTCTAGGAGACAGAGTTGTGGTTAATGCCAAAGAAGTCAGGCCCTTCATGCCCATCCACAGAGCTGGGGCACCACGAACACCAGCTCTCCCATCTGAGTCTCCTTGAGCAGAGGGAGACTTCACATCCTTAAGATAAAAAAATATCAGACAAACAGCAAAATTATAAGCACTTCCACCCCAGTAATAAATTTAGATTTACTCAGATCTTTCACAGCTATCCCACAGAGTCTTGGAAAGACTGACATGGAAAAAAGAAGAAAAGCAAAACACACAAATTGTCTCATGCTCCCCAGGACCTCCGTCACCACCCAGTGTAAAGTTACCTCTCTTGCTCATAGAGTAGTCCCTGTCTACACAAAGTAGAATAAATTAACAGTATGAATTAGGAGAAACCCACAGTAGAGTCAACAGCTTGACAGTGTCCAGCATGGGAGAAAAACTCAGGGACCCACCCCAGTCAAGGCATTGCATATTATATATCACAGACACCCTCCCTGATAGTGAGCCCTATCCCTGGGATTAGAAACCCAACGTAAAAGTTCAGAAATACCTGCAACAAGTTATGGTTTTGGCAAATCAAATTAAAACATACATATATTGGCTGGCACGATCAACCAGAGGCCCTCCACCGCTCACAGCTTCATGCATCTTCATAAAGTGTTTAACATGATTACTGATTTGATCAAACAGCTCCCAGCCTCCAACACACCAAGTTTTGTATATATATGTATGGGAAATAAAAACAATTTTCATTTTCCCCAAAATAAAGCCAGGAGCAACAACCTAATTTTTTTCACTTCTGGGGATTTGCCAGGGCTCCAAGAACAAGCCCTGGGAACTTGGATGCTCACCCAGAGATACCCCAGACTGCAAGGGTAGCCTCAGGCTATGTAGCTCCTTCAGACAGGAAACCAAGCAGGTTTCAGTGGCCCTTGGTCAAACTTGACAGAACTGGCTCAACATAAAAAGTTCTACTTGAGTAGCCTTTTGGTTTTGATAATTCAGTAAGGTAACTGCTTTGTCTGGAACAAAAATTGTATTGGTGGATATCTGGAATTTATACTACCGGATCGTGCTTACCAAGGGGTGGAAGCATGCCAGGGTCTTCTGGCTTTCTTCATTCTTTCCATATCATGGGGTCCCCATTTTAATGCCCTTTATTCCTTCCCATTGTTCCCCACACCCCCATGCCAGAAACCTCTGTGCCAAAGAACCTGTGTCTTTCCATTGGATCCATCCTCTTACATAAGCAAACATGCTAATCCCTCGTTCTGCTCTTTACAGCACTATTCCCAGGGTCTTCTTAAACAAAGACCCTTCCTGAGGCCACCAAGATAACATCACAGTATCACAAGGTTGGAAAGGACCTCTGAGATCATCAAGTCCAACCTATAACCCAACACTAACACCAACCATCATCTAGACCATGGCACTCAGTGTCACATCCAATCTCCCCTTAAACACCTCCAGGGTCGGCGACTCCACCACCTCCCTGGGCAGTGCATTCCAATGGCCAATCACCCTTTCAGTAAAGAACTTCTTCCTACCATCTCCTCTGCATGCTTCTTTCCTTCACCCCCCAGAAATGCTGAATATATTCCAATTCCTTCTCTTCTGCCAGGGCTCCCCACTCCCCCAGGGCTCTTGAACATTCCCCTCCCCACCTACCTCCCAAGTTTAATATCAACCATAGACTCCAATTATAAGAATTATTAGCAGAGCTGTGTGCCAGAGCAGCTGCTTTACTTTGACCCCAAAATGGTTTCCAGGAAGATGCTGGGAGAGAAACAACCACGTACAAAAGAGGCCTGACCAGAGAGCAGGAGGGAGGCACCATCACTGCACCACTCACCTCCGGTTCTACACAAGGCACCAGGCAGAGCCAACCTGACAGCAAAACAGGCAGAATCAAGAAAGCAGGAATATTCTTTCCACAGATCCAGCCAATATATTATCCTCTCTCTCCTTCGCCTTTGATAGCAGCGAAGGCTTTTCATCAGTTGTTCTTCCTAGTGGTTTCTGGATCAGCTGCAAAGTTCATTTCCAAAGCTTAACAGCAAGAGAAGAAGTGCTTCTGTCTTACACAGCCCTTCACCACCAGATCTGCTTATCAGGTTTGGATCTTCTTCCTTTTCCCCCTCCTCTTTACTGCACTGACTCAGCAGAGCCCCGGACTTTCTTTTTAAGCGTCCCCACCAGCAAGCTATAGCCTTTTGAAGATACAGCAATTGCCAGTTTCACTCTCCTCAGAGCAGCACTTCTGACTAAGCCAAAAAACTAAGCACAGGTGTTGCTTGCTTGTAGGCAAATTGTTTACAACTCACTCAGCTTTTTCAGATCGATGGAAAAGAGAAGCAGCAAATCTGCTTTCCAAGTTAGAGCGCTTGAGTACACCGTCCCAGCTTTCACAAGCAAGACAGAAAAGCCACCAACCCACTAACAATCCTTTAATGCATGACAAGCCTGATGTGTTATCTCCCTCTGCCTAAGGCAACAGGCTCCTAGAAGAAAGAGGCAAAATAGAAAGAGAAATACTCACGCATGTCACCAATCGCTCCTTTTGTGACATTTGTGGCTTTCCTTACTGTCACAGTGAATATGTGTGAATACTGGTGTTCCACCTGGAAGTCAGAGAGTTAGAGGTAATTAAGCTCCAAAACCAAAACCACCTATCAAAATAGGTTTCATTTTGTCCAAAAACAGAAAGAGAGAAATCACCCAGTCAAAATGTAAGTGAAACTCATACTGGATAGAGCATCCTAAAGCTGAACTGCACCCTGTAGCTTTACTGAAAGGTCAGACCAGGGTTGCTTGATTTTCCTGCAGCCACACCTACTAATCGCAATGAATAACACTCCTCCTCTCCACAGAACCTGCTTGGAGGCATTTAGTCAGTCAGGACAACTTGGTACAGCAAGAAAAAAAATTGAGAGGGATACTATACAGAGTGCTTGTCTGTAATTCCCTGTCCCCAGTAAAAAGAATGGATGTGATTCATTCAAAGTATACATTCTGGAACAGCTATGTGCATCCTGCACACGTGAGGGATATCGTTAGTAATTCATGGGATATACCTTTTTTGTACACATCAATATTCAAGCGTAAGTGTCCCTAGGGCAATGGAGGGAAGGTACAAAGCAAGCTGTTAAAACATTCACAAGCAAACTTCATACAGTTTCTGAAGCTTCCTGTTTCCTGCAAAGCCCAAGTACACAGCAGGAGCTGCCTTTCTAAGAGCAGGTCTGCCCTGAAGGAAATGGAGAAGTAGAATAAGGCATGAAATTAAGAAACAAAAGTAAAAACCTTAATGAAAAGGAGTCAGTAACTCTCATCTTTTTTTTTACTTTATATCTATAAATTTGGCCAACCTACTGAATGTCATTATGAGAATACCACTGCAAGGCAACAGTTCTATATTCTCATGTTGGGGGTTCCAGTTGTGGGACACTTATTCTAGCTGTGTCTCATGCTTTTTTGCTATGTTTTCATCTGGGTACTTCCTTTGTTTTGGATTTGGGATTTTTAACACCTTTTTAAAGGCACAAACAGATAAGCCAACAGAACCTTTTGGCCAATACATGGCTTAGCATTCAACAGTGGCACATGCCTCCAATTTAAGCTACTGCTGGACTGCACAGAGACCTTCAGGTGGTTCTCACAGCTATTTCAGAACTGGTTGTTTCAGCCAAGCATCATTATTTGCTATCTACAACATGCTTACACCCAGAAACTGGAACCAAATCAGATCCCTCTAATAGTGAAAAAATATGACAGTTTCTTACAGGGTTATACGTCAATTTCTCAAAAAAAACCAAAAACCCAGAACCAACTTCAAGAGCAGCAAGAGTGGCTCATGAATTTCAAAGTAACAGCTGAGTCAGGATGCATTAAAAAAATCCACAGATAATACCAACAAACTCCTCCACAAGGCTGTAGCTGAGAGATGTGCAAAGGTACAGGCACATCACCATGGCACAACACAGAGGAGAAAATGCCCACAGTGATGCTGGGGGTGACTTCACTGCAGACACAGAACTCTGTTCCATCTTTATGCAGGCTGCAATCACCCACATGTTTTGACTAGTGCCAGAGGCTCATTTTGCAATGGCCTGCTCAGCAGTAGCTTTCAGCTCTGTCATCTTCCCCTGTAAGCTGAAGGAGTTGTAAGGTTCAAAGAACAAGTCAGCAGGCAGGGGGAAACTGTGGCAGTGTAAACTACTACCTTACAAGTGCTATACTGAAATCATCACTGCACTGTAAGTGGTTCACCAAGCACAGTCAAAATGGAATCCAGACTCCAACCAATTCTCCCAACTGGGACTTGTTAACCCACCTCAGAAATATCAAACCCAACAGAAAAGGTTTAGATGTGGAAATTAAAACTTGTTCAGAAGCAACACCTACTTAAGCAGCCTGCCTTGTGCTCACATGAAGACATATCAGTTAGTCCAGGACATCCACCACCTTTTGTATTGCACCTTCCAACAGTGGATGGATGAACGAATGGGAAGGGAAGTTATGGATGGCTCCCTCCCTGGAGGTGTTCAAGGCCAGGTTGGATGGGGTCTTGAGCAGCCTGGTCTAGTGGAAGGTGTCCCTGCCCATGGCAAGGGGTTCTGGAACTGGATGGGCTTTAAGGTCCCTTCCAACCTAAACCATTCTATGATTCTGTAGGACTTCTCCCTGAACAAACTTCTGCCTTTGCAACACAGCAAAACAAAGTTCAGTGTTTTCCATCACAGCAGGGCATATGGGGGTGGGAACAGCTGGTACTACTGCAAACACAGCTCCATAAATTTACCCCAACTCTGCCATTTTCCCTTGCTTCAACAACTGTTACAAGCTGCAGGTCCCCAGAAAACAACTCTCACTGTCTCCTATTTTCAGTTTGCTTTTTGAAAGTGCTCAGTTGGTTTATCTGCATGTGCCACCTCCACACACGCATCAGATCGCTGAAGTGCGAGTTTCACAACACAGCACCAGCCTCAGTGTGCTCAGACTGGTGCAGAGCCTGTCAGATACAACCTTGTAATTAAGAGAAAGAGTCCAAAGAACAGACACACCACCCTCCTCCCTGTTCTCAGCTGTTAAGAAACAGCCTGTCCTCACCAGAGGCCACAAATCAGAGATCGCTGAACACTTGGCAACAAAGAGGAGGACGGAGTTATAATTAAGTTACAAGGATGGGACATGGGCGTGCTGGATTTAATTCTCAGCTGCTCTGTGGAACTTGTGTGCTATTCTGGTATCCCAGTGTCCTGGCTGTAAAACAGGGATACTACAAGATGCTCACTGACAAAAAGCACTTCTGAAAAGTCATTTTCTTGCATCTCCTGCTCATGAAACTCATATGCCTAAATAAAGATGGTCACCATCAGCAAAAGGCCAAGCCACCACTTAGTTGTGGCTTAATGCTGTTCACATTACAACAGGACAGAGATCATCAGTGTCTGTCACAGGTCAATAACTGTCTTGTTAATACTATCCTGAGAACAGCTTTTTATTGATTTAAGCAGCAAACCCCATCGCTCCAGCTGCCATTCTGCCAAGAAAGTTAAGTCTAGTTTAAGATCTCGTATTCTCCAAAATGAATACAAGTACACTGAGGTCTGGCAAAACAGAAAAACATTATCTTCTTTCCCCACGCCTCACCCAAAATAAGAGGCTTATTATAGTTATTAACATTTGGCCATAATCACACACTTAGAATAAATTTGCAGCTAATAAAAAAATTATCTCCTTAGTGAAAAAAAAAAAAAAGAGATACACAGGAAGGTATTTTCTTACCCTAAAATAAACTTTTTTCATGCAATTTAAATGCAATCGGAAATGAGGGAAATTTTCCACCTAGGACCCAGTTTCTAAGGGCATTAAGACACCTGAATGCCCATATTACCAGCTAGTACAGCTTTCAGAAGCATTTTGTTAGTGTTTGGAAAGACTGAGTTGTAAAGAAGTTAGGTGCCCCCTAAAAATACCACAAGAAATGTATCAGACCTGGATACCTTTATAAGCCCAGCCCAAGCTGGTTTAGATGACTAAGCTGCATTTTCTAACGCGATTTACATTCATCTTAAGTCTTGATAAAAATCTGTACATTGCCAACTCGTCAGTTACTGCTGAAAAACAGACAATGGTGTTGCAATGTGTAAGTGATTTATACACAGAGTGGAGCAACTTCTTCACATCTTTAAAAATCCGATGCAGGTTAACAATTTCAGAAGCTCCCAATTAACTCAAACCTGAATCTTATCATCCAAAGTGACTGAGCTTTATGCATTTCATTTCCCTTCCTCCTTCTCCATTAATTTAGAGAGGAAAGGAGAAAAAACAAGTTTTCCATATGCCCTCTCTGAACATGGGTCTTCCAAATTACAGCAACTCATGTGGACAGCATTCGCTCTTTACTGGTTCTGTCCACAAGGTTTTCCAAGCATCCTGTGCGGCAATGGTTCAATATCTCCTGTTCTCACAGCACACCTCTGCACCTCTTCTAACTCCTCCTCCTGCCTCCCTTTGTTTCTCTCCCATCTTTGACTGCTGCTTTTCCTCCCAATAATATTTCCCTGATTATCTGATTCCCATTTTACATATCACTGCATTTGTGTGTGCATAAACACCATTACCTTCCCACTAAGGGACTGGGAAATAGAACAACATGCTGAAATCTCCAGTCACACAACTGGATTTTCCTTACAACCTGCCTGCACTTACTGAGAAACAAAAGGGATTTGCATCCATTGAGTACCCTTGCTTTTCGTGCCCCAGAGTGCTGAGTCAGAAAACATAACGCAATCAGGAGAAACACTCGCACACAAAATGCTCATCAGGAAGCCCCGGCATCAACAGATTGCATAAGTATTTATTACTTTTACTTCCATAACATTAGGGACCCTTGAGCCAACAACTGGGCTGGACAAATGGAAGTGTTTGCCTGTAACAGATTTTCATAAAATGCCTGATCTCCTTTCACAGGGTATCACAACTGAGAAACATCTGTGCATACACACACACAAATTTTACCTTGAAGGGATTTTGCCCAGTGTTATTATCCCCCATATCAATGTAACTGAAGACATATTATGCATTTTAATTCTTTATTTTCTGAATCTAAAAGTATTTGGGGAAGTCAGTTCTGTCTGTACCTGCCATAACTTTGTGAAAATGTTGGTTTATGCCTCTGAGTTTCTTAAATAAAGAAAAATAGAGGGATAGGAAAACACATAATAATTAACAGAAGGAGTTCTGGAAAATGGAGAATTGAATCTTTTAATGCCAAATATCATTAAAAATCCAAGATTTTTGCATTGATATGAGCCTGCTGCCTTTGATTGCTCCAAATTTCAGTAAAAATTTCCATGTAATTTCAATTTTCAAATTAAGAAACCTCAGAAGATTTTCACTCACTCTTCAAGGAATTATAGGACCAGCTCTTGCACTAACGGCATTCCCTCCTGCATTAGCAACATTTCTTTGCACTGCAAAAGGACTGTATTTATAGATGCTTCTAAGGCTGTATTTTGTTCATGTCAGTATATATTGGTATCAAAACAGATCTTTTAAATGAATGATTCAACGAGATGTAACCTAGTACCTCGAAGGCCTCTTTCCATAGAGGTACAGACCAGGTCTAGCATTCCATCCAGGAGAGGGCACTGGTGCAGAGAGTGGGAAGGTAGTGCCTTGTTTTAACACTTAAATACAGACATTGACCTGAAACTTGTCTTTACGCAGCAGCATTCACAGAACTCCGGAGTGAGTAAAACACAAGTTTGGCTTCTGCTGGCTGCAAACTCATGTGAAGGATGTGACTGCGTGGGGTGGAAACCACATAATTGATAAGAGATCACTTCAAGGAAGCACATGCTGTATTTTTAGCAACGTAAAAGTTCAACATTATGACAAGCATATAGTAACTATTTTTGAGCACACATCACTCTTCCAGCCACGAGATTCTGGGACTCTTGCAAAAAGTGCCCGATGTGAGCACACCCAGCTCGCTCCTAGATTTCCATTCGAGTAGGAATTGCAATTGCAGTGTTTACTTTGGAAAGTCACTCAAAGATATATGTGTGAATATTATAGCCAAAAGCCAGCATTCAAGCAGGCTGCTGAGCCACTCCACTGACTTCTCATGCAAAGGGCAGTTGTGTTACTACCTCTCTTCTCCTTCCCTTGCCCTGGTTTGCTTACACAAGTTGTGCCCACACAGTGAGCCCTTCCCTTGGGCCAGCTCAGACAGCACAGAAGTGATCCGTTGCACTGAACTGGTTGTCTGCCAGTTATGCAAGGTTGATCAGCTAACTCCAGCCACCTGCATTTGATAACTGGTACAAGGGATGCAGCAGGAACCCCAAAATAAAGCAGGGAGCGGGAGCTGCGGGCAGCAGTGTGTTGTTGAGCAGCAAACATCCTTTCACTGATACCTTGGGTTTGCAGGCTGTATTTTGAAGATTCTCTTTGAATCAACATCACTGGCCCACAATAATATGAGATATAAACATCAAAAATCGACAACTTATCCTTCTATCCATGGTGATGAAAAGAGAAAAGGGTTATTTGGTAACTAAAAATGTACAAAGAAAATTGTACAAATAAAATTGTACTGTAAGGAAGAGAGTTAAGGCATGATGTTACTTTTGCAGACTACAGTTCAGTTTGACAACGAGCGCATGGAAAAACTTGCAAAAATCAGCCAACTAGAGGCTCTTCAGTGAAACACTTCGAAGAGGTAAGTCCTTTAGAACAACTCCCTGTGGCCCTGCACCTATGAGGCTATTAGAGCCCATATCCTGTTTTGACTTTCACATTATCAACTACACTCGCAGTTGTGATGTGCCTTCAAAAAGCTAACTGATTTGAATGAAATTGGAAAGATTCAGACCTCTGAAAACATTTGCACTAAACACGCTTATTTCTTTAAGGAATTACCAATAAATCTAATGTTGCACCCTTACAGTAACTTCTAACAGGGTAGATTATATGAGATAGTACATATTATAAACGACAGTATACATAGAGACAAAGCTACTTACCACAATGTGTTGGTAAGGATCTATGACAGACATTTTTGCCTTAATTTTTATTCAAGACAACTGTCCAATGTCTATTTCAGTTCCACACAGAAGAGACTTCCCAGTTTTTCAAAGCAGAGTTCCGTATGACAGATCCTTTAGTTATAAAACAAAGAAAAAATATAATGAAAATTCTCATGTTCCTTTTAAACTATATTTCGTAACCAGTTCCTCCATTTCAGCATAGTTCCCACAATTCATCTGTTTAGCAAGGATTCAATTTCATATAAGCTACAGAGGTACAGATATTTACTTGCCTGAACCGGAGAAATTTCTTGTGCTTATTTCCTCTACCTCAGGGTAAAACCATGAACAAAATAACTTGAATTCCAGTCATTCAAGTGTTTCTAGCAGCTCTACAGAGACAAAAGAACAGAGCAACTGTATTTATCCATTACATTCAAGTGTATGTGCTTCCATGCACTGCAATCCTAGTTAAAAAAATAGCAGCGTTTAGTTAATCACCTTTTTAGCAATAACAAATTCTTGGTGTTTGTGCTTTGCTTCTATATAAAGATGCTCACATAGTCAGGACAGAGAAGTCTGCATCTTCCCCACAAGCACGACACAAGGATATGTTCTGCATTCACACCAAGGGACATGACTTTTAGAACAGAAAAACCAGCTGGAGAGCACACATATAACAGCCAGCACATGCACCAGAAAACCACAACCCTTTACAGTAAGGGTCTGTTCGGTCATTTTAATGCAGTTTTTCATCCACCTTCACTTTGAAAGCTTTTTCCTCAAACAGCAGATTTCTGAAGCCACACCTCACTGCACCTGAGAAGATAAGAGAACACAAATTCCTGCATCTAACCCACAGCAACAGTGCAGGAGAGCTCATCTGACAGCTGCTCACTGAACTATAAACGAGCAACAAGAGTGCCCTCTGTAAACCTCGGAAGGGAATTCCCACTGAAGCTGTGTATAACCTCCCAGGTCACCCCAGTCCAGAGATTCACAAGAGGCTTCGATGGGCAAACTGCAAACCAGGTTCAAACAGGTTTCTCACAGGCCACTGTTTCTAAACCCTCTGTGAAGATTTCTACTGAAATCAGGGGCCACTATAAGCCTGAAACTTCAGAACTGTTTCAAATCAAGCTAAAAAATACTAAGAGAGGTTATTCCTTTCTGCATCTCTAATAAAAGATGGAAACTGCTTGACTAGATCAGCTCTTACATACAGCTGGACTACGGTCAGACCTGAATTACCAGCAGAAGCTTCAGAGATAAAAGAGCAAAAGCACTCTGTGGGGCTTGGTCTTAAAGAAATGATATTCCCAGTCCTCAATTTGGAAAGGGCAGAATAAGCCCTAAGGAATGATATTTTATGGCACTCCTCAAACCCTTGTTCTTGAGCAATTACATGCAGGCATTTCTATAAAAGTTTTGTTTCAATATGATCACTGGAACATTACAATATCCTTTCTTTAATCCTGTTAGCTCTAACCATAGCTTTAGGCTAGAAATTACCCTGAGTTTGTTTGTTTTTTTATCCAAGGAAGTCTGAACAAGGAGAACTTTAGAATACATTCATTCATAGTTTTCATCCAAGACAGCCCAACACCAGGGCAGCAGGAGGAACAAGCCATCTTCACCACAGAAGACAAGGAGCTTTTCAGACTTAAGATCTCCAACACACAAACCCTCCATTATTTCTCCTACTGCAATAATTGCAAAGACTTATTTTTATTAAAATCCTATCAGCAGCAGCATAAACAGGCTTTATGTTCGTAGACATATTGTATAGTTGGTTTATTATGTTCAAGTTTAAGTAGGACTCAAGAAGAAAATAAGTACGACACTGGAAAACCTTAACCAAGCCCTGCTGTATCAGTTTGAGGAGCTGCTGCAAACTTCAAAGGCAATCAAGAAAAGGGAGGAGTGAGGGTTATATCATCACTGTAACAAAACAGAAGCTTGCAAGTCATAAAACTGAGCGCACACCATTTCCCCCAACAGCAGAGTCAACTGCCAAGAAGACAGAGCATTCCTTTTGAGCAGACGGATGAAACCAAGCTGAAGACACTGTTCTATCTGCAGAAATAAGGCAATGGGTTCGGTACAGGATGAGAAGCCTGGTTCAAGTTTTTTGTCTAGCATGCTAGAGGCAGAGTTCCCATTCTACAGACCATCAATCCACTGGTTGACATCATCCTCTTTTTCCATAATGTCCTATCTCGTTTATTTCAACATCTGCAGGAAACACATTTGTGATCCTGCAAACAACAGCTTTGACTACAGAGCACTGCCTCTCCTCTGTGTTGGATGAGGCAAGGATCATGGAGATTGCATATTTGTCCATCATGTAATTACCAACTGTATCAAACACACATGCACAAACTGCAAGATAAAGATATACAAGCAGAGTCCCTGAACAGGGAGAAAGAATCAGGGAACAAATAAACCCTGATGTGACACACAAAACCCAGTATCCTAATTTTTCATACAGCTCCAACCAGCAGCATGAGATCCCAGCCCTAGTCATGCTGGCATTACTCCGAATTGGAGCTCTTGACTTGCTGTCTTAATCCATCTTCCAGGGTGTGCCAAGCAAAGCTGAGTACCCAAAGATAGGCACCCAGCGCCACTTCAGACATGCAAGTGCACTGCAGCACCCCAGGGCTTCCAGACAGACAGGTACCCATGCTCTGCCAAAACCAGCAGGACACCTGAAAGGGCAGCACACCCCTATGTTTAAGAGAGTTAAATATTTATGTGCTTTGCAGCAGAGTTAATTCAAAACAATTATTTGACCCTAATACAATTACATCACACCCTTTGTGAACTGGCACTGCTTCACCCACAGTTTGGGTTCAGCACACTGATACATTTCTGTATCTAAAACTCCAGTGCAGCAGAGGAGCCACAGGACAGCACTAACAGCAGCTACCCATCACACTGATCCAGTGCCACAAAGTCTTGAAGAAGGTTTACTTTGAACATCTCCAGTCAACAGATCTGTGATCCCAAAATGATCTCATTTAACACTGCCCAGCCCACAAAGCCTGATGGAAAAAAACACCAGCTCATTAAGGACTGGGTCCCAAACACGTACAGAGAACTGAGCTCGAGCTGAAGATGGCAGCAAACCAGGCTGCAGGGGAAGCAGTGCCTCTGAGCAGATCTCCAAGGACACTTTAATATTATTAACTTGCATTGTTTTGTATCCCTGATATCCGGTGACATCGCGTCATCTGTGGACTATGCTCTTCCCAGGGCTGCCAGCAATCCCTCCAAAAAACCGGCAAAGCACCTCACAGACAGTGCCTCTACACCACCACCAGCATAAGCTCCATAAGGTGATACAGCAGCACACAAATTAATGAATCTGGCCATAGTGATTAACCATACACTTCTAGATGTTTTATTGTCAAATGGCCAAGTTCACAAAACACCAGAGCCAACACAGCCTCTGGAACAGGCCAGATGTCGTGGAATGCAGAGACAGCTTTCCACTAAGTCCTTAAATCTCACTTTCACCCACGAGTGAGCCATGCTTTTGTCAGCCCAAGAGCATTCAACTCTCAGGCACAGTGCCAGGCATCAAAAGTATCCAGCTATTAGTGGAGAGGTGGATCACTGGTTAAATCCAGACTATTCCATGATCTCAGCTCATTTTCACTTGTGGTGACAGATTGAATGGGTAAAGGTTTATTGCTTCTAAGAGAGACAAAAGAAGAGCAATTCCACAAAAAGCACTGATACACACATGGACAGAGATCATTACTGAAACATTTTCATTCTGTGTGTTAATCCAGTACATTCCTACAGATAATTCCATTTTACAACATACGTCAAGGACAAAGGGCAAGAACAATGAAATTTTCCGGTTTTGTGCTGAGTCTGAGCCTACCTCACAGTGTCATCATGCAGAAAAGCTCTGAAAATGAGTAAAGCACAGCACAGTACAAATACCAGCACCAGAATACATCCTCAAGATGACAAGAAAAATCAGCAAAGGGAGTTGTTTATATCAAGCTGGCCAATTCTTCATAAAAATCAAAGATAGGGACAATTAAAACATAAGTGAATAAGTGCGACTCACAGGTACAGTCATTAATGCTCAATCTAATATGGCAGGAGCAAGGGGTACAGAATAAGCTAAGTACTGACTCAGGCTTTAAGTATGAATGTCACTGTCCATTTTTATCACATCAGATTACAGAATTATTTATTTACAGATTGAGCCTGTGATTGTATATCAGAAATAACAAATGATCTGTTTCAACATGATTTTGCTTAGCATCCTGGAAAACTCTCAGTAATGTTATTTCTTAATTTAGGTCTTTCCACATCAGAAACAAGATTCACCTCTTACTTCAGTGAAGCCCCAATCCCTCCGTTTCCATCACAAAATTAGTATGTGCTTTGTTGAAGTGCAATGACAGTGCTTCCCATGCCTTGCTAAGGGAGCACGGGTGAAAGGAGGGAAAAGCAAAGAGCTCTACCTTTGTGCTCTGGGGCAGGTTTGGTAAGGAAGCTGACATGGTATCTATAGCTAGGCAGGAGATTTTACGATTGGGAAACCACATCTGACTTCCTGCTAAAGAGAACATAACAGATGAAAAGATGTTGAATCTCTTTTTGAAAGACGACCCGTCAGCTTCTAAGCAATTACTGAAACTACAGATGGCACAGAGGAACTAAGATCTCCTTTCAATGGAAAGGGAGCTCTAGGAAGTGCCCTAGTGGGGCTGAAACTCTGGAAACGTTGCAGAAATCTTGAGCAAGGTAGACTTATCCCTTACCTAGTGCTGGAGGCTACTTTTGAAGTCAAACCTGGGTGTTGAAATGATTAGGCCAGTTGTCTATATTCAGCTGTCCAACACCTCTTGCAAAACTCCACATTACTGTAACCTCATGTGACAGGAGGCAAAGCTTAGTGAGCCAGGAGAAGTCAGATTTGCTTCAGGAATAAACTTAATTAGGCTAAATTTAATCCAAGAAGGAAAAAAAATATCTATTTTACACTCCACAAGGAACGACCTTACCAACAGGAATGCCCAAGAGGCTGGAAGCATTTCTGCCTGAATACTAGCACCTATTTCACATCAGTCATGGAAGTTCCCAATGCATTTCCTACCCAGCCAAGTACTGTTTTCACCATGAACACTAGCTACAGACCTGAAGGAAGAGGCTACAGATTCAAGGCATGATTGCTTATGCTACAGTTACACTGCTCACACAAAGGAGAGTCAACAAGAAACACTTGCTGGAACAGTCTGTGAGAGCTTATGAGAAAAAGCAGTGTCATCATACATGGTTTTACTGCATGGCCAACTTCCAGAAATATTAGAAAGCAGAATTGACTAAATTCAAAGTAAAGAGTTCATTTATTCTGAGAATGAAAGAGTTCCCTGAGTTAACAATATCTTTCCATAACTTTTTCCTAACATCTCATGTTTCACTTCAATGGAAATTGTACTGGTAATGAAAAACAGTCTTGATATTAAAAAAAAAGCTCAGCTAAGGTACTCCAAGAATATTCCTTTAAAATGGCAAAGATCGCTGTCTTTCTACAGAAACACAAGCCACAGGACAGATAGTTTGAGACTCTGCCATCTAAATTTTGTCAAAAAAGCTCAAGCAGCTGATCAGGATTTCTCACCACGTAGGTCAGACTCCCTGTAGATTATGTGGGAACCAGCTATCTTGTTTTTCCAGCCACAAGGCCAAGAACCAAAGAAGAATGTGAAAAAATCTGATGAAAGTTCCATGAAAGAGAATATTTAGGATATATTCTCCATAAAAACTGTTACACTGCACTAGGAAAGTCCACTCCTTATTTAAATAATTTCAAGAAGACCATCTATGCAGATCATTTGTTATAGGCACACTGCAATTAAGAAAAATTAAAATTAAAAAATCTCAGCATATCCGTAGATTTTGGAACGTAGTTATTCCACAAATAAACTTCTCATAGAATCATAGAATCTTCTGGTGGAAAAGACCTTGGAGATCACCGAGTCCAACTGCACCCATCTTCTGCTAAACCACGTCCTTCAAAAACTCATCTACCCATTTAAACACCTCCAGGGATGGTGACTCAACCACTTCCCTGGGCAGCTGTTCCAGTGCCTGACTACCCTTTCGGTAAAGAAATCCTTCCTAATATCCAGTCTGAGCCTCCCCTGGTGCAACTTATGACCATTTCCTCTTGTCCTATCACCTGTCACTTGTAAGAAGAGATCAACACTCACCCTGCCACAGCCCCCTTTCAGGCAGCTGTAGACAGCGATGAGGTCTCTCCCCTCAGTCTCCTCTTCTCCAGGCTAAACAACCCCAGTTCCCTCAGCCGCTCCTTGCAGGACTTGTTCTCCAGCCCCTTCACCAGCCTTGTCGCCCTTCTCTGTACGCGCTCCAACACCTCAATGTCCTTCTTGTACTGAGGGGCACAGAACTGAACACAGTACTCGAGGTGCAGCCTCACCAGTGCCGAGTATAGGAGCACAATCACCTCCCTGCTCCTGTTGCCCACGCTGTTTTTGATACAGGCCAAGATGTCATTGGCTCTCTTGGCCACCTGGGCCACTGCTGGCTCATATTCAGTCGGCTGTCAACCAACACCCACAGGTCCTTCTCCACCAGGCAGCTCTCCAGCCACTCTTCCCCAAGCCTGTAACACTGCACGGAGTTGTTGTGTCCCAAGTGCAGGGCTCAGCATTTGGTCTTGTTAAACCTCATCCTGTTGGTCTCAGCCCATCGATCCAGCCTGTCCAGATCCCTCTGCAGAGCCTCCCTTCCTTCAAACAGATCAACACAGCCACCCAGCTTGGTGTCATCTGCAAACTTGCTAAGGGTGCACTCAATCCCTTCATCCAGATCACTAATAAAGATATTGAACAGGACTGGACCCAGCACTGAACCCTGGGGAACACCACTCGTGACTGGCCTCCAACTGGACTGAACTCCATTTACCACCACCCTCTGGGCCCGGCCAGCCAGCCAGTTTTTCACCCAGCAGAGGGTGTGCCTGTCCAGGCCAATGGCAGCCAGTTTCTCAATCAGGATACTGTGAGAAACAGTGCCAAAGGCTTTACAAAAGTCCAGGTACACCACATCCACAGCCTTTCCCTCATCCATTAACCAGGTAACCTTGTCATAGAAGAAGATCAGATTGGCCTGGCAGGACCTGCCTTTCATAAATCCCTGTTGACTGGGTATGATAACCTGGCTGTCCTGCATGTGCTGTGTGATTGCACTCAATATGATCTGCTCCATGACCTTCCCTGGTACCGAGGTCAGACTGACAGGCCTGCAATTCCCTGGATCCTCCCTCCAATCCTTCTTGCAAATGGGAGTTACATTTGCCAATCTCCAATCAAGCAGCACTTCCCCAGTCAGCCAGGACTGTTTATAGATGAGGGATGCATTAGTTATTAATTTAGGGGTACTCTTTGTTTTGGAAGCCCAGCTTAAGGGAGCAGAGAATACAATATCACACTTGAAGACAAAGGGTGTCCTGAGTACCTCGCATTTTGCGACATCACACCAGGCTCTCTGAAATGGAGAAACTCCACACCAGTGGCAGCTTTAAAAGCACTGACAGAAATGAAAACATTTAAATAACTTCTACAATTAAAGGCAACATCTGCCCAGACAGAGCTGTTTGGTGAACATCTTCCTTCAAAACTTCAGTGCAGGGAAGGAAAAAAGACTCCCCTGTATTTCATTCCGACCTGGATCTTTGACAGAACTTTCCCTCTCCTCTGCTGCACTGTAGGGTGCTTGCCAAGAGCTGCTGCCTGACAAAACCTCCAGAAACCCACTATAAGAACCACCACTGCTGAATGTTTTAGGGCACTAGATTTAGACTCCAAAGATCTCAATCCAAATCCCTCACTCTCCCTTGGTGACAACAGATGTCATCAATCCAACTTCAAAATATCTCTGGGCCAATGCCTTTTAAAGATTTTATTAAAATAATGCGAGCTCAGTTCTTACACATCTTTAACTTAACTATGCTTTCATTCCTTCTTTTGCTTCACTGCTGTAAAATAGGGATGGTTTAAAATCTTTAGGGAAAATACTAGAATTTTTTTTTTTTTAAGTATTTATGTTTGACTTTTTGGGGAAGAGAAGCTTGCAAAGCTGCTCCAATTGCAGATGGTAATTGTTCTGCATGACGGTTATGCAGTGGTTTCACACAAAAGAACAACCACAATCATAGCTAAAAATGCAAGAAACTGGTGAAGATAGCAGCTGGCTTCTGTTCACATAATGCATGGTGAACAATAGAATAAGTTTGGCTGAAAGTCAAACATTTCCTTTAGATAAAATTAATTGAAAAAGAATTTTAAAAGGTGTGTGCAGAGCAAGTTACCCAAACGGCTCCTTTTTTCTGGATTTCCTGGCGTTCAGCATGAGCTGAACCACCAGCCAGCACACACAGGCTGCCGTCATGCTGGCACTGCCGGGACGGAGAAAGGGCTCACAAAAGGTGTTTCGTCATCCTACACTCAGTGTCTGCACAACGTGACTCAACACTACAACTGTCGTGTTCCGCTTTTGGATTAGTTACTCAAACCTTGCGCTCCGGCCACCGACTGCACTGAAGGGGACAATTGTGCTGCACTTCCTCTGGTTGGTAGCACCATAACATTACAGCATGACAAAGGAGCCCGAGTGACTCAAGGAATTTGTCAGGTCTTTCTAGTAAAAGCAGTCATGAACAGGCTCCCGACGCTGAGATTTTTTTCAGCCTCTTTTAAAGCAATGAGTAAAATTAATATGGAAATATTGTATGGCTGTTGCCAAGCTGGAGTTTGAGTAAGCAATATAAACGTGTTTTACACACACATAGGCAAGGCAAATGCAGATATCCCTACTGCATATAGTCTCTCCCCTCAAGAACATAAGTGGGAAACTTGTACTATGAAAGACTTTTTCATTTTTCATATACAAATACCTTTCTAATCAACTGATTTAATAAATAAATACTAGTTCTAACAGGACAGCCCAACTGCCCTGTTCATTTTCTTGGGTAGTCTGCAGTGGGACATTTTTGCAATGGGAAGTGCACCAATACCAGGGGTGTTCATCTTCTCTCTAACTGCTGGCTTCCACATGAAGACAAACAGCCCAGGGCCCCATGCAGCCAAGCCTCCCACCAGAGAGACCTCCAGCTCAGGACTTGAGCATCTACAAAAGGAGCTCCTGAGTTACCAGTCTGTGTTTGAAGCCAAACTGAATTTGCCAGCACGTTTACTTGAGGGTTTTGATTTTCTCTATAAATTCAATCAGCACTTTGTGACACCTCCTTCACAGCCCTCCTTTCCCATCTGGAGAGGTTAAGTAGCAACCTATCATCCTGCCTGGCAACCACACAAGGCAGCAGCATGTTATTTCACCCCTTCAAACTTCCTCTTTCCAATCCATGCTTCTCAGTTTCTGAGGCTCTTGCTCTTCCCCGCTCCCCTATCATCCATGCACCAGCCCACAAAGCTCCTGCACCACTTTTTCAAGGGCTATAGTAGCAGCATCAAAATGCCTAGAATTTTCTGCTCCACCAATTCCACCAAGTTCAGGGTAACAACTGCAAAAACACCAAGCAGCTGCACAAGCCCTCACACAATCTCTCTGCAGATTTAGGAAGAAAGCTTTGAATCAGGTGATGCTTGCTTCCTTTTTAGACAGGCTCTCTCCAGTGCTGCTAACACAGATCTTGAGAGGATGAGAGGAAGGATCTAAGCCACTATTAATGGATGCACATTACCAACTAAGGCCTTGGAGAGGAGTTAAAATTGCAAATAACGTTACGATTTAATGCAATTATTGGAAAATTTTCAATTTATCATAAGCACAAAGATATATCAGAGACAACTGTGATCTGATTCTGCCAGTGCTAAGAGGTCAGCAATGCCAAAGGTTACAGAAAACCAAAAAATACAGCCTAACACAAAAACAGTAGCCATTCACTAACCAGACCTTAAATGTGGCCTTCAGGAATGTGATACAAACAATCCAATTCACTAAGGAGCCACAAATGATGACTCAAGACATAAATGGACAGCAATCTAAGTCAGGAGAATCCCCAAATTTACATGTTCCCTTGTTAAAACAGCTTTGCAAAATTTGGGACATAAGGGGGACTTTCATGCTTTTCTCCAAGGCACAGAGGAGTGGTCAGCTAGAGAAAGTTCTGCAAGACTTCGATGAACTACGACTACTCTCTTGCCAAACTGTCTCAGCTTTTCATGCAACTATTTCTTCAGACACAGAGGGTTTGCTACCTCCCTTGCCAACTCAGATGCTATGTTAAAGCACCGGTCGATGTGCCCTCTCAGTGCTGAAACGGAATGATTGCCCCATATTCCCGGACAGAGGAATACAGAGAGGAGATGTTCCGGCACTATTCAGCAGGAGGTTTTGCTCAGGAAATGTCAATTTGTCAAAGCAGAAAGCTGTCATTATAAAACATTAGTTTTATTAAAACTTTGTGGGAGAGTGTGATCATTTATATTCCGAACTGAAGTTAATTTGAGCAGCCAGTCTGTGTGGGGCCAGGTCACTCCCTGCTGGGCAAGACAAGCACCGTTCATTTTGGAGCAGCCACACAGATTTCTACTTCCCTCACCCTTAATGCCTGCCCTTTCCCACACCCTTCATGTACACGCAGCAAGCAGCACCAAGACACCAGACCACCCCACAACCCACCAGAGATTCTGCTCTAGCACACAAGAAATTCAGGGCCACACTCTCCACCCGAGCTGTGCAGAAGGCAGGCTGGACACTGCTCTCTTCATACACAACCCCCCTCCCACTGTGTCAGCCAGCCCTGTCCCACTTGGCATCTGCATTTTTCCTGAGCTTCTTGCAGACACATTTATACAGTCTTACAGCTCATCATAGACCAATGTAAAACATTCATTTTAAAGGGAAGAAAGAACTGGGGGGAGAAGCCAGGCTCAGTTCACATGATGCCCTTTCCTTGCATTCACTGGTGAAATGCATTTTACAGGCAACAAAACCTGTTTCCCTTCCACTTCAGCCATACCAAACATCCTCTTCACACCTGAACTATTTCAGTCCCTAAGCTACATGGGATAAGCCTTGGAAACAAAAAATAAGTCCCCACTCCCCCAAAAAAGTCTCAAATTTTTTTCTGACACTACGTAAAACTCACCATAATTACTGTGGCCGTTTTTTCACAACACTCTGGATTTGGAGGGGGTAGAATGTGTGTGTGGGGAATGTTTAAGGTTAGACTACACAGCATGATTTCAGGTTTTTACACATAATTTCAACAAAGATTTTACTTAATTTGAAAGAAGCTCTTTAATTTCTCTGTATCAAAAACGCCCTTATAAAAACTAAACCTATATTCATTAGGTTCCAGAAGAGTTACAGAGTTCATTAAATTGAAAAAAATTCAAGTATAAAAAGCAAAATAATGCTTGCAAGTTTGTCATAGTTAAATACGTAGTAAGGTCTGTGTAAGCATGTGCTATTCAAAGTGGAAAATGCCTGACGGATGCAAGATGTTGGCAGATCTTGCAATTAGTAAAGAACTGGGTTTCATTACTGTCAGCACAGACATCACACCAACTTCCGACAGGAACTGTAAACTGCCTGGTAAAAAATGAGTCTGCAAATGTCATCACTGAGCACACATAAACCCATAAAAATTAACTGCCTGTAAGAAAAGCTAGGGCCTGCTTCCTAGCATTTTCCTCTCTGATGCAGTACAAGCTACTGTTCTCATTCGTGCTGAGTTCTCCAGTAGCAATGCCCATGATTCGCAGCTGCAGGGTTTTGGTTATGTGAAGAAAAGGTGCTTTTCCACACAAAGTGACAGTCCAAAACCACCATGGTTGTGAAAATTGAGCAGATTCATGTCTTCATCAAAACATACAGAGGTGTCACACTTACTGCTATAGTTGGAAACTCATTATCAGTTCCCTTTGGATTAGGAGAAAAAAGGATTGAAACAAAAATAGCAGCGTAAGATACTTTAATATTTTATAAAAATTGCCTATGTGAAGATATAATCAATATTGCAGGAGCTCATTCGAACAGACACCCATATTTACGAAACTTTAAAGAACAGAAGTGCCTCAAAATTGCATTATCTTTCACAATTCTCCATTACAGGTTATTTTTAAAGATGGCACACAAGAGAAACACCCAGATATTTCTAATTAGTTACATCCACGGGTTCACACAGTCACTCTCTCCCCAAAACAATGGGGGTTTTTCTTAATGGGGCTGCAGTGTTAGGTAGCAGCTGCAGATTTTGCATAGAGCTGCACTTTTGCATGTGGAGTCCAAAGGCACAGTTCTTGTGGCAGAGCACACAAAGCAAGGGCTCAGGCCTCAGCAAGAGCTTCCCTGAGTTTGGCACAACAATCACTTATCAGTGGGGTTTGATTTCTCACTGACTTTTATCAGGTTTGAAATAGGTCAAAATGAACCCTCTCCTTGGCAGCATTTATTTTTAGCAATCAAGTGACAATGCCGTAAATGAAATGCAGCAGAAACATAGTTCCAGTAGCTAAATCCCACTTACAATCCCTATCCTGGTGACATAGACATGGGAACAGGAAGGACAAAAAAACCAAACAAAACAACACCTCCACACTGCACCTACAAGGCCTTCCAAAAGCCAGATCCTTCTGTTTAATAAGTCTGGCCAATGCAACTGACCAGACAGGATGTAACGAGCTCATACAACTGCATTCATTGTGCTTCCTACTCCATCAACTCCATCTCCTTTGATGTTCCACTCAGTCCTGTTGACCAAGCTTATCTTCTAAAATTGAATCCCTGGGGCTGGGACTGCCACTTCTTACAAAAAAAACATATTTGCACAGATCTTACTATAATCTTTGTGTGAGTGCAAATAAATATATAAGTTTATAACCACCATAAGTATGAAAGCTCTTGGCTCAGGTTGCAAGCACTGCTATAACTGACTGATAACACCAGTAGAAAAAAATGACAGTTTTACTGATTTATGCTGAGATCATTTTAGAGAAAATACCAGATAAATATCAAAGTTGAGTCAGTTCAATGGCTTCACTATCAGATCACCACAAAAAACACAAATTGGACTGAGTCAAATCATGTACAGTTCTGAACTTGTGTACGTGGAAGCTTTTGACCCTCTATTTTCTGTCTCTTTCCTAAATCTGCAAATTTACAGATGGAAGTTGGAATGATGGGAGACAAGGATTCTTGTTTTCAAACAACCTACTTTGTATTTCAAAAAATATGCTTTCAGCATCCTAAGGTGGTGAAAATAAACAATGAGTGACAATTAACTTAGTAATTAAGCCTACAGGTGTTTGCCACAGCGATTTGTTATCAGCAGACGAAAAGGAGCACTGTATTCTTTACTCTAAGCTCCACGATGCACCATTAGCAGTGCTACCCCTCACCTGAAAGGAGACTGCATCTCAGAACTCAGGAAGAGCACCTGCCAACAGAGCCGGACACTGAGCCAGACTGCTGCGCCGAGACACGAGCACCAGAGGCAGGAGCCACGTCACAGCTTCACACTCCTACTGCATAGAATTCTTCTGTGCTTCACTAGCAGAGAGAAAGAGGCAATCCTAGCACACGATTTACAAGGCGTGCTGGATATCTGCTTCAAGGTCACATTAACCTTGTCCTAGAAGCACCCGTTTTTCCTCCAGGGATTACTTGAAGAGTCTGGGCAGCTCGCTCACATCAACTTCAATGTCAGCATTTGTCAGCCTAAGTCCTGAACGCTTCCATCACTGCACATGCCAAGTCTGGGAAGCCCCAGCATGCAGAAAAGGCATGAGCTGAGATGGGAAGTGTTATCTCAGCAAGTGTCCATCTGGGAACAGAAAGACTCTTGGGAGAGAAGCTGCAGTGTCTGTGCCCCCACCACCCCTGACATAGGGCCAGCACAGTTACCACTCACCATAGCCCACGGATTTCGTTACGAGCACTGGAGACTAATGAATAAAATCTGTACAGCGATGTCCCCAGCATCTATCAATACGACTGGCACTGTTCTCCTCACCAACACTGTGGTCTTAGCCTTCATAGGAATCAGCCCCTTCTACACAGTACTTACAAGCCGAAGAACTGATTAATATTTCTAGGGGAACTCCACCAAGTCTCACTTGCAGTACTGCCACAAGATTTTCCATTTTAAAAATTTAGGCTAAAGTTTAAATGCTCAGCAGTTACTTTTACTCTCCCCACCATCTGTTTAAAATAAAAACCCATTTCTTTGGGGCTGCCTGGTGCTTCCTTTGCTCCTGTTTTATGGACAGCTTTCATGTGACTTAAGACCACCTCCTGTCCCTGCACTGTGGGCTGAGTAATGCTGCTCCAGACGTTGACACACAGGCTACTGGAAACTGGTACAGCCAGGAAATTCATATCATTTCTGAGGTAAACAGTAAACGAAAGCCCTCAGGAAAGACTGAATACCAGGGTGATATTTTTCTTTTTTTTTTATTATTAAAAAAAAAAAAAAGAGACACCATTCTTTTGAAAGCATTCTGTTACTGCATCACACTGCTATAACCCAGGGCAGCAATGAGATAATTTCCATTACTAATACAGGTTCTGGGATTCGTTTTTTTTGGACTAGTGAGAAAGACGCAGTTATATCACTGCAAACACAGACAAGAGAGTTCATCCCTCTCAGGAAGAGGATAGCCAGTTCTGCAGCCACTGCCTGTGAAAGCAAAGAGAAATCCGTCCACAGATTACATGTTTAGAAACAGGCAAATGGAACAAAACCAGACCAGTTGTAAATTTAATTTAAAAATGTGGCTGGTGACTGGTCCCCCAGGCTTTAGCTGGCAGCTGAAACATCAGCTGAACAGAGCTGTTGGAAAATACTTGATTCTATCGCTTTAACCATCTCCAGACTGCAGGACCCAGATATTTTTGACATGTATTGTCTTTGGAGCAACACTGAAACACGGGTTTCCCCATCAATTAGTAAATAATCAGCCAAAAATTTCAGTTTTCCTCTCTCTACATTCCTCCCCCTCTTCAGACACTGCCCTGAAGGAAGAGCTGACTTTGATCCACATTGGTATTTGGTATCACAGAAAGAATGAATCTGAACTTACTGACCCATCTCTCAACTCTACATGCTCACCATGTACCACACCATACTCTGAGCTTCTGCCTGTGGTGCTAGGAAGTTTTCAGAGGAAAAGAGATACATTCTCACATTCTGCAGTCAGTTTTCATACACTTGAACCGCGGGAAACACCTCCTTCTCTGGCTGCTACGTAAATCCATCCCTGACATCTTTCAGCCTAAGCTGGTCAATTAACTTAATTCAGGTTGAAGTATCCATAACAGCTTCAGCTCTGCTGCCAATGCTGACCTCCTCCAACCCATGGGCAAGTCACAGAAGTTGCTTTATAGCCAAATACTGCACGTCAATTAGAATAGGCTCAAGCAGAGCCACTTCCTATTACCTCCAGAGCAATATGCACCTGGAAAGTCATTGCTATATCACACTGGATCCCATCGCATGGTGCTGCCAAGAAAGTAGGCCAAGGAAAAGAGCAGAGATTACCCACAACATCACTGATGCCTGCTCAAGGGCTTTGCAGGAATATCTCCAGAGTACAAAACCCAGTCTCACTCCATACTCAGTATTTTTTTCCCTATGTATGACCAAAACTTTTAAACTGAAGTACACACTAAGGCAAAAGCAGATTAGCTGAAACATTTCCTATTCTGACTATTTCAGCGAAACTGACAAAAGAAATCTATTCAAAGTATCATGAAAATTCAAGAAGGGCATCTTATGATAACTGTGTTCAACAAAACACATTCAAGTTTTGAAGAAATAAGTTTGCAATCTTAGTGAAGCAACTGCATTGGAATCTTTTTTTTTTGTCCAAGCAAAACAAGTCATAAACAGCACTCGGCGCCAAGAGTCAAACTGGTATTTTTCCAGTGCAGCTTAACTGGCCACGCAGGAGGAGATTAAATTTTGTGATTTAAGAATAAGCATTTCCATTTCTCTTCAGTTATGCATCCCTGCAACAGCAGAACAAGAGAGTGCAGAAAGGTGGTTGTAAACGTACAGTGTGGAGACTTAGAGACAGCAGTGGTAGACAGGCACTTAAATCCACACTGTGTATACAAAATATTCCCTAGCAGAAAAAGAAAAGAAACACACTGGGTTTAGGTTCACAATTTCAGAAATTCTTGGTACACTGAACAACTCTTAGTAACAACCAAGCAGATGCCACTATGAATTGACTGTTTCATGAGGTATATCTGGGCCTACGGAGGAGCAGAAGACCATCTTCCTGCCAGGAACATCCACTGCAGTTAGAAGCCCTACCTGCACCACTTCTTCTCACCTGGGATTAAATCTGCATCTAGTTTCAGAATCTGCATGCCTTCACCTGCAAGGGGCTTCCAAACTCAACATTTTGGACTCCTCAGTTCGGGTGGCCAAAGGGATTTTCCCTGATGGCACGACGCAAAGTGCCAATGGCCAAGCTCTGACAGGGTTACAGAGACGAGAGACACCACAGCCATGGCAGTTGCCATCAGTGGCTTTGGGAAGGGGACCAGCATTGAGGGACAAGAGGGAGCACAGCCATTCTTTCAGGAATGGTCATTCTCATTCAAGCAGCACCTGCCCCCAGTTATGCAAGGGTTGCAATGTCAACCAGGACAAGAAATTAACCGCTACCTCCCAACACGGGCATAGAATCATCTGGTTGGAAAAGACCTCAGATCATTGAAACCAACTGTACCTGTCCACTACTAAACCATGTCCCTAAGAAACTTATCTACTCACCTTTTAAACACCTCCAGGGATGGCGACTCAAACACCTCCCTGGGCAGCCTGACTACCCTTTCAGTGAAGGAGTTTTTCCCAATGTCTAATCTGAACCTCCCCTGGCACAACATGAGGTCATTTCCTCTTGTCCTCTCACCTGTCACTTCCGAGAAGATACCAGCACCCACCTCACCACAACCTCCTTTCAGGCAGTAGTAGACAGTGATGAGGTCCCCCCTTAGCCTCCTCTTCTCCAAGATAAACAACCCCAGTTCCCTCAGTTGTTCCTCGTAGGACTTGTTCTCCAGCCCCTCAATATCCTTCTTGTACTGAGGGGCCCAAACCTGAACACAGTACTCGAGGAGTGGCCTCACCAACGCCGAGTACAGGGGTACAATCACTTCCCTGCTCCTGCTGGCCACGCTGTTTCTGATACAGGCCAAGATGCCATTGGCTCTCTTGGCCACTTGGGCACACTGCTGGCTCATATTCAGCCAGCTGTCAACCAACATCCCCAAGTCCTTCTCCAGACAGCTCTCCAGCCATTCTTTCCCAAGTCTGTAATGCTGCATGTTTGCTCCCAAAGAGGAATGCGGAACCCCATGAAAACAAGGTTGAATGTACTTCTAACATATGCTAACAGGCACCTGCCATGGGTCACAAACAGGAACTTTTGTGTACTATTTTTTCATAGAATTGCTTGGTTGGAAAAGACCTTTGAGATCACTGAGTCCAACTGTATCTGTCCACTACTAAACCAGATCCCTGAGCACCTCATCCACCTGTCTTAAATTCCTCCAGGGATGGGGACTCCACTATCTCCCTGGGCAGCCTCTGCCAGTGCCTGAGAGCCCTTTCCGTGAAGAAATGTTTCCTGACATCCAAAAGTGAACCTCCCTGTAGCAACTCGAGGTCATTTCATACCAGACACAACCAAAAGCTGCTGCCGCAGACACTTTGTGAGATTCCTCCCCGACAGATGTGCTGCTTTACTTCCCTACAATTTCAACACGCGTTGCTTCATCGCGGGGACAAACGGAGGAGACAGCAGCCTCGGGGACAACGGCAGCAGCGGCGCCGCCCGGGCTGCGGGGCAGGAGCAGGGGGCGGGCACGGCTCCCTCCGCCGCCTTCCCGCACCGCACGGAGCCTTCGCTCGGCGCGACCCGGGGCCGGACACACTGCGACCCCTGCCCTGCCCGGCTCCCAGCGCGCTCCGCGCTCCAGCCCAGCATCCCTGCACACGAGTTCGGCTCCCGCCGTGCTCTCAGCCCCAGCCCAGCATCCCAGCACACGGGTTCGGCTCCCACCCTGCCCCCAGCCCAGCATCCCTGCACACGGGTTCGGCTCCCAACCTGCCCCCAGCCCAGCATCCCTGCACACGGGTTCGGCTCCCAACCTGCCCCCAGCCCAGCATCCCTGCACACGGGTTCGGCTCCCAACCTGCCCCCAGCCCAGCATCCCTGCACACGGGTTCGGCTCCCAACCTGCCCCCAGCCCAGCATCCCTGCACACGGGTTCGGCTCCCAACCTGCCCCCAGCCCAGCATCCCTGCACACGGGTTCGGCTCCCAACCTGCCCCCAGCCCAGCATCCCTGCACACGGGTTCGGCTCCCACCCTGCCCCCAGCCCAGCATCCCTGCACACGGGTTCGGCTCCCACCCTGCCCCCAGCCCAGCACCCTTGCCCTGCACGGCTTCCCCTGTACCTCCCGCCCCAGCCCTGCCTTCCTCTGGTGCAGGTCCGGCTCCCACCGTGACCCCAGCCCAGCTTCGCAGCCCAGCCCTGCCTGGCTCCCACCACGCCTCCAGCTCCAGCCCAGCATCACTGCACACGGGGCCGGCTTCCACCGTGCCCCCCGCCCTCACGCAGCCCAGCTCCCCTCCACGCCCCCCGCCCCAGCCCTGCCTCCCAGCCCAGCCCAGCCCAGCTCCTGCCGCGACTCTCTCCTCCCCAGCTGCACCCCAGCCCACGGGGCTGGCTCCCACCGCACCCCACGCCCAACCCTGCCCTGCCCTCCGGCTCCCCCTGCGCCCCCAGCCCTGCCCCCGAGCTCCCCGCCCCGCGGGACCGGCTCCCGCCGCAGCTCAGCGCTTACGGTACCGGTGTCCGCGGCTCCGGGCTGCGCCGGGACAGCGTCCCGCACCCATGGCCGCATGCGGCATTTTTCACCCCGCGGCGGGGGGGGCACCGCCCTCCGCCTGCCACCGCCCTTTAAGGAGGCGCGCGGTCAGCGCCGGGCCGGGGCGAGAGGAGCGGCGTCCCCGCGCCATCGAGCTGCTGCTAAGGGACCCCGGGCCGCAGCCGCTACTGAGGGAGCACAGTCGGGATCCACAGCCGCAGCTCCCCGCTGCCGTCCCGCATGGAGCAGGGGAGGGCAGCGGCGAGAGCATCGTGCGGCCTTAAGGGCGAGGCGTCCCCGCTCTCCTTTTCAGCCCGTGGTCCTGAGCTCCCAAAAGGCATCAGAGCCTTCCAAAGGCATGAAAGCCTCGCAAAAGAGGCTTTTAGAAATTTCCAAAAGCCATCAGGACCTTCCCAAAGGCATCAGAGCCTCCCAGAGTCATCAGAGTCATTGAAAGGCATCAGAGTTGCCCAAAAGGCATCAGAACATACCAAAGAGCATCAGAGCCTGCTAAAGGGCATCAGAGCTGGCCAAAAGACATTAGAGCCTTCCAAAGGCATCAAAGCCATCTCCCATACGAGAACGAGCTGAGAGAGCTGGGATTGTTCAGCCTGGAGAAGAGAAGGGTCCAGGGAAACCTTGGAGCAGCTTTCCAGTACTGAAAAGGATAAGGGGGAATGGCTTTAAGCTGAAAGAGAGGAGATTGAGATGAGATCTTAGGAAAAAATGTTTTCCTGTGAGGGTGGTGAGGCCCTGGCACAGGTTGCCCAGAGAAGTGGTGGCTGTGCCATCCCTGGAGGTGTGCAAGGCCAGATTGGATTGGGCTTGGAGCACCCTGACCCAGTGGGTGGTGTCTCTGCCCATGGTGGGGGGGTGGAACTGGATGGACTTTTGAGGTTCCGTCCAACCCAAACCATGATTGTAGTCTCTGAAAGCAGGAAAGTGGCCGAACACACTGATGCCTGTGTTGGGGCAGGGATCCCTCGACCAGTGAAGAGGCCACTGGGTCCAGCAGCTCTTCCCCAGCACATGGGGACGGTGTAGGTACAGCACCCGAAGACCTCTCTGTGAGCCCAGGCAGAGCCCCTCCAGCCCACCAAAACAGCAGTGAGCCCAGCAGGTGCATCAGCCTGTTACCCAAGGGGATAAGGAGAACGTATTTTGCACGTTTACTTCATTTGTTTACTACAAACATCCCGATCCCAGAGACGCAGATAACATTTGGTGTCTTCTACAAACATCCCAGTATCTGCCCAGAGGTGCAGACACTCAATATCTCCTACAAACATCCCAGCCCCTGCTCAGGGATACAGACACTTAAGAAAACAATGAACTTGGTAGTTAATCAACTCGAGGTTGAAAACGTGATGAAACAAGGAAAGGTATATTGGACAGGGTGAATTCATTATTCTTTAAGGATTACCTGAAGGACATCCTTATCCTAACGAAGGATGTGGAAAGAAAATAAGCAATTTTGTGTTAAAGTCAAATATATATATTAGATAGGTGTAACAATTGTATTAGCTATGCAGGATTTTGAGCATCAGTTTTGTACAAGTCGGCCTGTTGAGTCTTCAGTCGGTGTGCTAGCTTTGTGGAAGATCTCCCACCTCACACCCTGCACAGAATAAAGGCAATGTCTCCTCTCTAAACAAAATACTTTATTTCGGGAGAGATTTTTTATCAGTTTCAGGTAACAAGGCTTTCAACACCCTAAAGCTCACAAAAACAAAGCAGCTGAGCTTATACACACATGGGAGCCATTCCTTCCTGCCCCAGGTCTTCCCACTGCCAGGCTGCTGCTGCCCTCACACCTGGGTGTTATTGGAGAGCCTGGACTGAGTCATCCCCATCGCACCTTCCTCACACTGTGGCCCTGGCTCCGCACTGGGAAGTTCAACGTTGCACATTTTGGCTGTGTGCAATGGTCTTTCTCAGAGGAAGGGAAAGTGGGAAGGAGAATATGAGAGGAAGCAGCTGGCTGCTTTGGGTTGGGTTTAATGGCAATACATTCATTTTTATTAATTCTCTCTCTTTTGCCTTTTACGATGACCTCAAGTTCCCTTCCACATTTTTTTTTTCTGTTTTGTTTTAAAGCATATTGAAGTATTTTGAAATATACTGAAGTATATTTATTTATACATTGAAGTATTGTAGTATTTGCTGTATCTTTTAACACTCAAAACCATAATTCCCACCTAGGTTTGCAGACTTCACAGTGAATTGGTGGGAGAACCTTACAGGTTCGCCTGCTGCTCACCCATAGGCAGTGCTGTCCGCATAACAGATCTCAGAGAATCCAGTGCATCTCTAGAGACACCAAAAGATGAGCCCGGGTTTCATTTTGATGTTGACATCAAGCTCTTTCCAAATAGCCATATTTGAGTTCCATGATGGAATTTGCTTGGGCTTTGCACACAATTGGTGTCGAAATAGGAACTTATTTAAAAAATGTGGCCATAAAAAGCAGAGATAAAAGGAAAAAATGGCTTAAATGACTCAATGAGGACCTCCTCAAAGCAAAGCAAACCAAAGGGTACACTTCCCAAGTGAGAGGTAAATAAGTGACACTCCCATTCTCTTAACAAGGTTCCCTAATGTGTAGTAAACTGGTAGCCACAATTAGAGGACAGGAAGCCACTCCTCAGTGCCAAGCGATGCAAGCCAGAAACCTCATTTTCTCCATCTTCTTACTGGTCTCCTGCTATGATACACTGCAAGAGCTGAGCAATTCTGGCTATTACTTTTAACCCAGTTCTCTGTCTCATCTTGTAAGGAAAAAAGGCATGGTAGGAAAGTGCTGTCCTGTAAATGCTGTCACAAAGACGGGCAAGTTTATGTTTAGAAAGCCAGCCTAGGACTGCCAGCTCAGAAAACACTTATTTGATGTGGACAGCCTCTTCACCCGCTTCCTCACCATGCCTATTTGAGGGAACATTAACCGGAAAAATGCAGCAAACCCACAATGGTGTCATTATTCAGGTCCTTTGGACTTCCACGTCAACTGCAGTTTGGGGATCACCATCAACTCATCTTTTGGTAGGAAAAGACTCTCTGAAATGTGTCAGAGGAGCTCAATAATGGACTTAAGAGATGTAGAAATGACAAAAGGCATGAATATGATTGCTCTTAGCAAGTTAGTTACTTTCTTCCCTTTGACTGGTGGTTGATTGGCAAGGCTGAGGGTGTAACCACCTTTCCTGTGCTCTAAATTCATCATATTTTCTTATTTTGTAGAGCCCAAGGCATGTACTACAATATTGCTGGGGGCTGGAGATGCAGAGTTTCCAGAAGCTGCATGTGTCTCAGAGGTAACTGCAGGCACTCACCACTCCAGCAAGGTGTGAACGGTGTTCCTAGCGTTCCCATTACTCGAGTCTGTCCCAGGCATCCCCACCCCGGCACAGTCCTGCACCAGCCACATGCAGACTTCTGTGGAGCCACATGTTGGTGACAGGCTCGATGAGCTGTCCCTGAACTGTGCCCACGAAGGGTTATCTGCAAAAGGAGGCTCTCTTTCTCTTTTTTTTTTCTAATTTATGCAAAACACCATTCCCAGGATATGGCTCTGGTTATTTTCTTTTTTGTGGTTTTACAGATAGCGAATGCAAAAATAACAAACGCAGAACCCAACAAACAGGGGAACTCCAGTATTTCCATCGAAACACTCTGACTTAGGTCTGAGTAGCGACACTGATTTCTCCCTGTCCAAGGAAACAACACAGACTCTTGATAAGGAGCTGACTAACTAGCAGGCAAAAATTCCTCTTCCCTTCTTTTGACGCAAGAAGAAAGGAAAAGCTTTCTTTTACATTATGACTGTTCCTGTTATTTAATATAATATCATTAAAGTTATTTTTGGTCTTAATCCTACTTCAAGAAAATTCTGGGTAGGGTTTGATGGTATTTTTTTACCTGTGACAACACAAGCTTAGCAGATGCCTTTCCCTGTCCCTCATTCTTCTCCACACACTGCAGCTCCTTACTCACCTCACCTGTGTAGGATTTTGTGGGGTGCCTCATCAAATAATCTCTGAATAATATGGGTTAAAAACTGCCTTCCATCCTCTTTTATGTGAAGGGTTTTTTTTACTTTCAGACGACTTCAGCCCACCTGTTGCTGTTTGTTCTGCAGTACCCCACGCTGCAAGATGTCACTTTGGCCCAGAGATCAACACATGCTGGATACACATTTCAGTCTGCCAAAGTCCCCAGCCCACGAGCTGCCTCCTGAGCTTTTCTCCCTGCCGGTGGCTGGTCCGCAGTGGAAACAAGCCATGAGCTGCGGTGAGGCAATTAGAGGGTGTGGAAAACGGCATTGTGAAGTATGAAGCAGACAAAGGTCTTTTCTGAAGCAGACATGTAAGGGAAGCTATGACAAATTACAGGGGCCGTCTTTAGTGCTCCACTCGAGAGCGTCAACACTCAGACACAGCTTGAAGCAAACCACGGAAAAGCCAGACTGGGCATATCAGGGCAAACAAGGAACTAAGTAAACAAAAAGGGATAGTTTGTCAGATGCTTAACACAAACCCAGTGTTTTCTTCCAGTCATTTTTAAGCATAGACACATCATGATGTATCAGAAAGAAATCACCTTTTCATCAGGCTTATAAACCCCAGCTATGCCCGAGAGGACCACCTCCTGCACCACATTCCTGAGCATAATAGGAGACATTTGCTCTTGTCAAGATCAGATATCTCTCTTACCGTGGTGAAAATAATTTTATCCTTTTTGTATAACACCATTGGTGGGGGGAACTGTAAATCTCGCAATTAAGATTGCTTCTAGTGAAAAATAGTCATTTGCTTATCAATTGCATAACCTGAAATTGTCTGGCTGTGTCCCAGCCTCAAGCTGGTTTTTCAGCTGGCAATAGGTATCCAGTGCCTCCTTATCATTGACATTTGGCAGAATAAATACACTATTAACTTCCAGTTTGCTCCTCTCAGACAGTTTATCAGATGTATTAATACAGCAGAGAACTGAAATTTCCTCTATGGTGATTTGCCTTTGCGCTTACTCCCCCACACCCACATGCAAATATTTCACCTATCACTTAAAAAAACCCTAATCATTTTGGAGGACTTTCCACTGTGAATTGGCACTCAAGGAGAATTCTGCTCAGGTATCTGATTCCTTGGCAGACCCCTTGTTTCTGTCCCTCCTTCCACCTACGTGGTGGTTTTCTGGGGTTGTGGCCAAATCACCCTTGGCAGTTATGGAAACAAACATCAAGGGCTAAAATAGTAGCAGGTTTCAGTCACAATCCTACAATCCTGAAATATCTTCTGAGAGCCTGAAGTACAGCACATTGGGTGAAACCTTCATATTAAGGAAGAAGTTAGTCTCCATAATTGTCTGCTATTATATCTGTTATGTCTGACCTCATAAAATGATAGGATCGTAGGGTAACTCAGGCTGGAAGGGACCTCATAGGGTTTCTGGTCCAACATCCTGCTCAAAGCAGGGGCAGCTCTGGGGTCAGACCAGGTTGCTCAGGGCTTGGTCCACTGAGAACTTGAAAAGTTCTGAGGATGGAGATGGCACAACCTCTCTGGGCAACCTGTGCTACGGCTGGACTGTTATTGAGGAGGACATTTCTCTTTAGATCCATTCTGTCCCCACCTCTTGTTTCAACTCATGTCCATCATCTAAGGTCCCCCTGTCATGCATCACTGTGAAGAGCCTGGCTCCATCATCTCGATCTCCTCCTTGCAGGCAGAGCTGTTCTACTTCACTGTGGATCCTGAGCCAGTGAACAGCCGTGTTGATCACAACGTGACACACCGCTCGGATTGCCCCGAATCAGTGCAATTCAAAGGGCCAGTGGAATATTATTTAAAACTCATACAAGGTATTACCAGCTGCTTTGCCACATGCTTGACAGGAAAATCATGTAACTTTTCAACAAATTAGAATAGTTATACACCAAGGCTGATCTTATTTCTCCTAGGACCACTTAAAAACATTTATTTTCAAGGAGATGAGTATTAGACCAAATATTTTATGAAATTATACCCTGGAGTACCATTTACATTATAGAATTAAATAAAGTTGCCTCAGTCTAAACAGAAGTCAGACACAAAAAATAGAATGGTATGGAGTTCATTATTCTGAATATCTGCTATCCTCACTGTAATTTCCCACTTTCCCTCTTGCTCAGTGTGTTGTCTTCAGCTGTGACCAGGAATGGGACTTGGGGAAAAACTGTATGAACCAGAAAGGGTGTAATGTGCTCCTTTCTCTGACAGCAATGTTCGGGCTAGGGAATTCCTCCCCTTGGGACTGCACCAGGACCATGATCTTTAAATAGCTGTCTGTGCAATAACTTCTATCACAACTGTCTGATCTTTTTGATGGAATACCTTCAGTCAATAAAAAGATCACTTTTGTTCATCTATAGGTTGGTCATTTATTGGCCGAAGCTGAGGTTTTGCATTGTAAGGAACAGGGAGTAATTTTCAAATCACCAATCGTGTGCAGACTTCTGCCTATCACCTCTTTCCAAAGCTGAAGAATCCATCTTCATTTTAGGTTTTCCTTTCTAACTTTCTAACTTTTTCTGCCTCCTATACTCTTTGTTAGATGGCTGAGTGGAGTGACATGTCATTCAGAACATGGGCTAACTGTGAGTTCAGACAGTAGCAATGGGTTTGCTTGTTTTCTATTTCCTTCATAGCTATTTTTAACTTTCTACTTGCCTTTTGCTGACCGCTGAACTAGTGATGACCAGCTGTCCTTCCTGAACAGTAACACTGAATTTGGAACTGCATCTGTGTATGTGTACTGCAGTTCTAGCTACATAGAATAATTCCCTGCTGGCTGTAAAGCCAATTTCTTCATTATCAAACTCTTTTTTTTTTCCCTGAATGAATATATTAAATAGAACGGGCTACAGCAAGGGATTCCACCGGTTATTGCTCTCAGTTAAGAAAACCAAACACTTCTTCCTATACCTTTTCCCCATTTTTAACAAGTTATCAATAAATGAGAGGACTGGATATTTTATATTCCTCCTCAAAAATCCCAGTTTATCAGACTGGATCACCTTCACCTAAAGGGTGGCTGACATCCTCAAAGTGGATTTGTGAGGCCTGTTTCTGCATTGAGAAAATTATGGTGTTATCACATATTTATAGATAAAATTTAGTAGTGCTTGGGAAGATGTAAGAACACACTGGTCTTGAAGTCTCAGCTCTGCCCCACAACCACCATTAAAAGAATCAGTACTGCAGTGGATACCAGGCTCGCAAAGAAACCGAATCAACTGATAACACTGCACACATCCACATTAGCAGCTCAAAATTTTGCTACGTGAGCCTCACTTATATTTGTGTTACCAATCTGTCCCTACACTCTTTTACTAAACTGTCCGTCTAACCCCATCCGATAAAGAATGGCTCCACTGCAGGAATCTCATTGACTTCTGCTCTGTGAAGGATGATGCATTAAGTTTATCTGGATTTCCTAAAATTTGCTGTCATCCTTGAGAGATCCTTTTACACCTTGGTTGCATCTAAAGGAACAGAAAAAGACACTGTAAACAGAAAACTCTATAGGCTACAGCCACCATCCACAAATGATCCTTTCTGCAAAGAACTCACACGAGTGTCACAGGAAAACTGAAATTATCTCTCATTTATATTTGAGAGACACTTCTCAGGAGGTAAAATATTTCTGTTGAAAAGCTGAAGGTAGTGTTTGGACAACCTTGCTTGCCCTTTTGAGAATTATTGCACAATAAACATTCTCTTAACATGCTATTATTAACTTCATGGGTCACTGGTTACCTGCGTACACCATTCAGCTTCTTCAAAGGCAACACTCCAGTTAAAGGGCAACTTGCAGATTTCCTCTCCAAAATGAGTGCATTTCTGTTGTAATGTCCTCTCTGTGTGTGATGGTAAAGATTTTCACTGTGTTATTTGTGACAAATTTGCTACTACTGTGTCATACCACTGTAAGCAAATCTCCAGGGTCCCATCTTGGCATTATGTCTTCTTTTGAAGTATTTTTTTTGTAAGTCTTTCTTCTTTTGTAATGAAGAGGTCTGTTTCAATTAAGCATTTAAAATACTCCAGAAACGTCTGTCTTATTCATATCAATACAGCTCTGTTTGCAGTGGAACAATTTGCTCAGGGGCCTAGAAAGTGAAAATATGTGACAATAAGAAGGTTGAGCATTTTTTCAGCTGCATCTCCTTCCATGAACATTTCAGCTCCAGTCTTCTCTGCTGTCTTTTTTACTTAAACCCAGTTTTCCAGCTTATTCTATATGATAAAGGGATTTTCTTTATCACAATGCCCATTATTCCTCTGCTTCTCCTTTGACTCAAATCAATCTGAGCTTTGCTGTGACCATGAGAAAAGACTCATATCAGAAATTATAATGGGAACCCAGGAGCAGTGAAAAATCCCCGGTGCTATTTCCAGAGTGCCGCCTGCTGCTAAAGAGCAGGGAATTCTCCACGGAGTGCTCACCGCCCAGGAATCCAGGTGTGACAGACCAACGCGAAGGAGCCCTTGAGAAATGTGTTTGCTGAATATTGCACCTTCTGCTGAGCAGTCGTGCTTTGATCTTTTCGGGTTATAATTTTGTCTTCATTCTACTGAATGTTACTTCATTTGTCTCATGTCCATCAACTGTTAGATGTAAAAAACCTACATCAAAGACCAATGTGAGAACCTGCACGAGGCAGAGGGGTGCCACTATTTTGTAATATGTTCTAATATTCAATAAAATTCCTAGATACCATGAAAGATCTTCACCTGTCCTGAAAATTTATTCCCTAATCCCCTAAATATACTGTATTATTAAGACAAAGGCAAAGCACATTGAAATGTTCCCCAAGCACAAAGAAACACTCTGTAAAACAACTTAAACTCAAAGGGAATTGTTCTACCAGTAAGAATAATGGACCTTTTCGCTTACAAGGAAATGAAGACGTTTTGGTGTGCTGAGGCTGAATTTCATTTTTCAAAATACTTCTAGAACAGCAGAACCTCAATGTACAAAAGCTACCTGGTACCAACCATTGAGTAATCAAAAGAAAGTCTTGTATGGCACAACCTCACCACCTTTTTAAAGCTTGGGGCTTTGGTCTGAGTCCAAATTTGCAGCACACATGCAGAACTGAACAATTTTTACATTAGCAGAATGAGGAAATTGTATCGTTTTCTGGCTTTGTTTTTGGTTTGCGCTGTAAGGAATAGATCATCTGGAAGTTAAACATGTCTCAAATGTTTGCCTTAATATACAAGTAAACCCAAGAGAATCAGGAGCCAGCTGTTTCTCGGAGATGGTACAGACTTACACATCTCACTGAGAAACTATGAAATCCTTTATCTCATAAATTCTCAAAGGCACTCCAGAATAAGAGTAAACCTGGAGACTTTTCACTGTTTGAAAGCTGAATATTTAGGTTGCTGTTACTTATCACCTTGATCCTGACAGTTCATTATATGTGCTGTTATGAATACTTCCGTTATTTATTTCTGCAGTGAAGCATTCTAATGATTAAAGACATCTGCTCCCAGAACTGGCTGGAAAACATTGAGGCCAAACAGACCCCACCCACCCCCATCACCCCACCCAGCAGCAATCTGTCACTCCTCTCAACATAACAAACTGACAGTCAACTTTGCAAGCAGAAGTTAAGAAATGGAAGTAAAATTTGGAAAAGTGCAAAGCAACCAACACAGAGATCAGCAAGGAAAAACTGGTAAATGCGGGATGCACTCAGAAATATTGGTTTACAAGTTTACAGACAAACCAGGGCAACCCAGAACAGTGAGGAAAAATCTGCCTTTCATGTCTCAGAACCTGGTGCTTAGGAATGTCTTGGTTTGCGTTTTTTGTTGAAGTTTGAGTTACAGATGTGCTCTCAGTCATTTTCCTATGCCTTTCCTCAGTCTCTTAAACTTTCAGTTATTTTTTTAATTTTAGAGAAAATCTCTAAAGCAGGAACCTGCACAGCAGAGACGATTTCAGCTGCAGGCAGACCGACACCCACCATGCTTTGTTCCATCAGCTCAGTACTAGAACCAGCTGAAAATTTCTGGGGTCAGACTGATTGGGTTTCCTCCAAAGAGTTGTCATTGTTATTATTAGCTATCTTCTTGTTATTAGGCTTCCACCAAGTTTGAGGCCCCAGTGTAACTGACCTCCAAAAGCACAGCTTGGACACAGCGTGTTTCCCCAAATAATTTGGTCTGGAGAGAGTGGAAGGAGTGCTGGGCAGCATGGAGTGCCAGGCTGACTAAGGCTGTAACAGAACCTCAGTGACAAAGTGCGTCTCCAGCTCTATGAATCCTGTTCTGCAGCTCTAAAGATGCATGTGCTGTGCCAGAATGGTAATCTGGGGAATCTTTTGTTGCTAAATTAATAAAGAACTCCATGCTGGATGATTCCTAAATAAACTTGGGTTGTGCCTTAGGCTTTCCACTCATTACATCTCATGGTAATGAACTGTACCTTCCAAGAATCAGGTGAGGTTTTCTAACCTAGGAAAACGGTGGAGACCCCTACCAAAAGTGGCTGTGAAGGTCCAAATATTAACTGAACTCAGAGAATAAAGGAACAGATGAAGGGTATGTCCATGTGCAGCCATTAAACGCAATGTCTCTCGCTCTTCTGGGAGGGCTTCCCTCCATAATCCTTCCTCTGCACAGCACGTCTCACCCAGTTCCTCAGGGAGAACCAAAACCCATTCTGCAGAAAACCAGAGAAACAGCTTTCTTGCCTGGAAAAGAAGAGGCTGCAAACCCCCATTTGAATAAATGCAGCCTAACTGTATTGGAGGGTAATCTTCCAGTTTAGCTTCATGCCTGATCTCCTTGCCCCTAACAAGTATCATTGTCTACTGGAAAAGATACTGTGATCTGCCAAATAAAAGAAACCTTATACAGGAATTAGTGGAGGATGCTATTATTATTATTTGATAAAGCATAATCTCTTCTATTAATGACTAAATGGGTGCAACAACTTAGCCCTCAATGATTTTGCTTCTTTAGATTCCTGGATATGCCCAAACTCAATTTTCCTAAGGGAGATTATTCCGTATTTACCATCAGTACAACCAGGTTTACCCCCGTGAAACTGCCAAGTAAAACAGCTGAAGAAAAAATAATTACAGATTGAAGTAGAGACTATATTTGTGTTATTATCTGACAGTGGAATGTTTTAGTAAGAGAAACCAGCCCATTACTGGCAGAAGAACATGGTCTTGTGTTGGGATACTTAGAGGAGCAGTCAAGTGAATGAAACACAGGGGAAAAACAGCAGATGGACTACATTGGTACTTTCATAAAGACCCCAGTGAAGAATTATTAAGGAACTCCAGCATGCAAGTTATTAGAAATAGTAAAGATGCAGAAAATGAAAGAGAACAAAGCAGTACTAATGCTTGAGATGTTTCCAGAATTTGGTGGAGTTCTGCATGTAAAAGCACTGCATATAAACCAGGTACCACAACTGCAGTGGCACTCTTCACTCCTGGGATTACAGACCCTGACCTCTCTCCCTTTGCTCTCCTTGCCTTTTTTTAAAAACGATAGAAGTAACATAAATCATGACCAGCCTTCAGCAAATGTGGTCAATGCTCAAATCTCAGTAGGCAGAACTGTTCTTGCTAAATAGCAAACCGGAGCAGAGTCTACATCAGTATCTAATTTGATGCCAAGGACACAGAGCTTATTCCAGGATTATGCTTATCAGAATAAAACTCATTTCCTTGCTGACTGACTCTTCCCTCCCTTCTCGTGTGGCAGGACAACATCTAATTCAATGAATGTAAAAATCTTCTCTGCTGCCTCTCCTCTAATGAAACACCTTTGGGTACATCCCCAAACAAAGCTTTTTGTGCAGAAATTTGTGCCAAAGCTCTATAAAAGTTTACAATAAATAATCCAGCTATCTCTGATTCCACACACGACTTGTCACTGCATTTTTATTCTAATGTGCATGTACTTGCCAGTGGACCTTTAACACCACACGAAAGGGCTCACAGGCTTTAGGCACTTACGTGTTTTAAATCAAGTATGAGGTGATGGAAGCTTCTTTCATCAGGACATCACTTAGGCCCTACTGAAGTCCCATTGACATCAAAGAAGTTTAAGGACACACTTCATTTTAATTGTATGCTTAAAGGCTGGTCTGAAACAGGTCAGAGATAGCCACCTTCCACATTCATTCAAAATCCAATGGGATCTTGCATTTCCCTTGGGGGAATTAATTCTCATGTTCACACAATCATTTTTTCGAGATAAAATCCCTTCTCCATTCTGTATCATAAAGCCTAAGACTAATCAGGAAAAATTTCTAAAGCTTGAGTAATAATTTTCAGACATTGCATTAAAACACTGCTTTTCTTATAATAAACTGTTGAAAATAAATCACTACTGTGGTTAATGATTAATTCGCTACGTCTTTGGTTTTAAGCTTTGCCTAAGGCTGCAAACTGCTCTTCCAGGCCATTAGTTGTTTGAAACAACCAATTTCCTAAGTGTATTTCCTTAGAACTTGCTATAATGCTAGCAATGGGTAAAGGTCAACAAACCAATCCTTCTGCCATAAGCCTTTTCCACTCATAATGCATCTTTCCCGTTATGTTCTCAAGCCTTCTGATTCCTTTTCCGTTTACCCATTAGGAACATAATACACAGACCGGGAATATTCCCATTTCAGAAATGACTACCCGATTAGTTGGTGTCACCATAGGCTTCCTCTGAATGCTCTCGATGGGAATGCATCCCCTCTGGTCCTGGGCCAGCCTGGAATTCAGGTGCTCTGAACATCGGAGCTCCTCACTACCAATCACTTGAAAAAAGGCAATAATACGTGGACTGCCAACTAAAAATCCCCGGTCATTCATATGGAATGCGTGTTCTTGGCATGACTGACTGAATGCTCAGTCTCTGAGATAAAATGCTCAAATAGGCTAGACCTGGAAAGGTCTTGCAGAGGGAACCACCGCTGGTCAGAAGAGTGGTCCTCCAAAAGTTGGTTTCAGTGCAGTAATAGGAGGACAGGCCAAGCATGGTTGGGAAGAGGAGAGAACGGGACATTTCTTTTTTTCCCTCTCTCCTGCCTCTGTTTTGTGCCTGCTTTGCTTCTCACTATCAGGCCACCTCCTCCCCATCCCTTGTGCACTGCTCAGCACCCTCCTCTGTCTCCACCACTTCCAAGAGAGAGAATACGATGGCCTGCAAGACATCATTGTTAAAGGATCCCCTCTCTGTTATCCAGATGAATGTTTCCTCTATTACTTTGCCCGCTATTTTTATAGACACCTGAAACTCTTCTTTCGCCCCCTGTATGAACCCTCCCCATGCCCATAGATGGCTGTCCAGCGAGTTGTTGTTTAGCCAAGTTATGCAGTGTATTCACCTACTTTAACACCCTCTCATAACTCAAACCTCCCAGCCACTTACCTTCTTTATTTCTGGGTCTGCTCTCAACTCCTTCCAGATGCGTTCTGCTCCGAAGGGAACGCCATGGCCATGGTGTAATTGCACTAAAAATTCCTGCGTTCCACTCTGGTATGGGATGAGATCAACCTCAAAATCCTGCGGGGTTCTTCAGGGGGATTATGATAAACTTGCTCTCAATGGTTACACCAGAAATTCAGTGGTGTAATTATTTCCCTATTTATCTCTGTACTTTTCAGATTTTTTTTTCTTTTGCAAATGTTTGCAATTCCCATCCTGAATTTCATTTTGTGTATTTGTTGTCCTGATTTCTTCAGCTGTTCATCTCTGCATGCTTCCTTCTGTGCCTTCTGTCCTCAAAACTCCCTGCCATGTAGGGGCATTTCAGGCTTCTCCATGTACAGATCTCTGTAACACTTAATCCATTTGAAGCTTAAAACCACAGTAGAAGACCAACATACTGAAATATTACTGTATCTTTACAGCTTATGCCCTTTTTTTTATTATCACAAGTTCAAGAGAATACAATATGCTCTCATGAAGCCATCGCTAGTAATCACTTTATCAGTTTAAAAATAATCACAATCCTCATCAAAGCAATTCAGTCATTAAATTTTTTTTCCAAATGTTCAAAAATTAATTAGTATTCACTTAGAAGTAATCACTTAACTCACTCATAACAACTGACTGGGCAGTTTTTTTCTGGAAGTAAATCAATACTCTTGGTGACCTTTGATTTACTGCTCACAAACCCACCATCAGCCTACTGGAAATTTCAAGGGGTTTTGCACGAGAGATGGCAGGGTTTCATTTTTATTCATATTGACTGTTCTTGACTCAAACATTGTTTTATAATATGCTTTCATGTTTCCAGCCACTCATTTTGTAAAGCTTCCTTACAAAGGAATGTTAGAACTTTGAAGGGGAAGATTACTATGTCTGGGTATAAAGTGGCACTTTTAACTCAAGCTTGAATCAAACATCTTTTTTAAAACACCAGTTTTTAAAGTTTGATTCACTTTTTATGTCTTAAAAAGATACCTGGGATCCAGACTGTTTTTCCCTAAACATTTTTCTTTTGAAAATTTTAGTCTTTGGTGTCAAACACTGAGATATTGAACTGCTTGTAAGAACACTGAGCAATAATTCTGACATTTTGGGGGGGGTCTCAATTTTTATAGTTCAAACTGAGCTGAGTTTATAAATCCAGGTTAGCGGTGCTTGATTCTCTTGTCAATAAACAGTGGCTGCCACAGGGAACCCATTCTTCCCGATGTGATTACTGAAACTCAGGAGGTTCTTGAGTAGAAATAACTAACCCTTCTCCCCACACAGCACCCTTATTTCATGCTCAAAATACCTGTGATCAGTAGATTTTTAAGTTTTATATATACACAGTACATTTTATTCATCTGCCAGACAGGTGTAATGACTGAGAGAGAAAATACCGAGTGGTCTGGCAGACACAGAGGGTCGTTATTAAGGAAAGATTAGGTAGAAAAACCTACCTGCCCTTTTCCTAATAATTAAATAGAAAGTATATTCCCAGTTTAAATTTAGCACAGTGGTAAAAGCTCCACGGAGTTGAAAGAATCTCAAGGAGGACATCCCTGTGTTTGCACTGTCCTGATAGGGAACTGTTTGTTCTAGCAAAGCACGCCGTTCCTCTTCGATGCCAACTTTGACAATGCCAGAACAGCTCCGCATATTTTTACTGGGGTTGTGCAATACTTCAGATTATGCTGCCCAGCGCACACACACACACAGTCTTGAACTTCCTTCCCAAATTAGAGAAATATCTGTACCATTTTCTCATCCACCGGCTGAAGTGACTGGATGGGAATGCAGGAGGAATGGATGGGAATGCAGGAGGAATGGATGAGAAGGAAGGCCAGGAAATTGATCTGCCATCCTTAATTTTACCTTTTTGGAGTGCAACAGGCCCCCAGTGCAGATGGTGATACTCTGAAACCATCAGCACCACACAAAGCCTCTGCATCCATGTGAACCGCTTGGTTTATTAGCTTTAAATAATCTATGTCTAAATTGAGATGACAACAAGTTCCAAAAAGGATTAGCTTAAAGATTTTATCTACACCTTATCTGAGCTTTTACCTACAGCCAGACCTTTCAGAAATTACATACTATAGATTTCTTACCCAGATTGAAAGTCAGACTCGAGTTTCAAACACAGCAAGTTATTTTTTCACACTGGACTCTCAGAAAATCCTGTAAGTACAAGTTTATGTGGCTGGATGTTCCCTGTATGGGTATGTGTACACACACACACAAAATATCATTAAAAGTGCACCTGCCTGGTATAGTATGAGCCAGTTGCATGCACAAAAAGCAAAACAATCATATTCTGCATCGTAGTGTATAATATCAATTACTCACAACCAAGAAAGATAAAAGAAACTGAAAGTGAAATACTTACCCGCTCAGGTAAGCTCAACTGGACCTGCTCAGGTTTAACAAACTGTTGTTAACGAAGCGGGGTGGTTAAGACTGATGCTTTCCACTGGGACACTCACCATGCTCTGGCAGCCAGCCACTCTTCTGTATAACAAAGATGCCCCCGCATCAGCTGACTCATCATTCTCTCAGTCCTTGTCGATTCTGGATTTAATTTTTACCTTGCTGATGTTCACCAAAAACTGCAGCTCTTGGGTATTTCTCCACGACCCAGTCCCGTCCAGCTCTTCACCATGGGGAAAGATGACCTGATGAAGTTATGAGCTTTAGTCCTCTCCTCTCAGATGATTTATCTGCTGACATGTTGTGACACCTCATAGCTTCCTAGCTGTGATCCTGCTCAGCCACTCCTTTGTCTTTGTTTGCCTGAAGGACTGGGGAAATCTGATCTTTTGGATAGTGACAGGCACGTACATGAGACACAAATGCCACTGCACTGTTTTTTCGCTAAGAGGTACAAGGAACAGCCAAAACATTTGCTGGGTTTGAGACAGACGTAAGTAGATAGTTAGGTATCAATATAAATATCAGGATCAGGAAACTTGAGATGGAAATCTGCTGGCTCTGAGCTAGAACTAAAAAAACAAAGGTCCTACTCCATCAGCAGCGTGCCAAGCACCAGGGAGCACAGGGGAAAGCAAACTGTCATCTTGGAAGGCGGGATGTTATGCAAATTTGTGTCTGAAAAACCATCAAGCTGGGGCTGAGTGCAGATGCACCTAAACATGGTAGGATAATGCTTTCACATGTAGGGAACTTAATGTCCATTTCTTGTGGCTTCAAATGTTTCAAGCATGGGAGCTCCACAGTGGCCTCCTTAGGGGGAGCTGCTTTAGTACTCACCACTGAATGAACACAGTTCAGACGGTTTCTCCTTGGACACACCACATTTCATGCACCGGGTTTGGCCAAGGCTTTCAGTAATCCAAAACCCATTTGTAACATTACGTCCAGCTTTAGATTCAACTGACCTGATTCAAGACAACTGCAACTTGGCTTTTCATCTCATTAGGTTCATCCTGTTGTTCAAGAGGAGTGAAGCATGGAGCCCTCAGGAAATTTGGCTGGCAGCTGCTGGATGCGCGCTGGTCACCCTTTTGCACCGAGGCAGGGCGAGGGTGGGTTTTGTAGGGAGTTTCTTTGTGAGTTTCTTTGCAAGTTTCTCAGCACCAGCCAGTCTAAACCGAAAACAAACATATCTACACAAAGACAGTGAGGCCAAAAAGAGGCCTTTATAGCTAAGCCAGCTACTTGATAGAAATGCAAAACTCCATTTATTTTGAACTACGCTACAAAATTAATACTAATAAACTAGGGTCCAAGAAGACAAAGCAGTGAAGCGCCCTGGCCTGACCGTGTGTGCCACCTACTGCTGCTGTTAGAAACAAATACTGCTGTGAGGCAGTAAGCTGAGCCATCAAACCACTCCTAATCCTGTCCACGGCAGAGACAAAACAGCCAGACATCAAGCACAACATTCACCTACCTTTTAAATTTAGACCATATGAGCACTTCCCCAGAATTTTCTCCCAATACAATGATTTTTGCAGCTCTCTTCTCAGCATGCATTAAGAGTGACCTGGAAAGGCATCTTAGTTGCAAATGTCTAAGGAGGTTCAATCCAACGAGCATGAGTCACACCTGATATCCAGGGTTTACAATGGTAAACCTTTCATCCATCTTGTGAGGGAGATTATTTGCAGTTGTAACACCAGAAACTGGCACTGCAACCCAGGATAGTTAAATCCTGTGGGAACTCTGAAGAATGCTCCTGCCCAGAAGAGAGGTGACAAACAAGTCCTGTTCTGCTCTTACCCTTAGGAATTTGGCTCAGGAGCCTGAATGATTCTCACGAAGTTACACATAAAGCTAACGGCAAAAACATAATTTGAATCTCAAAGTCTTCTTCCAGCTCTGGAAGAACTGGTTGACTTATCCTGCCTGTAACACTTCTGCAGAAATCTCTTTGATAAGGCTTCACGCCATAATGCAGTGCCTCACATAAAAAGGCAAGCACTGGAATTTGTGACAAACTAGAAACCCGAAATAATAATAATTTGCTTCCTAATATAACACTTTCTTTTAAATCAAACCCTATTTTTTTTTCCATGACCTGTTACAGTGAGTGAGATGCTTGGTCAAAAATGACAGAAGCTTTGGGACTGTGACTAGGTCAAGATCTGAGAACATTCATATGATACATACATTCCTATGCTATTAAGAGAGGAGAGAAATGGCTTTGCTCTTAAGGATGCCCATCTCCTTAAGTAACCATCTCTAACCCTGAACACAGAACATAAATATCCACAGCTGGTGTGTGGAAATACACATCTTCACCCTCCTCCAAACTGAATGGGTCACAAGTTGGAACAGCAGCAGGAGCATCACACACAAATCTGTATGTAACATCATACATACACCTACATTATCTTTGTTCTGGGTTTGGTTCAAGCATCCTAAAAAAACCACCTCAACAATTTTCACCAGATTTAGCTATTTATAAAGCATTTTATAAAATTTCTGGCTTTGTTACCTTTACAGAGATACTTGGTTTGTTAGCGTATGTCAGTCCAAGTCAGCAATAATTAATCCAATTCAACAAGGGAGTGTTAAATCCTGGACTGGACTTCACACACTGTGCACACCATCACAATGGCAAAACCATGACTGACCACTTTTCCTTATCATAATTCTGTGTATCAAAGCCTAGGGACAATGTCATGGCACTCTCCATGTAGATATTTCCAGGATGTGTTTAAACCAAAGTCCTTCACAAGATTAACCTTATTTTGCCCCCACTTTTCCCATTTTAAAGTTGTAATGAGGCAGCACAAAGAGAACCACTGTGAACTGCTATGTTACAGAGGCTTTTTGAAAAGCATTTACTTGGATAAGTAAAATGAATAATAAATTTGTCACTGAAAAATTAGTACATAAAACATTCTTTTCCTGACAAAGTTAAAGCTTAATAAAGCCCAAGGCACCCAAATAATATGTATGGAAAAACTGCTGCTGCCTTTGAAAAAACAAAGTGTGGAGGAAATAACATCACAGTAACAATGGATCGAAGCTCAATGTAAGAGTTTTCAGAAGTGACAAGTGACTGTCATTTAAAGCAAAGCTGATTTCATTTGCTCATATTCACACTCTCGTACCCACAGGATGACAAGCACTAGGGTGTGTGTGTGTGCAAGGAATCTGATCAGCATTCACACACCAAGAGTGTGTTTCCAAGTTGTGTGCTCAGGTTTTCTTAAATGACACAAAGGACAAGAGGTGATGGCTATCAAGTCTTCCTCGCAGCTCCTCTGTTCAGCTGACACTGACAAGGGTGTGCTGGTTATTGACTTCTTGTGTCTTCTCCTGTACCTTTGGGAGCTGATGGCAATTCGTTTCTATCCTGTCAAATACGTGTAAGTCGTTATGATTTGCTCAGATATTTTTCTCTCAGCCTGGTTACCCTGAAGAGCTACACAGAGATGTGTCAGGTGTTCGCAGTTCTAAACTCAAGCACATATTTATAGGAGAATCTGCAGAACAATGCCTAGTGGGACCCAACAGAGCGTGTGTACAAGTCACATCTGTACAGTGGATCCCAGCTCCCCACACCTGGTCCTTTGTCAAATGCCATCTTTGCCAAGTATGCCAAAGGAAAACCTTCATATTTTTGCTCACATCTAAAATGAGGATGAAAACTGTAAAAGACTATCATCTCCGCTTAAATTCACACAGAGAGACTCGGGCGGGCTGTGACCAACCTGCATGTACCCTACTCAGATTAGAATTGGAACTGGATGATCTTTAAGGTCCATTCGGACCCAAACCATTCTATGATTCTCTGAAATCACCCCTCCCTGACTCTATTCCCTGGCAAGCTGATCAGTAATCAAACCACCAATCAGCTGTGTGGATAAACTTTGTGTCCTCTCCTAGAAATGTTAATTTGTTAGATACTATTTATTTTTATTCCTTTTTTTACAATTAATATCCTACGCTTATATATACTTTATTATGCCTTACGTGTATTTATCTAGTTGAGTTTGTAAACCACAAAAAAACTGGAAACCTGACGAGGAAAACGTTGGGGTCAGAACCTAAGAGAGGAGATAGAAGAGGGCACATGCGTACATTGCAATTCGTGACTTGTACGCTCTCACAAACCTCAGCCAAAAGGGACCTCAATCCCATACATGTACACACCCAGCTGCGAGCAACTGTCTGTTGCCAGTTGGCAAATATTTTGAAAACCGACATTTTCCCTTTTTGAAAAGGAAGTGGGAAGACAACAGAAGGAGAACCTACAAACAGATGATCATTTTCACGCTTACGGAGTTTTCACCCATCTTCTCTGGCTGTCAAACAGACAAAAGAACACAGCAACTAGCCATGCCCGTCATTTGTCAAGTCTGGTGTCTGAACTGAAGACAGGAATAACCTGGGGCTGGAGAGCGTGCAGCTCACCATAATCCTCAAGCTTCTCAAAAGGTGTGGTTTTTGACCACTTCTGTGAGCTGAACAGTTCTTGTAACTGGAGAAGGCAAACAATCCTCTCTCACACAACTCCCATACCATGTCACGCCCTGTGGACAAAAGAAGGTGGTGTGAAGGCAAAGAACAAGAAGGGCATCTATAACTACCACAAAATTTGTATGGATTATTTTAGGATGAATTCCCTGTACAACTTGGACGTCAATTCAAATTTGTAATCTAATTTGCTTAATGTTACTTTATTCAGTAACTAAACAAAACATTTATTTCTGCTAATGTTGTTTACCTTAGTGTTAATGATTACCTTTTAGTTCTGAAGTTAAGAAAATAAAATTTGTTTCCTTTTTTTTTTCCTTCCAAGGGGTTTTTATATGCATCTTCCCTCTCAGCTGCAATATTTGCTCTCAAAATAGGCATTTTCTGTTTTTTTCTTACTGGAAAAAGATGCAGGTAGAAGTTAGAAGGAGGGACAAAACGAGACTTCAGTTATCTACTCCTGCTTGTACAGGAGTCAACAAAATTATGACTCATTCTCAAATTAGCAGGAACAGGGTGTTATTTTTGAAGTGATATTGAATTCATCAAATAAATCCGCTATTGGCAAATGAAATCCATCAAATTAATTAGCCACAAATTAACGTAAAATATACCATCAACTTCTTGGATTTTGGAGCAGGAGAGGAATCCATCAAATCCTCTGTGCAGTGCAAGACCTAGTGAAATTATTTATGTGGGTCCTTACATAAATCCATAAAAGTTGGTTTGGAAGCTCTCTGGCCACAGTTCATCTTGTGGCTGAAAACCCACGCAGTACTACCACACCAGGATAGGTCTCTGGCTCCAGATGTGCTCTTGGACATAAAATAACAGCAAGTTTTCATCCAAATCTGTCTGCCCAGCTTCTGGTTTTCATGTTTTCCTAACTGCCTGTTGTTTTCCAGGACTGATTCAAACAATTGGAAAACCATAAGCCATGCTCATAAAATGCCCTTCTAGGGAGCCACGCTTCTAATCCGCAACAGATGCACGGCACGAACGCAGGGACGAGTCTGTGTGCCAGGCAGGACTGAAATACTTTCAGCTCTTGTCAAAACAAAGCATTTTGTGTACACTCCGGAAAAAATATTGTGCTGTGTGTTAAAAAATAATAGGCAAACGTGGAATACACAGTTTGCCACAAACTTCAAGTATCCTCCTTCAGACCTGGATAAATATACGGATATGGAAGGGATGTTTAAAGACATTCTCTGTATCTTTCCTAGCAGTGTTCATGACCCTAGGCACAACTGGGATTAGAGCTTAGGGCTGAGCACTCCTTCCCAAAACCAGGACTGGAAATGCTATTGGCCCCAGATACTGGTAATTTCAAAAGATTGAGAAATTCAAAATTCAAAAGATTAAGAAATTGAGGTTTTGAGATTTTCATCTGGGTGAAACCCAAACAGGCTTAGGGCACAAAATGATATTATGCATGAGTTCTTTATTTCACAACAATCTTGCTTTGCACTGAGGAGGACTTCCAGGTAGCTGGCAGTCACTAAATGTCTACATGAAATGTGAAGTTCAAAGTGAGAGAAAAAGATTCACCTTAAGCCAAGGACATAGCTACACCACGTGGAAAAGCCTGTTTTTAATCCACAGGAGGTTAACAATTTGTTAATATTTCAGTAAAGCATCTAAGAAGAAAGAAACAGTTTTCAAGAGGAAAATTAAAATTGCCCTTCTAATTAAGTTGGAATCAGAACACTCTAGGGAGATTTTGAGATTTTCATCTGGATGAAAATCAAACAGGCTTAGGGCATAAAATGAATCACTTTATCCAAGCCAACACTATTTTTGATGACTGCAAGCCTAAAGTCATAGTTTTTGCATAGGAACTTGTTCCAAGGTACAGTTAGATAACTGTTATCCAGCTGGTGGGCTGGTAGCAGTGTAAGAAACCTTCTGGACTGGAAGATAGGGTTCTGCATAGAGGCTTGTTCCACTTCTATGCACTACCAACATTTTCACTGTCCAAATTCTGATATTATGCATAAGTTCTTTATTTCACAACAATCTTGCACTGCTTTGTGCTGAGAAGGACATCCAGGTAGCTGGCAATCACTAAAATATTCCATTCCCAGGATAAGACTCGTAGAGTACCTGAAACATTGCAACGTAATTCTCCGAGGAGCTGCAGAGACTTGTTTGGGAGTGGGTAACAAATCAACCAATACCATAATACTGTATGCACAGTGAGTGCAGCAAACAGAAAAAGGAAATTACCCAGATTACCTAGTGATTCCTGCTGTGCACGGTGCTTTGGGTTCTTTTCTTCCCTGTTCAGTATTGCTCATAGTGTGACAATAATAAATGGCTTCTCACTGTGCTGCCTTTATGTCATTTACATTCATTAGTGTTAAAGAGCAGGGGATAAGGAGCCCTGGGCCGAGAGGCTAATCATTCTCACCAGCCAAGTGAAACGACAAAATGTCCTACACATCAATATTCCTCCTCTTTCCTACCCTCTGGAAAGTCTATAAACATTTCAAAATCCCCAAGAGCTACTTTGCGTGAAACACTGCATATTTAATTGATGTGGACAGGAGCACCAGCTATTTCAAATGAGTTCACCGGGAGGAAGTTCACAAGGTCTTGCTTGCCACATCCACACTTCCATTAACAGCTACCCTGAGATGCCCACGGGCCTGACCCAGAATCACTCGAGTTCACCGAGTCCAGGAGAGAGGGGGGAGGAGCCTTTCGGGGGCTGTGTTTGTGGTTAGAGCGAGCCATGGGGGAGCTGTTTGCATTGGAGCTACAGCCCTTCCCCACAAAAGTCAAGTCAAGAGGAAAGACACACACTGCAGAGTTAGGCATTTTTTTCCCTAGCAGGAGCTGAAACCCTTAAGGAGCAAAGAAGAAAAGCTCACCAGGAGCCGGCAGGGAATGGTAATGCAGGGAATGGTAATCCCCATCCCCCCCCCCCCCCCCCCCCCCATCTGCTGACCTGGTCCATCACAAGACCGTGATAGCCTTTGCAGTGCAGCAGTGCAGCTCGCTGGGTGCTCCTTCCATAGCACACACAAATAGAGATGGCAAACTGATAACGTTGCTTTTGCAGCTCACAGGCTGAACCTTATAACAGAGCTCAAGCATCAAAAGGAAATGTCAGATGTTTTCCCTGGCAGGCATCAAACTGGATGTGCTGTGGATCTCATCTCTTACAGCCACTGCAGTGTTTGTATCTCTTCAATTATTTTCTATTTTTATACTTCTGATCATTATACATTTTACGTAATTGAAAACTCTAGGGAAAAGAAATCAAAACCAGCGGGAATGTATTTCCTGATGAGTATCGCAAGGGCATGAGCTCCCACCTTGCATTTAAGACCAAAGAGCCAGCTACCTCGTTATGCCATTGCGTAACTGGCCGTCTCAAAAAGCATAAAAGCATTTGAACAATGATTCGCCTTTGCTTAGAGTCTCATGTCTTGGCAAGATATAACGTGATGTGGTGTCTCCTGCACAATCATCTCATTTCATTTTGAAAAACTCGGGAGTTTCTCCAAATTTTCTCTCCTGAGCCGTACATTTTCTTGGCAAATTCTTCCTGGATTAAAACTCTTGTTGCAACTTGAGGAGTTTAATTCACAGTATTTCTTAAAGTGCCTCCAGTTCCCACTGTAACTACAAACAATTGCAGCAAGTTACCCACTTGCTTGAGTTTCTAAAGGCCTTGTAAGAAAAAGGGATTGTGGGGAACAGTTTTTATTTGGTCTCAGAGACCTTTTCCCCCACCAATAACCAGCTCATTTAATATCACTTCATACCTTTTATAACATTCTTAACTCCTTCCTATTTCTTTTAACTCGTAGTAGTATGTTGGAAGTGAAACAAAGTGACAAGTCATTACAAGAATACTGGAAAAGACTCCTGACTTAATTCTGGAAATGGAGATGACTAGAGAGGAGACTGGGCATTTGGGAGCCCGCACTGGGCACAACCTGCCCAGGAACCTCCCCACCCCAGTGCAAGCTATTACTGTAATTCGTGTGGGCATGGTCTGCTGTCCATCCCAAAGAGCTGCCCTGAGATTTGTGTCATGGAACATTGTTGTTTGTCTGACATCATATGACTCCTCCAGCCTCACAGCTGTGAAGAGCTGGAGTTAGTTTTAATGAACTCCATGTCTTAATATCAACACTTTAATCCACATCTAATCCTCAGCGAAAAGTTGATGGCATCTTCTTCTGTGGGTGTGGAGTGCAGCTCACAACCAGCAGCTGCAGACTGGAGCTGCCTCCTTCTCAAAGCACTCAATATCGTTACTTAACAAGCTTTCTTTGATCATATTACAACCTCAGCAGAGTTACGTTAAAAGCAATTTGCTGATCAAAGTGAGCACAGCAGTGTCACAGCACCCTTTGCAATACTTGCAGAGCAGCCTTTGCAAACTGATGCATAAGCTGAGGACAGTTCAGGCTTCCACAGACTGGCACCAAAATAGATCTCCTCTGAATGCTACTTTACGCACTGTGGGTGTATCCACCTCTCCTGTTCATCACCAAAGTCCCATCAGGTGCTGAAAATGTGAAAGCTCTTACAAAAAGTCTGTCTTAGTGCACTGAACACATAAGCTTTCACAATTATTATTCACACGTGAGCTTTGAGAGAAAAATTATTGCGATACATTAGACCTTGATGAAAACTCATCTGTAGCTAAGAGAGTGGAAAATCACGATGAGATGTTACACTCATACTCAGGATTGTAAAAATATTCTGATCTGTCTATTAAGCATTACTTTAAGGACAGAAGTTTACAATTAACTGCCTGAGTTAATAAACCCATCTCTGCACGGTCACTGGCAGTCACAGACCTTTATAGACTGTAAGTGCCCACAGAACTGTATCCCTCTGTGCAGCCTCACGCATCAAAGCCTTCCAGGAAACAACTCAGTATCTCATCAGACTAATGCCTACATTAGAAGAAGTACATGAAGTGATAGAATTCTGTGAATAGAGATTATTTACAGCTATATATGGTTGTATACATGGACTGTACATATATACATATATATATACAGTACATACAGTTACAAACGAGAATAAATTATTTAAGTGGAGTTAGAGTCAATCTTCTATGTAGTAAACCCACCCTACCATGGTTTGTTTTATGCAGTTTATGCTAAAGTGATGTGACTTTTTTCCTTTTTTCTCCTTTGGGAAGTGATTGTGCTCAAGATCTGATATGCATCTCCAGAACAGAAGACTAGGTTTCAGCTACATGGCAAAGGAGCATTCATATTGCATCCTGGGTTCAGCTCTTTTATTTAAGCAGTTGATGAATCACCTATGAATATCGTATCTATAGGGTCTGTGGGCTTCTTCTAGTGACCAAAGGCAGCTCACCTAATGAAACTACAAATTCTTGGGAAACCTTACAAAACGCTGCTGAGTGGAGGTTACTAGCTGGAACAGCAGTTTTAACACTGATGTAAACTAATGTGGTAAATGCACTTGTGGGGAAAAAAAAAATCTCTTCTTTAGAAAAATAATGTTTATTTTCTGTAAACTGAACAAGAAAATAGAATAAAGAATAAAACTAAATGAACTTTATTACCCAGAAGCATTATACTGAAACAATTCTCTGCTCAGTAGAACCTATTAGTTTCCTTTGTCCAGTTCAACATCAGCATGCTGGAAAGTGATGGAAAATTACAAAGTATAGTATTCACTGTATAACAAGAGGCCAGCTTTCAGCTGCACAACAAAAGAGCGTGAGACGGGATGAAAGAATTTATTAAAAGTTAAGCAGGAAGTAGTTAAAAGAAAATCCCAGCATCTGCTACGAGGAACGTAATATTTGCAAATCTTCTCTGTATAGATGAATTTTCCGTGGAGGTTTCCCACAGAAAGATAGGTTTTGATTGCTTATTTTTATAGCATAACAGAAGCAATTACCCTACTATGAGTTACAGCCGGTTTGTGAGATGACAAAAAGTAGATAAAATGTCAGCTGATGCTTCTTTATGTAAGGGGGTTACAAAATCCAATTACGTATTTTTCAGAGTTAACTGTGATCAAATGTCTACATAGGAAATACAAAGCATATTGAGGCTGCACGGAGAGGCTCTGCTATAAATAACCCAGAGCACTGAATCACAGTAGCAGAGAACTTCACAGTTTAAGTTCAGCAGCCGATTGCCAATACAGAAAACCTGTTTTTCTTCATTCAAGCAACAATGAAAAACATTTCCCATTGTAATAGGTACAGTTCAAATAGGAAGAAAACCCCATAGATGAGAGCATCTAAAATCTCTGAAAAACTAATAGCTTATGTTTATGGCATTTTCCTTAAAATTCACCACAAAAAGTAATTTAAAATCTGGCCACTTAAAAAAAGGAACAGGATGTATCTAGGATGAAATTTTCAAGGTCTGCCTCTGCCTCAAACTCAAAATATCATATGGGATTAAAATGTCATGCTTCATACTCCATTCATCTACGCTCCTTGGAAAAAGTTAATCCTAGAATGCTTCAAGCTGAGTTTAAGTCATTTAAGGCTTGTTTTTCAGGAACTAGTTAGGCAGGCCTGAATCTGTGACTACCAAGTTTGCAAATGAGGAAAGAACACTATTGTCCAATACATTTCACCTGAAAAACAAAACAGACACTTTTGAAATAACGTGAATTCAATGTCTGGTCATGTCCAAAGCAAAGAGCTCAGCCTTGCTTTGGATAAGGCAGAGATTCAAATTTAAGCTGTAATTAATATGTAATCCTTGTGTTCTTTTTCTCTCTAGTTTTGTTACAAATTGGTGTTTACCAAGAAGTGTGTAGATGCTCTATAACCATGTTACAATAGAGGTAACTGACAGAGAATCTGCAGAGCAAACTCAGCTACCAGGAGAAACCTGGCTGTGATGCAGAACAACAATGATGAGGTACACCAGTGTTTCATCTCACGTTTCGCCACTCTAGTTAAATTTGACATAAATTCACTCTTTACACCTTAGTTTCACTCCAGCCTTTGACTCAACTGAATCTGTGAAGAATATCAGAGGATTAAAACAAGAACTGGAAGATGTTAATAAAGAAACAAGCATGGATAGAGTTACTTGAATGACGTTCACTCTAAGCAGTTGTTAATGATAAAAATGGCCATCTTTCATATCAGAAAGCATTCCCACAAAACTCCTGTTGGCTTCCATATAACACACAAGCAGTGGATTTTCATGCCTTCTTCAGCAGCTGGAGTGCAAAGGTAAGCTTCTTGGAAAAGGAAAACTAAATGACGGGGCCCAAACTAGCTCAGGTCTTGTTTAAATCAGCCACAGCTTTTTGTGCCATTCACCTATTTTTTGTACACCATATTTTTGGATAATTCCAGAAGGAAGAAAAACCCAGCCCGAAATGGATATTATCCTTATTTGGATAATAGAATATACTCACATTTCCCTAAGCAATGAGCGATGCTTGCACTCACCCCAACTGACCTCCCACCCCAACCTCATGCACCTTGTCTCCCTGTCATGTGCCCCTGTAGGAGCCAGAGCCCATCCACAAGCATTTCTTGCCCATCACTGCCCAGAGGATTCTTGCTGAGTGCAAGGCAGTCCAGATCTCACACACTCTATACTCCTGGGTATTTTTGACTGGAACAAGTTTCTTTTGTGTTCCAGAAAACTGTAACACAATTGAGTGGTCTAGGAACTCCAAAAATGAGGCACGTTTTTACTGTGTTTTTCCTGAAAAATAAATAAACCCTCCTCGCTTTAAATTCAGGTAAGGGACTATTTTTGTTTTCCAGCAGAACCTAGGGGTGCCAATGACCCAAATGAATGGAGTGCTCCACAAGGACACAGAATAAAGAGACAGAGAACAGGCAGCCCAGTTGCCTGGCCAGACAAACCAGTGGGTGATTATATAGAAGTTTAAAGCAACCATATAACCAACACATCTGCTAACACATTTCTCATTATCAGAATGCAGCAAAAGAAGCTTAAAGCTATCAACTTCTCCTAAGGTCCGTAAATTTTCAAGAACATTTTCAGAACCTCCAGTATTATTATTACATCTTTGTATCCATCAGCCTCAGAGTGTGTTTTTCCTTCACATGCAATGTATTAAACCATTCTGTGATAGCAAACTTTAGACTGAGCTCATTTTGCAATAGAAGAGCAGAAAAGTACAGACTGAAGAAATCAAACTGCCAGGAAAGCTTGCCAGGAAATTACTGCACTGTTAAACATGACAATAAAATTCCCACAATCACAAAGGAAGGGAAAATGTTGGAAACATATTAAGTAGCTTGTGGATAAATTCACTGCTAGTTTAAGTGCAAAAGGCCCCATGGATTTCAATTCTGTTTACTCCTTTGAATCAGCTAATACAAGGAGTCTTTGCTTTACCAGTATTCTTTCTGTGTAACACACAGATACCATAGAGTCTATTGGTTGGGTGATTTTTCCATTTTAAGAGAAACCTGTAAATGCAAACAGTGGATAGGGAAAAAAATGCGTTTTCTTCTGTTCCATTTCACAGAGTACTTACAGATATTTCACCCCTGTTTTTGCACGTATCACAAACACCACTTGTCCTTTGGAGCAGCTGTGATGGGTACAGACACTGCATGTGACACCTCTGAGCTCACGGTGAACAGAAACCTGTTTCCCCAGAACACTGTCAGCAGCCCAGCACCATCAGAGCCTTTCTGCTAGCCATCCTTGTCTTGGAAGTGGCCGGACACTCCACTGTGCACGTGAAGCTCAGCAGAAGCCAGACCCTCCTGGCACACAGACAGCTGCTTATGCTTGCCTTTGTCTCAGCTCCAAAGCGAACTCTGCGAGCAACCCATTGGCGAGCAGAACGAGCAAGAGGATGCAGCTTTGTTTCCTGGAAAAACAATCTTCCCAGGGATACTTTAGATAGGCAAAAAATTCCTTTCACTCACTGTGGACACAATTTTAACAGGCCTGAAAATTATAGGTAAATTATTTTGCCATTTTCACCAAATATGACCCAAAATAAGAATAAACTCACAATAAACCTCAAGTTCTTAGACCACATAGGAAGGGAAGACAGTAGAAAACAACAGACAAGCAGAAATGCATTAAAAAGTCTTAGTATTTGATTTTTAAACCAATTTGGGGAGGTAATTCACGATTATAAAGAGACAATATTCTAAACACCTTGTGTTTACTTCTTTTTTTCCCTAGCAAATTCTAAATCCTAATTCTTCTTGCCTTTCAATTCATTCAGCCCATTTCTCTGACATGCACAGCATCCAGCTTACAGGGAAAGCCCCTGGGAGTCATTGCCATTAATCTGTTGGCAAAGTAACTTTTTATCCTATTTTTTGACAGTGCAATATTATCTGGTAGTTCAAGTTTATCCAAGTTTTTGATACCTACAACTTGAAATTCTTGAAGAACAAAAGGGATTCTGAATTATCCATTTATCTTTTTATATTCAAGTTATACAAAATTACTCAATTTTTTTCTCTTGTCTTTTATTTAACAGTTTTTAAAGACAGCTTACCCTTGCAAAGTTTGATTACAAACCAGAGCTTTCTGTGGCTTGGATTGTATATTATTAAAATAATAGAACTTATTCTCAAATAAGGTATCATCTGAACAGTAAAAAGAGCAAAAGTGAGCTGCATGTCTTCATTTATCATGTCATACAACAAGAAACAAGCGTCCAGCAAGAGGACTGGAATACTTAGTGAATCCTTCTGCTTCCTTAAAATTGTCAAAAACTGGCCATCTGAGGTTCTACCTAAAATCTGTATTAGCTTATATTCCACTATGTATAGAATCGCAATTTTTTAACCATGTACAGTGGTTAAGAAACATCGCACATTGACAGAGCCAGATTTCATTTCAGGGGTGCAAATATTCCCAATAGGAAGTGATGAATTTACTAATTTTTCCCACTGAACCATAGCTGCAGATAAAATGAATGAAGACAATCAGAGGGAAAAATTTGCTGAGAGGATATTGTGGCTTCGAAAACGATACTGAAGGGCTTATGTGCCTTGCAAGGAAGATGGACTTTGCAAAGCCTCCGTCTCCCTTCCACAGAAATGCCATCCCAGAAAAATCATTCTTATTGCAAACACGGCATTTGCCTTGGATTTTCAGGAGTCAGCACAAAAACAGAGGAGCACCAGTGCCAGGGGACGACACTCTCCCTGCTGCCTCTCTGTCTCCCCTTCTTTCAGTGGCATTACTGAAGCACATCAATCGTTATGGATTCCTGCATCTTCTCCGAGTACTGTCCTGAAAACTTGCCTTAGGGAGACAGCAAGCTGACCTCAGCAGAGACATGTGAATTCAATATATATAGTCTAGATGTAACCTTTCATTTATAGTTCAACCTAAAACAGGAACAGGAGCAAACAGCTTCCAGGGCATCACTTCCTCCAGAAATTTCAGGCAATGTGATCATGCTGAAGTTGAGGAAGCTACTCTGTTCCACAGACTGCCTTCATCTGGACCAAAGCGTACTTGAAATAACTATCACAGAAGTAAAAAGATCACTGATTTTTCGCTAAGACTTTTTTATATGACAAAAAAAAAAGAGCCCTTGTTAGTTGATGCATAAAATCTCCACCTGGTGGTGAAACCTGCCACAGCAAACTGCCTTATTTTTAAGACAAATTCCTATCCCAGCATAAAACTCGTTCTTTATTACAGACAATCCCTAAACACTGGGGAAGGGTAACCTTCAGAATAACAGCACTATCATAGCTCTGCTTTTTCACCTTCTTGGAAAGCTGATGAATCTTTTCAGTCATACTGTAGCTGTCAGATCCACGAGTGACCTTCCCCAGCTGAAAACAGGTTTATAGGGAGCTCACGCTGCACCAAGGGTGGGACAGAGTGGAAGGGGAAGTATGGTGGCTGGTCTTGCAGCAGCAAAAGTGCTCCTTCCCAAGGAGAAGCATCCTCTGTCAAGGCTGAAGTTCTGCCTTGTTCTTCGGCTTGCACTTTTGTTATTTATAATAATCTGGAACCCTTAACTATCAACTAGAGATATTCTCCAAATCATAGCACAGTTAGCTTTCAACTATCATTTGGGTTTGTTCAGCCTGGAAAAGAGAAGGCTCTAGGGAGACCTTAGAGCTACAGGAAAGCTGGGGAGAGGGCTTTTTACAAGGGCAAGTACTGATAGGACAAGGGAGAATGGCTTTAAATTGGAAGGGGGAAGATTTAGATTGGACATTAGGAAGAAATTCTTCACACTGAGGGTGGTGAGACAGTGTCACAGGTTGCCCAGGAAAGTTGTGGCTGTCCCATCCTAGGAGGTGTTCAAGGCCAGGTTGGATGGGGCTTTGAGCGACCTGATCCACTGGGAGGTGTCCCTGCCCAGAAACACTTTCTGGATTTACATTTTCCTATGCAAAGCTCCATCCACTTGCCCTTGTAAAAAGCCACTCCCCAGCTTTCCTGTAGCCCCTTTCAGTACTGTAAGGCTGCTCTAAATTCTCCTCAGAGCCCTCTCTTCTCCAGGCTGAAAAATCCCAACTCTCTCAGCCTGTCCTCATAGCAAAGGTCCTTCGGCCCTCTGATCATCTTCATAGCCTTCCTCTGGATGCATTCCAACAGTTCCATATCCTTCTTATGTTGGGGATTCCAGAAATGGACACAATATTCCAGGTGGGGTCTCACGAGAGTGAAGCAGAGGGGCAGAATCTCTTTCCTCACCCTGCTGGCCACGCTTCTTTGGATGCAGCCCAGTATCTGGTTGGCCTTCTGGGCACTTCCATGCACCGATCTCTAGCACATCGAGGATGACCCACTGCTGATGTACACAAATTATTCACTCACTACAATACAACCCTTCTGGGCCAAAACCAAGATCTTGTTTCAACTGGACCCAAACCACTTTCTGTAAAGTCATCAATCTGTAATTTAAACGCAATCAGCACCGGACCTCAAAAGAGGATTTTTATGGAAACAGCAATGGAGTTTTGCCCTTGGGGGTCGAATGCTGACATCAGGGATGACAGTGGGAGCGACAGGGAGCTTGCAGCCAACCCCCAACACCCTGTACAGGGAATTACACAACTGCCTGCGTCTTTCATCATACACTTTCCACGCGCAATGAAAATTAAAAATAGCAGGAGCATGTGTTGATTAAAACAATAGCCTATGACAAAAAGGTAAAGCATCCCCAAATGGCAAAATCCAAGCCGCGCTTGAAGGAAATGAGCCAAGATTTGTTTATGAAGTGGCTGTACGGAGCGGGGGGCGTTCCAAAGGGAAAGCGCTGGGGAAAAGTTTCAGAATAAGGTGCCCAATAACACGATTTGATCATGTCGGAAGCACAAATATATGGAAATAAAGCCCATTTCTCCCCTCTGTGCCCATTAGGTGCCACCTGTGTGCCCTGCAGAGGCCAGGGCGAAGCCAATCCCGCCAATGAGTAGATTGTAATTATCCCATTCCCAATCTGAACCCCTCGTTCCCAGTCCAAACTCCTCATTCCCAGTCTAGACCCCGCATTCCCAGTCCAATCCCTCGTTCCCAGTCCAGATCCCTCGTCCCCAGAGCCTTTCCCGCCGGAGAACAGGTGTGACCGCACTTTTCCAGTCAGGAAAAGGCACGGGCAGGTGCGGGGGGATCCGCACTCTGGGAACACGGCTTGGACTCGGGGCAGCTAAGGCGCTACGGATCCCCCTTTGTCCCCCGTCCCGCCCCATCCCGTCCCGCCGAATGGCGCGGGCTGCCAGGACGGGCTCCCGCCCTGCCCTGAGGAGGCGCCTGGGGAGCGGGAGAGCCCGGGAGCCGCCTCAGCCACACCGCCTCTTCCCGTGCCCCGAGGCCGCCAGGGATACGGAGGGACGGGGCTCCCCAGCCGCTCCCCCACCCTCCACGCGGGGATGCAAGGGGAAGAGGCTCCCAGCCACATGTGTTGTTCCCCCACCGCTACCACCCCGGGGATTCAAACGGAGCGGGTTCCCAGCGCCCCCCGTCAAGGCGGGGATGAAAAGTGAAGAGGTTCCCATCACACCCCCAGGCGGGGATGCAAAGGGAGCAGGATGCAAAGCGACGGGGCTCCCAGTCGTGTCCCTGTGTCCCTGTCCCGTGCCCCCAGACAGGGACGCAAAGGGACAGGGATGCAAAGGGACCGGGCTCCCAGCCATGTCGTGTGTCCCCCTGGAAGAGATGCAAAGGGACGGGGAAGAAAAGGGATGGGGTTTCCAGCCCCACTCCCGGCGTGATGCAAAGGGACGGGAGTCCCATCCGTGTCCCCTTGTTCTTGACCACCCCACATGCCCTTCTCCCGGCAGGGATGCAAAGAGATGGGGATGCCCACGCGTGTCACACACACACGGGGATGCAAAGGGACGGGGATGGAGACAGACAGGGTTCCCAGCCGTCTGTTCCCTCCTCCTGCAGGCGGGGCTGCCAAGGGACGAGGTTCCCAGTCCCGTTCCCCCGTCCCGTCCCCTCACGGGAGGGGTGCAAAGAGTCGGGGATGCCCACGGCCGATGCTCCCACCCCCCGCGCCGGGCGGGCAGAGCCGGGGGCGGGAAGCGCCGGGGAGGCCCCGCCGGGGCAGTGGGAGCGGGCAGAGCCCCGTCCCGCGTGGCTTCCGGCGCGCTGAGTCACGCGCGGCGGCGGCGGCGGCGATAAATAGGCGGCGCGGGGCGGGAGGGGCACTGCTCTCCGTGCCGGGCACCGCGCACAGCAGAGCTCACTGCACAGCCCGCCGAGCCATGATCCTGCCCTGCGCCCTGCTGGCTGTCCTCCTGGCTGCCGCACACGCCGGTGAGTCCGTCCTCTCCCGTCCCGTCTCGTCCCGTCCCGTCCCTTCCTTTCCTGACCCTTCCCTTCCCGTCTCATCCCTTCGTTTTCCATCTCAAGTACTTTCCCATCCCTTTCATCCCTTCAGTCTCTTCCATCTTGTTCCGTCTTGCTCCGTCTCACTCCATCTCATCCCATCCTGTTCCATCTCATCCCATTCACATCTTGTTCCATCTTGTTCAATCTCATCCCATTCTGTTTTGTCCCGTCCTTTCCCATCTTGTTCCATCAGATTCTCCTCCGTCGTGTTCCATCTTTTTCCATCTCATCCCATCCCGTTGCATCTTGTTCCATCCCATCCCATCCCATCCCATCGCACCTTGTTCCATCACTTTCTATCCCGTTCCATCTTGTTCCTTCTGTTCTATCTCATCCCGTTTGCATCTTGTTCCGTCTTGTTTCATCTCATGCCATCCCATTTTATCCTGTCCTCTCCCATCTTGTTCAGTCCCGTGCCATTCCATCCCATCCCGTATCTCAGCGAGGCAGGAGCAAAGGTATCTCTGCTCTCCTCAGCTGCAGAATGGATTCGCTATTTCATTATTTTATTACTTTGTTGCAGCCTCTGGGTCTTTACAAGGGCATGCAGTGATAGGATGAGGGGGAATGGCTTTAAATTGGAAGGGGGAGGATTTCAGTTAGACATAAGGAAGGAGTTCTTCACAATGAGGTTGGTGAGGCACTGGCACAGGTTGCCTGTGGAAGTTGTGAAAGCCCTATTCCTGGAGGTGTTCAAGGCCAGTTTGGATGAAGCCTTGAGCACCCTGATCCAGTGGGAGGTGTCCTTGTCCATGGCAGGGGAGTGGAACTGGGTGGGTTTTGAGGTCCCTTCCAACCCAAAATATTCTGTGATCCTATGGTGGAACGTGTGTCAGCCTCTAAGGTGATCCAGCCCCTCTGAGGAGTTTATTGCAGTCAGGAAACACAGGCAGATCCCTGTACTTTCCTTAATAACGCTGCCTGTAGCAGCCCCGTGTTTGCTGTTTAGGCATGCTGATCTTCTTCATCAGCACTGACCTTCAGGGCATTGCGGAGCCACCTGTGAACAGTTAGAACGCTGCTGTAGCCATGCACGGTGCTCACCGTAGCATTTGGTCTCATTCCAGCCAACCCCTGCTGCTCCAACCCCTGCCAGAACAGAGGAGTGTGCATGACAACAGGATTTGATCGCTATGAATGTGACTGTACGAGGACAGGATACTATGGCGAAAACTGTTCAACACGTAAGTGTCTTAAATCCCTTCTTAAGAGAATGACATTGGAGAACTCTGATCCAGGATTGCAGGCTATTTTCAAGAGTTAATAATACTCTTTCTATCAATGCTCACAGCGGAATTCTTTACGTGGCTGAAGCAGACATTGAAACCTTCGCCAAATACTGTCCACTACATCCTCACCCACTTCAAAGGAGCCTGGAATATCGTCAACAGCATTCCCTTCTTACGAGATGCTATTATGAGATATGTATTAATGTGTAAGTATGAGTTCTCACTCTTAGTCCTTTTAGCTGGCAGATGTTACTTGTAGGACTCCAGAATATTGCACTCGGTTGGTCCATATATAAAGTTTGTCAGTTAATATGTGCCGAGGCAAAAATACGCCAAGGAAAATTTAAGAGTTCAGCATGTTGCAGACTTGTCTGAAATGTGATTTGCAATGGAAATGCATTTCGCTCTTATCTCTGACCAAATCCAGGGGGTTGCTAGCATACACTTTGCACCAAGTTGCTCCTGCTAATAGTTAGATCCAGCTGATAATCAATGACCCAGCTCTGTTATTCAGTAACTGTTATCCCTTTTAATATCAGTAGTTGATATGTGTGGAATTTGTCAATGCTGCTGCTGCCAAAAATATCTGAAAAAATCTGGCCTCGCAATTTACTTCTTTGGACTAACAGGTATAGTTTAAAAAGAATTAAATACATTTTTTTGTCTCTTCCAGCCAGATCCCACTTGATTGACAGCCCACCAACTTACAACAGTGATTATAATTACAAAAGCTGGGAAGCTTATTCCAATCTTTCCTATTACACAAGAAGCCTTCCACCAGTAGGACTTGACTGTCCAACACCAATGGGCGTTAAAGGTAAGGAAAAGCCCAGATGACATAATGTGCCTTTCTAGGAATTTCTGCTTGCATTATCCTCTTGGAAAATGCCCTGAAATGTGCTTGTCTATAACCATTTTTCGGTGTAGCTGGCTTGAAGAATAGCTGTGGTTTGGATTCACTGTGTAAAGATAACTATTCCTCATATTTGTATGCTGCTGGGCTTCAATAATATATTCAAAGTCTTAAGCCTTTTCATTCAGAACAACATTAAGTATTGCATGAACAGAGTTGCTTTGAGTATCTCACTATTTCTTTCTCTCCCAGGTAAGAAGGAGCTCCCAGATTCAAAGCTGATTGTGGAGAAGTTCTTGCTAAGGAGGAAATTTATTCCTGACCCGCAAGGCACAAATGTGATGTTCACATTCTTTGCCCAACACTTCACTCATCAGTTCTTCAAGACAGACCACAAGAAGGGACCTGGCTTCACTAAAGCTTTTGGCCACGGGGTACGATCATAGCTCTGTAACTTGAACACAGCCCTTGGCTCTTAGGAGCTCGTGAGCAGCTGGAATGGCACCTTGCAGGTTGTCAGGGTAACACAAACACGGGTGCATGTACCATGCAACACTGTTTGCCGCAAACTGATGGGCTTACCCCTGCTGTAACTTCTCCTTAGGCAAAATTGCAGCACTTGGTAGCATCTCTTCCTGGGTCAGAACTGCTTGTACAAAGCATGTGGTTCTGTTTAAAATATATGCACAGTGATCTGTGTGACTGTTTTCTCATTCTTCCCAAGAATCTGCTTTCCCTTGAAACATGTTAGATAAATTCTGGATACTGGCTGGCTCTTAACTGTTTCATTTGCAAAGAGCTGGGTCTAGCACTGTGAAGTATCTTGTGTGCTCTTAATTGAGGAGACTTTGTTTTAAAAAGGACTTAAAAAGCTGGCTTGGATTTAGGAACTTTATCTACAAAACAGGCAGCCTTTGTATAAAGAGTTCTTCAATAGAAGCTTAGCATGTAGGTCTAAAACAGCTATAAAATGCCTGTGCATATACAAAGAGCTGTCTGCCTAATAGAAAGCTGCTGACACTTTAAACAGAGTCCTCTTGAACTGCCAGTCAATTTAAAAACTTACTCTTATCCAAAGATGGCTCCAGTTGCCAGGAAATAATTTGACTTCATCTTAAATATCAATGCATGATACTTATAAGTTAACAATAATATAATTAAAAGGCAAAAATCTATGAATGCCTGTAGGAGATCATCCCTTAGAAGTTGGACCTATCCTAAAACATAAAAAAATGCAGCCTGGCTTCATGTTCCAAATGCTTTCATTTTATAGGTTGACTTGAACCATATTTATGGAGAGACTCTGGAGAGACAACTTAAACTGAGACTTCTGAAGGATGGAAAGCTGAAATACCAGGTATGTCTTACCTCCAAATCCTTCCCTTCTTGGATGACTTATACTTTCTAAATCTAGCACTCTGTGCATGGTGTAGTTGATCTAAAGTGTGAGCCTAAGGTCAGCACTAACAGAATCAACACTACTCAATTCATAAGCACTGTAGCTTATGACTCTCTCTTATTTTTTCTCCTTCTGCTCGGCAGATGATTGATGGAGAAATGTATCCGCCAACGGTGAAGGACACCCAGGCAGAGATGATCTACCCTCCTCACATACCTGAACACCTGCAGTTCTCTGTCGGGCAGGAGGTGTTTGGTTTGGTCCCGGGCTTGATGATGTACGCTACAATATGGCTGAGGGAACATAACCGGGTCTGTGACATCCTGAAACAGGAGCATCCCGAGTGGGATGATGAGCAGCTGTTCCAGACTACTAGGCTCATATTGATAGGTGAGTGTCACTTCTACTGTCTGTGACTCTGACCCTGCCTAGAGTGACATTTCTATGCGTTACCTGCTGCAGCTGCAGTAGCTGTAGTAAGAGGAGAAACTATGGCTGAAATCACTGTGAGGGCACCCATCTGAGCCTTTGACCTGTCACTGGCATTGTGTTAAGGTACAGCTTCCTCCCAGCTGTTTTAAAGGCAGAACTGAAGAAAACTGAGCTAAGTGATGCTTAATTCCCTTATCTAAGGGAAACAGAAGTGAAGCAGTGAAAGGGTAGGAAGCTGAGGTTTGTGTCTCAGGGAGAAAGCGTGTGAGGCTAGGTGATCTCAGGCTCTTTGATCTTGCAGGGGAGTTTGTGGGTTTTTTCCCCGGGGGCTGGTTCAGATCAGGTATGATTTAAAAGAAAGGCTGTGATTATGTCTACAGCTCAGGCAGTTATGTAAAATGTAGTTCTACATAGTTCTTAATTGTCTGTTCAGTGGTATTTCATCTTATGTAAATGGTACTATAGCTTGAAAAGACCTTGCCCAATCTGTGACTGAAACAGTAAACCAATGCAACTGTATTAAGTAGCTCAGAAGCTGAGAGTTGCTTTCAGATACCAACTTTATAATCCTCCACTTCTATCCTAGAGAGCACTGAACACTGTGTAGTTACTGATGTGGAAACAGGCTATAGAAAATGCTTCTCTACCACAGCCAAAAATTCTTGGGATCTTAAGTACTGTTCCACCCTTTGCTCTTAGTCAGATAAAATTATATGAATCATTTTCTGTAAGAGATAAGAAATGCTTCAACATTCTGTTATCCTGATCACTGCAGTATTTTCCCTTGGAGCAGTTCAGCAGTGGTATTTCCTTGCAGAGCAGGGTAACCAACTGAAGTTTCTCAGGCAACCAGTATCAATGTTCTTTTCTGTTTCGATGTCCAACAGGAGAGACAATCAAGATCGTCATCGAGGACTATGTGCAACACTTGAGTGGCTACCACTTCAAACTCAAGTTCGATCCTGAGCTGCTGTTCAACCAGCGATTTCAGTACCAGAACCGGATTGCAGCTGAATTCAATACTCTCTACCACTGGCACCCGCTTCTGCCAGACACGTTCCAGATACACGACCAGGAGTACACTTTCCAACAGTTCCTCTACAACAACTCCATAATGCTGGAACATGGCCTTTCCCATATGGTGAAATCTTTCTCCAGGCAAAGTGCTGGCAGGGTGGGTACCTCCTCAAGTTGCTTGTGAACCAACAGAGACTTAAACTGTGGGGGGGACACAAGGAGGGGTGGAGCAAAGCTATCCAAAATTCATCATATCCTATAAAGGCACAACTTCCTCATGACTCTTAGCAGGAGATCTTACTACTTTTCATCTTTATTAAATAGGTTGCTGGTGGGAAGAACGTTCCTGCTGCAGTACAGAAAGTAGCAAAGGCTTCGATTGACCAAAGCAGACAGATGCGATACCAGTCCTTGAATGAGTACAGGAAACGCTTCATGTTGAAACCCTTCAAATCATTCGAAGAACTTACAGGTAACAGTTTTCATCCTTTGTAACAAACAAGGGCCATTCTCCTAATATGGCTAGCAGTCTTGTAGTGCTGTTGCTAGACTAGAACAGGATAGAGTTGCCACTTACAGTTTTTACTTATCAATAATTGCAGGAGAAAAAGAAATGGCAGCCGAACTGGAAGAGCTTTACGGAGACATTGATGCTATGGAGCTGTATCCAGGCCTCCTTGTAGAAAAGCCACGACCAGGTGCCATTTTTGGTGAAACAATGGTGGAGATTGGAGCACCGTTCTCTCTGAAAGGACTGATGGGAAATGCAATCTGCTCCCCTGAGTACTGGAAGCCCAGCACCTTTGGTGGAAAAGTGGGCTTTGAAATAATCAATACAGCCTCCTTACAGAAGCTCATCTGCAACAACGTGAAAGGCTGTCCTTTCACTGCTTTCCACATCTTAAATCCTGAACCCACAGAGGCAACAATTAATGTTAGTACCTCAAAAACAGCAATGGAAGATATCAACCCCACACTACTACTGAAAGAGCGATCTGCTGAGTTGTAAAAATCCATCTATTTATTTATTTAACTATATATAATTTATTCTATTTATGGCTTAAAGTGTTTAAAAACAAAACTTGAGCATCTTCATTGTGGGGGTTGCCCTAGGTTCCTTACTCAGGTAAGGTTTCCATTTACGAAAGGGATTTTCTGTGTCTGAGCTCTGCAGCAGTGAATCCCTTGTTTAAAGTCTTCTGTAACAGAACTATGTATTCCAAAGTGGACAAAGGTTCCAACTTTTTTTTAATGTTTTAATACTTGACAAAGGGCGTTTGTGGTGTTTTGTCTTTTTGCTTGATAGGTCACCTAACACTACAAAAGCAAGTTATTGCCTCAGCAACTTCTTAAACTTGAAAATGGGCCATTGAACTATAAGTGCAAGAAAATTTGACTTAATGAAAACTACCAGAAAAGATCAAGAATTCAGCACGAGAACTCAAAGATTAACCAAAAATACGTATACTTGAGATCACTTATGATGTAAAGTTAGAAAATGCATTGTATTTATTGATGGTACTACCTCTTCCCTCATTGCAAATAAGGCACTTTGTACAGTAACTTATGTTTGTTTTTATGTGTAAATCTATTTTCATGTGGCATTATATTATTTTTAATTTAATTATTTAAAGAAACTAGAACTTCTCTTGGATCTTACTTGGTTTTGAGGCATATGTCATAGAAGTATTATTTGTCTGAGAAAGAGGATAATCTTAGAAATAACTGACTCTCTCAGGATGCAATACAAGGCTGCTCGCATTTTGATAGAGACATTTTATTGTGCAAGTTTGGGGAGGTCTGAAACTTAGTTCAAAGTATTAGTGTTCTTTCCATAGCTGTAGTTCTCTGGTCTACTTGATAATGTAACATTTAAGGACAAATGGACAGTATAGCTTTAGTTAAGGATGTGACTGTATTGTAGCTTTGTGTGCATGAAACATGGATATTATTGGGGAATAGTGGAAACCGAGGAGCTGTGTAAACATACTCAGCAGAGAAATGGCTACAGAATACATTTAGCAAACTTAAAGGCATCGAGGCTTAAAGGTAGTTTACGTCTGTGTACATGAGCCACACTTGTGACTTACAGTTCTATTTATTGGAGGGAAGAGGGATAATGTTTTGTTTCTAACTTATAAACAGAGGCATTTTAAATGGACTTATAAACAGAGGCATTTTAAATGGCTTAAGCTTAAATAAAGCTGGCTAGCTAGCACAAAATCTCCTAGACATAGTTGTCCTGATCCAGCACTGAAATATCTAGTCTCATCTGGGCACATAAGAAGTTACAGAGGATCTTGTACCAGCACTTCAAACTTTGCATATAAGGGTATCTTTTTTTTAATTTCTAGAGAGGAAATGTAGAAGATGATCTTCCCATAAAAACAGCTGGGGAACTGTAGGTAAAAAGAAAAAGTCACTTCAGACGGGAATAGAGCAGCAACCTGGTATTCTGTGCCCCTGCCCAAAATTCCTTGGCTACTTGTGGAGAAGGACTTGAGTTTTACTTTGCATCTGAATCTCTCAGACACTTGTAGAGGCTCGTGCACTGTAACAACTACGGCAGTAGTATAGTTTGACTGTGACTTCTCTGTCTCTAAATGAATCAACAGACCCCGATTACCTTTTGCTGTGCAAGTTTGTAATTGTTAGCGTGAATGGGAGATCTCGATTCAGCTGTAGTGATCGATACCAGGGACTGGTTTGAGGTGGTCTTTGGTTTGAATGCTCTGGGAGAAAGAATGGCATTTGTGTTCTTTTCTCTATTCGAAGCGTGAAGAAGGGAAGAACTTCGCTCCCCCTGTGTTAAAAGGTGGTCAGTGCTGTGTGTGCTAAACAAGTGAAACTGCTTGGACACTCTAAACATGTAAAGGTCATTCAGATCCGGCTTTGGAACGCACTTCTTCAGAGCACCCTTCTGCCACTGATAAGGAAAAGTGTTTGGCTGAGAGCCAAGGAGAGATAAGGCTGGACAGATCTAGTTCTTTTGGGGTAGGTAAAGAGGGATTCCTCAGACTCTGTCACCTGGTTGAAGTTATAAGCTGCTTCGCAAAGGAATCGTTCATTCTGCATTTTGTTCTCTGCAGCTACATTTCAACAGTCACTCACCTGTGACCCAACCTGCTGGGTTTGGCTGGGTTCAAGTTGCTCGTGATAACTGTGTATGTTTGAGATTATTTATTAAAAATTCTGTGAATTGTTTTTCACTTTATTTTTGTAGGACAAGAATGTTATTTTAAAATGCAATTGTTTATATAAATAAATGGAAAACATTACCTTTATGGGCTCAGTTGCTGTGGTTTCCTTTCATCTTATTTGCCACTCAAGATTAAATACAGAATTCCAGGGAATTACTAACATCTCCTAACAAGACAGCATTGAATTCTCTCATATCCTAACACCACAATGCACATAACCTGAATTATCCAAAGAGAATTATCTTTTCCCTTTGGTCACCAGTGAAAAGGGATTCTGCTATGAAATCCCTAGGGAAGCCAACTGCTATTCACCCTGGGAAAGATGCCAGCAATGCTCTCTTGAGTACTTGCATGCTCTGGAGGGGGAGTGCAGCACTGGGGGATGTCATCAACTTCCTCTTGCCACTACTGAGGGCTGAGGCTTTGCCAAGCAGGAGCAGTCTGGGCATCTCTCTCCAAGATTAGCAGACTCCAGAGGGGAAACTGCTTTGGGATACACTCAAGCACTGGTCCAGGCCTTTGTCCCTGTGCCTGTTCGAGCAGTAGCAGTTTGCTCTCTTGTCAGACAGCACACTCTGAAGCTGTGACAGCCACTTCTTCACTCACACTATTGACTCCCTCTGCACTAGGGTTCTGCTTTGTTATTGTTGCCACTGTTGTCATTGACTAGATTTGCTGGGCTGTACTTGATAAACACGAGGCAGGAGCAGCTTGGGTTGTACAATGTGTTCCTCTCCGAAGAAGGGCACCTCTGAGGCCACCCAGTTTCTTTCCTGTGTTTTTGTCTCTGATAAGAAATTATAGGAAACTATGAAGGAGTCAACTGAGAGGATCATGCACCTTGTACTACCACAATCAACTCCTTCCACCTCTACCCAGCCACTGGCCAAGAAGTCCCCTCTAGCACCCTTCTGTGCGCAGCCCCACAATATCATCTCCAACACTGCCCCATCCCAGTATTAGTGCCCCGTCTTCTCACAACCCCTTTCTAGTGACCAATGCAATAGCCCCAGTCCTTTTTCAAGAGCCACCTTCTTTCGAACCACCCAAAAGTTCTCCTTGGTCCAAGGCTCATCCCAGGAACCCACAGCTCCATACTCGTGACAACCCTCCAGCCTGGGACTGTGGGATTCCAGCCTGTCCTCTGTAGCTCCTTTCTTTATCCACCAGTGTGCAGTTCCCTTCTATTCCTGTTGTACCCATACACCTATACACCTCCAGCAACTCTCAACATAACTCAGTCCTGATCACGTCAATGACCACCTTCAACCCCACAAATTCAACGGCCTGAGCATCACTCCAGCCATGCACAGAGGCTCTGTGTGCACGGAAGCACGTGGGGAGGTTTCTTTAATAACCAATCAACACATTCGCTCTGCGAGTTAGTTCATTTCTGTTTGAGGGGAAGACAGGCGAGGGAGTGAGTGAAGACAAGGCCAATTACTTCAGCAGGAGGATAGGATAGGATGGGATGGGGTGGGATGGGATGGGATGGGATGGGATGGGATGGGATGGGATGGGATGGGGAGGCACTACATGGGAAGGTGCGGCAGTGAGAAAGCAGCAGCAAGGTCATCCACGGAGAAGGTGTTTCAGGTGACTGCTGTCCTTAATTAGGGAAGGGCCAGTCTGGATGGATTTGGCATAAGATGGATGAGATAGCTCAATTGTGGAGGAGCTCCTCCTTCCCTCTGAGCAGGGGCATGTCCTGATGATACAAAAGACAAGAATGTTCCTCAGAGGAAACCTGCCCTGTGAAATACTTGCTCTCCAGCCTGGGTTGAGGTAACAGTTTCACCCAAGGCAATACGGTGAAGGAGGGGACTCAGTGTTTAAGTCATACCCATGGAGGCAAGTCCATCAAGGAGCATAAGAGCAGCATGCTTTAGGAGCAGCTCAGCGTATGCCGTCACCTTTACAGAGGGCCTTTGCCATAGGACATTTGCTTGCCTGCCCACTGCATAAGAGGTCTTTATGGGCACTGAGTTGGTGCCTGCAAGCATCTGAACACGTTTAATGCTTCTGATACGCTTGCTGGAAGTGCGCTGACCTTTACACTGGAGCACTAATGTTCCCAAGGCTGTCACTTTACCCAGGTTCCAGCAGACTTGGTATCACAAATACCTTCTGCTTTGCCAGAAAATACCCCTTCAGCTTTCGGCATCAATCCAGAAGAGCCACCAGGTAGTTTGCCCAAGCTGCAGGGAAGGCAGAGAGACGACCTGTATCTAGGGGAACAGACACATCACTGGTTCCTTGCCTGTTCACAGCTACTGAAAGAGGTGAACAGCTCTGGGAAAGTTTAGTGCAAAGACATGCTGTTTCCTTTGGAAGACCAGAGTGGAAAAAAACCAGCAGCTGTAAGAATATATGTGTATATATATGTATATGTATATCTATATCTATATAATCTATATATCTATGACAGAAAGGAGCAGGCTGTAGCTGTATACTCTAAGTATGGAAAAGGACATGAGTGGACAGATGCTAGCCCTTTTTTCCTAAAAGGCATGAAAAGAGTCACACAAAGCAGAAAGGCAGCAACATCACAAAGAAACACCATAGGGGAAAAAAAAACCTCCATGGAAAGAGGTGACTACTCCTCATCCTTTAATCTGGAGTTTCAGTTTGGAAATAATATTGCACTGAGAGGTAACATGATTGGCTTCAAATTTTACTTTATTTCCTCTGATATTTAATTTATAAATGAGTAGAACACCTTCTGTGACTCTAGTGCTTACTCTGTAAGTCCAGGAATTTTCATTAATATAGACAAGAACTCTCTTATCACAATCTAAAAATTCCAACCACTACATTCCTCCTCTGCCATTTAGGATTGAGACAAACAAGAAAGAAGATGTTAAGAAAGAAGAAGATAAAAAGAGGCACAAGACATTCACCAATTTTTCTTTCTGGGATTTTCTCTGACTGAAAAACCTGAGACCACACTGAAAATCTCAGTGTTCATTTATAGCCATGCTGAAGCTTGAGAAACCAGAGAGTCCAAGGGGGCCTGGCCAAGTTGGGACCTGAGCACCACGGGTAGAAAGAGGATATTAAAGCATGTAAGATCTCCCTAGTTTACCATCGGGTGAGGGCAGGTATAAAGAACTCAAGGTTTGACTCATGCTAGTTGTTTGACCTCAGTTCTGGGCAAGTCAAGCCATAGAACAGGCTGCCCAGAGAAGTTGTGGCTGCCCCATCCCTGGAGGTGTGCAAGGCCAGGTTGGATGGGGCTTTGAGCACCCTGGTCCAGTGGGAAGGTGCCCCTGCCCATGGCAGGGGGGTTGGAACTGGATGATCTTTAAGGTCCTTTCCGATCCAAACCATTCCATGATTTTATCCAGCAGATAATTAAACAAATGAAAGCAAAGCACGGGAACCCCCAATTTGGGGGAAAAAGGCAACTGACACTCAAAGCATCTACTTTCAAACCATCTCACTGCATAGGAGTTGAGGAACTAGCCTATAGTAGGACACATCTACAGAAAGTTGAAATCACATTGCAACTTCTAAACAACAGTAATCCTAATATTCTTTTTTTTCCCCTCTTAATTAGTAGCTGTTACCAGAAGGGCAGTGGGAAAATACACAGTGTCGCATAAACACGAGCATCCTCTTTTCAGATCTCTCAGATCTTTACTTAATACAGTAGCAAAGTATTAGTGCAGGCTTCTGTCTCAGGATAAAACCAAAAAGACTTGCAAAAGGTACAGGAGAATCCTGCAGGAAATGCATTCTTGCTCTGCACTGTATTTTTTCATGGTAACCAGGTGTAGCTCATTACTTCAGGCTTACACAGTGGTGGATATAGGTGTGTGCAAGCATCCTTGTTCAAACCTGCCCTGCTGACAGGTAATTTTAACACCCATTTATTTGCCTCAAAAGGACTGCATTTATGGTAGACTTTTCCAGGAGAGCACACGAGGCTTTTTAAACACACACATTGAAATGGGCAGGAAAGTGAAAACAATGCCCATCGTGTTGAGCACCATGCTGCAAAGGGGTGGCAGCTGGAGTAGACATATTCCCCAAACAGCACGTTGTCTCATCTTGCTGTCCCCTATACTGTGAAGATCTACCCAAATAAAATATTTTCATAAGCGTGTGTTAAGGAAACATTGTGCAAGTCATACTGGCTTTCACCTATCGCCATCACGTGTGGCTGCTGATTTCTGAATTGAGGCTGGTGGGTTTTCAGAGATGGGAGGTGAGACCGAGACCCTGAGAAACAGCACAGCTTTGGTGTTAAAACCCAATTCCACAAGACAGCAAAAGCATCAGTATGATGTTAAGGCCCGAAAAGCTTCAGTGAACCCTGACAGAGCAACAAAACATGGCTAAAAGCCATGATACTGATTCCAGATACGTTGTCCAGCACCTTCAAAATTTTACCCTGAGAACTGACACAACCTGATATCCTTTCAGTTGTGGCTTTTGGGGCTGTTGCCTAGACAATGTTAATTAATCCTGCCTAACAAATAATGGCAGAGTTGCTAAGTAGCAGTCATAGGTAATAATTAAAACAAAACTGCGTTGAACTTGCTCAGCTGTGAAATACTAGTTCTTACATAAGGCTGGGATGTAACACAAGGTGATCCAATTGCATCTTAGAGAAGCCGTTAAAAAGGCATTATGTCCAGTGAGGCAGGGAAGTACAGATGACTCCTTTATGAGCTGAGATTTTTACAGTGCAGACAATTTCAGTAAAAACAGAAAAAGGTTCGACTTTCCTCAGTGTTCAATAAACTGACAGAATTTCAGGCAAACTCAGGGCATATTTTTAGCCCCAAAACAATAAAGCCAGCTCCTTTTCACTGCTTACTAGGTGAAATGTACCAGTGTTTGTCATCATAGTTGACCCAGTCTTAATGTAAACAAAAGATTTCCCAACCTGACCATGATTTCATGGAAGGTCATGTTACAGATCAAGCAAAATATATGAAACATTCCAAAGAGCAAAGAGGCGTTAGTGTATGGTCAATAAGCTTGGATGTTCTCAGTAATCTACACTCTGTATCAGATATGGTTTTCATCCAATGATAAAATTCTCAGTAAAGGGAGATGGGTAAAACACGGTACTGAAGCTTTCACCCATTCTTCCTCAACCTGAAGAAAAAAAACTAATGCTTTCCAGTTTGAGGAAAATTTAAGGAGTACGTAAATACTCCCCATGAAGACCAAGTTAGTGTCTCCAATAACTACGAAACAGATATCAGAACATTTAACGAGAGGTGAGGCTCCGAAAAGTGACTCTACCTTAGCACAGGCGGAGTTTTGGCTTCGGCAGCACTTTGGCACTTCTGAAAGCACCTCTAGAAGCCTTCTCTTAGATGTTGAAGCCCATAGCTCCCCAAGAGCACCAGCAGGTGCTCTGTGTCTATGAGTGCTAAATGTGTGGGGCTTTTTAGTTAACATATCACTTGAAATAAGGTACAGAAAAAATAAGAGCAGGCAGTGGTTTACTATTAGGCCAAGATCAATGGGGTTTCACACAGCAATTTTTTAAAAGCAATAGCAAAAATAAAAACAACCAAACCATCTATATCTCAAATGAAGACTTTGTGAACAGAGAATTAAAATCTCCATGGTTCCTCATTTTTCAGGAAGATTATTTCCTCTTTAAAGTCACATCCTCAGTCACTCTTGGTTGCAAATATTTCTCATAACTCCCTTTAAACCTTTGATACAAACAAGTGAACATTTTCCACTTTTGTCTTAAATATTTGCTTATTCTATAGCCAGGGCTACAATGACTTCAGCTGTCATAACAAATTTGACATGGATGAAGTTGCACATGATTTGAATAATGTTGTTCTGCTGCAAACTTCATTTGCAAAGTTTATGACCTTTTCCTAGGAACAAGTGGCAGTTATTTTAGCAGTACCTTCCAGTCTCTGTCTTCAGTGGGATGCAGTGGAAGGACAGGTACAAAACCATGTTCCTACATGATTTGTTGGGGAACTGGAAAATCTGCAGGCATCATTAAACAAAATGCAGCAACTTGGGACACTTAGTACTACGAAACAATTTGAAGAAACCCTTCTGTAACAGCATATCAGATTTAGAACTGAATTCTGAAAAAATGAAGAGCTTATCTGCTTCTCCTGACTTCGCAAAAATGGACAGGGAAGCTCACCAGAAAAGGTTCCCATGAGATTTCTCTCATTTCTGCTTTCAGTTCTAAAAAGATAGTACAAGACCAACCTCTCATACAGAATTTTATAATATTTTAATGTATTTTTCTTCTTCACTGACATACCCAAAATCAGAAGACAGATCGAGGAACTGTTTGCTTCAGCACTTTCATAATGGTTGGCCTGAGAAAAAATGAGAGAAGGACGTGCTACTCCCCATCACATTAAATCTGCTTGCTCATTCTCAATAGCTATAAGATTTCTGGGAGAACTGGAAGTCAGAAAAAGACGTAAATTTTCTTGAGTGACTAATAAAATTTTTATTTATTTGCCTCTAGCTCCATTTTCACGGGAAGGTCCTTCCTGTAGAATACAAGTTACATTGCCTATGATTCAGCACATGAATAGGTAGGCAATTGGGAGATTATGAATAAGATTGCTTATTATTAAGTGGCCATAAATTCACCTCTTGAATAAAGCTTTGAAAGAGCAATCCGTCATCAGATTTTAGGCTGGTCTAGATTTGTGTGACTTGCACAAAGCCAGCCCCACCTTCCAGTTCACAGTCATGCTTGGTTCTATTCAAATCGGGTCAAGTTTTCCTTATTCCACTATTGATGTTGAATGAAACACAATTTAATCATAGAATCATTTAGGTTGGAAATGACCTCTAAGATCATTGAGTCCAACCATAAACCCAACACTGCCAGCTCCACCACTAAAATCATGTGGTCTCTAGGCACCACATCCACACATCTTTCGAACACCTCCAGGGATGGTGACTCTATCACATCCCTGGGCAGCATCTTCCACTGCCTGACAACCCTTTCAGTGAAGAAATTTTTCTTGATACCAAATCTAAGCCTTCCCTGGTGTAGTTTGAGGCAATTTTCTCCTGTTCTATCACTTGTTACTTGGGAAAAGAGACCAGCACCCACCTCACCACAACCTCCTTTCAGGATCTGCAGAGAGCGATGAGGTCTCCCCTCAGCCTCCTCTTCTCCAGGCTAAACAGCCCCAGCTTCCGCTGCTGCTCCCAGAACCTCTGGGCTCCAGCCCCTTCCCCAGCTCCGTTCCACTTCTCAGGACACACTCCAGCCCCTCAGTGTCCTTCTTGTAGTGAGGGGCCCAAAACTGAACCCAGAATTTGAGGTGTGGCCTCACCAGTGCTGAGGACAGGGAGACAATTCCTGCTCTAGCCCTGTTGGCCACATCAGTACCTTAACACCAATTCTTTAACAAAATCCCCTCCTCATTGCCCTACTCACTCCCTGTTTCTCACAATCATTAGGGAACAGACTCTAGGATGATAAGAAGTGCACTTACTTGAAAAGTAAGTTGTGTGAAAGTAATTTTTTTTCTGAACATTTTTTCTTTCAGCTTATTTTATTCATCCAGTCTTTACCAGTCTCAATCTTGCTAAAAGCCTGTATGTTTTGCAGTCCATTAACTTCCAGGTTTTTCCCTCTCCTGAGATGAAACAATCTACAGAAATTAATCTAGACTGAACATCAGTTTTTATTCAGCATTGTTCCACCAATACAAGCTTACTACCAGATTGTAAGCAATGTGGACATTTGGATCTAGTTTAGTGTTAATATCCAAGCTGCATCTATTATCAGAAGGTGAGGGAGATCAGCTGGAGTCTGCTGCAGGGATTCAGACTTCAGGCTTGCTACGTCAGTCTGCAAACCCTGCAACACAATACAGGTATCCGCTGAGAAGAGGGACCAGAATGGATTTCCCACAGTAGTAGCAGAAGGGAAAAAAATGAAGATTTTTTTCTTTACTGCAAAGTGGAAAGACATTTTTCCTGCCTAATGGAAAGCTGTTGAGAAACTTAGATTTTGCTGGAAATGCTAAAAACCATGCAGCACCTTCTTTGCATGTGACATATTCTTGTTAATTAACAGGTATGCATTTTGCATGTGCCTGACTGAAATAAATATCTCATGCTAATGTTCACTCAACAGAATAGCTGCTTAAATTTCATCTATCAGCAAACGCTATCGGATTATTTTTGCAGTATATAGGTACTGCAGCTAACAGGGACCTGGGCAAATGCTTTACATGTGCTTTGCAATAAAATAAACAACGAACACATCTAGCAATGTCAGAATCACAAATAACTCAGGCTGGAAGGTTCCTCTGGAGCTCTCTGTCCCAACCTCCAGCATAAAGCAGGCACAGCTCTGAGGTCAGACACCAGATCTTCAGTCCTTGACAGGTTTGACTATGGTGCATCTCTCTTTTTCTCAGCATTATGGACACCTTCATTTCTCCTTCAATATATTGCTGGGTGGTTGACGGAGGGGTTTTCCCCACTCTATTCCTCACTGGGGCAGCCCCACCTTGAGCACTGGGGGCACTTTTGGGTGCCACAGGATAAAAAGACTGTAAAGGTACTGGGGAATGTCCAAAAGAGGGCACAGATTTGGTGAAGGGAGTAGGGGGAGAAGCCATGTTAACAGTAGCTGAAGTTGCTTGGTCTGTTCATCCTGGAGAAGTGGACACTGAGGGAAGACCTCATCGTGGTCCACAGCTTCCTTACAAGAGGAGGAGCAGGTGTTGGTCACTTCTCTCTGGTGACCAATGATAGGACTCGAGGGAATGGCAGGAAGATGTGTCAGGGGAGGGTTAGGTTGGACGTGAGGAAAAGGTTCTTCACCTGGAGGGTGGTGGAGAACTGCAACAGCTCCCCAGGGAAGCAGCCACGGCACCAAGGCTGAAAATTTTTCAGAATTATTTGGCCAAAGCCCTCAGACACACGGTGTGAGTGTTGGGGTTGTCCTGTGCAGGGGCAGGAGCTGGACTCAATGATCCCTGTGGGCCCCTTCCAAGTCAGGACGTTCTATGATTCTATGATTCTATACTACAAGACTACTATCCTGCCCTAGAGGTAGTTCCTGTCTTCAGACCTATTTTTAAGGTTTCTCCCTAATGGAAAGGGAGAAGACAAATCAAGCGCAGATTGGAAACTTCTAGGTTTAAACCAGAATTACAAACGTGACCTTTGAAACAGCTGCCCATTGATCCAGAGCTCCTCAGCAGATGTTGTTCAAGATAACGTGTCTCCATCTCTGCAGGCATGTGTGTACATACCTACATGCTACAGACGTGCCATCCCACAGGCAGGAATGTGCACTCGCATTCAGGGAATGCAGCAACCAACAAAGGACAAGTGGCAGAAGGAACCAAACTAATTTTAATGCTATATTTAGAGCTATTTTCTGCCCTGGCAAAGCAAAAATCAGCTGCAAAAACAGTTTACCTTGTTGTGTATTTATTGCTCTGTGATGTAAAAACTGGTGTGCATCTCTGAATCTGATCGCAGAAATTATAACAAATTTTACTTCATAATTTAATGTACTCTAGAGCAGCATATGATAAGATTTATTTTAAACTTCTTGTTTATTATTTGCACAAGAATATATTACAAGAAAAAGAACAAATTTAATTTTGAATAGAGTTATAGCATAGGAATGTTGCAGTGAATGAAAAGTAAAGTTAATGTTTAAAAGAAATATAAACCTATATAAGATAGAAAAATGCATGTTAGGCAATAAACAGCTCCAGCCCTATTCCACAACAATATCAAAATTTAAAGTTTTAACACTTCCACCAACATAGCCCTTAAACAAAAAAGCACTTTTTCAGACACAAAGATAAAGTAACTCTTTTCAGACACTGTGGGCCACATCCAGTGCTAGAGAAACTCACTCATAACCTTTTTCAAGCTGCGTCCTGAACTTTTCCTGCTCTCATACAATAGCATCTTTAACGGGAAGTTTATTTTGCTTAATAATGTTAAGCATATTGAGTGGACTCATGGTGAGTAAGGAGTGGACGTGTGGAGCCGCATTCATTCAGATCTGGAAGACATTTCCCCCCCTCCCTAGAAAATATGAAGTTGTTTTCACCTCTTTCATCTTCTGGGAAGCGAGGAAACGTCTCTAGTTGAGTCCCATGGAAATTTTTGGACAAATCTGACTCTTGTGGAATTGTAATATTTTTATGGAAAGAAGCCAAATTCAACTAAACTGTTCTTGGGAAATATTTCTCAGGTCTAGCAAGGAATCTTTTGGTCAAAACACAGATGAGAACTTCCTCCTCCCCTCCATTTGATGCATAATGCAGAGGTTTACCCTCTCACAAAGGCTCTTAGACAAGTGCTTGATTTAAGCTTTTGCAATGCCCCAGTCCTCCAGGTAAGTACATTAACTAGCAATAAGTTCAGTGTTGCAGGATCACTCTTTCCCCACTGATTCCTTACCTGGGTTTTCATTTTTAAAAAGGACAACTTAAAGTTTCCAGTTCTCTTCCACCATAAAAAGAGAGAATTTTTATAGGTTGACAAATATTTTCTGGTCTACTGCTTGTCCGTGCAAATATTTTCTCACTTCATAAAGGGCCTTGTGTTTCACAGAAGGGAATTATTCTGCAAAAGCAGCTTTCTTGGAAAGGCAAAATGTAGAGTTCAGCACAAACACTGATTTTGGATCACAAAGTTGATGAGACATTCAAATTATAGACCCAAGGATCAACTGTTTGTCCTTTGTTGAACTGCTCGGAGAGTTGCTGGTTGTCAGTGTCTTTCCAGTCCCAAAATTATAACACAGGTAGTTGCTAACCAGGTCCATAAGATAGCAGACAAGTAACAAATATTGCCTTTATTCTTCTGGTGACCAGATTCACTTTTCTCATGCCAGTATTTGCACCTGGAGCATTTCTTCCCAGAGGGAACTGCTCCAGCATGTAGGTCTTTAAGACCCACCTGCTGTACCCCGGCTTTCTCCTCCCTCTCCTGCCCTACGTGATCTGCTGGAGGGTGGGCGGGAGCAGGGGAATTCGTCAGGCCCCAAACCCAGCTTGCTCATCTCTCATGGGGAAACCCACTTTCTGAACAGAAGTGCTGAAGAGCAGAGCCCTGAGCGAAGCAGCACTTGCGACGGTTTTGCAAGAGTTCAGGGAAAAATTTTGGCAATAAATTGAGGCTGTGAATGGTGTACAGAGATTTATTTGGACCAATTGGCTGAGATAGCATCGTCTGGACAGGACATTGTACTCCCAGGCCCATTGTACTATAAAAAGAGGAGCTCTCGCCAAAATATGATTGCACCATTTGAATGCTGTTTCTTACATTATCACAGAAAGAATATGTTTAAACTGATATGTTTAAATTTGGGGAGGGAATGGAAGCCTAAGGAAAGGCTAGAGATATTTTATACTGCCCTCGGGTGAACTGGGATAAGGCGAAAGCTTTTAAAATTCACACTGTATGCAAAATAGAGTTATTGTCAAGCACAAAAAGTCATGCTGGCATGCACAGCAAAAGTGCCTCTGGGAAGCAAAACAAATATATTTAAATTGGGTTGGGAAAAATAATCCCTATTTGTTTATTCTCTATTATTATGCTAGTGTTTCTTATGCAGGGTTGTGAAGATAGAGTAACCAACCTCTCCATTGTTCATTCCAAGCCCATTTTAGCCATATGTGGCACATCTGAAGCACTTCAGGGTGCACAGGAGCCGGTCATGAGGAGCACAAGATTTGGCATGCCATCATGTCTCCCTCCTCCCCCTCATTCCCAGAGGCTGGTGGAAAACAGAACGCTGAAGTGCCAGGAGGTCAGGTGATCCTGGACCCAAACTGCGCAGTCACTGAGCAAAGTTCAGTTGCAGAGCCACCCCTGAGCAGGAAACCCGACAGCCTTTTCTTCAACAGGCTGCCTGCGTGGTAGGAAATGATCTCAGAGTTAGGAGAAACTTGGGAATACAAACTGAAAAAAACCCCTTGTGTGATGTAATGGTCCTTGGGGCTACCACCACAGAGCGACAGTGATGATGTGGTGTTGGCAGTGGGAACAGTACGGTGTTACAACACATGTGAGAGGGTCACCCCAGGACATCCAAAGTGTAAGGGAATCCCTGACACTTTCTATGCATCCCTCAAGGGACATTCATTCAGGACAGCAAGTTAGATGTATCACACAAAGGTCAGACAATGGCCACGTGGGCACTAGGGAAGATTGGGAGAACCAGAAATAAAAGACCTTCTGCTGTCTAACTGCAGCATGATGTGTATACTTAAATTAAGTGCATTGCATTTTGACTTCTACTCCAGGAACCTGAAGAAGGGAAGGAGCTCCCAGATGCAGGTGGAAGAGCTCCCTGCTTCCTCCTGCCATTCTGCTGTGTCTCCTCACTCTCCTCTAGCAGAGCTCTCTGCAGGCACAAAGACCTCAAGAGGTTTCTGTAAAGGCTGTGCAGAGCAGACACGCGTCTTAATGGCTATCTTTCATTACTCGGCTCAGTGTCTTTGGAGGAGTGCCACAAGGCCACTTGCTACGTCAATGTATGTCACTGCAGTATGCCAACGGAAACCCAGAAATACCTCTTGTCAGGTGGGGATGTTTTGGAAGAAAGATATGGGAAAGGGTATTGCATTTTGAGCAGATATACATTGATAGACACTGCTGTATGGAAAAGCAATTAGAGTGCTTAAGACCTGGGCTGGTGTTTACTTTGGCCAACGGCAATTGGGCAAACCTTGCAAGGACCTGGCCTAACGTGTTTACTTCCATCTGCGGTTATCGTTCATTAAACTCATGCCTAGGTTTCTTCTATATTTAATACTCGTAGCTCTGTGCCTTGTTTGTGTGTTAATGGGTAACTCCTGGGAGTTTACACCAGTCTGAAGTGGTAAGTGCTTCCGCAATTGCAGGAGAAACATCTCAGCAGCCTCTCCTTAATGGCTGTGTACATTCCCAAATGGCAGCCTCATGTCGTCACTTCTCCCACCTCTTCCGTGCATGCAGTGCTCCATTAATCATTGCTATTTATATTGTCATGGTGCCCAGAGGTCTCCACAGAGAGCAGCTTTTGTTGTCCCCAACCAAAAGAAACAACACAGGCCCTCCTGTGAAGGGCTTCCTTTTCAGAAAGACACAACAGAGCAGAGAAGAAAAGCATGAGCAGTGTGGTGGACTAAGCTCCTTGCGTAGGAAAAAAAATATCACAAGGAAGCAAAGTCAAAGGTGGAGCAAAGGGAGGTGATGGGGTAATGAGAGAAGGTGAAGAATGGCGGAGATGAAAAGAAAGCATAGGAAGAGGAGAAAAAAGGAATATGAAGAAAGCAAAGGAAAGATGGAAATGGAAAGGTCCAGGAAGGGGAGAAACAGAGAGGCATAGAGTGAAGTTGGGCAAACAGGCACCGAGCACAAGCAGCCATCAGTGCGCAGCACTCGGTGTCCAGACTCCCTGCTGTGCAAGGAGCCTGACATCATGCTCATCCGGGGGCAGGAAGGGGAGGCAGATATGATGTGGAGATCCAGATGCATCTGAGGACAGCCCCCAAGGACATGCGTGCTTGCCCAGCACATCTGTGGAGCTGCCGTAGGGCCACGCTTACCATCCTCCTTCCACCGCCTCTGCTTTCCAGCTCTTTCCCTTGCTTTTTACTTCTTTTCTCATCCCCTTTTACTGAAGAGCCCTTTGTTATCATTTGCTCTACCAAAGAGGTTTCTTCTCAGAAGATGACAGCTCAGTTCCAGCCAGGAGAGTAGAAGGCCGTGAGGAAACAATTCAGAAATGTCCCTTCAAACACTGGGGAAAAAGCACCCCAGATTACGTGTTTTAAATGGTGCTTGAATGCTGGAGGTACCTGCAATGCCCCACACAACAGTTTCACGTTTGAGTGCTGAGCATACGGGACTCGCTCTGCTCCAAGCTTATGGTTGAGATTGTAAAAGGATATAAAGGCAAAGGCCAACATATCTTTTTAACAGATGCATTTCTGTCACAGATTAACAAAATCTCCTTCAGATAAAAACCATGTGAGAAGTCCAAGCGTTGTAGTCACTTTCCAATGAGCACAACTGATTTTCCAGTTGTAGGGAACATCTGGAAGAGTCTTTCATCCCATTAGGAGCCAGGAGCTCCCCAGTTCCGCCAGCTGGAGCTCCTCTCTTTGCAGCTCACAGGTAAACCAGCTGAGTGAGACGTGCTAGAAGAGTGCTGTAAGGAAAGCCATGGTTTTGGGGTCACTGTGCTACAAGAAAGGGCATCAGGGGATACTGAGGATAAGAAAAAGGTGTGTGGCAAGGTTGCTAGGAGATGTTTGTCACCTTCTGGGATCTGGAACAAGCTGGAAGTGTTACAATGGGGCTGCATAAGTACATGGAAAAATCATGGGTTACTGGTGTGAAAACAGATCGGGCTGGAGGGAAATGGCTTGTACTGTTCTTCCCCACGCACCACCACAGGAAGTGGGTACCGAGCTGGAAGCACTCTTGGTCTGAAACAGAGCAGCTGTACTTGAGTTATACCTACCAGTTGTGAACGCTCTTACTGAACATTAGAGAACACATCCTGAAAGAGAAAGAGGTGGTGTTACAAGCCCTGTTCTGGGCTCTTTGCTCAGCTGGCTGCTGAGTTCCCACATGACGTCAGGGCCATGGGGGCTCCTTTTGACAAAACCCAGAAATCTTTCCAGAGGTAAACCTACAGCCCCCCTCCCGTCTGATCCTCCTCCTCCTGCTGCTGCTTTCAGAATCTGTTGGAGCTGTGACTCAAAAGATCCAAAAAAAGAACCTTTTCTCCCCAAAGCAGTCAGTGAAGAGCTGTGCACCTACAACGGATGATTCAGAGCATCTTGGGTGTCTAAAGCCCTTTGATTTTTGGAAAATATTCCTAAATTGTCTGAAATTGTAAAGGTTCCTTTGGCTGCCAAAATTATCTATGACTTAAGATAGGAGAGAGAAATACAGACTGAGTCACTTGGTAGTGTCAAAATGAGATTAAAATTTCGTGATTTCTCCTTAAGTGACATGGAATAGCAACTTAGCAACTTTCCTGGGTTTTGGAGGGATTTGAATATATAGAATAACCAGAAAGGATAAAACTTGCAAAGACAAACTGTTTCTGTCCTCTCAGGGATTAAGACTGCAAGAAAAAAAAAATCAAGAAAGACCCAGAGTAAAGAATTTTACAATAACAACAGTGTAATCACATCATTGCAAGCCAGAAGAACTATGAGAACCGTAATAAAGTGAAATCCCTCTGGTCTGCAGCCAAAAATGCTGGAAAGTAGTGTCTAGGAAGACTCTGTGAAAGGTATGCAGGCTTAGACAGCCAAGAGTTGCATTATGATGCTTGAAAAGCTTTTCGCAACCCCATCTTTCTTTGTCTGGCTCTTGAGTAGTGGCGTAACCTCACATTTCTTCCAGCAGTTTGGAACAGCATTAATGACTTCTTTTTTTTAATGCCTGGACTCTGACATCGTCTGGTGGTGGCTGGTAAAAGAAGCATGACTTCCAGAAAAATGCAGCAATGCAGCCTGATTGTTTTTCCATTTGCTTCTCCGCTCGTGGAGACGCAGTGCTAGCACAGCACCACTCAGACCTGGCGAGACTGCAAGTGCTCATGTAGGGCAAATCAGTGTTTTACCTTCAAGTCCATGAAAAAGAAATCCTTTGGTCTCTTGAGCTACTTGTGGCTGTCTGGCCTCATCTAATTTGTCTATCATACTTTTGCCCGTTATCAGCCTCATTTGAAATCCTGTTTTTCCTGAATGAGAAGCACCGTATTACAGTATATATCATAGAGTATGTACACATCATAAACTAAACCAAAATTCAAACAAGTACCAAAGGGCTTCTAATGATGACACGTGAAATAGTTTTGAATGCTGTAGCGTAGTGGATTACTTGTGTAATGTAATTACATATGTAAATGTAATCCACCGTTCCTGACCCATTCCATTTCCATGCACTGCATACATTGATAGTCTGAATTAAAAAAACTTTAACTTTCACAACTGATTCATCTATCTTATGTGAGTCATTAATCCTGAACCTTTTTCTTTTACCAGAAGCAGACATCAGGTCTGTCCAACAGACAACTTAGGTGTGTGTCAGCAAGTTTAGCAGAATAAGGCAAGGCTGGATCTAAAGTGTGAAACCCATTCAAACTTTCCTTCTCTCGTTCCTGATAGGAAGCCCTACTTCATTGGTATTTATGTGGCATCTGTGTAGTTATGCCACATGTTGAAATGGAACTATCTATAACTGCTTCTTTAGAAGCATGAATCCCTAAATGAAATACCTAAACCAGTGTATTAAAAAAATTCCTTTGGTGGATCATCAGTTTAAACGCAGGAGAAGCCATCAGAGCCCTGAACTAATTTACTTGCAGGCACCATTTTATGGTCTGTCTCTGTACAGTTCTCCAGGTTAGCTGTCTACGTGAGCTCTGACTACATGAACAAGTGCTGTTAGGACAGGACAATCCCTTAGAGCAAAGTTTTTGCAACTGAATTTCTTTTCATAAGCACAGTTTTGCCTTGCACTCCTGACACAAATATGACAGCAAAACTCAGGATATTGCCTCAAAGCTATTCAGTCTGCAGGAGCAGACAAAAGATCTGCATGAAAGATATGTGCCATATAAAAAGTAATACAAGAAATTGAGACCCTTGGAAAGGCATCATAGAAAGTATTTGGAAAAAACAAGGAGGAAAGGTAGAAAGAGAAGTATGACAAAAAATACAGAAGAGCTGCTACAGAAGGAGAGCTATGGTACGATAAGTTAAATAGCATACACATGACAATACAATAAATATCATATCATATCAGGAAAAATTTCTTCACTGAAAGAGTAGTCAGGCATCGGAACAGGCTGCCCAGGGAGGCGGTTGAGTCACCATCCCTGGAGGTGTTTAAAAGGTGGGTAGCTGAGTTTCTTAGGGACATGGTTTAGTAAGGGAACAGGGATGGCTGGACTTGATTATCTCAGAGGTCTTTTCCAATCAGATGATTCTATGATTCTATATCATATCATATCGTATCATATCATATATAATTTGGAAGAGAACAGGCTCATAGGGAAACTCAAGCTGGAATGGGAGCTCAGAACATCTCTGGTACAACCTCCGACTCAAAGCAGGTCAGCTCTGGGTTCAGACCAGGTTGCCAGGGCTTGATCCATGACGCAGATGTGACCGGATTGTGTTTGGAAGGTGACTAGCACTGGAGTAGTCACCGCTTCTCACTGCCCAGCTTGAAAGCTATTCAAATTATCTGATGCAATTTTAAAACAAAAGGATGACTTTTTTCCACACAACTTATAAAAGTACACAACATTTTGCCACAGTATACTGGCAAAGTCTGAAATATAAATAGATTCAATAATTAGCCAGATTAATGGAAGAAGGGTCATTTGTTGCTTAGTAACCGTAAACAGATGCAAATCAATATGGTCACCCTTATACTATGGTGCTCTGCTAGTGTATCCCTCAATGTGGCAGCAAAACCAGCCACACAAGTGACAGCAAACCATCAACCCTGGAATGCAAACACAAGAAAACCCCTGCTAATAAGAGTTGCTGGCATGGTTAAAGAACCAACAAATATAAGTGCCTGCAATATCAGCTGTGCTGATCTCCTGAAAGCTGTTTTCAAGGCAGAGAGGGGTTGACACCATCACCGTGCCTGCTTTGTGCAGGGGTTCTGTTTTGCAAGGACACTTGTCTACTTGGCTGCAAAGTGCCCCTCCCTGGATGAGAACAGTCCCCAGCGCCCTACCTCAGGGAAAGTCCATTTGATGCCACCAAGTTATTGCAGAACTCACATTAGCTCACACATTAGCTCATGCAAAACTTTAACAAATATGTGTTTTTAAGGGCTTTAATATGTTCACAAAAGCATTGTTTATGGTGACAGGCTATAAAACTGTGCAATAACCTACCAAGGGAAATTTCAGAAATATTCTCATCTGAGTGATCTCCATTGAGGTCATGAAATGGAGAAAGCCTTTGAAATGAATTACTGGTTTCTGGGATGGAAAAAAAGACCAACGCCCTGCCACACACACGCACGCCAACAGCCAAACAAGATCTTTCCCATCACTTACTATTGTTTTTCTGTCGCTGTCACAGAACCTCACTCTTGACTCAGGCTTCTTGTACGGCCGAGAGAAAAGACTGCCACATGGCGGCACTTCAAAACTTGACATTTCTAACTATCAGAGACTTTTGATATTTTCATCTTGTGTTCATCTTGGATTTGTTGCAATCCAAAGAAAAATAGGCTGTCAAGATTTCCTATGGAGTAGAAATTCTGTGAAAAGTGTTTTCAGAAATACCAACATCAGGAAAAATATAAAAAAAGAATAGTGGCTGGGATCAGTAGCTGTTGAAAGATGTATTTCATCATCTTGTTGCTATGGCCATGCAGTAATGGTGCAACTCTACGCTCATGCTCTCACATAACAAGACTTGTCACAAAACCCCCTATTTAATTTAAATCTCTATTCACATTCACGTGCCCACCTGCAACTCACAAGGGCAAAGTGAGATTTAGGAAGATCTTCTAAGATTAATCAAGAAACTATATATTTTCACATACAGTTTAACAGTACACAGTATCCATATCTCACAAGTCTCCTGATTAGAACACATTTCAGTTTTCAGACACTTAGCCATCTTCTCATAGCCCCCCACCCTAACGGATATCAATAGGTAAACAAAAATGTCCATTTTTCAGCATTTACATCATTAACTGCACATGGAAATTAAGTCAGTTCTCTGCATCTCAGAAGCTAAAAGAAATAAGTGCCTAGGAGTATATGAAAGCATGTAAATGATCCAAGCACCATGTACTCAAGAACTCTAGGAACTGAAATATAATGTTTATAGGAGCTCACTCCCCCAAGAGATGGAAGGAAACAGAGCACAGAAAATCCTTTAATCTGTTCAATGCTTGAGCACATCCTTCTTGAATATATCTTCTTTCGATGTAATGCAAATAAAAATACCACACACCAAGTACCAGCACAGGGCTATTTACCTCATAAAGACACTTTGTAAAGCCATTAATCTTCTCTTCTCCTCAGGTTTTTTGGCACCTGTCTATTGACTCACAGATTCTGTGTGTAAACACGGATTAATCCATTATACCAGAATATATATCAACAATGTCTCTTTTTTCTCTAATTTGCCATTAAATACAGCATGTAAAGGTGACCTGTAGCCCTAGAAAAGTGCCCAGGGATCTGCCGAAGTCTGCAGAATTTCAACTGCATCATGTAATCATCTCCTTCTTAAACTCTGCCTTCTAGAATAAACACTTTTCAAAACTTTTATTTCACATGTAAGCAAAGTTTCCTATGTTTCTTCACTTCTATAAACATTATGGCAGCTATAAATACTCTCTCCTGGCAACTCGTGATTCAGCACCAGTACTTACAAGTGAACACTCATCCAAATATCATCTTGAATATTCAACACAGTAATAGCCAGGTGAGAAGCTGAACACACTGTGCTCTCCCAGTACAACAAGAAAACAGAAATTCAAGATTGACAAAATGCTCTTAGATGTAAACACAGAATGAAATCTCTGCCTTTACACTTTTTCTGTCTTCAAAACTGAAAACAAATTCTCACAGAAATAGGAAACTTGGTTTGGGGATGTGGTAGTCCACGGCAGCCTTGTCTAGACTGAGTTCCAAACAGAGAAGGCAGCACAAAGGGCTGGGAGCAGGGACAGGAGACCAAGGAGTGACTTGGAAACACAGCACAGGCATGCAAGAATGGTGTTATGAAGGGCACGGCTCACATCATGCTGAGACTTGCAAAGGATGTTAAGGGCAGTAAGAAATGTTTCTACACCTACATGGGCAGCAAAAGGCTGAACAAGGAAAATGTGTGCCTGCTGCTGAGCGGGGTAGATGATTTAGTGCTAGTTGATGCAGGTAGGGATGAGGTACCCAACACCTCTATTGTCTCACTGGTCACCAGGAAAGTCCCTCAGGCTCCTGAGCTTAGCAACAGGATTCAAGGAGGAGAGGATCTACCAGCGGTGGAAAGTATCTGGTCAAGGTCTCTTGAGAAATCTTATCCCATACAAGTCCAAGGGACCTGATGGTGTCCCCCACTGGTGCCAAGAGTGCTGGCTTTGTACTTGCAAGCACCCCTAGGTTGTGGAAAGCAGTAAAAGAAAGTGTGGTGTTGGGCTGTAACTGGTAATTTAATTGGCTTTTTTAGGGAAATCTTTATTTCAAAATAGTGCAGAAATGTTGTCTGTTCTGCCAATAATAAGTAAAAAGAAAATGAAGAGGAATAAGAGCAGGAAAAGAAGTGTAAAGCATTTTGCACTGCACTGCAGCCATTGAAAAACAGCCCTGGCCAAAGCTGTAACAGTACAAAGCTGATGAAACAATGTCAGCCATTTAGTACACTGCAAAGAATAATTCACGTCCATGGATCTGCTTCTCCAGCCCTTTGCCCAGCAGAAGACCCTCTGTGTTCAAGAGGATTTTTGTTTGCTTACACATGCTATAATTAGGCACAAAGTATTTAAGTAACTTCCAGTATTTCCATCATTCTAACAGAAATTTCTGCAGAAGAGCAATTTGCTGGAGGGACATTAAGTGACATTGAAGTGTCCTTGACAACTTGGTTAATAACATGCCAACTTGAGCACTCCTTCATTATGGCACTTTTGTAACTGTGCTATTTTAGCTGATTTATGGCTGGGAATGAAATTAATTATTTTGGGTGGAGAATAAACAGTACCAGTTAAGATATATCCCTTACTTGAGTTTATTGTAAAGAGTTTATAGCCCAAGAACAAGCCTGTCTACCTCATATATATAAAATAATCTGAAATACGAAATCTAGCTAGATTTAGGGGCTGCCACAGGAATTCTAGGCAAGTAAAAACAACCTTTCAAGGGTGGCAGCAAGGGCAGCAAAACATCCCCACTGACCAAAGTGCTATCCCACCACAACTGAGCAGGAGTGGCCAGGGTCATGCATAGTCTGGAGATCTCCAGACAAGCCCATAAAGATACAGGAGACTGCAATAAGTTCATGGTAGTGATTGGGATGGTTCTTGTAGGACCAAGGGAGGGGCCCTGAGCTGAAATCAAGCTCTGTGAAGGACCTTCCCACTTCTTCCAGGTTTCTCCCACAGCTCCTGTCACCTTTGTCTGGTCCATACGGCTGCTCTGTATCGGAACTGGCCCCAGCATGGGCAGCCTGATCACCTAAATGAGGGAAACATTTCACTTGAAGCCCTGGAAACTGAACCTGCCCAGGCTGATCCTGGGAATACCTGTCCTCAAGTGGCAGCAGGAGGTAGTAAGAGAGATCAGAACAAGGAATCCTCAACCCTCAGCTCTCTTCTGCTGCAGAACAGGTCCACTGATTTGCACAGGTCAAGGACCTGTCTACTAATTAGCTATCTGTTCATGACCCGAAAGAAGGCTCAGACTGCAATTCAGAGGTGAATTAAAATTGACTGATGGTTAAAGTCATTGAAGTCAAAATCCAGAATTGGTATCAAATGGCCTCAGCCAAAATACTTCAGGAACCTTAATGATCTGTCCCTACATTCAGCACTCAACACACGCTGGTTTTCATTGTGAAGTGCGTCATTGGGAAAGCTAAGCCTTTTTATTTCAAAGAACAAAACTTCCTAAGATCAACATATCAGGTCCTAAGTGTTTCAATCAAACTCAGTCATGCTGACATGAAACCTCAAAAATACTTTTCTGAATGACCTGAAATTTTTCCAGCTTTTCAGAAATGCATACATCTTACAGCTCTGCTAATAAATGCGCTCCCAGTGGCAACATCCTGAGGACTCTGAAACACCTACATAGCAAAACTGCCCAGCAGTTCTCTCTTAAATGTTACTCCAACTCAATAGACTATATAATTTAAAGAAAATACAGATTTATTCTTGGCTGTGCAATTTTAAATATGTAGTTCAAGTGACTTAGTTGATTTTTAAAAAAGGATTCAAACACACCAGAAGGTTCACCAACTCTTTCACAATTTGCTTAAGCAATATGTCAGCTTTAGAAAAAGTTGCAATCAGAAGAATGAATTTTACTTTAATTTCATGGCCTGGAGTGATATGTTGCAATGCATTTCGCTCTGTAACACTTCCTGTTACACTAGCTAGTGTAAATCACCTCAGCTTTGTTTATACTGACCATAACCAACAGTGTTCATATATTATTCTTCTGGCATTATTTTGGGGGGGGGGGGTTATGTTACACCGCAGAATGTTTTAGTCTCCTAAGAATTTAATTAATCTACTTATGAGACCAGCTGAGCAAAACCAATGTATTTGGGGACAAAAATGTGTCATATCCCCAAACTGAGCAAGGGACACCCAGTGGGAGGCGTCCTTACCCATGGCAAGGGGTTGGGACTGGATGGATTTTAAGGTCCATTCCAACCAAAACCATTCTATGATTCTATGACTATCAGCAAACAAATTGATTTCAGAAACAGTTGTTACAATGGTGATGTGGACAGAAGTGACTGATCCTCAGTGCTCATTCTGAGCAGGAGGAAGGTACTACGTGCCATAAGGTCTCACATTGCACAAGGAGGTTATGCCATCTCCATGCTTGGAGCTTTTCAAGTTCCCACTAGACCAAACCCTGAGCAACCTGGTCTGACCACAGAGATGCCCCTGCTTTGAGAGGAAGGTTAAACAGGGACCTCCTGAGGTCACTTCCAGGTGGAGTTATCCTGTGACCCTATGTCACAGAAATGCTACTTCCTGCATACATCAGTCAGCAAACATAGCATGTCGCTGCTCTTTGACACAATTTTTAAGACTTCCTGCACTTATGCAAAGGCATTTCACTACAGAAGATATAATCCATGACATCTAGTAGGATCATTAAGCTGACCACACGAACAGTTTCCTCACACTTACACAACCGGTGTAAAGAATTGCGCACTATTAGCAAAGAATTGCGCACTATGAATTCTTTCATATTCTTGAATGAATTATTGGATTCACTCTATTTTCCCCATGACAAAGTGTAGTCACTGTTTAGATGTGTTAACTTATGCTGCAATACTAAGTGGTCATGCAGCTATTAGCATTGTTTAAATTTTGCATCCATTTTCATGGGAATTGACAAAAATATAACTGCATAAAGGTCAGGCCCTGTTTTACAGTAGGCGACAGCTCTGACACTTCTTTCCATTGTTATAAATAGTTTTGTATGGGAATGTGAACTGTGTAAGCCTTTAAAGATTATGGAGAAAAAGAAATACTGAAATTGCAACCCAAAGAATTCCTCTGGTCTCTGAGCGCAGAAAGAACAGCCCAGTGTTGACCATTGCAAGATGTCCATCTTCCTTGACATGAGCAGACCTGTGATGAAACCTGTGTGAGATCCTTTATCCACCTCAGGGTTAGATTCCAGCCCTAAATCCATGCAGAAATGCTCAATATTCAACACTATTGCTAGAGTCCTTTGTTATTTTTGCGAAGTTATTAAAGTCCTCCTCACTGGGTTCTTCTCCCAAGTAACAGGAGAGAGGATGAGAGGAAATGGACTCAAGTTGTGCCACAGAAGGTTCAGATTGGATATCAGGAAACATTTATTTACCGGAAGAGTTTTGAAGCGCTGGCAGAGACTGCCCAGGGTAGTGGTGGAGTCTCAATCCCTGGTGGGGTTCAAAAGCATGTTGATGTAGCACTTTGGGACATGGTTTATTAGGCACCATGGGGTTGGGCTGATGGTTGGACTGAGCTTAGATGTGTTTTTCAACCTTTAAGATTCCATGATTCTGTGACTGCAAAGAGCAAACTCCTCCTCCCCGTTGGACGTGAGCAGAGGAGGAAAAATCATGACACATCTTATGCAGAATGATCACTGCCAAGAGGCAGCAGCTTCTGGCTCATGTGTGCTGCTCGAGTTTGTGCATACACACCACAATTAGATATGCCAGTATTACAAGTAACATGGTTGCTTTGACTGAGGGTAGCTACACTTTGGGTTTATGATCTGCTGCATTTTACAGCTTGGGAGTCTCCTGTTCTCACTAAGTCCTATTATAATTTCAAGGATGCTCTACTCCCTTAATCCTCATGATCTGGCAACAGACATGGGCTTTGCAATAGCTAAATCCATGGAGAGAAAAAAAACAAATTTGGTTCAATGCTTGAGAAATTAAGATTTGTTCATACCATGCTCTATGCTGGCACACACATGTAGGTCCTCAACAGCAGCATTGCAACAGCCAGAGACAGAGGGGGGAATGCAGTCCAACCGATGTCTGCGTAGAAAGTTTGTGTGTGTTCATGTGATCCACCTCAACAGCCAACAGCAAAGACACTTTTGAGTAATGTAAGCAAACCCCTGCAGAAATCTATTCCAAGAAGTGACATCTGTGGATGCCGGAGACTTCAGGTTGGCTCCAACAGGTGGTGGGAAGGAGGCAGCGCTCTCTGCTTCATCTCAGCTGCATTTTTCCTTCCACGTAGGGTGGTGATGGTCAGCCTTCATCTTTGCTCTGAGGAAATGCAAGGCTGTAAGGGCTCAGATAAAAGAACAGAGGGGAAAGTTTGCCAAAGTGCCATATTTAGCTCCCCCATGCACCTCACGCACTGGGACAATGAGGACTGCTTAAAATATCAGGTGGGAACACAGCAGCTCGCACAAGGCTCATCAGGTGTGCAGTGGCTTGAGGGAAAAGAGCATCAACAAGGAAGATTTAACAAGACGGTGCTCCTGAGAGGAGCATGATGCAAAATAAGTGCTTGCTTTCACTGAGATCCAACACCCACTACAAACACTTTTTGAAAGGGAAATGCCCACACTACACCTGAAAGTATCACTGAAGCCCAGAATGCTTGCACCATTTTTCTTTGCTGTGAAAATTCCCTTGATGAAGCTCATAAGCTTAAAACAGACAGACTGGATCAGCAGAACTTGATGAAACTTGATTGCAGCCCCACCAGGGCTCAGGAGCAGCCGTATCAAGCCCACATGGGGATGTTATCAAGCTCAGGTTACTCAAGAGCACAAGCTATTTAATTATGCTGGTTTGCATCATATCCCTCACTCTGCCATTCCTCTCAGATCCTTTCTAATAAATACAAGAAGTATTTTCTTGTTGAAGAACACACTGTTCTGAACCCCGCAATTGCACTTATTTTGCTATTCAGAGTTTTTGATAAGATACGGAGAAGAGTTTCACAAACCCCATCATAAAACAGGGTTTCATAAACTCCAAATAAGTCCTTCATATTATTCAGTAATGTTAGTGGATAAGTATGTTCCTAGTGGCAAGGCATGAGGCATTAAAGGCTATCCTTCCCTAATATCTATATTCCAATCAAGTTATTCATATCATTAAACATTGAACAGGCACAGCAAGTCCTACACATAAGTAAAAATGCAGCAGACCATGTCCCCTATATCTGTTCTTAAACAGGGCAGACAGCGGGCAAGTTATTTGGCCTTTTTTAGTAATTTTTGTACCTGTGTGATTACTGGTGCTTGGCAATAAGATAATAGGTTAATGTCTGACCAAGGCTGTGCCATTTCAGTTTTCCTAATATATTATATAGAAAGCATCACAACCAGATGGTTTTATTATGAAAATCAGCTTTTAAATATGCTCCACTGTGAATATGAATATAAAAGAGCCAACCAGTACTCTGAATGAAAATCATCAAATAACTAACAGAGTTTCAAGACCCCCAGCCCTCTCTATACGGTCTATACTATCGTTTGCCATTATACAGAGTAAACTTTTTCTCTCCATCCAGCAGGTTATGGGAAATAATAGCAAGTAGCTGACCATTTTCAGTACCTGGGGCTGTGGGACAGTGATCAACAGGCAGGTGAAAACCTGCTGGACTGGGCAGATTTTAGCTGGATTTTAGGAGAGCTGAACCTCTGCTTTGATTAGGGAGTTAAAGGTAATAGTTTTACTGTTTCAGGGAAATACAAACAGTTCCTGGACACACTGACAGCATGTGAGCAGTGACTAGAAAAAGGGAAACCCCTGAGTTTCTTTGACTGACAGGCAGAAAAGGGGTTTTTTTAGCCAGTCAAGGGGCTGATGCAAGATGCCTGAATCACCCACACACTGCCAGTGCCCTGCTACTCTGCTATGCAAAGCACTGCTGCGTGCCTAGACACCCACAGGGGTATTTTCCAGGGCCACCTGGGGTTTGGCATCCTTCCTTACTCTTGTCAGGGAGAGGAAACAGCTGCCTTCATTCACCCTTGAACCTGCTGTGTGTGGGGACACAGGGCAGGGGTGACGGAGGCAAGCAGAGAGTGTCAGGCTTTGCTGGGCAGAAAGAGCCACACTGGGGCAGTGAGCAAAGGGAGTACATTGGGAGCAGCACAAGCACTGACAGCAGCTGCTTACTTAGGCTAGATATACTCTAGAAGACCATCCTTGTCACAGGGAGGCCTCTAGGAGGGCATCCTGTGGACTGATCCTGACTGAAAAAGCCACAGATTAACTTTGTGTATTGGGAGACGCAACTGGAGAGGCTGGTTTTGACACAGATCCTCAGATTAGCCTCCTACAGCACCCTCAAAATTGAAATTCTCATATATTTCCTTGAAAAGTGAACACTAAGCCGTGTGGCAAAGGTTGTTTCCAAAAGGTTCAAATAAATGCATTTTATTTAAGCCTTGTGTTTGAGAGATCACAAAGATAGAACATGTCTGAAGGAGGAGGGGAAGATGCTTGTCTGCAAGTTGGATTCCTCTCGAACTATTGAATTTGTCACCAAGCCAGGCACTGAACAGCCCAGCAGCAGCCATTGGAAGCCGCTGTGCTGAGACCCCAGATACACCCTGTGGAAATTTTCCGTGCTTTTAAGAATTGACTCCCAAAAGCTGATACAGCTGAAGTGGTGCTTTTTGTGCATCAGTCAACATGAATGCTTTTGCATTGGCTCAGTAGAAAAGTCATCAAGACGGAATGTGTCGAGCCCCTTTCTCTCCCACTGGGAATAGGAGAGTCCAAACAGCATCTGCTCGTCTCCTTGTATGGGCACTGCAGGAACAGACCTTGATAGAGACAACAAGTTTCACCCTTTTCCCCCTAATTTGCAAACATATTTCGTACAAGAAAAGTTCTCATGTGTGGCTGTTGCCACAAAACTTCATATAAGACATTGATGTTGTAATCCTATGCTTTACCTCAAGCTTAACCCAAAACTCCTGGAAGTTTACAGTAAATGCATTGGTGGGGAAGCAGATACACCTAGGCTGATGTGTTTCCAAGAAGGAGGGGAAAACCACTGTTAGCAAGTGGAGGATAATTTTTAGGAACTGCTGCAGTTTATGCAAATTTTTTCCAATAGGAAGTCTTCTAAAGCATTTGCTGAGACTGAACTCTGAAACAGAAGTTATGTTGTGTGGTCCCTGGGGAAAATGTCCAATATCAGATTAATTTTCAGTCCTCAGAGAAGGCTCTTTTATTTAGTCTCCTTCCAAATGGAGACTAGGTTTAGGGCTGGGGCGTGCACATCAACCTTCCGTATCCACCTCTCCTGCTATGGCACAGACAGGATACCCCACAGTTTCTGTACTTCTGAGTCCACCCCCATCATCCTGTCCTTTCAAGAGCTCTCTTTACAGAGATAAAAGTCATTTTTCTCAAGTAAAATGTGAGTTATCTTGCTGTCAGCATGCAAGTGAAAACAAGGTGTGTAAAGGCAGTGATTAAAAAAGATAAAAAACCCTCAAAGATGATCAGTTGTCTTGGCTGCTGCCTTTCTGGTAAAACTCAGACTAAAAGTTGGATTGACAACTTTTCAAAACTAAAGTAAAGATACGTTGAGTCAATGCGTGGTTCTGTTCTTGAGAAGAGTATTTCTCACTGTGATTTCGCATCAGTAGGAATTTTGGCTCCAATCTGAGCTTAGACAACACACAAATAACAAGCATGCATATCAACAAGTGACAACATGTTCAGCACATTAAAAAAGTGTTTGACTCAAAAGTTCACAGCCAAAACTGGATTTCAACCAGCAACAGCTCCTCATTGTTGACACCTACAACTGCTGGGGAAGGAAGTTATTAAACTAAAGAAAGTGCTCTGGATTTCCACAGCAGTTTGCCTTCAAACTGTTTCAAAGTTAGAGAACATGAACCAATCACATCAAGACAGGGTTTGTGTATCCGTGGGGCACTATACTATAAAAAATTTGCTACTTCGTAGTACCAGCATTGTTGAAGAAGACATCACATTGCCAGCCACTCATGACACGTGCTGCACAGATTTTCATCCCTCCTGGACAAGATCTGAAAAAAATAGTCTGGCAGTTAAAATAACTCCATTTACATTCCTATTATCCTCCTCTGCCAGAAATGGAAGCAGGTGAGGAAGAAAGTCACCTTGCAACGACTTTGACTTTCCAATAACCACAGCAATATCTGGGTTGTCTCCATTCAGCATTGTACATCTGAAACTGACTCAGCTCCTCGGGTAGATGCTCTCACAGCATAGATGTTCTCTATTTCTACTCATTTTCACCCTCTCAGAGAAGACCAACAGCTTCCATCCTTTGGTGCTCCTAAATGTACTACCTGTAAATGAAGTTATCACTCATTGTAAGCATTTCTGGAACTAAGACTATTGTCCCTGCAGGCCTATTTGACTCTTTAATAATACTGAGTTTTTTAAACATTTTAAATTCTGTACTTCTTTCTAAAACTCAAACTTGGAGGCATGGAGATCTATGGCGACTCCAAAACCATGGGAAAAACACCCCAGATACATAGCAAATTTATTTGCAGACCAAAACTGCTCAAGGTGGAATTTATGGTCAGTAATTTTTCAGAACAAGACTGAGCATCTCAAGTCCTGGCCTCCCTTTTCACAGAGTGTGGGGTTTGGGGTAACATTCTCAGGCATAGTGGTTGCACACACCCAAAACTTGCGATTTATCTTGCAACCTTCCATCCTCCAATTAGCTGGTCTTCTTGCAGATACCAACATCTTTTAGGCATGCTGTAGAAGAATACAATACATATCAAGTAGCATGACCCAGTTTCCTAGCAGCGAGCATAAACAAGCGGCCAGAGCCATGAAATCCTGAAGACCTCTCTAATTATGTGGTTTGATTCATGTACTACATGTATAGTGTGTGCTGAAGGAAAACCAGCACTTCTGAGACATTCATCCATCATTTACCTGTTAATCCAAACAGGATTGTCAGGCTATACCAATTGCACTTCCTTGGTCCTAAATTGCTCAACTTGTGCTAGATTTAAACAGTGACTCAAAACGTAGACAATGACTTCTTAGATGCTGAAAACCTGAAAATGGGGAAAGGTCAAATGATCCTACACTCGTGTGCTCTGATCTGACTGTGGGTAGGGTGGCTCAACCTGGCAAAGGCTCAAAACAGCAAAGTAGTTTGGGTGGCTAGAACATGGAAAAGGCTCATGGGACGCGAAACACCAGTCACACCTACACCGATACTGACTTGTCACAAGCCTTCATTGTCCAAATTGATCCAAAGCTTCCTGCACTAAACTTTGTGGAGGCTCCAGACTCTCTGGTCTTGGAAGGCCATGGACAGAAACAAGACCAACCAGTCATTTTCAACTACCAATACCCTTCCAAGTACTCGACACCCTATCTGGTCTAGTTCCAGCTCTCTTCTGGGAACTGGACACCCTAACTGATCCAGTATGACCTTTCTTCCAAGAACCGGACACCCTAACTGGTCAGACTGGAAAGCAGGATGGTTCCCAGCATCCCAGTCATCACTATGACAGCTTTCCCAAAACCACTGGTCTGGTTACTGGGATTCCCCATAGCTCCCTCTCCCAAGGACAGGTAATCGGGCAGGTTTATACCGAAACCCTGGCTGCTTTGGCCATGAGTTGCTCAGAAATTACATCTTTTCCTGAATTATTTTGGGTGCCAGGAGCTTAACATTCGTTGTGAGTTTCTTCGGTTGAGCTGCATTGTGGATGCCTGCCTTCTTTCTTCAACAGGAGTCTTCAAAAATTGCCTAGTGTTTCCTCAAATATTTTTTCCCTTGGAAGCAGTCATACTGTTTCTGAACATGCCCCCATATTCCACACTTGTATGCCATATAAAAGGGATTGTTTCCACAACTGCCTTGTGATTAATGAGAAACAAAATCGGAGAGGAGGAAGCTGCACAACATAATAGGCAATCTGTGTTAAATAGCATTGCAAAGTCCAAAAAGCAGCTTGTAACAACCCAGCTTGTATTTCTGACTGATAAGAAAGAAGATAAACCCAGGCAGGATGTGGTTTCTCTTCACTTTGTCTCAGAAGATATAAACTTTGTAAAACAAGCCCCAGACCTCTTACACTAAAAAAAAACATTCAAAAGCCCTGAGAAATCTAAGGGAAACCCCAAAGAAATAAACAAAAATAAATTAACTCTTTTCTTCAGGAAACATTTGATAAGCAAGTTGTGTGCAACACTCCTACTGTACCTGTCCCTGACTACGTCTGACTCAGAGGCACTTAACTTTCTCAGGAGTAAAAAACGCCTGCCCTCAGAAAAGCGAAATAGAGAAGCCTGCTTCTGTGTTCATCACTTATTTTAAATAACAATGACAGAAAAATAAGTCTGCAGGTGTTAAAATGCTCTTTGACTAAAGTTACTGCAAATTTATCCTGGGAAAGGAGCAAACCAGCGCGAACTGTCATCTCATTTACTACTTACTACCTTTCTCTATTCAATTCAGAGCAGGGTTAAGCTTCTCATCTGTATACATTTAACATGCAAACTTAGCCAATAATGTAAGCTAACCTAGGTCAAAAAATACTTTGTAATCATGGATGATTTTACACTTTACACCTACAAGCATAACTTGCAATCCAGTACCAAAACATGCACCATGATCAAAAAGGCAATAGCAAAATCTGCAGCCTGGTCAGTGCTGTAATCTAGTTGGAAGAGACCTTATTCTCCTCTTCCTGGGATTTTTGAGTGCTCTGGAAACAAATAGTTATAAAACCAGGTAAAAATCATTTCAGGTGTCTCATTCAACTTCAGAGCACTAATAAAAATATAGCAGGGAGGAGAATTACTTCTTATACTAATTGTGCTTTTAAGTGATCTAGCAATAGCACAACTGACTATGATCAGGAAGATGAGTAAAGGGTTAAATCATTCTAGAAAGCTTCCATTACACTCAAAGGTTTTGTCTTTGAAAGGACATTTAGGGTTTTTTAATTAAATCACCTTTTTTCTCTACTGTATTTCAGGCATTTTCTTTTTCCTGAAAGTGGTTTTGCCAATTGAACTAAACAGCAAAATTATAGAGGAAGGGGAGGAAGACAGACACCTAAACGGGCATAAGAAACACTTGAAATTTCCAATTATTTTACATATCTGGAAAAGTATTTTGAAAAAAAAGTCATCCCCTGCCACAATTCCACCTTAAATAAGTCCAGAGAGTCAGATAATAACTTCAAATAAATAAATTGGCTTCCTCTCCTAGAAAAATCTGAGGTCAAGCTATCATTTCCCTTTTTACAATATTCTGACATCCTTAACATTTATGCCTAAGAGTTCAGGGCAAAAAAGAGAAAATTAATCAAAATATTCAGCATCCAGAGGAGGAAACTACTTTCCAATGCTCATCAAGTTAAGTATTAGTCTTAATAACATGCACAGAGGAGGAAATTTGGGAGCTGAAATGCCACTTCAGCATTTCAAACTGATATACTTCAAGTTTCTGTTTCAGAGTCACCAGGTTCAGGAAGTTCACCACCATCCCAAACTGAAGGTAGAAGTTACGGACTCTGCTTTCTTTGTGGGTTTGGGTTCCTTTTCAAGTGCATATTTAAACATAATTATGGACCAACGCACCTTTGTACAAATCAAACTGATTCTGGTAAATCCAGAAATAGATTTTAAATATATTTGCATAGCTACTAGGACACAGAAATACAACCCACGCAGCCCCACTTCAAAAAAGCACAGATAGCAGAGCTTCAACAAGCTACCTCAATGTGATCTGGATCAGGGCTGTAGAAACAAGCTGTTTGGCTTGGACAGGTCCAGAAGCACTGAGCGCCGAGGAACACTGATCTATAGAACTATAACAACCTTGTAAAGTTCAGATTTACCAAAGAGAGCTAATTAGATAATTTTATTTCTCAGCTACCAGGTGAACATATGCTTATCAGATTCATGTGAAACAGTTCATGCATCACTATTAGCTAGTGGGGTTAGAAATGGAGATTCCCTCAGTCTCACCAAAAGAAACATAGCTGAGACTTCATTGTTTTCCCCGTTAAGATTAATCCTACTTTTATTGGCAGCCCATGGCTGCAGACTCCACCTACAGCACAAATCAGCACACAGCCAAGGAGGTGCTGGAGGTGTTACGCCACGTGCTGGGAATGCAGGACCATAGGATGGGAAGGTCACGGTGGCTCAAGCTGCGTCTAGGACCTCCTGAACTCCCTATAGCATCCCACTAGATCATCATCTCAGACTGGTGGAGGGATACTCTCCATCAGCTGCTGGAAGGTGGGGGGAAGAAAAGATGTCATCAGAGTAGCAGGAAGTAATTAGACACAACTTTGCCTTACATCAAAGTTCTGGCATCTCCCTGAGTTCATGCCTTTGCTTTCAGCCTTTTGGCCCTATAGGCAAGCATGAAGGGAAGGGCTTTTGGCAAACTAACTGGGGCCAGGCAGGAGAAGGAGGTGGTTGATCAAGGATTTTTCTGTGAAGATTTAGTTATGTTTACTGTGCCATTATATTCAGCTATATATGTTATAACCCATTTAATAGCTATGATATGAAAATTTTTTATAGGTTGGCAGCATCTCTAATATTTCATCTGCACTGGAAACTATTATACACAGAGTAATCTGGGTCTGCTCTGTGCCTCAAACAGTATTTTTTTCTCAGTGAGAGAAATTTAATTAAAAAGAGATTTAAATGGTAGGGAATAAAGACAGTTAATTTAACCCACCACAAGCTCACAAAGAGGAAGAGCACCACCAGCGAGATGTCAACCTTTAACATGGTCAACTCCAGTGTTTATGTCTCTGTTTCCCAGAGGCATGGCCAGCATCTCCCCAAATGCAGATATTCAGCATGCACTTCTACTCTCCCTTTCTCCTTTCTTCCCCCAGTTTCAAAGACAAGCATCTCAAACCATCTGCGTTCCTAAATGTATTTGGAACAGAGAGGCAAAAAGCATAGACTTTCCACCAGTCTTGAATTAAAAACATTGAGTTTCTTGCCAGAAGGAAGCCCACAGGCAGCGAGATGGATTTCTGCATGGAGAAGAATGTGCAGTTCAAGCCCTAGGACAAAACAGACGTTTTTGCTCCAGTGAGCCGAGTTCAACTATTACAGAGTGCCTTAAATTGTAAGAAAAGTGCAGCTCTGTAACCAGTTTTAAGAGGGTCTCTTTGCAAAGAACTGAAAGCAGCTCTCTGGTAAGCAGAAGAGGCTGCACTGCTCAATGCACACTAGAAGATATCCAAACTTGCAGAAGAAATACATTCTCAGTAAACATGTTGGGTGGGATTCAGCTCACCTAACTTTATCAGTGCAAAAGTTAAACAATTTGGTCATCCAGGCTCCATCTATAGTCAACAGATAAAAGATGCATGTGTTCAGAGGATGAGTCACCTCACTCAGAGACAGATGTTCAAGATGTGTGGTATGAGATTTGTTTAGACAAGGCACGCTAAATTTAGACTAAATTAACTCTATCCAATTATTATCTCACCCAAAACCTGTGAGGTCTTGCTCTTCTTACATTGAGATTGCAGGAGATTTGCTCATATTCAGATGTTAGCATCTCATCATCACTGAATGATCTGTTCAAAATCCAGTCTTAATTCCATTCATGCCACAAGTGTTTTGCCATTGGTGAATTATTCATCCAGCAGATTTCCAAGGCAAATACCAAATTCCCCTTTTTTTACAACAGCATGCACCAAAATGAACTTGATTTCCAGGTATAGTAACTTCCTTAGGAAGTACAGAACTTGTTCAAATCTGCAATTAGGACGTGCTAGAAACACTAATAACCGGCAGCTGGATCGCCCAAGACCTACCACCACTTTCCTCTAATAGAAAAATTGCTGGAGCAGCAGGACATTTTCAAGGGTGAATATTTTCATCTAGATTCTTGGCCCAGTCAACAGTGATAAGGGATGAGAATAACCCTCACTATCTCTGTATTAAAAAATATCCTTTTATGGAACCCAACTGTCTAACAAAAAGAGTTCGTTCCAGTGAACTGTCCTCAAAGCAAAGCCAGCATAGGGAGCCTCAGGGCTTTGAAGCTCCATATTGAAGCATGCAACTCACCCTCTTCAAAATGAAAAAGAAGAGGAACAATTTGGAGGGGGAAGGAAGTTTTATTGTTTCCTAGTCTGTATTTGATTAATAGTAATGTCTTTTTCAAAGGGCTCAAGGCTTCCATGGAAGACAGTGGTTGAGTTTTATCCCAATCTCATGGATGCTTTGACACACAAATGGATGAAGTGCTCCAGCCTGGCCAGGTTCTCCGCCTGCAGCAAGTTGCTTGAGGGGCTATGAGGTTTCACCTTTCCTTCATTATAAAGCTGAGTTTCTTTAGTGCAGTTAATTTAATGCAACACTGAGAAAACACCAGAGCTTATTTATTTAAACCACTGACTGCTTTATAGGAGGCCTCCCAGGAGATGAAAGGAAGTCTTCAGTGAGAAGAAGCGATGGAGGATTTCTTTCTTTCCATTCCTTTGGGAGCCTCTGCCAAGTCACACGACTGCAGTAAGAAATGTCACTGAGAAGAGTAGAGGCTGTGGAGCAGAGGCTCCCTGCACACTGACACAAAGGGAGGGTTCTTTTCCCCATTAAAAGCTGACTTTCAGCAGCAGGGGTGCGTTCTGCAGTGCCACCTGTAGAAAACCAGAATTGAAACTTCCTAACAGGGCTTACGCCTATGCTTTCCTCCCTCACGCTATCCAGCAGTGGTCTGGGGTTTGTAGACAACTGTGCAACTAGGAAGCAGCTTTCCCCCCCAAGTTAAAAGTCGAGTCCAGATTGTGACAACAAGTAAGTGGAGAACCAGAGCTGCGTATCAAATCTGTGATGGATCCCACTGAACATCGAGGAGAAAGTGCACGGCTGCTTGCACCTACCCCTGGGGTGTGGCCGGGGCAAACGCACAATATCACACCACAATCAAATGCATACGTTACTGTGTCTATTCAACATATCACACTTCGAAAGGTTTGCTGACTCAGGTGCTCAGTAAGCGCAAGCCAAAATCCAGCTGGTGGTGATGACTGCAATTTCTCATCTGAGCACGTAGAAGAATCTGGTTGGTAACTGGGAAATTGTTTCGATGAACAGACAGCAAAATTTTATTCTAATTTTGCTCAGAGCAATTAAGGAAATGAGTTAATTGTATAAAATTAATTACTAGTGCTTGAATAATTGAAGTCCATGTTGAGAACATCAATAAAGCTATGAGATACATTGTATTTTGCATCCTTTCATTGCTTCCCTTTCTGGGGGGAAAAAAATGGAAAATTAAATATGATACAAACAGCCAAATAAAAGAAAATATATTGTCTAGAAAAACTGAGTCCTGGAACTGGTTTTGAGAGAAGCCATCTGCAGAAAACTTATATTAGGTGAGATTTGCCAATAAGAATAAGCAGCAACATGAAGGTGCTGAACTACTGAACTTCAGGGTTGCTCCAGCTTTCCCATCTCTGTTGTTCATTTGCTCAAATTACGGTACTGTCAGAACCAAAGCACATTTGTGTTGATGTGTCCACCTATACCTCTTCAATGTACTTTTTGTCCTTATCCCTTTCCCTTCATCTTGGCATACCTTGAGCTCCATAAAGATGCTATTTATTATGGCTTTCCCTCATCTTCTTCCCTCTTTAATGTTTTTCCCCTTAAAATAACGCTTACAGGCTAAGAAACAGAATTTCTCAGATCAATTTTACAGAGTTCAGCCTCTCTGCCAAGGGTTGGATGCTGCCAGGTTAAGAGTAATGTTCTCCTACTGAGTCTCCCATCAGCTGGTCCGCGAGTAATTTGATGACCGAAACACTCACCGCTGGAGGAATCAAGGGGAGGGCCCCTATTTTATCATCTCCCTTGTTAAAACAAACAAACAAACACACGCATCGGTGAGCTGTGTATTAAACTGGTCAGACCCAGTCTGCTTCCCTGGTGAGACCAATGCTGTTGCAGTCACAGGGTTTCTACACAGACAGCAGCGCACGTACGATATGCCTGCATGCTCTGCCTTCCCACAACCACATCATACCCTCTCTCTGGGCGTGGAGGCTCTCGCGTTGCCCATATGAGCAATAAACTAAGGAAACCCCAGGTTTCCCCTGAAGCACACATTGCTGCACATTAGGGAGTGGGTTTTCCATAGCACCCTCCCTAGTGTAAAGATGAAATAAATTCACACAACATGCCAAAGCTTCTGGAATTCTCCAGGCATCTTGCAGTTTAAGTAATAATCAGTTACAATCAGATGACAACAGTGAGAAAAGAGAAGGGGAAAAAGGAGCAAGGCGTGACAGCTTTCTCCTAGATAAATGTTCCCTTAAGGAAACAGTTTTCTGCTAAGCTAAAGGTGCTCAGACCTATAAAGCTCACATGAGCATCCAAACATTTGCTGAACCCACGTTGGAGGCTCTGAAGTTCACTGCCTTTTCTGTTCTCACAAAGACTCCTTATGACCGATCTAAAGTGCTGGAAAGGAATGTTTTTCTTCATATTAAAAGACAACAGTTTTGTTGTTTTTTTTTTTTAACCTTCGCATGTACTTACTTTTATCCTATGTTTTGTGGAAAGGACAGGCTTTTTGGATAAGCAGTGAACTCAGTAGGTTCCCATGCTTGTGGATGACCGCCACACACAGTAAGAGCACTCAGCCTGTTCTCTCGCAGTGAAGGTAAAAGTAAGTACCTATTTTTCAGCAGTTAACACAGAAACTCATCCAGCAGAAGCAGCAGTTCATTGCACTCTAAACAAAAAACATGCTATGCATGAATGTATGCTTAATTTCGAGACCCCCAAATGAGAAAGCAGAGCAAATTGCCCAATCAAGTAGCAGCTGAAAAACACCTCTTTGGACATATGAGAAGTCTGGCGGATCTCATCCGATCTCCTATGAGAGATTTAGGAAGAACTGGTGAAGCTCTTCCATATTTCCAGGTGTATGCATCAAGCTACCAAAATTGCCAGCACCATCAGTCCCAAGCCTACAGATCACTTAATTTCTGTAACAGTATTAATGCCTGCAGTTGATCATGGTCCACCAACTGGTGATAGCTTCATGCCACAGCCTCTTACAAGCTTCAAACATACCGACTATGAATGCTCCTGGCAAAGAAAGGTATCCCTTCGTTCTGGACAAAACTGCAGACATGAAGATCTCCCATGATTTGGTTCAAGTATTTAAAAGTGTCGTTGTACGCTTTGAACTATAAACATGGGAACAGAGTTTAGGAGCCAGGCTTTTTACTCTGTTGCAACCATAATCATAGGGAAATTTCCTATCATAGGTCTCGTGATTGCTAATAAACCAGTTACTGATGAGGGGCAAGCACAGATGAAACACAAAAAATAGCACAGTCTGCCAAAATTTTATGCATGGATGAGAGCAAGGAGCTGGCAAGAGCTCCTCATTGGAGCTGAGGAACGAGATGCGTAAGGAAAGGGAATGGCATTTATTTATTAGCTCCAAGAAAGCTAGACGTGGTCCCTGCCGCTGCCCCAAGCCATGATCAATTTGACTCAAATAATCTGACAGATGTTGGTCCAACCCATTCTTAAAAACCTCAGCAGTGGAGATACCACACCCTTAGACCCATACTTTGCTTTCATCAGAGAAAGGCACTGGAGTTTCCTACTGGAAATTAAATCCACAACTTCCTGCTCTGTTGCCTGCGGCCAGGAAGAAACAGCTCACTCCCTTAATCCCTGCAAGACGCTTTTTCAGACTAGAGGACGCCCTTCTTTCCCCCAGACTCCAGAAGTCTGTTCTCCATAAAACACAACTTAAAACTAAGTCTGCAGACCAAAGTCCACAAAATACAACTTAGAAAAGTCAGACTATAGTTACAGGATTCAAGATCCTCCATATCCATTGAGAAAATTCTTGGTTCAAAAAACTTTAAAAGCAAGGTGTAAACTAATCCATTTTTTCCATTTTTCTTTGGTGATCAAAGCTCTCCAGACATTGCTCATTCTTGCCAACATCCTCTTGACTTTAACTGAGACAGACCTTCTTAGGATCGCTCAGCCACAACATCCTGAGCACCCTGAACACCAAGGGCCCTATCCACCAGTCAACACCTCCCACAGTACCAGGAGTCAGACAAGAAGCCACTGTGGGAGACAGTTCTGGATATCGGGCAGCAGTGCCAAGAAAGGGGCCTGGCAGTTCCACCAGAGCAGAGGATGTACCCCTCCACCACAGGGTGCCATAATCCTTTTGTCTTCTCCAATCCCTACCCCCAGAAACACATGAATTTTCAGATCTCAACTACTTGGCACACTGAGAACCAGACTCAAACCAGGAGTGAAACTCCAGGGTTGAGTTTAAATGGAGCCCTGGGGCCATGAGAAGGGCTGTGGAGGCTCCACCAAGCACTCCGACACATGCTACCCATAAGCATATCTATTAGGTGTTAAACTCAGCTTTTACAGCTATTTCCACCAATAGTATCTGGGGTTTATTATGTAAATATCCTACCTGTGTTACTTATTATATCACCCTATAAAGCCTTTCTTTTCCTGAAAGCTTTTGCTGCAGTCACAAACATACTTTTAATTTTATTTGGCCTGTCTACCAGAATTCATCAATGTTAATACTTGAATTATAAAATAACACTTACAGATGAAGAGCTGCACATAGGTTGAAATGAAGCTTTCAGGAAACAAAGTGTTTCCAATTTAGAAAACTTTTAAAAAATAGGACCAGGAACAGCAAACTTAATAATATGCTTTGCTGTATTATTATTTACTGTGCCTTGGTCTCACAGGCTGTTTTACTGGCTGACCTATCTTCTAAGTCCAAGCTAGTTTGAACTCACCCTATGCTTCTAATGGGCTCATAAAACTTCAAGCCAGCAGGTTCATATTCCATAAAAAGCTCAAACTGTCTTTGAAGCAGGGTAGAAGCAGGTCATCCTCTTTATCCTTAACCTGCTTGTGTCCTAGGTGGGCAGCATTCATCTTGATCATCCTGCTTGAATGGCTACTTAAAAATCAGCTTTTGATAAATGGACTTCTGCAGCTCTAGCGAGACCCACAATAAATCACGTGCATGCAGTGGCTTTCCTTGCAGGAAATACTCGAAAGCAATCATCAAGGCCTTTCTCCACAGCTATTTAGGCATGTAGTGACACCAGTGGAGACATTGATGCTGTTGGTCTGGGTGAGACTCTCAAGGAGAAGGAGATTCTGGTAGGCTCCAAGAGGGATGTTTCCAAACACAGCCTCAAAGCTGGGTTAGGCTGCTGTGAGCCTTCCCAGTGAAGCTTCTAACATCTCCATGGATGAAGACGGCATGGTCTCCAGAGTTAAACTAGTTTCTTTATGAAAAGTTTTCCCTTATGCCCAGCATTCCCCTGTTGCAGCGTGTGCCCTTTTGCCATCATGTTGTACAGCCCCAAGGACAGTGAGGAGTTCCTCCATACGTCCTCTTTGACGTGGCCCTCTGCACCTTCTGCGAGTGGCTGGCACCCCTTTCTGAGATGCCTTCTGCTCCCTGATGGACAAAAGCTCCAGCCACGGCAAAGATCTGGGAGAGAAATGAATGGGACAAGAGGAATGTGCTGAGCTGCACTGGAAGGGACACTGTCCGCTATTACCACGCCAAGACAAAGAAGGCATATTTTCCAGATTTTTTCTCTGTGTGTCATCTTTCTCTCCCAGACAGCCAAGACATTTTCCTACTCCTCTGTGCAATCTACAAGGTTGGTGTCTCCAGACACATTCTGCCACGTGGCTGACTCTAGCCATGTCCTCCTGTGCCCTTTACATCTTTTTTTGCCTTTCCTGGGCTATCTCTGGCCTTCACCCAGTAAACCTCTCTGAAGCATCAAGAAGCTTGCTAAAAATTGCAGGTCTACAGGTCCACATTGCTAAAAGACACAACAATACAAGTAAGACTCCAGACTGACTTAAGACGTCTGTCTCCCACCTGATTCCAGCTTTTGATTTATATTGCTGACAAAAGGTTTTTGATACACCTTATTTTATGTACCCTGCAGAGTAAACAGGTCTGGGGAGACTGAATTTGCAGTAAAGGGCAGTCCAGACGAATTACCTATATCCAACTGGACACAAACAACAAGAATAGTATTGGTAGGAAGTCTAGATAAAGCCTTAAAACCTGTATTTGTCACAAATCACCTGGTGTTGTAGAGGCATGTCTTAAGTCTGCTTTAAAAGAATTTTTACTGAAATATGAAATGAAATTGTCTTTAGCAGAAAAGGTGACTTCATCCTACATCTGGAAACAAGCAATAGATTAGCTAATACTTCCCATAGGCATTGGAGCATCCTTGAAACAGCTCAATCCTCTTTCAAATATTTCTGACACTTGACATTGTCAATGTGTATATTTGTATATGAGGCTGAATGCATGTGTCTGACTATGAATCATTTGTTTACTGATGCAATTATTGAGGTAGTCTCACACAAGCTAAACAGTGCCACAGGTGTGAGAGGGAATTTCTGGAAACCAATGATTCAGCTGGAGATCACGTATACGTATAGAAAAGCAACTTGTGGACAGTTTCTCAACTTTTACTAACAGAGCTCAAATAGGCACAAAATAAAATGATGCTTTCAAAGACATAGCTAAAAGTATGCTGTCCACAGGCCGCTCAGCGAGGTACCTGCCAGGCAGTGTTTGGACTTGAATCCATTGAACAGTTCTGTCTTCTTTAAAGACCCATTTCAAGAAAAAAAAGATATCAACAGAAAAAGGAAATATCTTTTGAGCACATAAAATAAAGAAATAAATCTTTCACTCATTCTTCCACTGTTTCAGCAGCTATTTTTCTCTCATCTTTAAAATCAAATGCAATAAACCCCTTGAAACTCAGGCGTCCTTTACCTTGATGTAAAAGCAAAGGAAACCTTAATCATTAAAACTGTAAGGCAAGACTGGGCAGAATACCCATCTTTAAATATTTAAAGACTTATTTAGAAAAATATTTGCCTTATTTCAAAAAGGAATTATAGGAGAACTTGAGGAGGGAAGCTGGAATATCAAATGATTATTTACCAGTTTACTTATATTTTGCTTTCCTTTACTTCAGCATTTAATTCATCTAAATCCAAGAAAAGTATTATGGTGACTCTGGAAAACAGTCAGGAAAATAAAGAGGATGCTAGCAAAATCCAGGGAGCTAGCTGTGTGCAGAAGGTCTGGAGGCCAACACACAGACCAAAACTAAGAGGTCTGGTGAAGACAGCATGATCCAACATGTGGACTAGGCAGGCTTCAGAAAAGGAAGGGGAAATATTACCCACAATTAAATCTACATGTAAATAAGTTGATGTCAGTCATAAACCTAAGATGATAATGTACAATGAAAAGCATGCAAAGAGAGCACGCTTGGAGACCAGACACAGAGCCTGGATTGCCTCCCGTGAAATAGCTGCCAGATCAGGAGTAAAGCTGGCTGGAGGATGGGAATTTTGTCTCGTGAAAGTAATGCAAGGTTTTGGCATTCTTTGTGAACATGCCTGCACAGGTACGTGTGCGTGTGTGCCGGGGTGGCTGCCCCAAAAAGGCAACCCACTCACAACTGTGGGCACCTCCCAGTTGAGATACTCCGCTGGGTTGTTGGGAGGTCACTCTTCCTTTTGATCGGGAGGGGAGATATGGACCTCTGTCTCTTCTCTTTTATGTGCCAAAGGAATCATATACACCTTCCAGTTGCCAGCAATTGCATGTTATTGAAAAAATAGGTTTTATTTTTTCTGTTTCTACATGAACTTGCTGCATCCTCCAGGCCAGCAGGTCCATCAGGAGCCACGCTGGCTCTTCCCTGCCTGCACACGTTTCCTCTTGGAGGAAGGCTTTCCCATCCACCCATGGCTGCTTGCAGAGAAAGACAAAGCTCCGTCCCAAAAACCCCATCCAACCCCTGCACGTATTGGGGGGGAGGGCTGGATCTCACCTGCCCCACCAGGAGAGCACAGAGTCACAGTTCCCCTGCAGCGTGACCACAGGGTTCATCCTGCTTTTGAGACACTTTCTGAGAAGGCTGTAAAGCACATGTTTATGAAAACTGAGCATCACCGAAAAATCCCCAAATCTTTTTTCTCCAGAAGCAATGTGTTTAGCTGTGCTGCACCAAGAGGTGCTTGCCAGCTTGTAAACAAATAGGCAAAAGAGAGAGAAAGAGGAACTTTTCCCTGCTTGCTTGGGGTAAGCACAGTGATTGTTGTGACAAAGGTGAATTTCTTGAAAAATGGACAAGCTTCCTAACTATTCTATGATCCCATGATTTTGGAGAAGTTAGAGGAGGAGTTTAGAGTTACATGAATGTTTTGGAGTACTACAAAAACCCTCCTAAGACCCCAAAAGCCAGGATTGCTTTCCTGGCCTTAGCACTACTCCGCAGTGTAAGCCCCCCCAAAATCGCTCTCTCTTCATTCCTTGGCTTCCATGGAGAGTCATTTGCCTGATGATGTGGATTGTTCAAAACACCAGGGACGGAAGGTTAAACAAAGGTCAACTCAACATGCACTCCACAATCAGAGCTGTTCTGAAGAGCTTAGTCAATTTTTTACTTTTTCCCTCAAAAATCCTCCACTTGAAGTGCAGCTGACCTGCAACGGCTTTATTCTGCTTTGTTGGCCCCTTCTCCCAGAGGTAACAGCTCAGGACATTACTCTGATTAAATCCATTCCATTTGATATGAGACTTTGGAAGTTAGAACTGAAAGTACTGAAAGTTCAGTTGTACTTTCAGGCTTCTGCCTAGTTATTTAACAGATTTGTTTAACCTGGTTTTAACCATAGCTGTACCTGACCTTGCTGGTGATGTTGCCATGTCACCAAGAAAACAGAAGGTTGCACTGAGATACCATCGCAATGGAGGAATTGTAACAACAATGGTCTAGAGGCAAAAATTTATATAACACAAGGACTGCAAGTGGTGCAGCCCTCCTGTAACCTGTGTTGTCAGCAAAGATACTGGGAGCAGCACTGGAGCAAGGAGAATTGTTTGACTTCCCAGTCATCACCTCCAAGTTACAACATTGCCCAAACTCTCCATAAACCTGTAGCGCTACATCTTGTGCTGTTCTTGTTGCCCAGAGGAACATACGATACATACAAGATATTTTTCATTAACCTCATTAAAATCTTGAGAGTTGAATTGCAGAGTTATTGCTCATCCTGTTGCAGCAAAGCTAAGACTTATGGTGTCTGTCCTCTGCCAGGGTCACCAAATAATACATCAACCTGTTGCACTTACTAGCTGTCACCTAAGAAATATGTCCACGTGACATCACACTGCAGTACGAAGCTGAGCTAAAGCTACAACAAAACAAAAAGCAGCCACTTAGCCAGTAGAAAATGGCTTTTGTAATAGGACAAATTGAAAACAAACTCTGGGTAGGCCACAGCAGACCTGGAGGAGTCTGAGAGGTTGGTCAGCACAAAGCAAAGGTGATCGCACTTTCAAGTGGGCTAAAAGCGCTCACAGGAGTGGAAAGAGCCTTGCAGGAAACTCACAATTAATAATTCCCTTGCCAACTCATTACCCAATACTGTATTGAAAGGCCAACGGGAAAAGAGGCTGGGGCTGATCCCCTCAGGCTTTGTCTGCCATCAATAGAGCTCCTTGGCATTACAGAGAAAACACAGTGTTTTCCTCTTTCCAATTCAGAACAAAAGACCCAGCAAATACAGGCATTATGTGGTTTGTTGCATTTTATATTTTAATATTTCGTTATTTTTACCTTAACGATGTGTGCTGAGTAGCGTGTGATGGACCAGATCAGCCACAGACACTAAGGAAAACTCTTCAGACAGCAAAGATGCTCCACTCTGTACCACTGGCTACCTTCCTTTGCAAAACCTAAGTAGGCAAAAAAGGAGAGTATTAAACCCCATGAACAGAAGAATAAGAAAAATAGAATTTCATTGCTGCCACTGACACATCTTACAGAAAATAAAAATATGGCTATGGAAATGTAACAAACTGAACTCCATCTTGTCAATCTAATATGAGAGTTATTCTATTTTCATAGAACAATGGAATGGCTTGGGTTGGAAAGGACTCAAAGCCCATCCAGTTCCATCCCCCTGCCATGGGCAGGGACACTTCCCACTGGATCAGGGTGCTCAAAGCCCCATCCAACCTGGCCTTGAACACCTCCAGAGAGGGGAAAGCCACCACTTCCCTGGGTAACCTGTACCAGGGCCTCCCCCCACCACAGAAAAACATTTCTTCCTAGGATCTCATCTCAATCTCCACTCTTTCAGCTGAAAACCATTTCCCTCATTCTACCAGAGAAACAAAAGCAAAACATTTGCCTTTTCATGGAACCAAAAAAAAAAGAAAAAATCAATCAACATTTAACAAAACCATTATTTCAATAATAACTTCTTGGCTGAGTTTCAAGTGTAGTTTTTAGGATCCCTAGTGTTGTCTTGTTGGCAGGTGCACCCTGACACTTCACTGTGGTTGTCCCATGCCACTGGTGGCAACACACCAGGCCTCGCTCCTCAGCCTCGCCAGCAGCGAGCACTGCCAGAGGGACAGGGCTGGTGGGGCACAGGGAAGACATAATGTCCAGACCACCCTGATTCCAGACATCTCCCTTCCCATGCATCCACCCCTTCTACGGCCTCTCTCCCTCTGCTGACCACATCCCTGCTTGGGATGCAAGCCCTGCCAGAAAGCTGCGGGAGGCTATAATTAAACTTCAGAGATCCATGACACCATTCTCTAAGCATGTCTGACAAGAGCGCTACTGTGGGGCCTCCAGTGCAGAACAGCTGGAGATGGATGTTTCCAATGGCACCTCAGAGCAGGAAAAGGTTGCGTGGTGGAGAGCCCCACTGACGTACATGGTCCTTCAGCAAACCCCCGTCATTATGGGCTGCTGGGACTGTGGGGGGGTTATTTTATTTATTTATCTATCTTATTATATTCTTTTTATTATTATTATTTTTGCAAGCGGATAGTGTGAGTCTGTCAGGGAGCAAGGGGCATGATGTGCACGCACGGAGCAAGGGAGGACGTGCAACTCAATTTAGCTCAGGATGTGCTTCAAAACGGCTTGCAGATACCACTCACACTTGTGCTACAACTCAAAATCATGAAATTAGGGGGTCACAATGACTTGTAATTATCTTTCCTGCACTTACGTTTAGGTTCCTTGTAGCTCTCCGGTTTCTTTATGATTCTTGGACCCGACGAGTAGATTGGACGCAACTCTTCGTATGCACAGCACAAGGGAAGCGCCAGACTTTGGGGGATATAAATAGATGTCAGAGCTGGGTTTTTGGTGTTTCTGATGCTTGCCTGAAATACTTGGAGGGGGGAAAAGGCGTCTGTCATCATGTTTCATTTGTAAATGTTTTTAGGAATGTTTTTTATCCTTCTGGAGAGGGATCGCAAAGGAATGAAACAGGTTCATGAGAACCAGAACACACATATCAGTTCCTTCACTTTATTCCACATATCACAGAAAATTTATGCATTGTCCTATTTTGACCCATTTCTAGTTCTTCTCCCAGCCTACACAGTTCTTCCTGGACAACCTGAATCAACCAGGAAATCTCATTGAAAAACACCCATCTCCTGAAACGTCTCAACGTTTCCCACATTACACTGGACAAACATCACCCTACCCCTGCGCTTCTCATGCCATCCCCCTTCACAGCTGCAGCAACAAGGAAAACTCTGTGAGAATGCAAAAAGGACATCAGGAAAGACAGTTTGTTTCAGATCATGTTTTGGGTGAAGTTTGTTGTTTAAATCTGTCCAATTTCTTCCTCTTTTATGTGCTACTCTGCTGTAATTTGAAAATTATAATGTGTAATCATTTGTGAAGGAGATAAAGGAGGTGTTTCATAATAATGTAAGTGAACAGGCAGGAAAGTGAGAGAAGATATCCACAAGAAAAAAACATCCATCTCAGTAGGTTGAGCTGATCTAAATAGCAGGCCAAGTGCCTGGTGGCCTTGGGGTAGAAGTACCTGGGCAATTAAACACAAGAAATGGAGACTTCACTGCAAAGGCTCTGCCTCGCAGCACCATGTGGTCTACAAACACTTGTGCACACACCATGTAGTCATCACACCATCATCTCACCATGAAGGTACTTTTCCCTGTATCCCTGTGGTGACACCACACTATTTGGAAAGGCAGGCATCAGCATGACGGCCAGGCATGCTGCGGTGTCTCTGGGCTGGATGCAAATGGGCTTCTCCACATTGACATTACCCTCAAACCATAGGCTAGAGTCTGAGGGTAGGATTGTGAAAATCTTTTGTCATCTCCAGCTCTTCCCCAGGCTGGGAATAGCCCACATTGCAGAATTCAAAGCAAAAAGCAAGTGATTTAAAAAAAAACATCAATAACATTTCATCATCCTTAGCAGGGAGATTGTATTTGCCAAATATCAGACTCACCCTAGCAAGTGAGGCTCAGGATGAATCATTCCCTTGAGGTTTTATTTTATCCCACCTATCTTGGTTTTGCCAGTCAGGTTTTCTGTAAGACGCTGGCATCCTGAAGGACCAAGGCAATCACATGAACTAGCAGCTGCCATGTATTAGCCAGTCTAGAGACCTGAAAAGGCTGATAATGAGATGAGAAGTTTTCTACACTATTTTTTTCACTATCTCCTCAGGAGGACCATCCACACTCTACCAAGTAGCACAAACTTATCAGGGAAGACAGAAACTTCAGGATGCAAAAACCAGTTTCCTAGAAATCTCCCTTTTTACATACTGGCCACAGAAGAGTTGTCTGGGCAATGTTTTAGGGAAAAAAACACCTCTGACTATGCAAGCCTTACAAGGCTTTGGATAGAGACCACACTACAGAGGCAGCTCCTTGGGAAGGTGTATTTTTCCACAGACACCAGCATTTCTGGCTGTGATGTTCCCCCTGTCACCTCCTTTTCTTTTTCTTTCATACTTCAGCAAAGATCATCTTCACCTCATCCTCTGTCTTTCTCTCACCTCGGACACACCAGCTTTTGAATTGCCTCGTCTCCTGATGCTTTCTCCCAGTATAGCTCGTATATGCATCCATTAAATCAAGAGAACTAGCCCTGGTACAGACCAGGAATTTTCAGAAATACCTGTGTCTAAATGATTAGTTAAGAATCTATAGCAAAAGAGTGAACTTGTTGCAATCATGATCTAATTCTGTATTTGCTCCTCCTGTGCTTATGAAACACGGTACAACAGGTTTCTGGGACCAGCTCCAGGTAGATGCTGGAGGTCCACCTGGGCAAGGAACACGTCTCACAGCGTATGCAGATGGCATGTGTCTCTGACTCCAGCTCACTCCTCCCTGCACTACTTGTTCATCTTCCCAAATAAACAGAAAAATCTATACGAATGCTGTCTATTTGGAGACACGGTATGTTACTCAAGTTGTTTCTCTGTTTTCTCTACTTGCTTGAAAAAGGCTCTTGGCTTCTTGCCCACCTTTCTTCCCTATTAGTCTTCTTTAGTCTTTAAGGTGCTGTGTACAGTGAATGGGATGAGGAGTTCCTTGCTTTCACTGTTCCTGAACAACCAAGAATAGAGCATTTCTACCCCCAATACGAGCAAGACCACATTAAATCACATACACTTCAATGTTGCAGTTGCAGAATCTGGTATCCATTTCCTATGAAGGCAGGAACTCTTTTTATTAAAGTCTTCCAACATTTTAACTGTTAAGCATGTGAATGCTGCTCCTGAATCACGCTGGAGTTGAGGCAAAATAAACATTCTCTTACATAAAGTAAGAAAGCCCAGAGGGAAAGCTAGCGTGAGTAGAAAGTAAACTTCCTTGTTATGCAACTCGTCTTGCCTAACTTTTGAAAGAAAACGTTAAGAACTGAAGCTAAAACGACAGATGCGGAATGATCTTATTTCCTGTTGACCATTTACTCTCTCCAGCCACACAAGGGCTATGTGCTGCTGATCACCGTGCACCGACTGCTCTGGCTTGCAAAGCAGCTCTGAGGAATGGCCCTGGCTGGTTCACATGACAAACAGAGCACTTTGTGCACTCACAGCACTTTATTGCAGACAGCCGTGTCAACATTGATTTAATTGTGTCACCATTTTTAATACCCTTTTCCTCCATCGTCCTGGAAAACTGATTAACACCACCTTCTTGTTTTCCTTCTATGTGCACACATCCCAGCAAGTCATTTGGGCAAATCCACTTACAAAGATAGCATCACTGCATCAAGCGTGAGGAGTGAAAATCTCTTTGCAAAGCCGTTCCCGTCCATGCCTACGCTCTGGGTTTCTCGCGTGCACGTGCATGCCTGCAGGCACCACTCACCGAGCACCAGGGCACAGCCAGCACCCTTCATACAGACTGCCAAAAATAGACTGCCAGCACATGCTGAGAACTGCACGGCAGAGCTGGGTTAAAGTCAGGAGCGGTGTGGTTTTCCTCTTGATACAGGAACTGTGAGAAGCAGGGCTGGGGAGATACTGTCCTGCTCTGAAGGAAGGTGCTACCTGTGAAGTGCCCAGAAAGCATCTTACCTGTTTGGGATGGAGCATCTCCCTGTGTCTGCTGAGTTCCCAGCAGCATGCTCAGCCTCTAAATTGAGAAAGGAAAAACACAGTCTGGCACGCCACCCTTGAAATACAGCCCACCCATCTATTATGCCAAAACTAGTACTTATAGTTTCCCTCAAAAAAGGTCACCGAGTGCTCTGCAGCCCTGTAAAATGCACTACGCAGTGTGGGACGGCATATCCACACGGGATGAGAGAAAACATGAAATTTGCTCTATGCAAGAGAACTGTATTTCTGTAACTCACAAAACCTTCTCTAAAGCTATGGATTTCTTCCTCCTCATATTAAACAGCCACAGGAGAAGCGCTCTAGATTTCCCACAGTGTCTTCTAAAACCAACTTCCCTACTGAAGCTTGCAACTCATAAAATCAAATTAAGCCCTTGTGATGTAAGAACTTTAAAACCTACATGAAGAGCACTTTTTTTAGCACAACTTGAAGAGGAAAAACAGTCTTCCTTGGTATTTTAACATCTATATGACCACAGCTAGAAATGCATGGACTGAAAGTTATGTGCATGGCCTCGCAAGCCATCTGAAAAAAAAATTATATTTAATATTAAAAAAATTTAAAACTCGAATCCATGTCTTGTTGGGATGGTGGTGGAGCTCAGTCTCATGTTCCAAGCTCATCTGGGGACAGAAATGGCATGGTCTGTCCACACTGAAGTTTCCCAAATATTCCCCAGCAGGCCTTTGCCCATTATGTCCCTGTGCTGGACCTTGTGATCAGTTCCCAGGAAGAAGAGTCATTTCCCATTTCATCTTGGTAAAGAGTTCCTTTTCAACTAAATACCAGTGGGGTTTTTTTTATTCTGTGGTATCAATAAGACAATTTTACTTTGGGAAACAAGGTATGGAGAGGAGAAGGGCTCCCAGCCACACCATTTCTGACCACAGTCAGGGGCCTTTTTGGTCCCTCTGGCAGAAATCTCTGTAATTAAGTGTTAGGAGTTTGATGAGGAAACCTTTCCTCAGACCGGAGACTGGAGTCTTCACCAGTCTCTTTCTCTCACTTTTTGACAATGCACCAAAGTTACAACATGAAAACCTTCGGAAATTTCCAATGTTTCTGTTTCCTTTAAAGGCAAAAAAAAAGCTTTTTAGAAAAAAACCCCAACTTTAGTCCTCAGATATTAAAAATGGAACTTCAGGAATAATTTTCACCAGTTTTCCTCCAGCAAGCAGCTTGTGTCAATGGCGTTTTTGGAGGAAAAAGGAGCACAAAAGACTAAATAAATATCAATTGAATTTAAATGGTATTAGCTGTTGTAACATGGTAAACCCAGCCTTAACTTGCTGCCTCTTGGATGGTTGACTTAGCACGCTCATTTAAGCAATTGTACTGGAAAAAGTGGCTGAGGGAGGGCACTTGCTTTCTTCTTTCTTTGGTGTAGTGGGTTTTTTTGTGTTCTCACTTTGGAGGCATTTTCAGAGCTTCTTCTCAGCAACAGGGGGTTTCTCATCCATTGGAAGAGAAATAATGGATAAGAGCCTGCCTAATTCATGGATGCTGAGAATAACAGGTCTTCACACATGGTGGATTTTGTAGACAGCAGTCCATCTGAAGAAATCCATTACTTTTTTTACCTCAACTTGTCCCAATCCCCTCCCACTTTGGAGGACCCACAACACACCAGCGTGACGGGCTGGGCTGTCACCAGCTGCTCAGCAACCACAAGAAGAATTCTTGTAGTTTTTTGAACAGCTCTTAGAAATAAATTCCCTCTCTCTGGTTTCTCTTCTGCCTCTTGAAGTTCCTTTCCTCAGTCTGAAAAGTCAAGTTCCCATCAAGTTCACTTTTTACTTTAATATATTGACCTCAAGACAGAAAGCATGGCAGGGAGAATGAACGATCCTATAGCACCACAACACATTTAGATTTTCCAGATTTAGTGAAAACATTTAAAGAAGAGAAGACTGCTTACAGTCTCTGACAGCCTTGCTATCATATACAACTTAATCTTCAACCATAATCTTCATATGAATTTGGCAAAAGATCCCACAAAAATTTATAAATATGAACATACATTTAAAATTTCCCAGCCCTTTCAACAGGAAAGCAACATATCAAAGCAAAGTAGTCTTTTTACCAAAATGTGCTAAACTTGGGGGAATCTGTTCTAAGTTAGCATTTATGGACAAAATAATTTGGCTCCTAGCAGCAGCCAACTTTTAGGTATTCTGTCAGTCTATCTCAAGCTTTCTGTAAGAGCTGTTTGAAAATGTTTCAATAATTAAGCATCCTGTGAAGCAAGAAGTTATACCTTTTATGGCATAAATTTATCATACAATCATAGAATGGTTCGTGTGAGAAGGGAACTTAAAGCCCAGTTCCAACCTCCCACTGGATCAGGATGCTCAAAGCCCCATCCAACCTGGCCTTGAACACCTCCGGAGATGGGGCAGCCATGACATCTCTGGGCAATCTGTGTCAGGGCCTCCTCACCCTCACAGGAAAACAGTTTTTCCTAAGATTTCATCTCAGTTTCCCCTCTTTCAGCTTAAAGCCATTCCCCCTCATCCTATACCTGCACTCCCTAATCAAGAGTCCCTCCCCAGCTTTCCTGTAGCCCCTTTCAGTACTGGGAGGCTGCTCTAAGATCTCCCCGAAGCCTTCTCTTCCCCAGGCTGAACAACCCCAAATCTCTCAGTCTGTTCTCGTATGGAAAGTGCTCCAGTGGACTATGGAAAGTGCTCCGATGGATGGACAGTGTACTCAGCCTTTTTTTAACCCAGCCACATTAGAAGTAAAAATGACCCAAATGCTAGAGTATGTGTTCAGGATACAGAGATCTGACATTCAAGTCCATGCCTACATAACACAAGAAAACTCAAAAAAATATTTGTTTCATTGTGATATGGAGGACGAAATTTTTAAAATCCAAAAATTTGGAAGAGATAGGAAAACAGATACCTCTCCAATGGGCTGTTATGACCAGACACAGACACTACAAAGATTCAGTTAAATCCTCCATCTGAAATACAACAAGTCAAAGAGAACAAAAACTGTTTCCACTCACAGGTCATAGCTCATCTTGATAATTAACACAAAGTTTGCACCCAGGAATTCTCTCCCACAGTGCAGCCTTTCCTATGTGATTTGTTATCCCATATGTCTAGTAGTTTCTTTTTGATCCTTATTTTACCAGGAAATATCTTTTAACTTTAATCATGTATTGGCACAGAGCATCTGCTACTGATTACAAATTGGGCTGCATTTGATAGGCATGCAAATATTTGTTTTTTGCTGAAATGCAACGAGCTTCCAGCCCCATCTATTGGCATAAGAGACATTAAAGAGAAATGAAAGAGCTATCATGAATGTCAAGAGTTGAAGAACTCATAGTGAAGGAATACAAGATCATCTCTGCAACTATCTCTGTAATTCCTCAAATGGATCAAATTTTTTACCATCAAACAAAATCATGAGAATTGTGGTTTTGTCTGAGGTAGAAAAGAGAAGAAAGGACGGCTTTCAGTTGGGTATTTAAGGTCACAGATGGTGCTCACAAACAAGCATTTGTGTGAAAATATATATCTCCAGAATTTACATGTAAAGGGATCACAGATGTAGATGAGTGGAACCAAAGAGTCATCAGTGTACAGAAAGGAAGAGGCAGTGATCATGCTGAGCAGAAGTGGCTTCTGGAGGACATTGAGAAAAAACATAGACTCTCTTTCTGGTTCTTCAGATGGTGAAATCAAGAAGCAGGTTCATTTGAGGGATTTATAATAAGCTAAATGCAACACTGAGCTAGCTTCAAGTGCTGTTTCTTTGCTTGGAATTTTTTTTTCCAGATGAAACAGAAATTTGATGAACCTATGAAAAAAGAAACTTTTGGGAAAGGTGCCCCAATATCTTTCACAAATGAAAATTCAAAGTTTCTCATTAGCCAATACTTTGCTTCTGATTTATAAAGGTGGAGAGCAGGGAACAGAAGCATAAGGGATATTCTAAGATTTTCCCAAAGTTGAAAAGTGATAAAACAAGAGTTGAGACAACTACGCAGAAACTCTGGAAGTCCAGTGCCACTGTACTGATGGCACATTCAGGGATCTCAGCACTTCAGCAATCCATTTTGCTCAGTGCCCACAATGTACCCGCATGATGATTTGGAAAACTTCTGAGAAATAAATAAGACAAAATGCAAAATCTTGACACAAAGATGTCAAGTGGTTCACCCAAAGACGGAACAGCAGATATGAACAAAAGCAAGATCCACAGAACAACCAGCAGGTCTTTCCCCTGGACCTTTCTAGCAAAACAGCAGGACAATTAGTCTTAGGGGAGCAAGAGAGCCATATAGACTAGTTGTGACAGGCTGTTTTAAAAAGAACTGTTCCACTAAGGTTGCATTTTATGGATTAAAGCTGCATTTATTAGTACAGAAAACAGATCAAATTCAGGCTGCATACCAATTGTACCTCAATTGTGACATCCAGTACCCAGCGATGATGTTGACCACAATAATTTTCAGTATGATTCGGAGTTCTAATAAGAAAATCAGGTACCTTATAAACCAATAGCCCAGAGATTGCCCAGCTCTTATACCAGGTAAACTAAACTACTTGAAGAACAGAGGAAACCCTTGCTGTGGTTAGTTAGGAACACTTGGTAAAGCAAATTAGATCCAGGCTTCATATAGCTTTTACTCATCTTTTTATAGAATACCTGTTTCCACACGTGACACTTGCACCTTGTCCCCGAGGTGTGTAGGAGAGCATCAGGCTCCTCGCTGCTCTCTGGTCACAGGGATTCGTTATCCCGGAGGACAGGACAGCAGAGGTCAAACCATGGAGACATCAAAGTTGACAAAAACACATGACCTGATACAATTTTGTAGTATTTCTAGCTCTTTCTCCATGCAGAGAATTCAAGAGTACCAGCTCCTATTGCCATTCAAATCAGTTTGTCCTCTCAAAGTTCTCACACTGTGTTTATCCTCCAAATACCCACCTGGAAACAGTATTCTGCCCTCGACTCATTGACTGACTTTCATCACTCTAAAACAACTTCTGATTTGCATTTTCAAAGCAGCAGCTAATTCCAATGGAACTTAAAAGTTCTTCAGGGGAAACTACAGAAAGCAACTTCTCCAAAACAACCTGCCCAAGATTTAATATTCCTCTGTTACAATTACTTCTGTTTCATGAGAAAAAACTCATAAAACTGTTATAATTAATGTGTGGTTTGAGCTAGCATCAATTAAAGAATGAAGGAATACTTCTATTAATACTGTCTTTGTAATGCCACGTCTGTCTCCTGAAATGACCTGCAAGCAACCAAAAATAGCAAAATGAAAAACCTTTGGGGCAAGTATTGCCTCTGAAGTATAAACACTTTCAGATTTTCATTCAGCACACAAAACTGCCCTGCTTTAACCTCCTCCTGTTTACAGGCAAGGCGCCAACAGAAAATAGATCTGCAATCAAAATCCTTGGGATTCATACAGCCAAGCTATTTATTAATATCATCATTTTTAAGACATTGAGTTAGCACAAGGGTACCACTATTCAAGATTTATCACCATATCACTAACTCTTCTACTTGCATTTAGCTCTTCCAACCATTTAGAAATGCATCAGCTAATGCAACTTTAGCTTTCTTTTCATTTTATTATATTTTCCAACAAATTTGGAAACGAGTTACCAATACATTGTAAACAATGCAGAGTCTGTTTCCAGCTGCAAATGCTAGTTAGGAAAGCATATCAGAAATGTAAATCTGCACAAATGCAAATAGAAAGTCATAAAATACAAAACTTTTTACATTAGATAAGAATTAAGTTAAAATGTCGTTAAGGCTGATATTCCAAAACTATAACTTTGCGTGAAACACACTACCGTAAAAATAAGCATAATAAAGAGATATGATTTAAAAGTAAAGTAAGTAATAAAATAAACTAAATTGATAAAATAAATAAATCAAAAAATAAATATTTCTTCATTACAAATAAAGAAATTTGAAGCCCCTTTTAACATAAAATTCACAGATGGTAAGGTATTAAAAAAGAATATTAGGTACTCAGCAATTATACTTGTGTCTGTGTGTGAGGCATAAAGCCTCAGTCCCAAATCTCACATGTTTTTCCCACATTTTCCCCTCTTACAGTACCCTTTCAATGCAGGTGTGGGCTGTTTTGCAGCACAGATTTCACCCTTCCTGGGAACAAGACATGAAGAAGAAAAGTTCACTGAAAATTTTACAGATCACAGAAAATAGATTTTAGTTTATGAAAAAAAATCAGAATTTCAAAACTGTTTCAAAACTTAAGTTAGGCAAAGGATTGCAATAAATTGAGCAGGAAATTTAAAAAGTATCTTCATTACTCCACCAAAAAAACTTGGCCTGATACCAGGAACTGAATTTCTGAAAGGATTTTCTTTTTAACGAGTTTGAACAAAGAAAGATGGGCTTTGCTATGAACATGTGGAAAACTGAATAACATCTGAAAGTTGAAATGCTGTAATTTTGATTACAAGACGCTATGTCACTTAAAGAAAATGAGCTTTTCTCATCCTTATTTCCCACGAGGAACTGCCTTAACTGTGGAGCAGGATCAGCACGACCACAGCCCAGAGCTCTTGGTCAGGATTGACCTCCTCTGAAGCATAATGCCACGATAAATCTATCCAAAATACTTAAGCAAGCAAAGGGAACACATAAAACAAAAGTCAAGAGACAATGTTCATTGCTGCTGCTGCTGAGTCTAATTCAGACTCAGCGTGTGAACGCGTGCTCACTATGTGAACTCACATGTACTCAGCCCAGAGGAATCCCCACCGTGGAAAACTTGCCAGAGGGCTGATTCAAGAGAAAGGATTTCAACTTAGGAGAGATAAAAAAAGGAGAGAAAATATTGTTCTCTTCTATTACTGGGTAAAACAATGAAACGTTTCAGCAGATTGTGTTAGGAAATGCTTTATTAAATCATATCAATGGTCCTTTAGACAATTTTAGAATTATTATTGGTAACGGAAGTTGATTCTTAATTTTTTCTGTGAAAGACTTCCAATCTCTGTTTAACAGTGAAGTCACTAATAAATACCCAGCTGTCAACTAAGTCCTTCCAACAATTTTCCATCAGTTCAAATGAAGCAGAGAAGAAAATTGCAACCACAGAAGCAAATGTGAAGATTTTACTTGCTATATGCTCAGGATGTTATTGATAGCCTGGACAGACATCATACAGCAATGGCAGAAACATGTTAAAAAAAAAAAGCTCTACTGTTAAAAAAGTTCTATCATTTAAGACAACCACAAATAGATTAGCAGCCAGTGAATCAAAATTTGATCCCAGTTCTCTGTGCTTTATAAATACAAATGACATTTGGTATTACAGATGTCACATTGAAACCAAAGGAGGAATACAGGCAACTGGAGTGAAACTGCCGAAACTGCCGCTCCTGGTAATGCCCAGGGACAGCCCTGGGTCAGAATTCTGAGAGGAAAATCATCTCCTCATTTCTTTCCAGACTTCCTTCAAAATTATTTCCACAGGTCTGTCGAGAATGCGTTAATACTCTCCTTCTGAAATTTTATATGGAAATTATAAAATGCTGTTTTTTCAATGATGTTTCTCAACAAAGTAAAGATTCTCAAGCTGACCTTATCAGCCACTGCTTCTGGGCTGTGAGATTTTTACCACGGGCCATAAGGAAGGAGAACAGTCACGGAGCAATGGCTGATGAAATACAGGACAGCAAGGTTCATTTTAAGTTACATTGGCAGGAAACTCAGACAAGAATAAATACACATGAGTTATGACAAGGAAGATTTTGCACCATCAAAACAATATCTAAGGGTTGTCAAATCTTAAAGACATGGCAGGCTTTCTGCCTCTACATGGGGAACCCACCAGGTACAGGTGTCCCAAATACCTGCAAACAAAACAGCTGCCACTAACAGCAGCAGTCTCAGTAACATCAATTGCGGACAACAGATCTCCAACACCTTGAAAACAATTTGTGAGTAGGTTGTTAAATATCTGTAGTAAGGTAGACTTTAAAATAAATATTTGGGGAAACAGGTTTACAACCAGAGTAACGTAAACATGCTTTGCAACATTTTCTCACCAAAAACTATAATTGGATCATCTGGTCTCACACTGAAATGGGATTTGCTTATTTCAGGGAAGGAATTAGAATATAAATAGGTCTATCTTACACAGGGAGATAAACATTTAATTCAACACACTGCTTTATTCATGTCTTCTCCCACATTTACGTTCTTTCTAGTTGTTCTAATTTGAGTTTCAGATTCAAATAGCTGCAATTATGGAAAATTTCAATCACAGGGTTAGGAAAAGAAAAAAAATCCATCAGAGCATAGTTTGGCAGGACACAGTCGCCTTTAAACAATGATTAAAATGAGAAAGATTGTTCAAAATCAAACTTACGCAAGCACTTTTGTGCAAATTCCTATAATCTTGGATGATTTCTCTTTGTTACTATTCAGCTGCACCAGGCCAGTCACAACAGGAATTTGCCTTTTTACGGGTGTTGTTCAAGGCATCTGTCTAGACACCCAGGAAAAGCACTGATCACCGTTCCCAAAGTTGTGCTGGGATTTTAAGAACAATTAAACCCAAATTTGTTAAACTTGCTGAATTTTAGACTGAGAACCAATCTTAAAACCAGCAAGAAGCCTATTTCTCTAGTCCTCTTGTGCAAAGTTGAGAAAAGATTAGAAGAATTTCAATAAATGAAATGTGATGCAGACCGAAATGATTAGGAGAAACAGATTTATCTTCATTTTATTTTCATAAAAGCAAACAACCTCTGGCCAACATTTTAGAAAATTCAACTCGTAGTCCCAAATTCCTAAGAATCTGAGACATCGTACTTTGGAAAACAAAGAGTGATTAATGCCAGTTTTCCTGTGTGAGTAGAACCCATTTGATCAGCACCGCAGCTCAAGGATTTCCAGGCATAGCACACTCAGCTCAGAGATGCTGCCCCCGGCTTACACGCTCATCAGGGGGCCAATGGGATCCACAAAACCAATGCAGAGCTTTTTACCTGTAGAGCACTCCTGAAGACTCCACCATGTTATCAGTTTCCCGTGCCTTTCTTGCAGGCAGGAAGAGGCAACAGGACACCTACAAGATATTTGCACATTACCCACGTACTAATACCAATGCAATTCCACCATTCAGATAATCTGGGGATCTTTCAGCCTCAGAACTGAAAGCTGGAAACTAGATTACAGCCACGCCTGTGTAATGTTTTCTAAATCAGGTACAGACACTCCAGCAACAATGAAGAATTACTGTTTAGTTTGGTTTCAGACACATTACCTTAGGCTTTGATAAACGATAATTGAGGATTAGTCTTGGAAATTAATTATTTGTTTAGAAGTATTCTATTAAATTAGTGTGAATTATTTGAAATAAGTTATGTTCATAATGCACACAATAGATTAATACAGAACAGGCAGTAGTTAACGAAAGGGAACCCAGCACCTTGAATTTGAGATTCTGTTTGATGAAGGTGTCACTGTAAGCCATGACTGAGGTCAGGTTTCAAGTCAGGAACACGGTGTAGGAAAAGAAGCACTGAAGAACTTACATTACATCTGTAATCCTGACAATGATTGTAATTATTGATGGACTTTGTTCAGGCTGCCTTGGATGCAACTCAAACCAAAAGAGGTCAGAAATCAAAAGAAATAAGTAACTTAAATTGTATTAATAAATTGATTTTTATTAAGGTGTAGCTCACCTAGCTATGCTTAAAGTTAAGACAGCAGTTAGGCTTGGAAGACCTAAGGGACTTTTATTAGCCATTAAGGCTTACATTGCAAAAGCCAGAAAGGGATTAGGCCACAGGAGACACAACCAGGAACACATGGATTAAGATTAGTTGCATCAGACATTTCATAAAAGCTTTTCCTCTGCCTTTCCATCAGTTACCCTTCCCCTTTCACATCTTTAGAAATACATTTTTTTTATAACATCACATGCCAGGTAACTTATGAAGCAAAATGAGCAACAGTAAAATATTTACTAGAATTATTGCTAAACGGGGAACAAATTGTCTGCTGTACCACAATAAGACAAACAAATTGGACAGAGCAGTCCACGCCTAAATAGTAATGATCGCATTAAGCCAATCTATTTTATTAATTACTACTGCAGTAAAGTCCAAGGTCTCGTTATGCGCTCTTCCATAGCTGAAATTAATGAGTTCAAAGCTAACCTCTTTAAAACCTATTAATGGTCACCACCTGGCTTGCTCAAAGTAGACCCTTTTGAAAATTCAGAGAGACACTTTACATATTGCCCTACTAATTCCAAGAATTAAACTAAGTCCCCGTTCTCTGAAAATGAGTCATCAGGTTTTGGTCCACCATCATTGTTTCCAGTCAAAACATTTGAAAAAGGAAACTTCAGCAGCCAAGATAATCAAGCATTTAGTTCTTGGGGTGGGTATTTTGACACCTTAAATTTTACCATGGAAATTTGTTCTGTTTGAATGAATCAGTAACCTGGAAAAACACCAAAATGAATAAAAAAGTACTACAATAGGTTGTGATTCATTTTTTCACCATGAAGCAGCTACGTGCACTCATACCATGCTGAAGGACACACTGTGAAGAAGGGCACTGCAGCTAGGAAGGAGAAGAAACCCAAAGTAGCACATGAGGATGAAACATCCACCAGGTTTCAGAGGTTCATAACTGAAGAGGTGCTTTGACATTGTAACGATGAGTCTGATTGATAGGAAAATAAGGGGACACAGGAAGAAAGAACAGCTGAAGAAGTCATCTTTTCACTACAGGAATCTCTTCCTAGACATTAGGCAACGTTTTACTCCTCAACACAATGTTAGATATTAAATATAGTGACTAACAGAGTCTAGACTTTTTTTGCATTTAAAAATGGCAAATCCTTCCATTTCAAGCTTGGAACAGACTACAGGTAGACACTGACTTATCACCACAAAGAAACTTCGCACTGAACAGCAAGACACAAAGAAGTGAAGAGGCATACTCTTGGTAGGGTCAGTAGAGCTAAACAGTTTCCCTATTAATATTGATGATACGGTGTCAGGGAAGGAGAATTTTGAGAATTACTTTTGTCAGAAACAAGCAATCATTCCAAACATGCTTAACTTCTATCATTTGAAACACATGTATTTTGAAGTGCCTACTTGTGCAACACAGGCTGCTTGTTTTGTAACATTACATGGATCTCACCTTTATGATGTAATAAAATAACAGTGGTCCACCAGCCCTTGCAAACATCTGTCTTACCAAAATATCCAAGGTATCGCATTAATCACTGGCTCCATGTAAACAAGTTCGTAATTGGCGATAGAGCAGTCTGACAATTGTCATTAATCACTTTACTTATAAGACAGTATCTCTGAGTCTATGTACATCAGTCCCCTCCTGAAAATTGGCATAATTTCACTGATCTCATCAGAGTTCTAGCTATTTTGGTCTGAATTGGACCCACAAATCGGGCTCATGCAGCACAGAGACCTGTGGCTCTCTCTCAGTTCAACCAGTAGCCATCCAGAAGGTCTGGGCACACAACATATACCTACACAGGTCTCTCCAGCTTCCCAACACTTCTCGGGCACAGCAGCCAGAAGCTCTCCTCAGAGAAGGGCAGACCTCAAATGTCAGACCAAATTAAAAGAAAGTCAATACAGAATAGGGTTGGGTCAAAAAACCTTCCATAGCCTGTACACACAGGAACATGATTGCCACCCTCCTCAGTTTTCCCAAGAAACAAGATATAAAAGAACTTTAGAGTAAGGTGTGGATTTTATAATGTCCAGAATTTTGGTTTTGTGGATTATTTTCACTTAGTAGGGGGAAGGAGTTAGAAAGCACAAAACCATTTAGACATTTTTAATTGGACGGTTTCACTTCAAACAGTAAAATATTTAACTTTTTTTTAATCAATTAAAACCAAAATTAAAAAGTTGACTAACGGTATCGGTGATATCAACATGAAATGAGACATCTTCATGTGGCAGTGGGCTAAGCCAAAATAACTTTTCAAAGTTTTCATTTCAATGAAAATCATTGAAGATGTCTTTTTGACTCAAATAAACCTTCTTTTATGAAGCTTCAGTTACCTTGTTGAACCATGTGTCTTTTCTGCCCAGTTCTATGGAAACGGGACCTGTAAAGTCCACACAGCATATAGACTGGAGCAATGCACATAGCAAGCATGGATTGGATCAGGGGGGTTCCAGCAGGGTAAAACAAAAAAATAGTGGTTTTTCCATTTCAGAAGTTCATAATTAGCCTACTAGAACGGGGGGGGGAGAAAAAGAGAATCAAATATCCTTATTTTAATAACTTCTATATTCAGAATTTTTCTGCAGAAATCCATCTGACATGCAAGACTGGATTCTGAGAGGTTTGTATTAAGCTGAAAGAGGGGAGATTGAGATGATATCTTAAGAAGAAATGTTTTCCTGTGAGGGTGGGGAGACTCTGGCAACAGGTTGCCCAGAGAAGTGGTGGCTGCCCCATCCCTGGAGGTGTTCAAAGCCAGGCTGGATGGGGCTTTGAACAACATGATCCAGTGGGAGGTGTCCCTGCCCATGGAGGGGGATTGGAACTGAGTGGGCTTTAAGGTTCCTTCGAACCCAAATCATTCTGTATTACTATGATTGAATTTTCTGAAGATACTCAATTTTACATGCACTCAGCTAATCTGAGAGATTAAAGTACTTTTTCTTCAAGAAGGAAAAAGAAAAACAAAAAAAGGCAAAACAAAAGATGATTTCGGAGCACAAGTGTTTCTTTTGTTTTAGAGACTGAAGTCATAGTAGGTCAGTAAGAAGAGAAACGAAACCAGAAATTGCTGTTTTCCTTGTGCTGGATTCCTAAACCACTAAGCCTGCTCCGAGGCTTCACAAATAGAGCAAGGAGAAAGTTTCTTTATTGACCTCCTCCTTGATTGTAAGTATAAAGTTACAGCAACGTCCTTTATCGACCATTGGCAATACCTGCTCCATTGTTCACACACAAGGCTAACACGACAAACTGTTTCCAATTTTCTTATCTGGAAAGTAACTCATCCCTGTAGAGTTTATAATAATGCAGGCAATTTATATCCCTTGACAGGCTCAGCCCAGGGGAAGATGCTGCAGACGTGGCCATCCCCTCCTCATCCCCTCCTCGTCCCCACGCTCTCTGTTACTAACGGCAGCCCGATGCATCACACCAGGCAGACGAGCCACGCAGGCATGACTGTACCGTGATGTGCTCGAAGGTACTCACATCTTTGCACAGCTCTGTGCGTGTGGTACAGAGAGGCCAGGGAAAACCGTTGTGGTGTTTGACATTTTGAGGAGCGGGGAGGAACGACTGCGGTTTTGCGGGTTTCCTCCCACCCTTTCTCCATCAGCCCCCCGTGGTTTGACATCGAGCCTGTTTTCCTACCGTCTGGATATCAGGGCAGCAGACGTGATTGCTACACTGGTTTATGATTTTGCCCAGCAATTATCTTCTATCTTTTGATAATATGCTGTACTCTTCTCCTTTGCAGTCAAGAGCTTTCCTGACACAGACTTTTTCTCTGAAGCAGCTCTGGAAACTACAATCCACTCCAGTCTGGGGTTTCTATCCTTTTTCTTTAAATATTTATATTGGAACAACCTGTTGAAATATGCAAGTGTATACAGAAAAAGCCTTGGAACTGGAGAAGACTGCCAGTACTACTGCCTTCATTTGCTTGTTTTCTTGCTGCAGTAGAGAGAAGGCAAAATACAGGCTGGAAGGAGTTCAGACTTAAACCACTACAACACAGTAATGATTTTTTCCCATTACTAGACAGAGTTTTAGCTATCAGTTTGAAAAAGATTCTCAAACCCTACCAGTGAGCTTAGGAGAAGGTCAGTAAAAATGAGAGCAAGCTTCCTTCCAACAAGCCCCTGCTTTAAATATATCATTTTACAAATCTACACAAGAAAACTCTAAAGCCAGAAAAAATACAAGAAAAGATAATGACCACAATCTTCAGTAACAGCTGTGGGATGTATTTAACTTGGAGAGGGGTAACATAGAAGGAGTTTTAAGCCTTCTTGTGCTCTCCTAAACCCAGGCCAGATGTGTCATTTCAGCTGTGTAACATAACTCACAGCATCCTGCTATAACTTAAGCCAGTTACTGCTGATCTCAGGGGCTGCTGGGGATCACTGCAAGCAGGTCCTCTCTTGCAGCATCTCTCTCTACCTGTTGCCAAGATGGAAAGGGACTGGAGAGGAAAACGATGTCTTCTTAAAGCATTTAATCTATTTAGACTTTCTTATAATACTGTGATTCTTTATTACATCTGGAAAGAGCAAGACACATTCTTTTCACCTTACACCTTCATTTCTCTTTCACCCTTCGCCGAGGGACTTGCATCATCTGCACAGTATTTCCTCATTACCTACCTTTCACTTGTTACTGACAAGTCTCACTACTTGTAAGGACTACATCTCTGCAACAGAATTTCCTTGATATTTGTCTTGAGATAAAAATTTTTCATATAAACCAAATGTTTACACATCTTTCTCTCTCCAGATAGTTCCTTCAGAAAATTATTTGCAGACCCTCAGCACGCCCAGTTTGGACATCACCTTGGGGTGATGCCGATCCCTCCTGATCCGCTGACATACTCTGCAGAAATCCTTTCATCCTAACTGTGAAAACAACTGAAATCTGATTTGACACTTTCCTCTTGCTCCTGTTACACGTGCAACAAGGGAACAATGTGACAATACACCCTGACCTCCCTGGACTTCTCCATTCACCCCAGCACAGCTGTAAAATGTCGTACCTGCTCCTTCGCACACGAAAACACAAGCACGCGTACTGGTGAGATTTCTCTGATTGTATTTACTTCACTTGGGATACTCCGGAGGTCAGAATTTCCTCATGACCCGCTATTTATTATAAGGGATCGATGATGTGAGGCATTAAGCATGTTAATTTTATTCATCCATTCAATCACATAGACTGGGATTTCTCAAAGGAGGCCAAGGGAGATGGTGGCAACATTGGTGGATTTTGATGGGCACTCAGAACCAATATTGCACATGAATCTTATATTCTTCATCCTAATCAGACTGTCATTGTATAAGCAAATTCCTGTCTCTTATGCGACAGGCTTCAGGTTCTTGACTTATAAACAAAAGCTACATAGATTATACATAGCATCAAAATCTAAAAAGGCAACTCCTCTTAATACCTAAATCTTGAGATGGGCAGAGGACCAACTTTTCCTAAGCAAGTCGGTGTCAGGTGAAAGATTGCCAAAATAGACAATGGCATTACATTTGGGGATCCTACTCCAAGCTAAATGAGAGTCTTGAACATGTGTTTCTTTCCATCTTGTCTATTTGTATTTTAAGATGTTTGGGCAAAAGATCCTGAAATCTGATCCAATCTGTCAAGATCAAAGCCACAGAAGTACAAGCAGGAAGGACTCTTCCAATTTACACCCTGGATATTTCTCTCAGCTTTAAAAGCACTTTATTTCGCCAGGTGATTTCACTGGTGAATCAGGAAGCTATTGTGCTAAGTACACATGAAAAGAAAAGCCCTCCAGACCCTTTCCCTCCTGCTGGACAGTGAGCATCTTTGGTTTTGGAAGGGAAACTGAGATCGAAACACTCAGGGTGATCAGCAAAACAATCGTTATGGATAAATGACCACTAAAATATTTCTTAACATTTCCATGGATGCATTGCAATGCAATTGGTAACGGAAGAAATAGTGCCACGACTGATTTCAATATGCATTTCAAAAATCTCTTCGTGTCAGAACAACCCCTGTCAGATATTGACAGGACTATTTATAAAAATCTGTGAAACATTCTTGATATTAGGATGACCTAATAATTTGGGATCTGCCAGATGGCAGCGTTGGGCTCAGTGCCGTTAACACCATGCCAGACCAGGCAAGAATCATCCTCCTCAGGCAATGATTGGCAGATCCAACAAACGAGCTCTTTTGAAAGTCAGATGAGGTAATATAAATACCCCAAGAAAGAAGAAAAGGCCAAGGGACTATTTATAGCTCGCTCCTGTCTTTTTGAGTGAATCTGACATACCAGTGAGTCAGATGAAGTCAGTTAGCCCATCACTTTAGCAGCACATGAGCAAAGCTAAAGACTGTGCTGAGATTGCTTGGACTGATCTAAATCATAGTTTTATCTCTTGATCAATTATTGTACTCTTTACCAAGAGCCATGCGCTTGGAATTCCCAAAGCAAAACTTAATTATATCTCGCTTCTTTTTCTCTTTGACTAAGACCAATACATCTACACAAGATAACATCCAGCACATCTGACTGTGGTGCCAATTTCTCATTCTAATAGAAATAACTTCTTGTGCTCCAACATTTCTTTAATAAATTCTCCAAATTGTCTTCTCCTAACACAAAATTTGCCCTATAGTTTTTTCTATTACACAATGTAGCGTATCCATGAAAAGCTGTCAGTAAAAGAAATATTCAAGACCCTTGTGAAGCAGAAAAAAGCTACCCAGTAGACATTCATTCTTGATGAGAAATAATTCATGCCAAGAAAGCCTGTAAGAAGTTTTCATTCAGAAAAGAGTGGAGTCATGATGCAGCAACTAGAACATGAAAATTATTTTCTCTGCTGCAACAAAAATAGCACAAAGTGGAAATGACCAGGCTCTACCGCTAAACCCAGGCAGATAGTTGAGATCAGACCAAGAATTCAGGAGTTGCCATCACAGCAACAACAAACCCAGTCCTCCAAAAAGGCTACAGATAGCTGGATGCTAATGTAAAGGCTATCAGCCAAGTCTCTCCTCCATCTCTGTCTCTGTCAACACACCAAAATTTAACAGATGTTAAGAGCTCCCTTGGATGGTGTAAAAATGGGAATTTGGACACCAATATGGTAGAAGAAGAGGAAAAAAAACCATAAATAAAGGAAAGATGTTTGAAGCTTAAGTTTATACCATTGGAGTCCATGATCCATCCTCTACCCTTAGAAAGCAAAGTTAGCACATCATCTTATTCCAGCCTGTCTTTGTACTGTCATGTCTTGAGGAACAACTACTTTTAACCCTCAGTCTTGCAGAAGAATCTGGTAGGGGGACCTCAACACCTACAGAAGGCTTAAGCATCCGGCTTAAGTCAGAGATGATAATTCAGAATCTAAAAAAAAAATTCCTTTTGCAAGGAGGGAAAAGTCACTTAAACAAAACAAGAGAAGAACTTATTGATGCAAGCAGAAGATCATGATGAAGACATTACCGTGATCACAATAAATGACTTGCGCAGTCCTCGTGGTAGTTGAGCCTCTTGTGCAACTGTCTGTAGTTGAGAGACTTGTAGATATCCCATAAGCCTACAGCACAGCACTAATCCACTTGCAGCTTCAAGAGGATAGGCTTAAAATCAGTTTAGCATAAAATGAACAAGTGTAGGTCAATTCTTATTTTACAACACTGCTTAGGTTCAATAACAGCTGTGAAAATCCTGTTTTCTTCCTCAGCTTTACACAGAAACATCATATATTTCCTCGTGTTTACTACATCTTTCATTATACATATAAATTAATATTTTACATAGTATATTTTATATTGTTTTCTCAGAATCCATGTAGGAAAGTGTTTGCACAATCTAAGAAAATTGCCTGGTATTTGCCCTAACAGGTTCAAAAGTCCAGAAGAGGTGTATGGTTATTTGAACTAAGAAAAAGGATAGTTGGAACATAGTCATTCTGAGCATCATTCTCAGCAGAGCCTCGTGGAGCAGACGCATTTGGAAAGCTTTGTGTGTCTTTTTTTCTGTTTCTTTTCATAGAAGAAGGGTTGTAGCAGCATCACTATGCTGGGCACGGGTGATGTCTCACTATGCTCCTGGTTGCCAGAAGTTTGCTGGCATCAGCTGGCGAATGCACCCTGTGTGTGTCTTCCCAACAGTTATGCTCATCTAATCCCAGTGACACCAGGTTTGCTTGTTTAATCACATGAGCAAAAAAAAAAAAAAATTGAATGATCTCAAATACCCAAAATAAATTGTGCACACAGGACCTAAAAGCTCAAAAAGTCTTTGCGAAATTTTAGCTAGGATCACACATGAATAAAGCACAGTCTGTTCAGATAACTCACTGCTCCAAAAAGGCAAACACTGATTAGAAAAGTAATTTTCAATGATTTAAACTTATTCTGTAATTTTTCAGTTCCTTCAAGGAATCAGAAGCAACTCAGTAACTCACACTCTGACCTGTCTAAAGGTGTGTGAAACATGAACATACACGACAGACATATACATATGACAACATAAAACATCATATACATCTGAGCCAGAGATTCTTCATTAAAAAACTAAGACAGAAAAAGCACAGAATTTCAACTCCTAGAGGACATTTTCCAGGACTTCTGTTCAGAAAACAAAATTACAAGTTTTCCTTATCCACCAAAAATACTTCAGCAGAAGTTACTGAAAGCCAGTTACCATGGAGCCCAAATTATGCCATTTTTTACTGTCATTTTCCAGAGTTTAACAACATTACGCTGCAGTGCTTTTGTTTCTAAGACATGGCCAGTGCAGCAAGCTGCCAAGAAACATTCTTGCTGGACATAATGACTACTTGGCCTCCATCTGAGGAGGGGTGGCTTAGTGCAATTAAAGTCTTCCATGACGCAGGGGAGTAGACCTGATGACCACTGGAGGGTTCCTTCCAAATATCTCTCTGTGATTATATGCTGATTAAATACCTGGGTGCATTGCCAGCTTATTTCCTCCTTTTGCTCAAAATTCAGGCTTGGATCTGCATCATTTTATGACGTCCAGTATTATATCAGGACCTATGAATAACTGCCCACCTCCCCTGTGTGTCTGCCCCAGTCACTTCTGGGTTATTTTTTCCTTCCCCCTGGTTTTATAATAATTTAGTCTCTCCACGCTATAACCATAGCTCATGTGCACAGACCTCCCACCCTGCCTCTGCACGCAGAGAGCCAGCACAAGCAGTCTGACATTCCCATGATATATTCTCCGAAGATCTGCCAAAAAGATGTCCTTGATAAACTGCAAAACCTCCCTAACATTATCACAGACAATTAAGGTTTCACTGTTGGCCTTGACATTCAACATTAAATAAATTCTGGAGGAGCAGCTGGCCATTGGAGAGAAATCGGAGAAGGAGCTTACGGAGACCAGTAAGCGCTGCTCTTCTCTTGCTGTTAGAAACCATTTGATTGAGTTTTCTTAAAAAAAAACAGAAAAATAGAAGAGAAGACCAAAAGGCCTCTTCTGGGTTTTCAGTGACATTGCTCTGTATATGACAGTGTACAGCCAGTGTGGCTCTCTAGCCCCTGATTCTCAGAGACACCATCCAAAGCAAGGGGAGCCAGGCAGCCTGGCTCCGGGAAACAGCTGCTGCTTCACTCTCAAGCTCGTTGGACCAGGAACTGTGTCATCCTGCATTCAGACATCCGCTTACTTGCTGCCTGCAGTGAGCTGTCATCTTAACAATTTTAGGTGGTAAATCAATAGCTGCATGAGATTACCTGCACTGCCTGCACCCTTGTTAGGGGAAAACTTCCTATTTCCTTGTAAAGTCTGCACTGAACAATGCAAGGAGCTCTGGTTAATCCCTGGGAAATAAAACACGTGCAAGCTGTCTGCACTTGAAAGCTGAAAGCTTTTGAATAATGGGGTGACTGATGGGTCAGTTTACTCGATTCAGTTTTGAATCTGACCCTTTTCTCTAACAAAATATTTCAACCGTTACATACGTTCACAAGAGATTTCTGTAATGTGCCCTTTACCCCTACCCCGCAGCAAATGCAGTAGGACTCCCAAGTTCATAACGTCCTTGATGATCCCATATTGATCAAGTTTGAGACCATCTGAGGAACCTGAACCTACACAAGTCCATAGGACTCAATGAGATACATCCCAGGGCCCTGAGGAAACTGGTGGATATAGCGGCTAAGTCAGTCTCCATCACATCCGAAAAGACAGAAAAGTCTTATTATGTGGCAGCAAATCAGTGTAGAGGCTGCAAGTGCATCTGTTGTTGAACAGTTCTGAGCCTCACCTTTTACCCATTGTTCTGGTAATATAATTTGCTGCCTATGTACACCCAGATGGCAGAAGCCAAGGGATGAAGGGAGCATTACCGTGCCTTAGGTAAGAGTGCTCCCTTCTGGCTGCAGGTCTGAAAGAAGAGAATCTGAAAAGAAGCGACCGTCGCTTGCCTAAGTGTAAACATTTCATTACTAATCCATTATTCTTAGACTTCACAATGAATAGAATACTAAGTGCTACGAAATTAAATTAACTGCTTTGATTTTTATAGAAAAATGGTCACTCTTCCAAGAGGGATTAGGACAACTTAATTAAAGGAACACAGAGAATTATTAACAGTAGTTTCTCGTTTATCAACAGGTTGAAACACAAGAATTCCAACTATTCTGCAGGCAGGCATACCACACAAAATCATTTCCAACCATCACACCCAGTGAAGCTAAAGAATGCTTATTTTAGTAAACAAATTTTCCATGCCTTGATATGATAACCTAAGATTTTTATCCAAACAGTCAATGCATTTAACATTTCTGCTCAAAAATATTTGGACAGTTATGAAAACTGCAATGCACACAGCCTTGGGGTATTTACAGATACAGCTGAGGAGATAACTAAATGTGCTGCAATCCACATGATTCTTGCCTCACTTTCCATGTGAAAGCATACCAAAACTAATTCAAAGCAATATTTTTCAAAGGTGCTTCAGTAACATGAGCTACAGTTCAATTAAAGAACACTTAAGAAGCCAGTCCTTACAAAACAAAACATGCAATCATGTTTTTTTAAGTGACTGATCTTATACTTTGCTCACCCAGCCCTTGCTCAAAACTACTCTACAGGCTTTATTTCCCAGAGTGTCTTCCATAATCTCAGGCAGGTAGTTCACGTAATTGCTCTCACACAGCCACCACTGTTACTACCACTGACAGATAATGGTACAGAGGTGGTCTCAGGATAAAGAAAGAGAGCTTTGTTCTGCAAGCCACTAAATAACTACATAAAATATATATAACGTGATAACTACAGTTATGGTTGTTACTCTGAATCATCCTCTGTTCCTGTTTTAGACACAAAAATACTTTATACCACGTGTCAGGTTTTTTTTAAATACAATCCTTGATCTTTTAAATTATGTTCTTAGACAGAAAAACCTAGTGATGTACCATTCTCGTTTGCATATCTAGAGCCTCAGAAGAGACCAACGCATCATCATTAACCCGGGCAAACGGGCACAAGCAGGTACGCAAGATGGTTGTGTGCTGTGTGCCAGATTGCGGCAGGCACGCGGGCTCCTCCTTTCAAAGGCCAACACCGACCTCTATGGGCAACACATCGTGGTGCAAAAGAGAGGAATAAAGAAAGGCTTAACGTGCTCACAAAAAAAGTGCTGTGCACATCTCTGTAACACAAAGCCATTACAATGGCGTAGGATATGGATGATGAGGGATATGGATACGGATATGGATATGGATCCTTTCTTTGGATGCGATGATGAACTTTGCAAGCAGCTACATCCCTCACCAAAATGACTTTCATCAGTTCTTTGCAGTCCTTCAGTTGAACACATTTTGCCTGTAACCAGGCTTAATTCAACATACAAAGCACTACTGATACCGAGGGAATGACACACAAAAACAACTCCCCAATGCTTGAAGCACTCCAGACCGCAACCTCATGCACTGCAGGTGATCCCAAGCCCCCAAGGACAATGAGGAAACACGGGGGCCTCAACTGCACACCAACATCTGAGGTGCCCTTGCCAAGGCTGTGACGGTGGCCCAGCCTTGACCCCGGGGTTGCACGGAGGGTGGGCAACCAGGATTAAGCAGCAGATGTCACAGTGCCAGAAGATGGCCGGTTGAGAATACAGCTTCTTCTCATCCCTCCCCAAAGACGCAGAACCAGCTCTCTCCATGTGATGGCAAAAAAAGGAAAAAAAGAAGAGACAAAAATTGTGACACAAAATGCAAAAATATGAAACAGCATCATATGGCTGGGCAGTAAGAGGACAGACAAGTCTCACCCCAACAGCATGAGGACAGACAGATCTAGGCTACACCCCAGCACCTTCAGTACCATGAGGCAGTCACCTCCTCAGTAAAAAAAAATAACTACAGACACCAAAATCTGAAGATTTGATGTGCTTTAGAGCTGCAACAGGGCATGACACTGCAGCTCCACGATGAACAGGACACAGGAAGCACATTGCTCCTCTTCCTGCTCTTTATTTTAATCTTCCTTAGGTTAATGACAAGGATGCAAACAAAAGGAGTTTTCTTAATTGGTTTAAGATCAGTTTCCACGTCAACATTTAATCCACCATTTTGCAATGAAGGGCTTTTTAAGCCAATGATGAATGGTTATAATTTTGTAAATATTCTTGCAAGAACAAATTCTTCATCATTAAATAGAAAACTATCATGAAATAACACTAGTAACCAATCTCTTAAATAGATATTTTTCTGAAATTGTGGCACATACAATTGCTTGCTAGCAGAGAAAGTGTAACTTTAAATTAAAAACATTAAGGGCACGTTTTAATCTAAAACTGTGGAAGTGATATATCATCAAAAGTAAGGAGGAAAGAAAACAAACCAAAGCAAACAAAAAAACCACAAACAAAAGCAAAATAAAAAATATAAAAATTCAAGAAAACTTACCAGTTGCAGAAGACCGCACATTTTTTCAAAATGGCATTTTTATGCCTCTAAAAGTTTTTTGGGCCAACTAATCTAAAAGGTTACCTCCACGAGGCATACTGGGAAATTTTAATGTTTCTAATTAGATTCCTGTGAAAAAAGGTAGAAGATGATGGAGTTAAGACCAGGTGATGGAGTTAAGTCATATCTAGGCCTTGAACTAATATAATGTTGTCACAGGGAAGGAAATTAAAGCCCACTGTCTAAAAAATGGATGAAACAGATAAAAGTAGAAGGTTAGACATTGAAAAACAATGATAGTCAATACCATACACAAACACAAAGTGGTCTCAAATCTAACACATCTTCAAAGAGCTGGAAGTTGCTAAGATTCTATTTCGAAATCCCTTGCTTGCCCTCCTCCTGTTGGACCCTGGAAAAGCTCCATCATCCACTTTGTTGCCAAACTGCTTTCTGCTTACACTATGCTATCTGAAAACAGTGATAGTCTATGTTTTTGATTAAATTCCTTGTTTGCTCTCTGGCACAGAGCTAAGTGAGCTTCCCAGGTTACTGGGATCTTCCATTAAATATTGACACCTGCTTCATAAAAGACATTTAAATATTGCATAAGTGAAAGAAATTAAGCCCCTGAAATCCCTGACAGCTACTGCCTGTCAGGTAGGGAATAGCTCAGAGTAGGTTTTAGAAACATAATCAGGTTGGAGACAAAACCAGGCAAATACACAAAGAACAAATGTATATAAACTTCCTTATAAACGCTAGAGGTTGGGCAAAAACCACCACTGAAGTGGCATGTCTAATTTTAAAAGGAAATATTGTCATTTCAGCTTCCCAAATTTGTGATTTTTTAAAAAATTTGGGTACAATTCTTGGAGAGCTGCAACCTTTACTCCTGTGGCTGCTGCTGCTATGATAATATCCCATCAAACCTAGGTTAGGAGTCCCAGCATGAGGGCATTTAGATTTAAATTGGATTTTAGAAAAAAATATCTTCACCGAAAGTGTGGCAAAGCATTAGAAGAGGCAGCCCAGGGCAGTGGTGGAGTCTCCATCCCTGGAGGGGTTCAAAAAGTGGGTAGATGTGATAAGATCCCCCTAAGCCTTCTCCGCTCCAGGCTGAGCACTCCCAGAACTTTTGGCCTCTCTTCATAAAACAGATGCTCCAATCCCTTAATCATCTTTGTGGCCCTCCACTGGACTCACTCCAGTAAGCCCACATCTCTCCTCCACTCCATGGCTGGACACAGTGCTCCAGATGTGCCTCCCCAGTGCCAAGACAAGTAACAGTGGCCTTGCAATGACATGGGCCAGCTCCCTCAGCACTTGTGTGTGCATCCCACGTCCCATGGACTTGATTACATCCAATTTGTTTAAAGGTCCCCTAACCTGATCCTCTTCCACCGTGGCAAGGAGTTTTCTTCCTTGTGCCAGACTTTCTGAGCTCAGGAGGATGGGGATTAATGAAGGCTGGTCTCAATGAGGACTCAGATCGCTGGTGAGCTTTCAAGTTTTACCAAGGGTCACTGCAGAGGGGATAAAAGCAGGACTGGCAGTTGGCTGAAATCTCATCATTGCTTCATCAGTAACTCTCACAAATCACACAAAACCTTGTTTAACCTAAGCTACCAGAGGGCCACTCCAGCAACCCCTCCAGAGCCAGATTTCCAAAATCTCTTGGTACCCTGCAAGTCTTGCTCACTATATGCACAGGGCAGGAACCCTCATGTTGCACCTATGTGGCATGTTCTCCCTCTGTACTGGGTCAGGTTTGCTGATTTTGGTGCAAAAATAAACTGTCTCCATTACTACTGCATAAGCTGAATGAGCTGAAAGCTAACAATGGACTGAAACTGTGTGGAGCTTCAAAGGAAAGCAGTGCACAGTAATTTCTGGATTAGTTTTATCCCAGCAGACATTATGCAATTTGTAGTGGGATAACCCCACCAAGTTAATTCAGGGTCCAAGCACAGAGGAAGACCTCCAAAAGGAGAGACGAAGAACTCCAAAAGAAACATGCCATGTAAGAGAGCAAACAGCTCCAAGGACACCAGGTCCCACTCTCCTTCAGGGCATTGGTGGCAGCATTTCCCCATTCTCCTTGGCTGCACAACCAAAATAAGACCTGAGCTCAAGGGGAGGAGGACTCTCGGTTACGGTAGCACCCTGCACTCAGGTCATTTCCACACTGCCTCACCAGGAGATGTGTGGGCATGGACACAGCAGCCAGAGGCCCCATCCCTTCCACACCTTTGTTGGCATATATTACTTGTTGGTATTTCCAGAGCCACCCTCTGTAGGCTCATCTGAGCAGCAGCCTCGGTGAGAGACAGGATTTCCTTGGTTGCAGAGCATCCAACCACATGCAAGAGCCACAGCTTGTTTAAATACAAGTCTTGCATTTAAAGTTGCTCTGAATTTCACCATTCCTTAAAACCAAATAAAAATTTAATTTATAATGTTCCCCAGTATAATATTTATAATTATTTTATAAATATTTGTATGTTGTGTATATTATGTAGTATATATTTAGTATATATAATACAAGAACATGATTTATAGTTTCCCCTAGAATAAAATTCCCTCTCCCCCTTTTTGCATTTGCACTCTGCAAGTGCCTTGTTTTAAAATTAAATAAATCACCCTAGCTACTCATTAAACATTTGCATCGTTTCCATGGATAGTTTTCTCCTTTTTATAAACAGATGTCCTATCACAACTCAGAAATACCTAAAAGGCCATCAGGGTGGTAAGGGTAGCTTTCCTGTGTACAGTAAGGGGTTCTTATACGCATAATCCATCTGTATACCTTCAGCATTTTCAATACACCTTGCTCTGCAACACCAAGGTGCCATCTGTATCTCTTCTTTAGGCTCAGTTGTTTTCCTCCCTTCCCAATTATATCTATGCACTAAATCCTTTAAACCTCTATCCAGTCTGCAACTTCATTGGCTCAAACTAACGAACAGAATTATCTAATTCCCTTATGATAATCCTATTACCTCTTCAAAGCTATTTCTGCAAGGGTCATCATTATGCAGAGATGTAAATCGGAGACCAGGTCTATCTGTGGTCAGTTCTAATCCAGCTCCTCTCCTGGAAGCCACCAAGGACATTTGTCAGTGCTCGGAAAAAGCGCAGCTGAGCAGTTGAGCTTCTCAGGTAGAGTGATTTGTATGTCTATTGCCTTTCAACTTTTATTTTAGTAGGAGAATAAAATATGGGGGTTTGAAGATGGCCACAGATGCTAAAATCTATTAGTGATGTATTAAACATTCTAATAGGTTAACTTAACTGACACGGTCTCTCAGAAGAACCTCACCTTTGGCATCAGGCTGAAATGCAGTTGCTGAGGTAAAACCTAATGCCAGATTTTCAGTTATGGATTTGGCAGGTTGTTCTGATTAGGCTGAAAACAACAAGCCCTGAGAGCTGTCATGCGTGCTTTAAATAAGTACTGGTTTTCTCTAGCATGGACTGTACGTGGTGCTTCACTGTGGAGGGAGTAATTTTGGGAAGAGGAAATATATTGGAATTCTGACCCTTGAGCTGTTGCTGTTGTGGGCTCAGGCTATGGGAAACAACACCTATGACTAATTTAACAAAGCTTTTCCATTTCTTGTATAGAATCCTCTCTTTTCACTTGATTTTGTCATTGATTTAATGCAAAATGTGATTTCTGCTCTTTTGTAATCTATTTTTGAGTACTAACCTGTATAGAAGAACCCGCAAGAGAATATAAATGTGCAATTTATTCAGCCTGTCCTGGGCTGAAGCTCTGTGCTCTGGACTGGACTGGAGTTCTGTGTCCTGGTGAAGGGTGAGGGAAGGGCTCCAATGTCTGGGCTAGTCCCCAGAAAATTCCCATGTCTGTGTCCATTGTTTTCAGAGCCTCCAAAAATCCTGAAGTCCTAACTTTAGAACAAATTCTTCTTACCTGGGTATCCAATTTCAGGCTCAGAATTGTTTTCTTGCAAAAGAATGTGTTGGTAAGTATAAATATTGCTGGGAAAGAATATTAAACCAAATGTTTGGACATGAGATTTCGCTATGAAGCTGGTGCAACAGCATTGATTTTAGGCAGGTTGCAAGTCTGTAACTGAAACTACAAAAGGTGTGTTATGTGAAAAGATGAAGAAAATGGCCCTGCCTAGCTGGTGAGCTTGCCTGCTTCAAGGGCAATATGGACCAACAGCAATGGAAAAGAACAGCAGGTCCACAGCTCAGTGGAGGTGCAGAGACTGCTTTACTTACTCATCAGGAATTTTCTGTTCTCAGTGGTACAGCTTTGTCATTTGTACTCAGATTTGAATTTGGCAGTGGGCATAAGAACAGCCATATTTCCATATATATAAGTCAATCCTAAGAAAATAAACATAACATAAACAACAAAAAAAACCCTTAGTATATATGCTAGCCCACTAAACCCCCAATTTCTGACACGGAGAGATTGCTTTCTACAGCTGAGCTGCTCAGGAGATGACCACGTTGTGAACTGTACGGGTCTGAGAAACCTCAGGGGAGAATCCCATTTTGGATTCTTGCTTTCAACCTGCTTACAGAAACAATATGGTCTTTGCAATCAACAGCTTTACAAGTTTTCTGTGAGTACTTGACACTTCTTTGACAGGAGGGAATAGTTTGAACATAAAGTCATTCTTCTGTGGCTGATATAAACCAGATTGCTAGAATTATACATGAACACCTCATCTTGTTTCAGAATGGGATTTTAAGATAATCCCTGTTATAAATATTAATGTCTAATCCTAGCAATTCTAATTACAGCACAGCTAAAATCATGGGGAAACACATTAGGGAATGAAAGATAGTAATAAAAATAATACAGCTTGAGAGAAAATTGCATAGCTAAACATGATTGCTATATGCCAGTATATGCAACAACTGCTTATGAGTGACAAAGGGAATTCAGCAGCAGCAGCGGTGGATCTTGAAACCATCACAGGGTTCCCTCATTTCTGTATTCACAAAGTGCAAAAACCCTGCAGGTATTTTATGTCTTCAAAATAGTCATGATGCCATCTCTCCATATCCTTATCTCAAGTGCAAAGCATTTTCCTGGGTGAATTACGTTATTAAAGGACATCCCTGTCCTCTTCCAGCCCTCAAAAAATAAAAAAAAAAGCAAAGAGAGCACCAGGTCAGAAAAAAGGGCCTGACCCATAGAATCAGTAGCCTCACTTTAGCAGGGAAATACTGAATATTCAATAAGAATATTGAACAGGCTGGATTACAGGGATTAGTCAACTTAGCTGTACAACTAACTGCAGTGATAGGAGGCTGTGGTTCTCACCACAAGCGAAAGTTGTGCAACTTCAGAATCCTCTTCAATGCAGAAGACATAAGAACTTATGAAAAAACTGCATCACCCTTAAATCTCCACTCAGTCTTTTAGATCTATTGTCTTATTAGACCACTTTCAGGTAGTGGTACAAAATCAGAGTAACAAATCTATATTCCCCAAGCTACTTGTGGACAGAAAACGCTCCAGAGACTGTTCAGTACTCCTGAACACACTGGTGAGCAAGAAGAGGGAAGAAAAATCAGGTTGTCTCCATGATTTAGTACGTTTAACATGGCAAAAGGATGCAGTGAACTCAGCCAGAGAGTCTGGTAACCAGCTTTCAGTGCTATCCCATCTTAAATCACTTAAGAGGCTTCATTTTAAGGCATTTGTTGGACCACAGCTATACTGAGTTACAACCTTAATTCTGAACTCCTTGAATGAAAGCAAAGGTTTAGCCTGAGTCGCAATAAAGCAAAATGTTTCTCACTGATTTCAATATAAGCCAGAACACGCTATAAATAAACACAGAGAACTCCGTTCCGTTGCGACGAGCATACTCCACAGTTTTTGTCTCTAACATTCTATGCCAATGGAGTTCAAGCAAAAGCTGTAGAGCAATTTTCACAACCAGTATCCAAGTACAGAGCACCTCCTATTCTGCTGCTTACCTGAAGGCAAATATCAGAGAACTACGAGTAGAAGAACATAGAATCACAGAATGGTTGGAATCATAGATGTGTTGGAAGGGACCTCAAAGCCCATTCTGTGCCATGGGCACAGACACCTTCCACTGGATCAGGGTGCTCAGAGCCCCATCCAGCCTGGCCTTGAACACCTCCAGGGCTGAGGCAGCCACCACTTCTCTGAGCAACCTGTGCCAGTGCCTCCCCACCCTAAATGAACATAAAATGTGAGAGAGAAACGAGGTCTAGCCAATACCAGGTACAAACAAAGTTGGTCAAAATTAGAGGGATAGCACTTTCTATGAAAAAAAAAACAAACCAAAAGATCCCTTCCAACTATTTCAAGTGAAAAACTTTGTGAATTCATCTCACCTTTATGTATGAACTCCTTTTTTTTAGGCTGAAACGACACATTCCAAATTTTCATTGGCATTTTCATTTTGGACAGACATGTGAGATGAGGGCAGCAACAAGCAGAGGGAGTGTGATAAGCCTGAAAAGAGCCCCATGTTTTCACCTGCGAAAACAAGAAACTGTTTTTCGTCACCAAGAACCCCTTCCCCACTAACAGCCACAGATAACAGAAGAGAAAGAAGGGTGGTCAGGCACTGGCAGAGGCTGCCCAGGGACACAGTTGGGTCTCCCTCCCTGGAGGGGTTTAAAAGATGGGTGGACGAATTTCTCAGGGATCTGGTTTAATAGGGGATACGTATGGTTGGGCTTGATGATCTCAAAGGTCTTTTCCAACCAAGTGATTCTATGACTCTATGAAAATGCAAGAAACTGCAGTGAGTAAAGGCCATGTAGCTTTTCTCACTGCATCCCATCAAAGGAAGGCATGGTAACGTTGAAGGAACAGAGATTCCTGCGGAGAGCGCTAAGCTGAGCACCCCCAGCTGCTCCAAGCAAAGCACCTGCTGCATTACGGAACTCCACATGGTCCCAGCCTCTCCAAGAGATTCCCACATTTCCACTCTTGTCACCCAAGTAAGATCTCTGAATAGGGCTCTGTGAACTGTAACAGCAGCAGCCACTTCAGCCTAAACTCAGCCATGTTCGAAGGCAGAGCGAGCTCTTAGTCTTTCTCAGCCACAGAGAAAACCAGTGGCTAACAGTTCCTGCCCAGAGCCAGGAAGGAACGTGTGAAGTTCTTAACAAAAACTATTTCACTGATCTTTCTTTTGTTTGGCAACTGTTTCAGTGTTGATGAGAACTTCCACAAAAGCAGTATCTTTGCTTTGACAACATTAAAGCAACACATGCAAATGGCATCTTACATTAAATTTGTTTCTATTTGCATATCCCTGCCATTTCAGTAGTACAACAGCCATCTATAATGACATCGTAATTAAAATATTCTTAAATTATTCCATTTATGCAATATATTCTGGAGTATTGCATTGCATGTAATTGAATATTCTCTCTTAATTTTAGATGAAGGCATGTTTTAATAAAGACTTGTCAGTTTGACACAAAATATCAGATAAAATAATTGCAGTGCTGGGCTCTTTCTAATTGCTGGAATTCTATTAAAACAGCTGCCCCTAGCAGTACCCAAAGATAATCACACATTCCCATTATAGGAGGGATGCTGTCTGGGCCTACAGCAGTACAGACCCCAGCTATTCCTTTTTCCAGACATCCCCAGGGAAGGCCTTCAACATTTTTAAATAAAGCAAGTGGAAAATGGTTTGAAAGAAATTCTGAGATAAAGCCTTGGATCTCGCCTCTCTGGAACCACACAGTAATGAAATGCCTCTGCTGACAATTTTAAGTGAAAATCAAGCATATCAATGCTGCTGACCATGAAGTTCAGTGATGGTGTCCCTTGAACACTCAACGACGTGTGCAACCATGTCGATGATGAAGTCTTCCTAAAGACCTCAGTTCTTTCTTTAGAAGAGATCCCAAAAGGCAGCATTTGACAACCACTCACCTTCGTTCTCTCACATGCTGGATGCAGCCCAGGTCTATTTTGTGACACACCACCTACAGTCGCAGGCAAGGGGCACATCTGAAAACACAGCTGGGCTAAAAATAACCTTGCTAAGCCTTAAGCCAAACAGAATGAAGTAAACCCTCAGAAGGAGTTAGGAAAAGTCAGGCTCTATCAGATGAGGAAGCATGCCAGCCACTGACTCTCTGAGGTCTGAATATAGTGCCTCTAGACCTTGGGGACTTTCTCAATGTGCACCCTCCAAGCCATCTCCAGGCACTCTTTGCTTTGCAGGAGGCCAACTCCAATGAATGCCAATTTTTGTTCCTATTATCCATGCCTGCAGCCTCTCAAGATTCACTAAGTTCTGTAGTTTGTCCTAAAAAGGTTTCAGGCCACCGAACCAAGTTGTCTTGGAGATGTCAGCAATCCACAACATATAGTAAACAGCACACTAAAATGTATTTATTCAGCTCTTGCTCAGATGACTTAAATAATTTCAGAACATGGCTGTTCATTTAAAACACTGTAGCAATCATTTTAGGACCTCAGGATTTTATTATACTCTATTGTTTAACATGAATATTGATGCGTGATCCAAGACTCTCCTACAGTATTTTAAATATAGGGATTAATACCGACTTGCTGTCATACAGACCAGCCTAGTGTTCATCCACTGTGAAATGAGTTATAATTTGGTTTTTTTAGAGAACTTGTTGGAACACATCAATAAATGAGGCTCTTACAAACTGATTCATATTTGAACTGTTCTACTGGGACAGTTAATGCTGTTACAGTCATTTATCATGTAAATCCAAATAACTGACATCATGATAATCTGAAACAGCATGTTTTTTCTCTGATTTATGACACTCTGGTTTTATATGCAAGGCTAATCCTTCCAAAGGGAGAGCAAGTGCTTTTGCATGCATTCACATCTTATTCTTTAATAATCAGAGAGAACTGGGAGAATCCACAGAGTGTCTCTACGTGCTGAAGCCACAGCAAAAAGCTTTTAGATGCAACAAAAATTTAAAAAAACTCCTAGAAAAATCATATTTCACTCCTTCTAATGCTCAAAGAATTCCTCTCCTTCCCCAAACACAGCACAGTGCATAAGGCTGCTAGTCCATCCACCTCCCATGCCTGCTGCAGCTCATCCCTAGCAGCAGGCAGGTTCCTACAGTGGCTCAGGTGTAACCAACTGTTAAACTCTGCTGCATAATCAAACCCGGAGGGAGGAGAGAGCTCACCACCTGACACCTTCAGTAGCTCTTGTTCTTACTGCTCCTGATCCCATGGCCAGCTGCTGCAAACAGAAGAGGTCAGGACCTGGCTTATCTTATCACGTCAGCCCCAACAGCAATGAGATGAGGCTGCTCTGACACTTTGTAGAAGGTACCTAAATCCTGCACAACTTCCTTCAACACAAGGAATGCTGTGTTCAGACACCACTCATTTCCTAATCCCACTCACTAGAAACTCGTGCTGTTGAGTGCATTCTCCATTCACCCTTAAGATTAGCTCCGAGGGAGCAAAGGAGTTCAGGCACCTTTGCCCACTCCTGGGACAACAGAATCTCTGATACTGATATTACTCGAGTTCTGCATTTTCACATCACACAGAAGTTGGGCTTTGCTCCAACTTCTGTCTCTAGGACGCAAATTGGCCTTCAAGCACTGTGTTGGTGTGCACATCGTGCTGGTGTGCACATCCAAAGCAGATGAAGTGAGTCAGAGGCATTAACAGTAAGATCTTTTCTGACAAGATAATTTTGTTCCCTTCATTTTCCTTCTTCCCTTTCCCTTCTTTTCCCTCACCCTCCTCAAAGCAAACAAGCTTCCTTGTACCTCCTGCTGCTTGCTACAAGCCCTGTTCTGCTGATGCTCTGCTCTTGTGCTCAGGTGAATGTCAGAAGTCTTCTAAAAAAGATCACTGTTAGAGGATGCAGCCAGGCTGGCTTCTTGTGAGATGATACAGCTGTGGCCTGACCATGAGAAAGGCTAAAATATTTGGAATTAATTTTAGAATAGAGTCATGGCAGTCCCTGGGAAGGAGTCTTAGAAATACCTAGAATTGGTGCTCTAGTTTCGACGTAAATAAAAGCAAGTCTCAGGGAAATGATTTACTACACTGTTTATCTGAGCTATGTTTTGGAGTGGGATAGGAAAAGAATGTTTTAAGCCACTGGCCTTTTCTCCAAATTGTGACATTTATATACACATTCAGAGGAACTCGTGTAAATGCCTTATATGCTGCAGAACTGCAGCCCTGGTTTGCTTAGTTTTGGTCTGCAAAGGAAGCGAAAACATTAATTCTAATTTGATGTGGTTTTACAAACTACATGTAAAGCTGTTTACCATTTATAATTAAGAGCCAATCACAGAGTTCAAAGACAGACATAGCACCAGTGATGTATGAGGTCTGTGCAGAAAAGTTCTGCGTTAAACCAGGAAGCCAAGGACCCAACATAACTGCTGCAGGAAGAGCATCTCTCCAGGGCTCTCTGAGGCCATGTGACAGTGGCCACCTTGTCTTCCACCTTCTGATCAATCAGGGAAAGATGAGGAATATATTCCACACTGTTGCTTTTCCTTCATGGAATTGTAGTTGCCACAGGAATGTCAGGACCATACAGTGGGGACAATGTTATTGCTGATACTGCAAGCAAGGGGCCAGGCAACTCTGCAGAACACACTGTGAAGCTGCAGCTGGTTGGAATGGAACTGGGACGTCTGTCATTTAATCAATTCCTTTATAAACTGTTACTGCATTTTTTGGTAAATGGTCAAGTGAAAAAAAAAACCCAAAACATTCTGTTCTGACACATCCAGCTGGCAACAGCTTTACAGTCCACAGGCAATCTTTTCCTTCTAATTTGGACGTACTGGCCTGACTGCAGATTGTCCACGCCCTCCTCAAAGGGTCTTCACTCTTATTTGATGAATACAGATATATCACGTTTATATGTGGATCTTCCCATCTGAGATAAACACAGAAGTTAATCCCCAACACTAGCAACTTTCACTTTCCGCTCTGCAAAGGGCAAACAATTTTGCATCCAGTAGTTGCACACATAGCTATCGTGTAAGGGCCAGGAGAGAAGGAAAACATGTTTTTCATCATATTTCTGCACAGTTAAGAAACATTAGCAGATGGTTGGGAGGAGAGATGACAGAACTGTAGGACCATCCCACCTGGCAGTAATGGCTCTTCCTATATTAATAGAGCAGCTGAAAGCTATTAATAGAGAACGGATACCCACCTGATAACGCACCAGCCCAGAGCAGGGGAGATGCACAGCAGCCTAACCCTACTGAACACAGTAAAAAAGCTGAAAAAGACAACACAGACTCATTTTCTGTAAAGCCACCTGGAGGGCTAACTCCCACACATTGGCTAGTTAAGTTGAGAAAAAACAGCTTTCCTTTGCTGGTGTCTTAAGTTCAAGGCCTGTAACAAGATGATAGGAAAAACTGACACTGTCAGCTCTTCTAAAACATGGAGATGTGCTTGGTGGAGTCTCAGGAGACTTTCCCTGAAGGGTCAGACAGAGAATGGAAGAACAGTGAGCAGCTGGCAGTCACCAGTGAGCCCTGCTTGGCTCTGCCAGTCCCATAGGAAGAGTTCTAGATTTGTAGGAAAACATTTCTCACAGGAAAATATTTCTTCCTAAGATCTCATCTCAAACTCTTCTCTTTCAGTTGAAAATCATTCCCCGTCATCCTGTCCCTGCACTTCCTGATCAAGAGCCCTCCCCAGCTGTCCTGAAGGTACCTCCTTCCTTTTGTCTTCAATCATCTCTGCAAGACATACGTAAATCTAATTTAACTGCCAAGAAGTTAATAAATACTCCCTGTCAAGAGCTACTGCCCTAGCTTGCCCAAAGCACTCTGCCCAACCCAGGTGAGCAGGTCCAACTGCAGAGAAAGGCACCAGTTTCAGTGTTAGAGCATCAGAACTGGAAGATAATATAACTTTTCAAATGATGGAAAAGCAGCAAACAAAATCTTCACGCATCTCAGAGGATGCCTGTTAATGCTCAGAGAAAGCCAGGAATTAGGAATACATGGATTTGAAAGCTGTCATGAACACAGTTTGTTTTTTTTTAAATTGTTTAATTCTCTCAAATCTGAGAGAAAGTCTGCTTAGGTAGACCTTGCACTGACAGGGAGCCTAGGTCAAGACTGCCTTTTGCAGACAACGGTAACAAAGTATAGATATGAAGAAAGCAAAAGCAAGAATTTCTACTGATTTAGTTACAAATGCACATTGATTAAAAATGTCAACCAAAGCAGCAAAATAAAAACCAGCCCACACCAGAATTAAATATTACCATTTCCGAGCCAAACCTATCTTGCTAATTCTTTTCTATGGGCAATATTTTGCGTATTCAGAGCCTTAGGTGGCTTTCTAGGTCAAGCCTTTCCCCAAAACAGACAGTTGGGTGTTCTCCCAACTTCACAAATTCTGATTCCTTCCAGCCCTCCCCTGCAGGCTTTTTATTCATGAAGAAGAGCAGTAAGAGTCTGTTCAAAGTCCCTACAGGGTACTACTTCTCCTAGATCTTTAATTAACCTCACAACCAATTTCAGTTTCTTCCCTTTTCCATAAAATGATGGCTGCCAACCTCCCTAAATGCCTGTCTCCCGTCGCTGCTAGAGTTACAGCTCTGGCATAAGTGATTTTGGACAAATTATGGGGATTATATGCCCTGCCAAGCATCTGTTCATCTTAGGAAAAAATATATAAAATCTCTCCCCTGGGTTACTGCCATTCATCATGCCTTTGCTAATCACAGCAATGAACTCCAACCAAAACTCTGAAGGACGCGTCAATTCTAGACAGCATACAGATGTTTACTTAGAGTTCAGAAATTAAATATGTATTTAAACTCTGTCCTGACTTTCAGAGTATTGTGTATCTGACAAATCAGGCCAGGCATTGAGTCTAAACATGAACTGAGGTTCACGCACTTAAATCTGCATTTGAAACTGTTGCCTGTTCTGGTTTCTCTTCAAATAGATATTTTGTTAGCATCCAGCCACACTCCTCTACCACCCACTTGATATATCTCACGTATTCTGTTTCATGACAGAATAATTTTTAAAAAAGGATGAATTTATCACAATAGTAACAACTATGTAACTGCTCCAACAAACACGTAACATGCTCCAGAAATTCAGATTCTGAGTTTCAAAAGACATTCACCTTTTAATATAGCAAATTAAGCTTTTTCAAATAAAAGAATGAAATTTGACATTATTAATGTCAACTAATATTTTTTCTGAAATAATAAAACAAGTCCTGTTTCAAAATAATCTGCATTCTGCCTGTCCATACAAAATACACTAGCATGGTGGTACAAGTGAAGCTGATTGATGTGAAAAATGTTAAGCTAATTTTCTATTTGAAAGTGAAATCCAGAAATAAATGTGTAATCCATAAAAGATGAACACTTTCTATAAGTCAAATTTTTAAAGACAAATAAAAAAGGAAGAGAGAGAGATATTTTTTTTAATCCTGTGATTTTCAACCTAACACGATGCTGAAGCCAGGGGTAGTCACACAGGGAATTTCCTAACCTGCAAAGCCTTCAGGATAGATGTAACATTGGACTGCATCTATTTAAAATGTTTCCATCTCACAAATAAAGAACAGCATAACTCTCCTAAAGCGGATAGAGAGAATAATCCAATCCCATAACCCTCTCAACAGTCATAGTGACCTGCAGTGAAGCTGACAGCTTTCTACGTCACCCCATCCTGGTTTATATTTTCTTCCTATCCGATGACCTCTTCTTTAAGCAAATAAAGTCCCGTTACGGTGTTTCGTAATTAGGTTTTTTCCCAAAACACAGTGAACTAATGACTACATGATACACTTCCTCTAGGTAAGCCCAGGAAATTTCCATTTATCCATAGAATAAGCCTGTCTTTGCACATCTGGACCACACAACGCTGGTGCAAGCAGTCAAAGCAGGCAACTGTGGCTTTTGAAATCCAGCTCTTAAATCTGTATTTACCCACTTTAATGTAATGGACCTGATTGTTCCTGAAGGCAATCGGGGACCCCCAGGGACCCTGTCCTTGTGGCCAGCAGCCATCTGGCTTGGTGCCTGACAGGCACAGAAGGAGCAGATCCCTAAGGGAGCTCTCGGCTCCCTCCTTGACGCCCTGGCAGCAGCGCTGAAATTCCGACCTCCGACCTTGACATTGATTTTGCTTATGTAATGATGCTAAAGCCACTTGCAAATCTGACTGTTGCACCCCCCTGCTCAGCCTCTTACTCAGAAAACAGCCATTGTGCCTAACAGGAACAGCTACACGACACACAGAACACAGCATGAAAAATGAACAGACTTATGTAAACACCAAACCGCATTTTTAGTCAGCTCTGAACATACGAAGAGCAGCAAATGTGTGCCTAGAGCTTGTTTATAGTTTGAGAAAAATATTTCTCATGTTTACTTATTGGACGAGTAGCAAAACCTCTTACTTTAGAAAGCAAGTTTTATTTATTGGCTTTGTCCTTTACAGAATGTATCTTGCCTTTCACAGTTTGTTTAGGTATTGTTTTTTAATCTCCATCTCTTCTGTAATGATAATTTACCACTTGAAGACACTATTTCTGTATTTACAGCTGCAATCTGTTACAAGGATTAAATAAGCCTTCCTTACAAATACACAGGCACTGTGATTTCTTCCTGAGCTACCCTAGAAATTTAATATGCATAAGATAAAAAATAGTAAAAAAAATCTAATTTTGAGTAAAAAGAAAACTCTCTGTGAAGGCCAAATGCACAAAATATTTGTAATTAAGTAGAAAGCATTCCTTCATATCAGATAAAAAGGAGACACTATTAAATGGTCATTTCTACCCTGCAGTAAGGCTGACACATCTGACAACAGAAGGATAAGCATCAGTAATAGGAATTATTATCCTTAAGCTACAACAGATCCAAAGCTCATAGAAATCAAATGGCAGCTTCAGGCATATACTTAGGGTTTCAGCTTTTTTTATTGCTGAAAAAATACCTTCTGGGACACAGAAAGGTCTCAGATCTCCTCTATGAAGAATCTAATTTTTGCTTCCCTCATCAAAGCCTGACATAAAGACAGAAGAAGTTACAGAATGGTCAGTCTCTTCAAATACCTACGTGAAGTCACCATCTGTGTTACCAAATATGGTCTCATACATTGATGATCTGCAGACCTGATAAGGAAACTTTTTTCTCCCTATTAGCACTTCTCAAATAAAAACAACAGGAGAAGTTTTCAGTTGTCAAAAACAGTGATAAAGTGACAAAAGCAAACAAACAGCTTGGTTGCAATGGCCAGGGTTGTAGGTTCTCCAGCATGCAAGTCCATCCCTATCGAATGCAACCATCCTCACACAGCTGACTGGGATTGTTTAGTCTAGAGAAGAGCAGGCTGAGGGGAGACCTGGAAAGGAGGTTGTGGTGAGGTGGGTGTTTGTCTCTTCTCCCAAGCAACAAGTGATAGGACGAGAGGTAATGGCTTCAAGTTGTGCCAGGGGAGGTTTAGATTGGATATTAGGAAAAATGTCTTTACTGAAAGTGGTGAAGCACTGGCAGAGGCTGCCCAGGGCAGTGCTGGAGTCACCATCCCTGCTGGGATTCAAAAAACATGGCTGTGGCTCTTCAGGACATGGTTTAGTAGGCACAGTGGTGTCGGGCTGACAGTAGCACTTGATCTTAGAGGTCTTTTCCTACCTTAATGATTCCATGAATTCTGTGGCCTCTGTGCTCCACAAGGCACTCGGGTTGACTCAGGTTTAAGGGTGTTGTATTAACAGATGACCTTAACAAATTTCTGAAAGACGGCACTGTCAGTCAACTAATTAGGACCCCCTTGCAGCAGGGTGCATGAACATGAGTGCTGTGGCCCATCCGCAGGGCTGTGAAGTGCAGCTGCTCCTCCCAGCACTGCTGTCTCATGCAGAGGATGGCTCTCACTGTCCCTGCAGCCAGGCACACCAGATTCCAGAGCGCCTGAAAATCAGGGAGGTGGGGTTTCTAGATCTGAGCCATCTTATGATAGTTCCTTACCAACTGCTCTGCTACACTGTCTGATTTACTGTCTCAGCACTATGCAGTGATTTCCTCACAGAGCTACTCACACAATGTGCTCCAGATCTGAAAGCACCCACATTTCTCCAAACATTAGGAATCTAATTTTGTTGTTGGAAAATGCTTTTATATGCTGGGCATGCAGAACACCACTCCATCACCCCCAAAAAACCCCAATCAGTAACGAAAAAAACCTCATCTGAACCCTTCTCGAGGACGTGGGAGAATTTCCTACCCTGGTGATTGCCTATTTTTGCCCACACACTAAATGCAATAGGTTACACCTTTTTCCACTGCGCTTTCTTGAAAGGAAGAGTGTGTTTCTACAGGGTGTTCCCACAGATCACCTTGCAGTTACGTGCTCATATGCCCTTGTCCTCAGGTGCCAAATTGGGAAACACCTGGCTTAGACAGCCTAAATCTCACAGTGGCAAGATAAGAACGATAAATATTTATAACCCAACTGAGCAGAAAGCAGAACATTCTGTGTAACTTGCTGCAGGCTCATAGCCTGACTCAGTCACAGGGCCAAGATTAAGTTTTAGGAGTTCCCTGCTCTGAAATCTGTGGTCAGCTTACCAGCCTGTGCATTGGCAGGACTGTTGCCTCATGTCATGCTGCAGAAGAATGGTGAAATGCAGCTTTCAATGCCATTATGATTCACCTAATCTTTTCAGATTTATTAGCTATAGCAGATCAGAAACATAAACTCTACGGACTGCTTTCATTTTTTAAGCAGTTGGTTCCCATCTCTAATGTTCCACAAAAAGCATGGTCAGTCTTCTGTTTCAAGCCTGCAACAGACTGCTTAAGTTTCATATTTAGTGCCTTTCAGGGCTAAAAGCTACAAAACAGCAAAGCACACAAAGAACCAAGCCCTCTTTCCTGTGGAACAAAGAAAATCCTCAGCATCAGCAGTCAGAAGAGCTGTTTTGTGGATGTCGATTTAAGTCACAGGAATGAATTACAAGGCTTCGACCCAGCATAGTCACAGCTGTCCATCCCTGACACAGCAAAGGTTTCTGAGTTTTGCCTAGCTGAGAAGGGATTAACTTCATATTTCTATTTTGGAATTCATTGAACAGAAATCTATCCAGTAATATGGATTTATGTTCTGACAACGATCTATTTACAGATCTAGCTACAGAAAGAATTTGGACTAGTAAGGTATAATTCATTACCTATTTTTCTTCCAAATTTACTTCCAGCAATTCCCAAGTTTTGATTAATTGCCACAAGTACATGTACGGAATAATTTATTCTCACATTTACTGATCAGCTTTAGTCCCAATATACACAAACATCTGATTCTTTGTGTCCTACTCTGTCATTATTCTACTTTATTCCTTGATGCTGGTATGTAAAAATGAAGGTGCATTTCCTCTTGTGCATATGTGCTGCAACCCTAACGTTACTCTAACGCACCAGCAGCTTTTAAATAAGGCATTCATGGCATGATAACCTCTTAGCATCTGCTTCAAGATGGGATTTACTAGCAAGTCAAATAAAGCCTACCTTAACATCTGAAGAGCTAAAACTAGCCTAGATGAAAAGGCAGCACTCAAGTCGTGTGCCTTAAGACTCCCATGGACAGTGACACTTTATCACATTAGAATTACAATTATCAACTAAAACGGAAAGCTGTGACTGATGTGCAACATGACAAAAGACTCAGCACTACGTGGTGGCAGAGCTGATGCAGAGGTCTGTGTAGATGTCCAGCAGCAGTCCAGCACAAATGCACGTAAAGACATGGTACTTTTCTCTCCCAGGATATCCTCCAGAAACAGATAACTGATCTTCTCAAGAAAGCTGCAGGAACCCAAGAACATTTACTCTGACTTCTGGGAAGCAGCAGAACATCAGCCTGACCTTGAGAGCTCAGTGCTCTGGCCAAACCCTGCTGCTTTGTAATGGTCTGGCACCACCCAATCAGGCTTATCTTGCTGATGGGAATACACAAAGGGAAACCTCTCATCTTCCATTTCACCCCTCAAAAACTCCACCATAAAAGACACAAACGGTGTTGCTTGAGTACTGCTGTATCACAGTGCCCTGTGACTGCTCTCCGGCTACTTGGGTTGCTTTATTTAGAGAACGGGTGGAGCAAGAAAGTGCTTTTGATTTGTAACTCCCATATTTTTTGTGTTTTGTAACCAACACAGCCCAACCAGTACAAGCAGTCTGTCCCCAGGATGTTCAGAGGTCCCTTGCCTGACAAGTTCAAATACTTGGCTCCATCTTGTGTATGATAAATGAGCAGCTCAGGCAACCCTTAAAAATACTTACAGGACTTGGGAAATAAATAAGTTCCCAATTCCAAGAGGGATTGAAAACAAAAAAACACTCTCTACATGTTCCAATTGTGACTTTTTTACAGCCACTGTTTCACCATATATCCTTCAATGACTGAGAAGGAACAGCATAATGAAGAAACCCTCGCCCAGGCACTTTCTGTAAGAATCTGGCCAGATAATTTTTAAAGAGCCTGATATCTATCCTAATTGCTTTTTATGAGATGATGAGAAGCTCTACAATTATCATGCATATTTTGATATTCATTTATACCCAATAGCAGCAGGAAATGACACACTGTGCTGTACCTGATGTAAGCTTGTCCCTTTTCTATCCTGTTATTAACTATTCTCCTCTTTGAACTTGCAGCATCTCCCACTCCAGTGACCAGAATGGAAGAAAATGCCAACACCAGCTTTGAAGAAGATTTTGAAGGACAGGCAACGCACACAGGCAAGAAAACTAACTGCATTTTATTTTTCTAAAAATAAGCTAAATCATCCCTGTTCTCTGAGGAAGCCCAGCATTTGAGTAGATCCAATTAGTTTGCCAAACGCCTTGACCAGAAACATAGGCTCCAAAACCAAGGAGAATGTATTTTGGAGTAAGTGACATCGCCTATGGAAGAGCAGGTAAGACTGACCTGGTCTTTGTGCCAGTCCTCTTCCTACTGAAGCAAATGGTAAATGAAGAAGCCATCAACAGCAAAACCCCAATGCAGCTCTTCTTTTATTGTTTCAGTCATGAACAGCAGCCTTTCTTCTTTTAGGGAAAAAAAGAAAACAAAAGAGCAACAAAACACACACCCACACACTAGAATTAGTTATAAGGTTTCACTATAAAGGGTGAATTATTTGCTCCTTCTTATAGAAGGAACATTCAGTGCTAAAAATGAACCTACAAATCCTTCTGGCAAACACAGCTTTAAAAGCATCCTTGCTTAGAATCACAATTCTTTTTAATCCAGCACTCAGTCACCGTGATTTTTATGAGTACTGACATTGTACTCACCTCTACAGACAGGTATCATTTCATTCCACCCCACCAACAGGTATATACAGCAATCCACCCCTCCCTGGGCTCCAAGGGCTTCTTTTCCTCTGTCCTATAATAAATGTAGGTCTTGTAACTTTCTGGGGTTCTTTCCCAACTGCTGTTAGCTAAGATTATTACTTATATTGATAATATTTTATTGAGACCCAGATGCAGGGCACTACATCCATAGCTAAGCTTCAAAATAGTTTCAGAAATCAGGCTACTGTACTGTTCTTGCTATGCCAAGAAACTCAGGCTAATTCCTGCTTTGGAATCTTGGTTGCCAACAATCAGGTCATCTTCCCTTTCCATCGAGGGGTGTAGTGCCTTTAACCATCACTTCAAGATGTTGAAATTTAATCCAAAACAGAGTTTTGGCAACTGGCAACACCACATCTCTCATGAGAGGGAGAACTGCTTACCTAGCCTTTCCTAAATTTTCCATAGAAATAAACTTCACTTCTGAAAAGAATTAAATATTCCTTGTTTTTGCTTTACAATCTGAGATGCAGATTAAAATGGTGCACTTTGAAAAACACCACTTGAATTTTGAAATTTTTTTTTTCCCCATTTCAAAATTTAACTGCTTTTACCAACCAGCTCCACAGACCAAGCTCTGCATTACAATCAGAATTCTCACAACGATTGCCTTAGAGGTTACTCTTCCAGTGGAACAGGTAAGGGTCTAAAAAAGTCTCCAGTGCCTGTGTTCTTAGTTTTACACTTAAGTCCTTACACGTGTAAGTATACGCTGTCTATAGAGAAATGCAAATATACTTCTGTGAAACCCTAGCTTTGGCCAACAGGTTTTAACAGGTTTCAATAACCTCACCGTCATTAATACTCATGTAGTTCACCAAGATCCTTTTACAGGATCTGGATAGGAACCAGACCACCAAACTGACCAGTTTAGAAAAAAACTCTCTTTCTTTTGGAGGCTAATGTAACATATTGTTTCCAAAGCTCTGTTTTTCAGCACTCCTTGAGAGTGCTCTGGAAGGAAGAGGGCGGACGGATAAACTGCGGCACAGAAGGACAAACCAGCAAAGAGTAGAAACTTCTTAAGACAGCGACTTGTTGCGGCCAGTTTCTCATCTTCCTTCATCTCTCTTAGGGCCCAAAGGCGTGATCAATGACTGGAGGAAGTTTAAATTAGAGAGCCAAGACATAGATTCCTTACCCTTGAGCAAGAAAGAAATTCTGAGACAAATGTCTTCACCGCACAGATCTTTCAGTAAAGATGATAAAGACACCAGAGAAAGATTCTGCCGTAAGGTAAGGGAAGCAAAACACATTAATTTTGATTCTAGGATATAAAACATACCAGTTATAAACTGGAATATTCTGAATTTCCCAGACTCAATTCCTTTCCAGGTTTGCAGAGCTCATACAATGTAGACAGAACAAATGCCTGTCCAACCATCTATCTAGTCCTCTCTCTGCAGTAAAATAAGCAGGGTATTTCAGAGCAACACATCACATGACACAGAGTATGACCTTTCTCCCTTCCTTCCCTGACTCCATGCTCAATCCTTGGTTAAGGCAATGGAAAATTCTTAATGTATTTGAAAACCTACTAGTCAGGATAGAGCTCTGAGCCTGGACATCACTCGTTATTGTTTACAAGCTCTGGAAGGGGGGGACCCAAATCCCCCAAACCCTCCAGGAATTAAACTTTAACCCCACCACAGTCACTGGCAAAATTCCCACCAGCTCTATAAGATTCCAAGGTTTTTGCTAAATAAGGCAACTCTCTTCAATACCATCAAGCTGACATGCAAGAGTTGGGACAGGATCTTTACCCATCTCTGGAAGGTACCTGGAGAGCCCCTGTAGGCAGTGACTGCTCTTCTACCTAAGCTTTCAATGCAATGTGCTTTAGAGAGCAACTCACTCTCTTCCCATTTCAGTGCCAACAGCTATTAATTTATATTAATTTATTAATATAAAATTCTCTCACTATTAACAGATGAGCATGCAGGAGTATGAATTAATTCAGGATGAACAAGAAGACGAAAGTTGCCTACAAAGCTACCGCAAACGCTGCATGCAGGATATGCACCAGAGGCTGAGTTTTGGGCCGAAATACGGTTATCTCTGCGAGCTGCAGAACGGGGAACAGTTCCTGGAGGCCATCGAGAAAGAACGTAAAACTACCACCGTCATCGTCCACATTTACGAAGATGGCATCAAGGGCTGCGATGCTCTCAACAACAGCCTGACCTGCCTGGCGGCCGAGTACGCCACCGTGAAGTTCTGCAAGATCAAGGCTTCCAACACGGGGGCTGGAGACCGCTTCTCAAATGATGTGCTTCCCACCCTACTTGTCTATAAGGGTGGGGAGCTCCTGAGCAATTTCATTAGCATTTCTGAACAATTCAACGAGGAGTTTTTTGCTGTGGATGTGGAGTCTTTCCTAAATGAGTATGGGTTGCTACCTGAAAGGGAGCTTCCAGCACTGGGAAATGGTAACACAGATGAGCAAGATGTTGAATAATTGGAGAGCCATAGCACTCACAGTCTCCCTTTCCTCTTCAGTATGTTGTAAATCAATCTCAGTAACACCCATCTCATTTAGAGAAGGCTGCCTTTCCTAATTTATTTGTCAGATGCACTTACCTAAACGCTCTTTAACTGTTAGTACACGAATTTTACTTAAGACACGTTCAACTGGCAGTCCTGTACATAATCATTGCTACGTTTGTGAGTTACTGAAAAAGTATATTGTGGTTATGTAATAACTTTGAATAAAGCTTCACAGATCTCAAAACCTGCCACTGGAAGTGTGAAAAATACTGGTAGTATATAACTTTATAAACATGAAAAATCAGTACACAGTCAATAGACGTTTACTAAACCCAGTTTTAAGTTTTACTGAGGGGCTGTTGCTGAGAACTTCAATTTAACAATCCGACTGAGAAGGTGGCACAGAGTAAACTCACTATAAACCTTCCTCTCTCCGCCTGTAGGTGTAAAACCGTCCATGTCCTCCAGTTCTGATACAAGACAACACAACAGCAGGAACATTTCAAAGATTCCTTTCACACACAGGTAAAGCTGAAGGCTGCATTTCACTCTGAGGGTAGGAATACCTGTATCTCACTCTGAGAACAAAAATACCTACGTGTTAACTGCACACAATTTTGCTGATAACATTTGAGACTATCAAAGACTATTTTCAGTATTCATACGAGTCACCAGTTTTAATTTGATTTGATAGTTTCACATTTTGCTCACTTTGGAATGAAAGCCTTCAGTTTTGCTTCAAGACCCCACCATGGAAATGTCAAGCTGTGAAAGTCTGCACATGGATCAGTCAGAATACAGAACTGCGCTGCCAGCACCAAGGAACCATTGCTGCAGTGGTATAACCCACAGTAAAAGCAGATTCTTATCACTCTTTTGAACACATTTTTGCTCCACTTTTCATTCACATGGAAAATTCACAGGGGGAGCTGGAAGTTACCCTGCTTTCCAACTGATATGCACAATAAAATAATTCTACTTGAAAATATTTGGGAAATACAGCCCCACAAAATATTGCTGAAGGAGTCATGTGACACGCTCCCAAACAAAATTATTTAAACACAACTTATGCCTTGTTTTAAATAATGGTCAAAAAAAAAGTATCTAGTTTTGTTTGTCCAGTTTTTGGGGACCATCAAAATGCCTCTGAATTTCTACTTTTAATATTGTTTTGCCATGGATTAACATTTTAGCGGAGCACTAGAAACCTCACTTTGCTGAACAGCAGGCAATATGAAGTTCCTTACCATCTCCTAACAATGACCAATCTTCTTCGGTCTGTAGAACGATTTGTGGTTTTATTCCACCAAGAAGTCACATAGCATCTTCCCAAAATGTTATAATTTCTGTATTGTAAATTTCCGAATGCAAGAGTCTCGTAAGTTTTTCTGATGGAACTCCTGGTGGAATAAAGCTTTTCCCTTAGAGCAGTCCTCTTTTCCCTTAGACAAGCACGTTTACCCTTCAGCTAAAAGCACCTTCATCTTAACACTTCATTTGTATCACTAGGTCAGCCCTTTGGAAGCCACAATTTGCAGATACACCTAACATGATAGCAGTGGCCAGGTATGGTTGGATGCGATGATCTCAAAGGTCTTTTCCAACCAAACAATTCTATGATTCTATGATGAAAATCTTATGATCTTATAACAGCTTATGCAGAAAATTATTCTCTTCGGTCACAAAAAATAACCAGCTCCTGAAGAGCAGGACACTATTTGTCTTATATTTATGGATTCAATGCTTTAAAGAAGAGGCATGAAAAATTTCTCTCCTCTACACACCAGAAAATCTCCACATAACTGGTGGGAACTTCACATTCTTGAGAACTTTCCCTTTTTGTCAAACTCAGCCCCAAAGTCATTAGGCAGCTCTTAGCAGTCTGATCACATAAGCTTCATTTCTCTGACAAACCAGGCTGGAAGTGAAAAAACCCTGACAAACAATAATCACAACAGAGACTACGTTAAAAGCTGGTTGTAAAAAATAAGCTGGCACTCCAATTTAAGAGGCAGATTAATCATGCTTAAGCAGGACTTCCTTTAACCTGTAATTATATAAAAAAAAAAAAGAAAAAAGACACACACACGTGAGGCCAAGTCTCAACAAAAGCTCATGATTAATAAAGTTGCAAATAAAGTTCTGATCACAGCAGACATCCATACTCCTGTAGAAAAAAAACCCTTAAAAACAAAAAGGAAGAGTTGACTTAACACATTGCTTAACACACTTCATCACATTGCTGTATGAAGATTCTTCAACAAGTAAATGCTTTAATAAGGGCTGGAGCACCTCTGCTATGATGACAGGCTGAGAGAGTTGGGCTTGTTCAGCCTGGAGAAGGCTCCAGGGAGACCTCATAGCAGCCTTCCAGTACTGAAAAGGGGTCCAGGAAAGCTGGGAAGAGAGGCTCTTGATCAGGGAGTGCAGGGACAGGACAAGCATTTTCAGCCTAAAGATGGGAGATTGAGATGAGATCTTAGGAAGAAATCTTCTCCTCTGAGGGTGCTGAGGCCCTGGCACAGGTTGCCCAGAGAAGTTGTGGCTGCCCCATCCCTGGAGGTGTTCAAGGCCAGGCTGGATGGGGCTTTGAGCACCCTGAGCCAGTAGGAGGTTTCCCTGCTCATGGCAGGGGGTTAGAACAGGATGGGTTTTAAGGTCCCTTCCAACCCAAACCATTCTATGATGGAGTTTTCACAAACTGAAAGCTTCAGAATATTACATAGGTAGCGGGAAAAGGATAAACATATATGCAATCTGAGCAAAAGTTAAGCAGTAGTCAAGTACCAGACTTTTAAAGGGTGGCTTCCCTTTTTCTTACACATGCCTTAATTTTTGTCTTAAAGAACTCTTTTTCTCACATTATCAATGGCCAACAGCACAAAAAGGATGGGCAATAAGATGACAATGAAATCCTGTCTTGATTAGTTCTGTAATTCTCAGACAAGCAAGAACCTGCTTTCTTCTGCATCCACTATTTCCCTATGGCAGGGTGACGGGAAGGCTCCATCTGTAGATACAAGTCACATTACTCATTTTTGCTTTTACAGGGATAAACTATTTTCTTATTGCACAGATGGGAGTTCAATGCTATCTCCTGTATTAAAGCAAAAGTCTCACCCACAGCAACTTCCTTCTCTGCCTCCTTCCAACATCAAATTGGAAAATTAGGCTTCAGAGGTCCTTAATACCTGGTTAGTTCTAAGCTGAAGGATTCATTCCAGTCTGTAGCAACACCATAAAGAAAAAGGTCATTTACTAACCACTGAATAAGCTAGCAGGGGGAGAGAAAAACAGAGTTCTTTACTAGGGGATCCACAGCATAATATCTACCACAAGCACTGCTTTTTGTGCTAAACAAGAACTACTACTGGAAGAGCATTTAATGAAAATTTTCTTCTCTGGTGTCAGATATTCAGCATCTCAAATGTTCTACTTCACTTCTGTGGGTGAGTTTTAAGTAACAGGCAACCACAGAAAAAGGGCTTTGTATCACACCTCCAAAAGCAAACCCTGCCCAGCCCCAACCCCTCAAAAATATTTAAAAATCAAGACAGAGTCAAAAAGAGACAAAAGACAAACTTCTTCCTTCTCATTGCTCTCCTGCTCCTCCTTCTAACAGAGACCTTACCAGAGCAATTTTTCAACCAGCCATATTTTGAAGCACATTACAAAATTCATCTCATTTTCTGGACAGCACTCAGCCTCCCCTGGAATCAGCTGCTGCTGCTTCAATTGTCTACTGATTCCACCAGCTGCACAGAATAACACTCATCCATAAAACAATCAGCAGCTGAAACCAGCCCTTCCATTGCAATATTCATTTTCCTCAGAGGCTCTACTTGAGCAACATCGAGCAAAAAAGATCAACATTGTGTTCCAAAAATACAGGTACAATACTATGAGTAGATCTTTTGCCAAACGTGAAAACACAATACACAGATGAGGCAGCAGCACTTAAGATATCTTTCTCATAGTTCCCATTTATTAAAAGTATCCCAGTACATTCTTGATTATGCTTTAGAACTGACGTGTTTATATTTTTTCTTAAGAGTTCCAGTGCCTTTATACAAAAAATAAATACGCAGTGGCATTAAAACACCCTAAAACCTGGAATTCTTTTCTATAGTAGTTCAGATGCAAGTAAACATCACATTGCATATAGGAATTATCTTTATTAACCTTATTAGAATTCTTCCTCCCTTCTGCTCTTCTCATGGCAAGTAAACAGTGATCTTATTGCCTACCATACCCAGTAGAACATCTCATAATGGAAAGCTACAACTTGCATGTATTTAAAAGATAACCTCACGGGCTGCCTAGGTGTAGCTGTTGCTGAAATAGATAACATTCCAAGAGTGCAAAAATTGAATCCAAGCTGGACAGAGAAATCCTCAAGAATTGCTGAGTAGAAGGCGGCATATACGTATTTCTAAATTTCTATGCATTTGATTGATTTCTGAGTTCTCCAGTTATTATATTTACATGCTGAATTGGTATCAACTTGAAACTACTGGAAACTACCTGTATACCTATTATGCTAGCTAACCAGCATTACCTAAAACAATGCCTACAGTGAAATGCTGTATTCATTAAATCTAATTTTTCCCAATATAACTTTAATGGAATGACATTTCTCTTAGCAAAGGAACCCTTACAGGATAAACTGTCATACCAGGTAACTATGCTAGTCTTCCTTCTGATAAACACCAGTAGAAGCGTATTTGATATTGTAGCCACGTGATTCTACTTGATATAGTAAGTGCATGCTGGAACAAGGTAACTGAGTCTATCATTACAATTTATATTGCACATCTAACTGGTGATATTTAGGCAACAGTTCTTAATTACTGATATATTAACCCCAGATGTTTCCATCTTGTAACTGGCCAATACTTCCACGAAGTTCCAGTTGCTTGAGTTTAATCACTGAAGTAATTGAAAGAGAAGATCGATGCAAAGACTGCAACAGCAGCTGCTATTACCACACCTAAAATAACAAAGGAAATGCACTGGGTGAGTTGCAAGGGCAGCACAGTCATCAGTAGCAAGGGTGTGGAGGGCAGAGTCAAACTGAATGAAGCAGGAGGAGAAACAGTAAGAGTCACCCAAAAACCACCTACCACTGCTAAGCCTAAATCTAAAGGTAGAACATCAGATAATTAAATTATAAAAGGTCCACATGACATTTCTAATCAGAGCAGAATAGCAGGATCCTTCTAGAATTCCAGCAGACTGCACAGTAGTACCAGTTGACTCCTGTAGTACATTGGCCATGTCCTGGCCCATAAAATAATGCACTGACTGGGCGCTACTGTTTAATGAGACCAGGAAAAGCAACACAAATGTTAAATTTTAAGAAAAAAAGCTACTAAGTTTTTTCTCTTCTGTGTGGCACTACATCTACTACCATTCTCTTTGTAGCACAACCATCATTTTCCTCTCATTTAACGTGCTTGTTACTGATGTGGTGGAGAAGGCAACACACTGAAACCGAAACAACTGCCTGATGATTCAAGGGAAACATTTTTACATCCAAAGAAAATACATATTTACTGCTACTCCTCTTTAATCTTCCAGTCACTATGTTCTATTTCTGAGAGTTAATAAGACACATTACTGCTTTGTTGTAAAGTGCAACTGTATTTTAATACAAGACAGCCAAAGCTCACAGCAAAGAGAGCTGTACTAAGGGCAGACAGAGATACTTAAGAGTTGGACGTACCAGTGTCACAGAAAAACTGTATTTGAAAGAGGAGTTCTGTGGCTGGTGTTCCCTGAATTATTGAGGTTGACAATTAGGACCCAAGCCCGTATGTATGTGTCAGCTTTGGAAGAAGATTAGTGAGTCACCAGCCAATCTATGGATGCCTACTCAACAAAGCCATTCAGCTGTGTTATTTTTTTTAAAGTACAGAACTATAGAAGCAGTGCCTCTCCAAAAAAGCAAGCTACACGAGCCTTTTGTATTGACTTGTACGCTGAACAAACGCAAACATTGGTTTTGGTTCCAACACAGGCTGTGGTTCTTTCAACCCCAGAAACTCCCTGTACACTCCCTACAACACTGAAATGGCGACTCACTTCAGAAAAGCTGTTGTATTAAGTTAGCAGCAGATTACTAGTCTCACTAGTTTATTAATAATTTCATGGAACCTAGCAGCACTGAAAGGGCCCGTTTTAGTTTCTGGATTGCCATAGCAAAATCAGGGATGTAACGTACCCATATTTTGTTGAAGTTTCAGCAGCAATGTTGCTTTTGTGAGTTGTTTCTGCCGTGTGTCATCCGTGTTGTCAGTCACTGGACAAATATCAACTGCATGGAAATCAAGTGAAGAAGTAAATACTAGGTGAAAAGATAATAGTAGTGTTCTATCGTTAAATTAATGCAAAAGGCCAAGAATTTCACATGAACTGTATAAAAAGTACATTTATGGTAGAAAAAAAAAGAAAGTTTATCACAGTAGAAAAGGTACAGTAGCAACAGTATTAGTGCTAAAGTAATTTGTATGGCTGGAAGAGCAAACATAAGAGGAAATACACATGAGAAGGAGTTTCTCTTCCAAAACTCATTTTCCACACCCTGCTTCCAGAATAACATATCCAACCCACTTTAAATAAACTGGGGAGAACTTGACTGCTCTGAGAGGGAACTATCAAAAGCAAATCACTTTCCAAGATCAAAGTTCTTCCTTTAAAGCCCAGAGTTCAGGTTACATGCAAAACCCATTGCCACTAAAAGAGTGAGCCCAGCATCATTTCCCCACCCAACAGCCATAAGGGCTTTTTTTCCAAAGCACAGAAATTCCTTTTTTGAAGATCCCTTAACAATACACTTTCAGAGCAGGCGTAGAGGACACATTCCCCTTTGGAACAATTACTCTGCTCAGCCAGGATGTGAGAGTGCTTGACTAATTCCAGACTGATGGGATTCAAACCTGTATCTATTTCCTTTCCAAAGATTTCCCTAATCACTATATCCAGCTTGTTAGAGAGCAGGAGGAGAGAAAGAAGATGATTAATCTTGAGTTCTCTAGCTGAACGTGTTCACTTATCCCACACAGAGAACGCGTGCTTTGGACTATGCAGCTCAGGGATAAAGCTACTTGATGGTGGTGGGCAAAAAACTTCAATTTTCCTTCCTTTTGCTAAGGAATCACTTATCAAAAGTTCAGATTACAATTCAGCAGCTTCTATTCCAAGAATCTTTTGGACAAGTAAAGAATAGGAGAAAGTGTTTGTGCTACTGCAGTGAGATCCAATGCTTTTGGAAAGAACAGAATGGGCATGCTGAGATAAGAAAAAAGACTAAGAGATTGTTCTTGTTCAGAAGATACAGAAAGAAAACGCAGAGCAGTACCAGATATCAAGTTTTAGCAGCCCATGGAGCACTCATCTAAACAAAAACAGGTCTCCCAATTTCCACAGAGGGGTTGTCAATCACCTACAAATTACAAATTATATAGTGGAGCAATCAGGCACATCCCTTGATGATTCATATGAAAATGATTCATGGAAAAGTACTTTCTCTATCATATCATTAGCTATGGGGGAAATGTATAATCTAGATGGGTGATCAGAAAGGTTGTTTCTGTCATCTCAGATGAGTCATGTGCATGATTGTCTTCAAAATCTCAATTCAAACTTGCACAAGTTTTGTTGTTACACACAAGGACTCCAACCAGACATTTAGGACTTGTTTTTAGCCATTCTCATCCCTGAACCCACTGACTTTGAATAGGATGTACCGGAGCAGAGCAATTAATAACTCTTTGGTATGACACTTAACAGGACACCAAGATACATAAACACACACATACATCTCCATACATTACACATAAACATTGCCTTGAGACCTATCTGCATGTTGCATATACATGTGAAATAAAACTAAATACAACACTTCAGCTCAAGGGATGCTTTTCTGAAGAGAAATTATCACTTATCCCTGAAGGCCACTGGTCCACAATGAACCAGTAATTTCATCATTATTTTTATTGTGAAAAAGAAAATACAGCCTCCTCTGTATAAAATACGAGCAGAAATGTTCAACTAGGATAAATGAACTATTAATTGTTGCAAACTATCTTTCTTAGTACATTAACCAGCACAGTAAGAGCAACACACCCTCTCCAAACTACTTCAGTTTTCAGTTCCCTAGAACACCACTTTTAGAGAAGCTGATGGCATTCCTTGGGTCACCTCTAAAGTCCAGATCCAGCCGGTTTCTTTTTGCTTTAGTTCTGACGAGCAAGTAGGATAGTTTGTGCTCTCTAACTTCACGTTTCCTTGCACCTTTGTAAGAACTGATGCACCTTTCTGAAGATCACTCCTGAGGCTGCACACGAAGGCAGCAATACTCGTTTGTGTGGGGTGGACGGGGTGGGAGAGGAATAAAAAAGGAAGAGATACCCTTGAGCTATTTAGTTACCAAAGGCATTTATGCCATTAAGTTATGGAAGACTTGCATTTGTAGCAGCTGTGGTACAAATCACATAGGTTTTCAAAAGCAGATGCTTTCTAGTACCAATTATGTGAATCTTTAATTCTTCATTAATGCTTCAATTTGCTAACAAAGATAGGGAAGTGATTACCACTACTGCAGTCTTATTTCTGTTCATCCAGTTAACACCCTGCTCCCATCCCCCGCACCAAGAAGGAGCAGGGATTTAGTAAAGCCAATCACAAATGCAGAGCTTCCAACAGCCTGCATTAAAGTACCAAACACCTCGAAACTACAGTGTTTAAGCGATTTACAGCTTTCAATCATAAACAGGCCTGGTTTTACTTTCCATTTGCAATGTAACAATTTTAAAACATGACCAGTATTGACCTCACTGGAAAGCTGTACAAGGAATGAAGAGAATAGAATCGTGGGAGACCGCAGCAGAGGCCGTACTAAGGAAACATAAACCTGACCTTCTCAAAATACCTTTATTTCATATGTTTTGACTAAAAGCTGCTCAAAAATAAGTCTTTTGGTTACAGTGATTAGATCTTCTTCTTCTCAAGTCCATGCTTTAAAGAGTAACAACAACAAAAAAAAGAAATTATTTGAAAAGTCTGCTCGTGTTCTTGAATTTTAAACAATTCTTTTTATCAGCAAACTTCCCTTGGAACCTCACTATTGATAGCACTTCCAGTTAATTCAAGGTTGCTGCCTCAAACCACAGGAATTTTGATACAAACAGAAAGGTTGATGTTAAAATTCACTACAAGCCAATTTTTATACAATTACTGAGGACTGACTATTATTAATAAAGCCAGCGCCAAGCTTTGAGAAACACCAAATGCTACTTGAATTGGAATGATGCATGGAAAAAGCCCTCACATAAGGGCATCCCCAAGATCTCACTACATCACAAAAACATCTTTGCAGTAATACTGAGATATTTCCTAGAATGGCTGGGGTTGGAAAGGACCTTAAAGCCCATCCTGTTCCACCCCTCCTGCCATGGGCAGGGACACCTCCCATTGGATCAAGTTGCTCCAAGCCCCATCCAGCCTGGCCTTGAACACCTCCAGGGATGGGGCAGCCACCACTTCTCTGGGCAACCTGTGCTAGGGCCTCCCCACCCTCATCATGAAGAATTTCTTCCTAATGTCTAACCTAAATCTTGCCCCTTACCATTTAAAGTCATTCACCCTCGTCCTATCTCTACAGGCCCTTCTAAAAAGCCCCTCCCCATCTTTTCTAGAGACCCTTTCAGTACTGGGAGGCTGCTCTAAGGTCGCCCCAGAGCCTTCTCTTATCCAGGTCCAACACTCTCAGCTTGTGCTTGTATGGGAGATGCTCCAGCGCTCAGACCATCTTTGTCGCATCGTCTGAGCCTGTTCCAACAGTTCCATATCCTTCTTATGTTGGTGATTCCAGAACTAATTTCTAAAACGGCCTTCCTGGTGTTAATAAACGTGAATAACTAACTTGTGATTTTAACAAGCCACAGGTTAATAACTCCATATCAATAATTATCAGAATCGAAGAGCATTGTGCTGATAGCATTATTACTATCATTGCTATGAACAGAACACACTCTACAGACAAATCTTATGGTGTTCACTGAAACAAGGCCAGTCTCTCGGGTTTTTTTCTTTCAACAACCCTCAGTGCGTTTTTCCCTCTCCTCTGCTATGCACTGGCTTTAATTTCTTCTTTTTTTTTAAAAAAAAAAAAAGAAAAGAAATCCCACATTCCTAACTCTACATCCAGCAAGCTACATGAACACACAAACACACTTTGTGAGCTATCTGGACATCATTTTATACGTATTATTAGCATCAAGTCATTGTGATGCATTGCTGTTGGTCTAACTGTGCTTTCTTCCTACCTCCCGACCATACATCCTTACATAAGCAATAAAGCTAAACTGAATCATCTCTCTCCCTCCCACGCCCATCTCCACTGCTACAACAATATTAATTTGCTTCCCTAACTTATACTAATTCCTTAAAGCTCAGTAATAATTAGCTTTAAGATTATTAAAGTCACTCTTACAATGCAAGAGAGGTTTTTATCTGCTTTCCTGTTTCTCTTGAGGTTCTTGAGTTGTGTACATCTTTTACTTCTCAAGATAATGAGTCTGATTCACAGCTAAAAATTTTAGTTAAAGCCTAGGGAAAACTGATTAATTAAGAAAGATGTAAGAATTCATTGTTAGCTCTGAAATTAAGAAACTCTAAACCCCCTCCAAGCAAACCAGTAGGTCAAGCAGAACATCAGTAATCACCCTATGCAGCAAGCTCCTGGCTACATTTCCCATTTTTGTCCCTAATACGAACATCAAAAAGTGTTCACAGTTCTTATCTGAGAATTACTGTTAATTTTTTAGAATTTTAATTATAAAACTGTAACCTACAGCTCCTATTCACAGTGATGTGGGGGAAAAGGGAAGAAATCTATTCCCTAAGATCACAGGAAGCATTATTAGATGCATTTCAACAAAAGATTTGACTCCTACATTAAAATCAAAATCACATGGGAAAAAAAAATTAGGAATTAATACAAATCAGAAATATTCATAAAGCCAGTAACTAGATTATAACAAATTATCTGTCTTAAAAGGAATATAACAGTCTCATATTAAGATAATAAAATTCTAAGACGTTCAGTAATAAATGATAAGTTCTCAATTTTCTTTCTGTTACAGGTGAATTGCAAAACTTAGGTTTTGGGCACTGTACTTGATATAGAAATTAGAAAACGCAGAACAAAGAAAGGTACTTTGTATTTTTGAAAAAGTCAGGTTTTAGCATGACAGCTTCCTGAAAGTCATATTAATCTACATATATTTTTTGTAATAGCAGTTTTGAAGCATTTTTAATTATTTACAGAAAAATGATGGATTTGACTTAAGCACTCAGCTGCTTAATTCTAAGTAGTAGCAAAATTACTCAGCTCTGACAAAGCTGAACTACTGAAAAATTAACTAGAATATAAAGCTTCACGGGTTTTTCTCACAGTTTATTTTCCAATATAAAAATCACCTCTAACTCATGCACAGAATAACACATGCAAACCTTGTTTAACCATATATTTATGTATTTACTGCTGTTCATGAGCTGCAACCATGACTGGGCAGATAATGCAGGGAAAAAGCGAAATACTTGAGAGGAGAAAGAGAGATCTTTTAAAAGCCAATCACAGAAACTGCAAGAACCCTTACCATTTTTCACAAATATATTTAAGCTGTAATTACACTGATGCAAAGCCTCTGAGCTTGATATGAAGTAAGCCAGCTTTAAGATTATGCATAACTGGATAAAACTGGCCTATGCCATTAGTCAACAATTTCGTAATCCGTAATACAGTCTGTCCTGATCCTGAGACAGGGTAGTTACCTGTGTTAACTTCCTCTGCTATATGGATATCTTCAGCCTGCACAGACTGATCCAACATCTCAACAAAACGTTCTTGAATTTCTCCAGCGGCCTCATCACCAAATTTGTAATCACTGAGCATCACACTGGATCCAGCAACAGGGACAAACAGTCTTTGAGGCAAGACATGATATTCCCTCTCAAAATCTAAAAGAAAAGAGGGGGAAAAGTACCATTCAAATAAAAGCCTTGTCAGTTACGATAAAATTCCTCATTAATCTCTGGTCATAAGATAAAGCTCTTGCAAAAGAACTGCTCAAGGCTTCCATGTAAAACCCCTGATTTCAGGCATGGTTTGTTGGGTTGTTCTTGTTTTATGCAAGTTTTGGCTGCTATTATGTGATTTATGTTCTTACATTAATCTCTGCAGAAATACCTGAGACACCTCCAAAACAGAGCATAAAATGTTAACAAGACAGTTTTCTTCTTTAGGATGATGAGCAAATGGACTCTGGGAAAGACAGCAGATAAGAGCATGCACAGAGCAGCATGTGATACCACAAAGGACTGCAAACCCTTGGCTGCTTTTACACCATACCTAAAGCTACAAGCTACTGGTGCCTCCTAAAGAGGAAACAGAAAACTGCATGCAACCGAAAACAAGTGTAAACCATGCAGGCTGGATAAAGGTGGCTAACCCAAAATGAACAGTATTATCCTGAAGCAGATGGTTAATTCTGCAGGTGAAACATTTTTCCTTACACAATCAACCTGTTCCCATATCTCTTCTATGCCTCCTAAAATCACTGCCAAGGAGAGTATCTTTTAGAAGGCTTTCCTTTATACAAGATCCTCAAACTGGTATTTCAGTTAACTAATAATACTTAGTTTAAAAAAAAAACTGAAAAAGAACATTGCACTGGCTCAAAGAAGTTTAAAGAATCACCCAACATGAGCAGAGACAACACAAATTACTTATTTGGACAGTTAGTTAAAAAACAGCACCCAAGATACTTCTTCACATCATGATCACCACATGTAATGCCATATTTAACTTAATGGAGATGAAGTACTGAACTTCAGAGCTCATGTCCACTAGCATTCGTAACACAGGTGCTATAAAAAGATGGAAGGCGATGCCCAGCTGCTTCTTTTAATGCTACCAAGTTTCAGCACTTTCCAATATTAATAGGAAAACCATGCAGTCATTTAAAAAAACCCTAAAATTTAAAATGTGGAAGTCACAGTTAGAACTTCAGTGACAGGAACTTCAACTACAGAGGTTTTAAAACTTAAAAAATTTCCAATCAGTGAGCAAGAAATTGCATGTTGTGGTCATGAGAACTGAATACAAACTTGGGCTGAAAGCTGCGATGTCAAAGATGTATCTGAAACTCAGAAAAATTCTCTGGATTTCATAAAAAGTTGAGGCTGCCAAACAGAAATTGTGCCATTTGCTTTTTATTCTGTTCTATCCATGCTGTAACTTCCGTACACCAACAGAACAATCAAAATCCACTGCAAATGTAAGCTGTTTTTTTTTACTCCTACTTTTTTTGTGAGGTCCTTCATTTATAATCAGATCTTCAAACAGTATTTCACACCGATCACTCAATGTGTTTATTATGTCTCTTTTCAAAGCCTGCAAGGACAAAGTAAAACCATCAGTAATATAAAAGCATTTGCAAAGCTTTTGACTGGTAAGGAACAACAAAAATAGCCCCTCATAGCTTTAATGTATGTTGAAAAAATAGTTTTTCACAGAAAATAAAAACTCTAGAGAGAATTTTAAAAGTCCAATAAGAGAAGCCAACACCAAAAGAATTAAAATCAAAAAAAGAAAACAAAAATGAAAAGCTGAGGAAAATTTTAGCACTGCTACAATAAGAACTGACAATACCCAGACATTACCATTGAAAACAAACACAAATAGTCACAAGGCATTGACTCAATACAGAATGCAAAAAATCATTGAACAAAAAGATCTGTATTTTCCCTCTACACATAAAAAACCATAGTCTATAACCTTTTCTTAACTAAGAAAAGTCTTCAAAGCATGATTACTTGTGCAAAGGTTCACTAGAGAACAGCCTTAGCAACAGGAGACACATCAACCAGAAGTGAAAAAGAACCCAAATCTGCCATATACACACGTAGATGGTTTCTAAAACAATACCTGTGTTCAAGGGGAGGAACATTCTGACTCCCACTTTGACCACGCTGTTTCAGCAAAGAAAAAACAGGATGACAAATTTCATGTTAAGTCAGAAAAACATTTCTGAGGTGCTAAGAACCTGTTCACTACCTGTATGGCTTCTTTAACTTTTGGCTTGTTGTTATGTACGTAGGCTCTGCATTTTACAGCACCTCTGAGATTTATGGAACCGCTGCAGACCTGGACTGTAGCTGTTGATCTATAACTTGAACCCTGGGACTGAAAAACAAACATTTCAGTTTTATCTTGTTACCAAGGCACTTGCAGCATGACTAACAGAAAACAGAACTAGGAAATTAACAGTATACCTTGAGATGTTTACATATCACCTGGTTTAGTTTTGTTCGTTAAGACTGAAAATCTCTATCTCTCTCCTTTTCCATCATGGAAAATGTATTTACTTTTCTAGACATAATATTTCTTGCAATTTAAATATTTGTCTTCTAAAACTTTCCAGGCAAGTGGCTTGTGGCTAGTATTAGTATTGCAATCCAGAAATCTTTCAAAGATTGCTTCTTTTAAACAATGAAGTTTGCATGTTTATTACACGGTCAGCATAACCTCCAGTATCCCAAGAGCCATTCCTTACATTAGTACTAAATTACAAACAGGGTCACATTCAGAACAGTCTCAACCCACTGCCGTGAAATATTTGCCCTAATCACCACAACAATATGTGTTGTAAGAAGCACCCTAAGACAACACCTGGAAACACAGGTATGCATAAGTTCCACAAGAACTGTATAAGCTACCTGTGCCGAAATAAAAAGCTATCTTTTCTCTAAGGTCATTAACCTTCAGAACAACATCACAACAAAAGCCCAGATACTCATTAGGTCTTTAAAATGGCATTTTATACATTTCTAAAAGTTTTGCTTAACTCTAGAGAAACCAGGAACCACCTGACAAGATGGCATGTGCTGTGCAAGAAGCCTACAAAACAATGTCTGGACACATTTGGACTTCACGACCCAGACTGGGGCAGCTAAATCAGGGTTCAAGTCAGCAAAACCTCTGGTAGCAAGGAAACTCCTGACACAGACCCAACAGCTTGAGGTTATGACTGAGCTCACAGGACCTATACCTTAATCCAAAACTAGTGACCAAGCTTTGAGGAAAGCATTCAAGTAAATGTCCATAGCCAGCTGTGGTAAGGTGAAGTGTGGGGGTGATACCAAACTTCTGACCGATGCAAGGTCACCTTGAAATCAACATATACAGCATGTATAGGTGTGCAATTAGCAAATGAATTAGCCTGCGGGATTTCATTTCTGCAACCAGTTTCTCAAATTCTCCTCACAGCTGTACTGTGCAAGTCTTAAGACAATGCAGATACCACAGCATGAGACTTTCCAAAGACACGAAATATGCAGATTGGTCCACAATGTAACAGTCAATATCCCAGGGGAATAAAAAGTCTTTGGACAAAGCAAGCTGGATTTCCAGACAATAATTCAGAATTTTCTTTTATTTTTTAGTCTCTTCTATAAGATAACAAGAATTTGTACTTTACAAACCATAAATACTTACCAGTTGTGTCAGAACTTTAACATCAGAAAACTGAGTGCTGGATTGAGTATTTCCTCTTAATTTCTTCTGAGGGGAAAAAACAAAATTGTGTGTCATGAAACAGGAAAAAAATTCCCTTGAATCAAAATATCCTCACTGTGGTATAAAATGTGCCCAGCTTTTAAGAGAGAAAAATGGCAAAGAGAAAACAGCCACGAGAATTTAATTACAAAAATAAAGAGATAAATGCATCGGTCAGACAATGTGTTTCCACTCTCTGCTAAACACTTACACATGCGTAGATCTTAGAAGTCTCATCATCTACATTCATACCTTACTTGTGTTCTTTCTTTAATGAGGAGGTACCATATAGAAAAATTTTTAGTTAGACTTCACATAGAATTATTGTGTTAGCTTTGACAAGGGAAGAAAAGGCAATCTGTAGCAATGAAGATTGGAATACAAGCAGACCTGCAGATCAGTTACCTCAAATGAGCCCATTAGATGAACAAATATTGTATATAAGAGGTCTCAGCCAATGCTTTATGACACTGGAGGTTCTAAGTACCCACCAATATCTTTATCAACGATCTGGACGAAGGGATTGATTGCACCCTTAGCAAGTTTGCAGATGACACCAAGATGGTGAAAGTGTGGATCTGCTTGAAGGAAGCGAGGCTCTGCAGAGGGATCTGGACAGGCTGGATCGATGGGCTCAGACCAACAGGATGAGGTTTACCAAAACCAAGTGCTGAGCCCTGCACTTGGGACACAACAACTCCGTGCAGCGTTACAGGCTTGGGGAAGACTGGCTGAGAGCTGCCTGGAGGAGAAGGACCTGGGGGTATTGGTTGACAGCCGGCTGAATATGAGCCAGCAGTGTGCCCACGTGGCCAAGAGAGTCAATGGCATCTTGGCCTGTATCAGAAACAGCGTGGGCAACAGGAACAGGGCAGTGATTGTGCTCCTGTACTCGGCACTGGTGAGGCTGCACCTCGAGTACTGTGTTCGGTTCTGGGCCCCTCAGTACAAGAAGGACATTGAGGTGTTGGAGCGCGTCCAGAGAAGGATGACAAGGCTGGTGAAGGGGCTGGAGAACAAGTCCTGCAAGGAGCGGCTGAGGGAACTGGGGTTGTTTAGCCTGGAGAAGAGGAGATTGAGGGGAGACCTCATCCCTGTTTACAACTGCCTGAAAAAAGGTTGTGGTGAGGTGGATGCTGGTCTCTTCTCGCAAATGACAGGTTATGGGATGAGAGGAAATGGCCTCATGTTGTGCCAGGGGAGGTTTAGACTGGACATCAGGAAAAATTTCTTCACTGAAAGGGTAGTCAGGAACTGGAACAGCTGCCCAGGGAGGTGGTTGAGTCGCCATTCCTGGAGGTGTTTAAAAGGTGGGTAGATGAGTTTGAGAGACATGGTTTAGTAAGGGGTCAGGTATGGTTGGACTTGATGATATCACAGGTCTTTTCCAACCAGATGATTCTATGATCTATTAGAGTTCAATTCTTTGTTGTTCGCTGCTCACCTGCCCTTCCAGAAGTTCTGTATCACCATCTTTCACTTGTCCATTGATCAGAAAAACACTGTCTTCTATTTGTTTCGACCATCGATTTAATCCATTCTTTAAAAAAAAAGTGAAAACACAAAAATCTCATAAGAGGCAAGAGAATTTCAGTAGCAGAGTTGGACAGTATCAAGCTGAAAATGATAGAATTACATTTTTCAACAGTCATTCTGAGACAGTTGTAAAGTCTCTGAAAAATCTGTCTATATGTTTTTCCAAAGCTAAATGTTAAAACCAACATGCTAAGAATATATCCATTATGAAACAAGCATTTCAAAATATTTAACTCGTACCCCAGGAATCTGGCTTTTGTAGAGAGGGATGCAGCCAATTCTTACTAAAAGCACCTCACACCCCTGTTCTAATTAGATGTGATCTTTCACTAGTGAAGCAGAAAAGACTTCAGCAGGAACACTCATGGCAATTACTAAATAAATTTCAGCAAAAGAAACTGCCCACTCCAGGCATAGCAGAAGAAAATCTTTCTGCATTTTTATACTCTGAATGCTTCACAGTAACTTCAACTTACATTTAAAAGAGGAAAAACTGCCAAACACTTTCTGCTGATTAGATCTACTCCTCTACTCACACTATTCAAATCTTTCTCTCTCATTTAATTTTGAACAGAAAAACTAGTGTAGAGACCAGCTACACAACCAGTGTAGCCGGGAAGTTACCTTGGTGTTCTTTTCCAGGTCATGGTTCGGTGAAGTAGCAAGAAGTGGAATGTGAATATTAACATTTACTGTGCAGTCCAAAGCTAACCAGGAAGCAGAGAGAGCACTCTGGTATTTCCAGTCTGCTGGTTTAGCTGAACTCTGAGAGCAGAAATAAGCAATAGAGCATCTATATGGAACACTGTATAACTCACTGAAACATTACTTGTCACGCATTAAAAGCTGTATCTGACACACAAGATGATGAGCTTACCTTTGGATCTTGTACATCATAGGTTCGGCAAACTACTCTTTGCTACTTAAAGAAAAAGATCCAGTGCAAAGCAAAAAACAAGTAAGAACAATTCACAATTAACTTTGTCATTTCCTTCAGTTCTTTGATGAGCTACTTTACGCTCTGAAGGAAATTCCCACCTTTCATTAGTATAAAGAAGCGGAAAAACATTTGACTGTAAACTCATACAACCACAGTGATGCTGTCCCATCTCTTACAAATATATTAAGATAAACAGGTATTAACATGGAGAACCACCATTGTGCTGATTTGCTGTTTGTCCTTGCCACTCTCACCTCTCTAAGGAAAAACTTTGCTTTCTCTACTCATATTATTTCATTATCAACCGATTTGGCATCCTTCTGCAGCACCATTACAGATCCCACATGCCTGCTACCTCCTCACTTCCATGGAACTACCACTGGTAACCACAAGCTCAAGAAGCTGTACAGCACCTTAGATGTTTTCTTTGATTTATGCAAATCAAAACTGACTGGGGAAAGTAGAATTTGATGCCACTACACATACATAACAAACAGTAAGAAATGAGGGAAATTTTGCAAGGATAGGAGAGTCAATAGTCTTACTCAAGGCAAATCAGAAAACTTCATGGTTAAAACTTTCTGATCTATGCCTATCTGAACTCAAATCAACTTCATCCTCCCAATTTATCACTTGCTCAGAATTAACTTCAGAAATGAGGTTGTGGGTAGCAGGCTCACCCAATAAACCTTACTAATAAAGGATACTTTTTTGTAGCAAAACAAATTTGAAGAGTTGCTCTGTCTGAAACTTCCTCCTCCGCAGGTTTCCAGAGTCGCCTTTTAGTCAAGGACTTTTCCACTGAGAAGATTAGCTAAAGATTAAAAAGGTATTGTAGATTTTTCCACTGAAGTTCTAAGATCAAGTGATACCATGATTATGTATAAAAGGAAATACAGCTTACATGCCATCACAATGTCAAGTTAAAAGAACATTTAACAAAGCTAAAGTTACTTGTGAAATCTTACTCAGCTTATAAACTGAGCCAAGCAACAAAACACACACACACTCAATTTGTATACTTTGCTCCCTACAAAAATATCACTGCTTTATGCCTGTTGGTTGAGGATCTAGAAAGACAAACGTGCAAAACTACTACCAATTCAAGAATACAAATTTTAATCCAGAAATCACCAACGATCTGGACATGGCTCACCTTTCTTTTGTTGGCTACTAGTTTCAGTACATGCAACTGAGATGCAGTTGCACTACACTGCCAAAACTGGATCTTGGACCCTAGGCTTTAAAACCTACTGATGTTTAAATCAATCATGATGTTTCCTTATCAAAAAGATAAAATTAACCTACTGTTCTGTACTGTAAACGTCTCTAATCTGAACAATTCAGTCAGACAAGAAAAGCTAACATGCTACTAAGAATTGTGCCACAAGGATTTAGCTTAATATAAACCTTGAAGATGTTTTCCTTAAGCTAGAATGTCCGCTTTCAGTTAACACAGTAAGATTTGCTACTGCCATAACAAACATCAAAAGAAACAGAACATTAGCAAATCACGCTGTGGCACAGTCCCACAGGACAGTGATCTCTGAGGTTTCAGTCTCACACCAGAGAGACATCACACCGGAACATTTGTGCTTTTAGATATAATGCAACAAAACAACATCCAGTCAAGAAAATGATAGAAAATTATTCAGCTACACCTAAAGATATTCTTGTTTTTCCAGCAGGAAGTGTGCTTACCTTTCGCAAAGTATTTTGACTCTCTTTTGACAGTTCTGGAGTTGTAATAATAAATACACCAAGAACTAACAAACCTCCAGGAAGCATTCTAGAAACCTGAAAAATAGAAATGAACATGTATTAACAGGAATCGGAGACCTAGCAACCACGTAACTTCACATATCAATAATTTCTAACGAGAGAAGTATGCATCAAGAGCAGAACTTAAATAAACCAGATTGATATTGGATTATTGGTTCCTCTGAAATGCAGAATACAGGACCTTGTGAGTTTTTTCGCTTCGTTCTTATCAAGTCTTTCTTTCATCATAAACTTTGAAAACAGTACAGATACTTTGGTTTAAAGTACCTGTGCATAGCATAGTTAGGAAAGTTCTGTTACTTAAGAGAAAAAGGCACGAGTGTTATTTCTTCTCTGTTCTGCCCACCCCTTTCACTGACTCCCACCGTCCTACCTGACTGGCGTGTGTAGTTATCCATTCTTCATCAACAGCTGCCAGTTTTGAAGGACTGATGTTGTCTTCCTTCTGCTCTTCCTTTGGAGGTGTTCGAACAGCCCGAATTATGTAGTCTCTTTGTGCGGAACACTTTCAAAAACATCAGTATAAGTAGATATTCCATGAGGTTGATATCAAGTCTGAGAATATACTGTGTAATATACTAACTGTAAGGTCTGCTTTGTAGTAGGTGTCGTTAAACAAATAATTCCTTCATTAATTTGCCTTTGCCTTAAAGAGTTGTTTTATCTTTAAGATATTAATTTCTTTTCTGTGTCATATCTTCCACAAAATGATTCTGAAAGATTTGCATATTTGGTTGACACTGCAAACCCTTTACAAAAGTCCCTTCTGGTCATAATACCACCCTTCTGTAATACACAAGCTCAATGTGATATCAATGGACTTATCCCAGACATCTAAGGCCAAGGGGGTTGTCCTCTAATGAACAGAACAGACTTCACACACTATACACTTACCTGCCCTATTAACAGGCCAGTGACATAAGGCTGTAATTTCGTGCTGAGGTCTGAAAGATACTGCCCAACGGTTTCCTCAACAAAATAAGTTCTACCCATTGCTGCAGGTTTAGGACTAAATATTGTATTTTCAACCTAAAAAACAAATAAAAGTCACAGAAACTACAGATACTACACCGGTTATGTGAAAACAAGAGCCTCACACAAAGATCTTTAACAGATCAATACTTCACCTGGTAAAGCTTGTTAAATACCTTTAGGATTTGCAAGTTTGCTTTTTCAAATGAAAAAGATAACTATCTACACTAGAGAAAGAAATGTGTGGCCTTTATTTGAAAGAAAACTCTTTTCACTGAAATAACATTACAAGTCACGCAAGGAAATGCGAGAAAAACATGTCTGCAAAGAACATCTTGCTGCATCGTGTTTATTCAGAGGCCCAAATACAAAGTGTGCATTTCTACATCCAAATTCCTCTTTGAAGAACTTGCTACATGCATGTGCACCGAAACATGCCGTGCACAATTTCCACTCCATTTCTAAGGCATTCAAATCATAGCATCTCCACACTATCCATCTCCATTGCTCCAATGAGTGGCCACAGGAACGCAGAACCCAGGAGATATGCACTGCCATGGACACTCTTCCCACCCATACACACCTGCTCTGAAACCAGCTTCATAAAATGGTTTGGGTGGGAAGGGACCTTAAAGCCCACCTGGTTCCAACCCTCTACCACCATACCAGGATGCTCAAAGCCCCATCCAACCTGGCCGTGAACACATCCATGGATGGGGCAGCTACGACTTCTCTGGGCAGCCTGTGCCAGGGCCTCACCACCCTCACCATGAAGCACTCACGCACCAAGGACTGTCAGAATTAACTGTGAAGCCAATGAGAGCCTGTGAGGAGGGAGCAGAGGGCACTCACACACGGTAAGCAAGAGGCACAGTAACAGCAGAGCTGCAGCTCCAGCCAGGGCAAGGAGGAAGGCTGCAGCCTCTCCTCAGCCCAGATGGCTGAACCAAGAATCACAAAATGATTCTTGGAATCATTGGAATTAACCCACAGGGGCCATTGAATTGAACTCCTGCCGCTGCACAGGACAACCCCAACTTTCACACCGTGTGTCTGAGGGCATTGGCCAAATGCTTCTGGAATACTATCAGGCTTGGTGCCGTGACTGCTTCCTGGGGAGCTGTTCCAGTACTCCACCACCCTCTGGGTGATGAACGTTTCCCTAACGTTCAACCTAACCCTCCCCGCCACATCTTCCTGCCCTTCTCACGGGTCCTGTCTTCGGTCATCAGAGAGAAGAGCTCAGCCCCTGCTTCTCCTCCTCTTGTGAGCAAGCTGTAAACTGTGATGAGGTCCCCCCTCAGTCTCCTCTCCTCCAGGCTAAACAGACCGAGTGACTCCAGCCGCTCCTCACACGATTTCCTCTCTAGACCCTTCACCAGCTTTGTGGCCTCCTCTGCACACTTCCCCCAGCAGTCTGATGTCCCCGCGGCTCACCGGTCACTCCCGCACAGCCCACCGCGCTCAGCCACGGCACCGAGGCAGAACCTCCGGCGCGGAGCGATGACGTCATCCCGGCCGCCCGTTCAGAGCCCAGCGCAGGAAAAGGGCGTCCTGAGGCAGCCGTGGGCGCTCGGGCCGCCATGCTGTGAGTGGCAGAAGCGGCAAAGCCGCCTCCTCCTGCCTGCGCCGGGCGTGCACAACGCCTTCCGCAGGACGAGAGGATCGCGGCGAGCTCCCAGAGGAAGCCAAGCTGCTCCTTGTTCAGTTTCAGTGCATTTCACGCCTCAAACAGCAGCCGCAGCCTCACTCAATATGGCAGAAGAAGTCGTCCTACCGGAAGCGGAAGTGATTGTCGCACTGGTACCGGAAATACCGGCAAATAAACTAAGGCTCGTGTTGGGAGTTTTAGAAAGCAACGTCCTTTATTTCAGTGCTGGACGCATGAGGGAGTGATTCCATCAATCATGCGTAATGAGACAAGAGCTGGGGACAGAACATATTTGTCACTTACATACATGTGTATAAATTTTCCAAGAAATCTCATGCAGATTCTATTACTTTCCAAGGTCTAATTTTAATTTATTATGAACTTCACAACGGCCAAATCGCTGCTAATTAGAACTTCGGAGCCACCTCTCTGTCTGACCTTGCATTCTTAATTAACGAAAGTAGTATTGTCTGGGAACAGCACTATTTGAAAAAAAAACACACTAACATTCTATCCGAACAGTCTGTGTCTGTTTAACTTTCAAAAATACTGTTACTCAGAAAGCACTTAACTAACATTAGTTAGAAAGCTAATTCTACAGAAAGCTAATTCCACTTTAATCAAAATATTCCACTTTTTAAATAGTAACTGTTATCATGAAAAGCTGAACAAATAAACCCCTCAAAGACCAGAGTTTAAGGTTTCTAAAAAAAAAAAACAAAACCATTCTGTCGTTGGTGCCAGGCAAGTGGGGGGAATTTCTTCTGCCAAAAGCTCGCTAGAGATACACAGGATGGGGTTCTTTGTATTTGCTAACTACATGTATTTTATTTACATAGCCCAGGAAATCATTAACAGTCGTCCCAGTTATCCTAACTAGTCACGTATCCATGAACTAAGTTATTCGGTGATCTTATCATCTACTGTCTGTTTTCACAAACTTCAGTCATTCTGGTGGTCTTCGAACGGTCGTTTACTTCCTCCAACACTCTTCATCAGGTGGCCACTCCATAAACTCCTCTTCCAGCTGCCTTTTGAGCACACGCGATACTTAAAGGTTTAGTCAAACTTAAAGATTTGACAAGAATTATGTGTCCTCTTCCAGATACCCGTTTCCTCCTTATCTTTGACTACCTTTACTTAATCAGATGTAGCCCATTATCTCGGCCAGCATCACCTGGTTTCTTTTCTGTTACTCCCTTACCATCTTGCTTACTTAATGTTTACAGCCCCTCCTTCCCTATTTCACTACAAACATCATTTCTAACAGACCAGTCCTTGCTATCTAGCGGAGTGTGCAGGCATGAGCCCTCCTGTCTCCAGCGTAAGAAGGATATGGAACTGTTGGAACGGGACCTGAGGAGGACTACAAAGATGATCCGAGGGCTGGAGCACGGCTGCTATGAGGACAGGCTGAGAGAGTTGGGGTTGTTCAGCCTGGAGAAGGCTCTGAGGGAACCTTATAGTGGCCTTCCAGTGCCTGAAGGGGCTACACGAAAGCTAGGGAGGGACTTTTTACAAGGGCAAGCAGAGATAGGATGAGGGGGGAATGGCTTTAAACTGGAAGGTGGGAGATTAGGTTGGACATCTAGGAAGAAATTCTTCATGCTGAGGGAGGTGAGGCCCTGGCACAGGTTGCCCAGGTAGGTTCTGGCTGCCCCATTCCTGGAGGTGTTCCAGGCCAAGCTGGATGGGGCTTTGAGCAGCCTGGTCTGGTGGGAGGTGTCCATGCCCAAAGAAGGGGGATGACTGGATGGGCTTTGAGGTCCTTTCCAATCCAAACAAGTCAATGATTCCATTATTCTATTCAATGAAAAATATGAGTGCTGCCGACTGATAGACAATCTATAAGTCTGCTGGGTTACTATGTTTCGCTTAAGCTTAAATAATTCAACTCTATCAACACTTTCGTGCTGTCTCTTTCACGCTCATCACGCCTCCTCCTCGCACCACGGGCTTCCTGCGGAACCGCCTTTCCCGTGGTGCCCGGGGGCGGGCCCCGCGCATGCGCAATCGGTCGCGCGCCGGGTTCGCGGTGGCGGCGGCGGCGTTGGGGCCGGGGCCAAGATGGCGGCGGTGTTGCAGCAGCTGCTGGAGCGGGCCGAGCTCTCCAAGCTGCCCAGGCCGGTGCAAGGGAAGCTGGAGCGCTTCCTGGCCGACCAGCAGAGCGAGATCGACGGGCTGCGGGCCAGGCACGAGCGCTTCAAGGTGGACAGCGGTGAGTGCGGTGTGCGCGGGGGCTGCGGGCCGGCGGGGCCTGGTGTATCTCTGAGCGTCCGGTGTCCCCCTGAGGCGCCCTCCCCGCCCCCCGTGATGGGGACCGAGGGGAGAGGTCTGAAGGATGGCCTGGGCCCGGGGACGAGGGTGCCCCGCCGGCAGGGCCCTGAAGCAGGCGAGTCCTCAGCTGGAAGGGGTCATTCTCGGCCTGGAGTGTCTGTTATCCCCTCAGTTTTCCTTGGCAAGAGGACTTTTGCGGGTTTTTCCTTCCTAAAGGGACTTGAGGGTTAAACGTATTAAATTATTTTTTAAAAGGGTTAAATTCTTCCTTAACTTTCAAAAAATATACTTACTTAGATGAAACTTTACTTTAACTTAAATCAAAGTTTTCCACTTTTTGTGATAGTAACTACGTCTTATACCAGGGCCAATGAACGCCTGGGAGGTTGGTTCTTCTTCTCACTTTCTCTTGGCAAGAGGAGGCTGCTGCTTTTTCCTTTGTAATGGACTGTTCAGAGTTAAAAATGCATTAAAAAATGGGCCTAAAGAACAGCAGTTAATCAGATTTTTAACAGGCTTCTGTCTGATTTGATCCTATTACTTGTTTACAGACATTTACAACCATTACTTGTTTACCCAATTTTCCAGGAACCTTAACTTTTCATGTTAAATTCCATGTGGAAAGGCCATAACCTTTGGTCATAAAACGCTCTTGATAGAATCAGTGTTTTTATATTGACTTGGAGGTTACTCAATCACGGGAAAATAATACAGGTAGAGAAGTGGAGTAGAAATGAGAGAAGAGTGCAAATGAGAAGTGCTGGACAGCGTTGTGAATATGAGATAGCTGATCATATTTGTGATGTAAGCTTCACTTTCATCTTTCCTTCAACCTTTCTGTCTCTTTCACAATAAAAATCTGGCCAAAGTCAGTCAATAAAGTGTAGTGTAAGTTAAGGTAACCCACAGGTTTTAACAAGTTAGTGTTTTTCAGATCCATTGTTCTCATTCATGGCTGGAGAGGCGGCATGATTTGGAATTGTAAGATACGGTAGTGTTAATCCTGGTTTAGGATCCTGCCTTGAATAGACATTTTACATGGCTTTGATTTAGCAGCAATTTAGAATTTGTTAATAGTTTTGAGATAGATCGCAAGAATTAGGTTGTTGCAAGATTAATAGCACTTAATCATCAGACAATTTAATACAGAGACTCAGTGGAATTTGCTACAGTTGAAACAGAGACTCAGTTAAAGATTTGAGAATGGCAAGGTTCATCAAGAACTACTACAGGGTTTCCTAAGTAACATCATGCACACACAAACACAGAGATGCTTAGACAGGCAGTCACACACAGGTTAATCGCTGAGCAAGCTGTCCCTTTTCTCAAGTGTAGCAAGTTACTCACTTTGTGTGTCAGTGTTCCTCAACAGGGAATCATTCACTGTCCTTTATTAGTGGACAGTCTCTGAATCCTTGGGGAGTAAACCCCGAGAGGTGTCCCAGTTCTGAGGGGGATGTTGGTCATAGCCTGCTGCAGTCCCAGAGAGCTCAAATGGTCTCCCACAGAGCCGCTGTTTCTAGGGTTGCAGATGAGTGACTTTGGTCAGTATTCTTCCATTATGGCTACAATTCATATTAGGCGATTCTGATATTTTCTACCAGATTTACAATTCCAGTACTTCCCATATTGTACAGTTCTGGTACCGTCTGGTACTGTAACTCCAGCTATGATCCAGGCAGCAGGAGTTTCAGGGGCTATCAGGGAATGCTTCATCGCTCCGACTCACAGACAAGGACACAGTGAGAGTTTTCCCCAAAACTACACGTGGCTTGTCCTGAGATCGCAGAGTGACTGTGGGGGCTGCACTGTCACAGATGGGAAACATAAGATAAGTAAAAATCCCTCAGTACTTTCTTAGAAGCCCACTATGCCTGAGAGCGAGATTAGCTCTGCTGTTACTGAGAGTTTTACAGTTAAGCTCTATGGCACAGTTGCTGTTTTAGATAACCAAAATTTAGATCTAATTTTTTTTTCAGTGCTATGGAATATGCAGCATAGAGCACGAGTGTTTGTTAGAAATTTTCTATATCACATCTCTTGATACCTAAGGGCATGGGAATTGTATTGTGTAGGTATAGAAAAATGGGGTAAGTTTAAGAAGTTTTAAATTGGCATAACAGACCATGCCACATAATTGTTCTGATGCAACATTCTCTAACTACATAAAAATGTTAAAGAACTGTTAAGATTAGTTAGGCTGCTGTTTTATGGGTCATTTCTGGAAACATACCACTTTCCATGCTAACAGAGTATTTTAAACAATGTTAATTCAATATGAAAATGCATCTTTTCACCTTTAGAAAGACTTTTTTTCTTCAAATTCTTCCATAGCCTTAGTATTTTCAGATTTTTTTTTATAAATAATACTATTTAACAAATATGTCCATTAATAAGGATCCTTGATAAAGGTAAGAAAGAAAAAGTGAAATTGAGATAACATTGTTATTTTTGCAGAGCAACAATACTTTGAAGTAGAAAAGCGTCTAGCTCAAAGTCAGGAGAGACTTGTAAATGAAACACAGGAATGTCAAACTCTCCGTGAGGAGCTTAAAAAACTTCGTAAGTAAACCATGTTCTTGTGTTTGGACAAGATATTCATTGTTTAATCCCGCTTTGTGCTGAAATGCTTTAAGTTTTAAATATGAGTTGAAAATTGATCCGTCAACTACATTTCTTACTTCTGCAAGTAGAGTGGGGTTTTATTCAGCTTTCAAATCTTTTATAAGATAGATTTTTTTGTTGAAATGGAGAAAAAAATCCCTTGCTTTCTGATTTTGTAGCAATAGTGGGTTATATATTGATCTGCACAGTAAATGCCTCTGCTCTGAGGACTGCATTAGTCTGCCACAATACTGCCTAGTCTGTCCATAGTGGAGCCTTGAATTCTTCTCTTTCTTCTTCTTTTTTTTCCCTTTTTCTCATGTTGTTAAGAGAAATTTTGACTTACTTGCATTTGGAGAGTCAATGCTGTCTTTATTTTACAGTGGAGATACCTCACTACTTTTTCTTCTTATCCAACAGATGAGCAGTTGAAATCACTGACTGAGAAAAATAAAGAACTTGAAGCTGCTCAGGATCGTAATGCAGCCATCCAGGTACTGGAAGAACTTGATGATAAACTGAAAAACCTTCGGTTCAACTGTCTCATTGTAGCAAAGAATGCCGTCTTCAAATTGGACTGTATCAGTGCAAATGCATACTGATGTACATATTTGCATGTCTGTGGCTGTGTGTAGAGGAAAATTGTGTGGAGTTTTAAAGGATGTGCTGGTATTTTAGCAGGCTGAATTACAGGGGAACACATCAAGAGCAGATGCTTTTATTTCAGATTGGATAGATTGTTTCATTCTAGCTGAAACCTATTCTGAAGTGGCTTCAGGCTGAACTTCAAAAAACAAACACAGATGTAAAGAGGAGTTCTGATTTTCCCCCATTATTCACACAAGTGTTGGGGTTACGGATACGTCATTGGAGCTGATTAATCCAGCAGAACACTAGTTTTGGAGCAGGAAGCAAAAACATTAGTATTACATTGATTTGTCCGCAGTGAGAAGACTGATCTGATCTGTGGTCTCTTATTTAACCAAATAAAACTGTTTCAGTGAAGTTGTAAATATCAAAGCAATCATTCAAAGAATATTAAAGTTAGATACAGTTTTAAGCTGTTGCTGTTGTTTGCTTTGGATTTCTGTTAGGCCTTCTGTTTGTCTCATATGCTCCAAGTTCAACACTTTTCGTTCTCATCTTCATTCAAATACAACTTGAACCAGGGAGTCCTGTGGCACTCTGGACCTCTCTATACCAATTGAAAAGCAAAGGCACAATATTGCCCTTTCAGTATGCGAGTCTAGAAAGCCGTGTGATAGTTCTCTCAGCTTTGCTGTCTAATCTTATAGTGGCTTTTCATGTTTAAGCACAGATGAGCAGCTGGACATCAGTATCGGTGTGATTTATGGGGAAAAAACATTAATTGAAATGTGTTGGATATTAGGCACTAGAGGAGAGAGGTACTTGCATTTGTTTGAATTATGTACCCCAACACAATAGAAACAATGGAAGCAGCCGTGTTTTCATGCTGTGTACCTGCCCACTATGACAGCCTTTTATTCCAGTTTGCAGGACTAACTTTGGTTTAGCCTGGTTCTCTGTGATGATGAGTGTAAGTAGTGACTATCAACTGTTACAGAAAGCTGATCACATTTCTTTATTGCTCTTGCAATTTTTTCAGAGCCGTTTAAGTAGAGAAAAAGAAGAACTGGAAGCTGAAAAGAGAGATTTGGTTCGAACAAGTGAAAGACGATCTCAGGAAGTTGAACATTTACATGGTACAGCCAAGAACATGTTAACAAATTACTTCACATGGCTTTGCTAAATGAAGGACATGCTTGAACAGTTGAACTAGTGTGGATTATCTGGTTTGCATAGGCAACGCTCAGTAGTGGGTTAGCAGGAAACAGTATCTAGAGAAAGGAAACAAGGCAGGAAATTACATGCTAATGGCAGAAAAACAGCAGTTTGATGCTTGTTTTCGTGGATATAAAATCACACGATGTACAGTATTTTACTGCACGGTATAATTACATATATTGTATTTGTCTTGTCTCATTCTTTACAATTCAGTTAAGCTGAGTAATTAAAACTGATGGTTCTCTGCAGCTAATGTTTTTTAACACTTATTTACCTCCTCTAGAGGATGTTAAACGCTTAAATGAAAAACTCACAGAAGCAAACACAGAAAAGGTGAAACTTCAGTTAAAGCTGGATGAACTTCAAACATCAGATGTTTCCGTGAAGGTGGGTAGTACTTATATGCACAGTATGTATTAATGTTGTAATAAGTAGTTATGTACGTGTGACGTAGCCATCATTTTGTCAACACTGACTTTGAAAGTAGGTCAAGTGGGCTGCTGTTACTTACAATGAATTATTTTGTTATAAAATCAGTGGCTATGACTGGATATGAGACATATATTTATAGGAGGGAAGTGGGCATCAAGTTGGGCAAGCGTGTCCATGCCTCAGTGATTGCAATAGAGGCCACTCATGCCCACTGGGAAGGGCTCCACGTCCACAAAGGCTGTTAGAAAGAAGAAAAATATCTACTTGTGACCCTGCGCTGTTTCTCTGTGGGCAGAATGAGCTCCATAAAGAGCTGAAAGTGAAGGAAGGAGGAGGAAGACTTTGATACCTTCATTTATTTCCTTTAACTAGATATTAATCTAGTTCATGTTCCCAGCTAACATAAACCGTGAGGAAACTGAGTTTGAAAAGTTCTTTGTAGTTTGAGACTGGTAAGTTAGTTTTACCAGCGTAATAAGGAACGCTGTCTGTTATTTGGTGCTGTTTACCAGATTACAGTACATTTTTGCAACTCCTACTCTGATCATTGTATTTTGACCAACACCTTTAATTTCTGTGGAACCAGTACAATTACAGTATGCCATTTTCTTTTTAGTACCGCGAGAAAAGGTTGGAGCAAGAAAAAGAACTACTACAAAATCAAAACACATGGCTGAATGCTGAGTTGAAAGCCAAAACAGATGAACTGCTACACACTGCCAGGGAGAAAGGCAATGAAATCTTGGAGCTTAAGTGTAATCTGGAGAACAAGAAGGAGGAGGTAGTGTAGTCGCTGAATGCTTTTGCCTTTTCTTATGAATTATACATCTTGATTAACTGTATTAAACAAAACCAAGTACTTTAACCGGTCAAGTGAAAAAAACCCTGTATTTTTCAATTAATGAGGAGGAGTTTTTTCTTTTAACTTGTAATTTTTAAGGAATATACATAGTTGCCATTATCTAAAATGGAAAAGTAAAAAATTTTAATTACAAGCTAGACATTTTGGAGCCACTTGTAACAGAATTATATATTTTGAAAATACTCCGCTTCAGTGAGCGCCTGGGTGTCTGAGCGGTTCCTTTACCTCTGAGAATTTGTCAGATTTTCTGTGTCCTGAGGCTTATGGGTTTGTTTGTTGAATATAACTGAAGTAGTTCGAGGACTCTCACTTTTTCATTTAGCTGGATGCATGAGAGCAAAAACTATTAGAGGATATAACCGTTTATGCTCTTTTTGGAACTCTTTTTTTTAATGTGAAAAAAACTGAAATAGGTATTTTCCAAAAAAAGTGTTGGAAAGACAGATTTTTACATGGTGTTCTCATTTGTTCTTTGAACAGGTTTCTAGAATGGAAGAACAGGTAAATGGCTTAAAACAGTCAAATGAAAATCTTCAGAAGCATGTGGAAGACCTTTTGAATAAACTGAAGGAGGTAAGTGTATGTGTAAAGGCATTCCAGTTGCACAACAGTTAAAACACAACACTTATGAAGTAGAACTAGTGGAATGCTCCCCACCTCTTTCTCTTCTTTAATTCACTAGGCAAAAGAACAGCAAGCTAGCATGGAGGAAAGATTCCACAATGAGCTGAATGCCCACATAAAATTATCCAATTTGTATAAGGTGAGTTCATTGACTCTGTATTGGGGCTGAGTCTTACTCTTAAATGTAATGCAGTTCATTTTTTTAGATTTGGTTTGTTGTTTTTTTTTTCCCTGCAAAGTGTAGATGTGAGGAAGATGTAGCTTCCATTGGAAAACACGGTGAGACATCCAAAATATTGTTTTCTTTGCTGCTATCTTAGGCAGCATTTGAAACCTTGCCCTGCTCGGACTGTTTTGTAGATGAAGCAAAACTGGGCTTACAATAGTAATTTTATGGTCGTTGTTTTGAGGCTTCATATTGTATGGATGTGGTTATGTCTTAGGATGTTATGTTGGGAGATAAAGTTTTGTGTGTAAAATACGACTCTGCTAGAGACTTTTCTGTGGTGGTCAGTAGAGGATTATGGCAAATAACACTACAAGCGTTGGTGGTGTAATTAAAACACAATGGAACGTCATATATTGTGTCAAATAAGCACCATCTAAACAAGTATTTTTTGTTTTGTTGGCTCGACAAGTGAAAAATACCCTGCAGTGTGTTGGCTAAGACAATGTTCGCTAGAGAGGACAACTGATTGCTCTTCAGTTTACACATGTTAGGTTCACAGGTTAAGAGTTCTATTCCTTGAGTTTTCTTTCATAAACATTCTAACTTGCTTAATTCTGAGTTCTACCTTAATACTTTGTCTGATCAGGTGTAAATTGGTATCCCTTCATTGAACAGCAAGTCAGTAATTGGCTTTTCTAGACCATAATGCATTACTGTTTAATTTGGGATTTTTTTGGTTGTCGTCTTTACTCCTGTCATTCATGCTTTTAATATAGAATCATTGATTTGAACGGGCTTAAAGTTTGTCTCTCACTAACATAAGTTTTGCTACGTACTTGTAGCTGCTGGCGTATTTTACCTGATATTAAAAGCTTCAAGATTGGGTGCCTTCCCATGGGAACCTATTCTGAGACTTGACTGATTAGGAAAATTTTTCAGAATTAACGAAATAGAATACTTAAAATTTCTCAGTCCTTTCTGACCCAAACCATTTATGATTCTAAGAAGGAACAAAGTCAGCGCCAGCTATAAGGCAGCTAAAGGGCATACATTTTATTTGGATTTGTCATACCAAATCAATGTCTGATAGTTCTTACTCTCAGATGGCCAGTTTGCATCAAAGTGAGACAATCTAACTGGAAAGAGAATTGTCCACTTTAAGTGAATCTTCTAGCATTTTATTCAAAACCGTGCATTCATAATTTTTGTTCAGTTTAAGCTTTCTTGTAAAAATGTAGTTGCTATTACTATGTAATGAGTGTTAAAAGTAATAAAAGTATTAAATAAATTGCTTTTATTTAGAGCGCTGCTGATGACTCAGAAGCAAAGAGCAATGAACTGACAGGCGCAGTTGAAGAGCTGCACAAGCTCCTGAAGGAAGCAGGTGAAGGTAAGCTGTAAATGAGGAATGGCAAACAGAGCATAACAGTTATGCTTCTTTGTAGCTCCCTTGATGCATTGAGAAGCAAGTATTGAGCATTTATGAGAGGAACTTCCTTAGGCTTTTAAGATGTTGGAAACAACTGTCAGTTTGTAACAAAAATTTTACCCGAGTAGTTGAATTTCTTTGGGTGGGTGGCAAATGCACACGACTGTTTTCAAATGTACCTGGAATTTTACTTTGGATTTTGTTGAAAGGATTTAATTTTGCAAGGTGTGCCTTCATTTTAGGTTCACGTTTTGGGTTCTGTTTCACTGATAAAAGAACAATTCATATTTTAGCCCTCTTCTAAGGAAGAGTGATAGGCAGCCGTTCATGCTTCTGTCATGCCACTGAGTTTCCTTATCTGCACGAGCTTCTGCAGATAATACAAAGTTAAATTTAAGGTGCATATGCAAGTTTTGGTCTTTGAGAAAGGAAGAAAGAACCAACCACAATATGACAAACTGTTTGTCCAATTTACTTTTAGCTAATAAAGCAACCCAGGAGCATTTGGCTGAGGTGGAAGCATCAAAAGCAGTAATGGAAAAAGAACTGAGAGAGAAGATCAGTAAGCTGGAAAAGGAGCTGGAGAATGCCAATGATTTACTATCCGCTACAAAGCGTAAAGGTAGGGGTAGCATTGGGAATTGAAAGACATAATGCCTTGGCCTTGCTATCCTAAGTAGTCTCACATGAAAATACTACACTGAATTTCTATGGGAAGTAAGTGCATTCATCTTCGTTCATCTTTGGCCATTTCTAATCATGGATTTGAGAAGCTTTTTCAGGTTTGTGTATATATATATATATATATATATATATGAAAACATACTGTTTGTATATCTGAAGTATATTTTTTTCCCCGCCAGAAAATGCATTTCTATAAAATGTCTTTGAAGTTCTTTTGTTGATATGATTTATTTTCTCAAAGAAAGGGGAGAGGAAACATTTCCCGAAGCCTGAATCATCATGCTTTTAATGTTTTTTTCTGGAGAGGGGATGAGGTTGATAAACTCTTCTTATTTTGCTCTTAAAAAAAATGTAAACCAAACCTCGGTCCTTAATTTCTATTTAACATTAAATCTTTGTCAGTATTCAGTATTATAGGTCTATCAATTTTTTGTGGAAGAGTGTTTTGCTACATACAGGTGATTTCTATAGGAAAGGGAGAGCAGAGCAAGAAGGAAGAGAGACACATGAACTATATTTAGTATGTCTCTATGTTAATTCAGTGAAAGTAAACAAGTGCTTTGCCACTGTAAATCTTCTGCAGTTTACTAAGAAATCTGATGTGAAGCTTTGCTCCAGCTATTTCAATAGTTCAGAAATTATCTCTCTTCAACATTTCAGACTAAGCTAGTTGGAGACCTTGGTAGTGTTTGACATGGAATATTGACTCTAATACCAGTCACTTGCACGTGTGTAGGCAAAATGGATTATAAAACACTCCTAAACCAGTAACTTTGTTATTTAAAATATAGTAGTATTATATTAATGAAGAATGTTTATGGTGGGAATTATTGCAGCTTTTTAATGGTAACTCATGGGCTTTTGTCTTCAGGAGCCATACTGTCTGAGGAGGAGCTGGCAGCTATGTCCCCCACTGCCGCAGCAGTAGCTAAGGTGGTCAAGCCAGGAATGAAATTAACTGAGGTAAGTGAGAAGAAACACCTCCAGTTTGAAACCCCTTGAAATGCCAACAGAATTACCTTCGATGTAATGTAAGGGCGCAGGCATCATTTGCTTTTTTGGACATTGTGTAATGCCTGATTGAAGTCAATGAAATCTTTTTGTGCATTTGAGGCATACTTTACCAGCTAAGTTATTGGAATTTTTTTAACATAATTTACATTTTTTTCTGTTGTAGATGAAAACATTTTTAGGGTCTTTTTTGTTCTTTTTCTGAAATACATGGGGGCTTGTGCACATGAACTTATTTTCTGTATGCATTTTTGGCAGGAGCTTTTCTTTTTTTGCTTACTTACATAATCTTCTAATCTTGACTGCTGTGCATTAGGCTTATACTTGCAGAAAAAATTAATATGACAGGCTGTACATATTCTAGGGGTTTTTTAACACTTCTGTTTATGCAAGTATTATTTTCGTCCAGCCACTAAATTACTTTCTTCTGTACTTGCTGCTTTCTTTTGTGATGCTAGTTTTGATAATTTCTGTTGTCTTGAACTTTTTTAAGATTTGTTCCTTTTGTGTAGAATTCTTCTATCACATAGAATTGTAATATAAAGGGTTTCCATTTTTAAATTATTAGGGATAACAGCTTTGCCATGGTATGAGTCCAATTTGTTTCTCTGAATTAACTAGTTTAAAGCTGTGTAAATTTATATTGCCTTAAGATATGAAGAGTATAATTACTAGTGGTTATTTTTTTATTAAATCTGTCCAGATGTGTCAAAAGCAAACAAAAAATAAAATCTTTTGTTGCAGCTGTACAATGCATATGTAGAAACTCAGGATCAGTTGCTTCTGGAAAAACTGGAGAACAAGAGAATAAACAAATATTTGGATGAAATAGTGCAGGAAGTAGAAGCCAAAGCACCAATCTTGAAACGTCAGCGTGAAGAATTTGAGCGGTCCCAAAGAGCTGTTGCTAGTCTGTCTGCAAAGCTTGAACAAGCTATGAAGGTTAGTATAAAATAAAGGATCTTGTAAAATTATGGGAAAAGTGGAATTTAATTCCTTGATCCTAATGGCTATTAGGAAATGTATAAAATGGATCTTCTAGTCAACTTTTACTGTAGGAAAATACCTGTAGAACTTTTTAGCTTGTGATTTATTGGACTGTACAAATTATTTTATCAAACCATCATTTTTCAGAGGTTTTTATAGTGAAGGCTTAAATGTGATGATTCATAATCTGTGATTTTCTGAGAGAGTAGAAGTGTTTATAAAGAGATTAGTATTCATCCAAAGAAAAGTTGGACTTTAGTGCTCGCTTCCCATTGATTTTAATACATGCACTAATACACCATGTAAGAGCAAGGCATTTGAGTCCTATGTACATGGAGTTTAGCCTTTGGATTGTAACATTAACATAGTAAAGCGCAATTTGATTCACAATTCATGTCTGTATGTGATGTTATTTCTCTGGAAAGGAATGTGTCTGAGTTGAATTGCTATGGGGTTTTTAATCTTTGTATGCTTGCAGGAAATCCAACGATTGCAGGAGGATGCCGATAAAGCCAATAAGAATGCCTCTCTGCTTGAAAGGGAAAATCAGAGACTGGAAATACAAGTGAAAGATCTTTCACAGCAGGTAGAACAAATGTTGTTATGGTTAAATGTACTGTTTCCAAATTATTTGTTAATATGATGCTGTATTTCTGAAGTTTAATCAGAAGTTGTGTTCGACCACAGTCATGGAGACTGTGGTTGTCATAAGACCTTTACTGATGTTAAAAGCTTCTCAGGACATGTTATTTAGATTTCTGATTACAAAATTGGAATAAATTTAGCTGGATAGAAGTGATGCTGCTTTGGATAATATTGTTAAACCTCTGACATTTATATAACTTCTTTGTTTGATGGAAGTGTCCTGTGATCTGTTCACTTCTGATCTTAATGTGGTTTTCTTTTGTCAAACTTTTTTCTATCGTGTAATTATCTTACAAGGATTTATTGATTGTAATAGTTTGTGTATTGTAGGAAAATAATACTTAATTTCCAAGCACTTTATTTCTAATATATTGTTTTTCAGAGCAAACATGTGTCTGTGTGCAAGTCTTACTCTGGAATGTTCTCTTCCAGATCCGTGTGCTTTTAATGGAACTTGAAGAAGCTAGAGGCAATCATGTGATTCGTGATGAAGAAGTGAGCTCCGCTGACATCAGTAGCTCTTCTGAAGTGATATCACAACATCTAGTCTCTTACAGAAATATTGAAGAACTTCAGCAGCAGAATCAGCGTCTCTTAGTCGCTCTTCGGGAGCTAGGAGAAGCTAAGGAAAAAGAGGAACAAGAAACAACATCATCCAAGTAAGTTATCTATTCATTTTAGTAACCTGTTCGTACTAAGTAGTAATAGGGAGTTATTCAAATACTTTTAAGTTTGTTTGCTTCTAATTGTTATTGTGTGCATAAGCATATATAAGTGCACACATGCTCATGAGCAGTTATGTAATTCACAAAAACAAGTTGCTATTAAGCAGCATTGCCTTCAGGTTTAGATTAAAATAGCTTTATAGCGATGTATCTGGATCTCTCATCTTTTAGTGAATGCGATTTCACTCAGTAGAGCTGTTTTTCAAGAAATAAAGATAAGTTTTCATTCCTGTTAGCTGAATGAAAAATTAAATATGTGCATATCTAATTCCTTGGCTCTAAAGCTGTAATTCTGCATTAGAAGTTCTTAGCCTGACTCTCTGCTCGTGCTACTGACTGTTGTTTGGAGTTGTTCGCATCAATAGAATTACCTCTCTTATGCTTTTCATGGAAAAGGCCTGCTTTCTTTGTCATGGCAAGCCCAAAAATCTCAGTGGTGCTTAACTTTTGAAACTGCAATAAATGTATGCTGAGGGACTTGTGACAGAATGTAAAGTTTGTGTCATCTTGGTCTGCCACACTGTGTATGTCACTGAAAACAACTGTGATTGGTTTCAGAATTTCTGAGCTTCAGAGTCAGCTTGAGGAGGCCCTCGGTGAGCTAGAAAAACTGCGTGAATCACGTCATCACCAGCTGCAGCTTGTGGAGTCTATTGTTCGTCAGCGGGACATGTTCCGCATATTGTTGGCCCAGACCACGGGAGCTGTCATTCCCTTGCAAGGTAGGTTGCACGTTTCTGCACTGCTGAAAAAATAAAATCATCATTTGTGATGAGTTTTCTGTAATGATGCTGTAATGGTATTAGTAATTTTTGCTAGTAACGAGTACTAGTATCTTCTGCTAGTCTGGTGTTCAACTTTTACCCTTACTCACTGGAAAACCCATTAGTTTCTATTTAGACACATGATTTTATTTCTATAATAACTTGCTACATAACATTGACAGACGTACTGGTGACTACATGTGTTCTGGTAGTATGTTGTAGGTATACAGAGCGAGCTGCTCAGGAGAGACCAAGACTTTCCTAGCAATATAGTATTGGTTTTAGCCATGTTTCACTGTGGGTACATGATTTTCTGCTTTAGCAGGCATTCATTAAGTTGTTGCCTTTAAATCTCCTGGATTTTTTTTTTTATTTAGCTTCAGGTATTTTACCAGAGGACATTTCTCTTACATCTACTCCAAAGCGCCCAAGTTTGCCTCAAGCCATGTCAACTCCTGCTCCAGTGTCAATGACCGAGTCAGTGGAGACTGTGGAGGCTAAGGCTGCCCTTAAACAGGTATGTTTTGCGATAAACATTGTAGAAAGGTATCACATTTTCTTTTTACTTTATAAGCACTTGAATGTCTGTCCTTTGGTGTAGTTGCAGGAGGTTTTTGAGAACTATAAAAAAGAAAAGGCAGAGAATGACAAATTGCTGAATGAACAAAATGAAAAGCTTCAGGAGCAGGTGACGGACTTGAGGTCACAAAATGCAAAGATATCAACACAGCTGGAGTTCGCCTCCAAACGGTAAATTGGTTATTTAATTGCATTGCCTTATGTATGTGTTCTCTGTGAGTCCAGTCAGATTGACTCCTTGATACTGTTTGCTCGGAAGGTTTGCCAGTTAAACATTAGCATTGTCTAGTCTGTTAAAAGAACACAAAGGAAATACTGAAGGTGAGGTGAAGAATATACCTTCTAGTTGAGTGAGCCACATGTGTGAGAACTGAGACACAAGAATATGAAATATATGTAGCTGTGTACATACATCTCTTGCAATTAAACTTCAACAGTTTAACGTGGCAAGCATACTTTCCTTTATTGTTCCATGTGAAGGTATGAAATGCTGCAGGATAATGTTGAAGGCTATCGTCGAGAAATAACATCTCTACATGAAAGAACCCAGAAACTCACCGCAACAACTCAGAAGCAAGAGCAGATAATTAACACTATGACTCAAGACCTGAGGGCAGCTAACGAAAAACTGGCGGTGGCAGAGGTTAGTAGTGCAACGTGTTATACTGCTGGATATTCCAAGTTAGCACAACAGTTCTAATTGTTATCTTGAAAGCTGTCAGAACCTGAATGTGTGGCCTTTTGAGTGCGTCAGCTGTGAAATCTGTAACAGCCTCATGCCTGTATATTTGGTACACACATTTGAAACATACTGCAAAGTATCTCAACTTCTGAGTGAAGACACAACAACTTCTGTAAGGTGATTCAGTTTACAGAGAAAAAGAATGTGATTAGTCGGACAGTTGTGTTCTTGATGTTCTTGGCTTAATTTCCATGAATTTTATTTTACAATCTATAATCTTAAGAGCTCTTTTTTAAAAATAGTATTAACTGATCATAAAAATAATATTAAAATAAATGGACAGATTTGGGATTGATGACAAAGTTCTCATTATTGTTTGCTGTCTGAAAGGTGAGAGCAGAAAACTTGAAAAAAGAGAAAGATATCTTGAAGATGTCAGATGTGCGTTTGACTCAGCAACGTGAGTCTTTATTAGTTGAACAAAGAGGACAGAACTTGCTGCTTACTAATCTGCGAACTATTCAGGTATGTGATGTTTTTGTTGTTGTTGCAAGTTGACACTGAACATAAATTACTTGGGCAACTTGTTTAAGTAAGGTTATTATTCTTATCCTAAGTTATGATGCTGTTACTTACCTGGGCAAAGTCATGAGAATTTTTGAGTTGATGAGAAGGGTTTTCATAACAGGATGGACACAAAACACATGAGAGAAAAGAATCTGTAAGTTAATTTTTATGATAGCAAAATTTACCAGTGCCTGCCGTGGTAGTTTATTTTAGTAATGATTTAAGGTATATTTACTTTTATGTCTTCTATTATAAGTTATGTTGACTCTTAAGAGTATAAATATAATGAGTTGTCATGTGACCGAGTTGTGTTTCTGTGGTAGATCTTTTGGAGTTCTTTCAATCCATGGAATTAGACTGCCTGGTTAATAGATTTTCTTCTAATAATACTTATTGTATCAGTGTTGTATGACTGAGTTTTGAAAGACTTTTCAATATTTTAAGTGCTACTTTTTCTAATTTCCTGTGTTTACCTGTTATTGCTTGCTCCTTGCAGTAATTTTTTTGTGGATGGGAGAACCGTTGGGACAACTGTGCATGAAGTGCTGTAGTAATTCTGGAGAAAATTATTGAAGTGTATTGTAAGCATAGTGCATTCTGCTCTTTTATCAGGGAATCCTGGAGAGGTCCGAGACAGAAACAAAACAAAGACTCAATAATCAGATAGAAAAGCTAGAGCGTGAGATATCTCAGCTAAAGAAGAAACTGGAAAGTGAGGTGGAACAAAGACATTCCCTTACCAAAAATCAAGAGGTAAGCATAATTATAAGTGTGCTAAACTCGTTTTAGTGAAAATAAAGCTACAGTTGCATGGCTTCTGCCAACTTAGTGCATTAGTGTTCATACATGAAATTTATAAACATACTTGGTCTTTGTGCCATTTGTGAATGTTTAAGAAACTTGTGTTTTCAGGTTCATATTCTGGATCTTAAGAGGCAGCTCGAGACTGAGACAAACCGTCACATTAACACAAAAGAACTGCTAAAGAATGCCCAGAAAGAAACTGCACTCTTGAAACAGCAGCTTAACAATACAGAGGCTCAGCTAGCATCTCAGTCATCACAAAGGGCTCCAGGGAAAGGTAGGATGGTTTTCTACATTAAGTTCCATTTTATGTTAGACATTGCTGTCTGTGGAATGGTAAACTCCATAATGCATAGTAATTTTGAATTAGGAGAATAGTGCGCTAAATAATAAATCTCCTCATTATTATAATCACTTATTTGAACAAATGATAACCAGGATGATTTGTTAAATTAATGTCCAAGTAGTCATTGACAAGGGGAAAAAATAAAGCAAAACTTATCAAAGGACCCCTTTATTTTTATTTGAGAGAACTTTTATCTGTTACATTACTTATAAATAAATAGCCAATTTTTTTTTTTTGTTTGGGTCAACATTTATTATAAGCTGCTGTTTTGATTAGGGCTGTCAGTTTTATTTAGGGAAGCTTTGTGAGGGTGATTGTTTTTTCCATGTTATTAGCCTGAAAAAACTTCATTTTTCAACGGGACGGTGGTTTGAAAAACTGAATTAAACTTCTTTGGTTAATGAATGCGTTCTAACATTCTAGGTCAGCCTAGTGCAAATGAAGACGTAGATGATCTTGTAAGTCGACTAAGACAAGCTGACGAACAAGTTAATGACCTGAGAGAAAGACTCAAGACTAGTTCTAGTAATGTGGAACAGTACAGGGCCATGGTTCTTAGTCTAGAGGAATCCCTTAATAAGGAAAAACAAGTAAGTAGTAACCATTGTTTAGAGCAAAGACACAAACAAAAATGAAAGATTTTTTTTTTTTTGCACTGTGGTACAGTCTGTGGGGTTATGGGAGGAATTCAAAATCTAAAGTTAGCTGAGAAAGCATTAGAATATAATGTAGTAAAACTATATTTTTAGACAATTTTATTAAAAAAACTTTTAATCATGGTAATGTTGTCTTTTTGTTGCATTTTTTTAAAAAGTTGAATTGCAAATTGAACTCAAAGCTGCCGATGTCTTCCTTTGAAAGAGGGGAATTGACTTTTAAGGACTCTTTCTTAGAATGCTGTGACCAGTGATTGAAAGTATTAATAAGCTCTCAGTCAGATGTGGTTGAATTCACACCTTCTGCAACAAGTATGGTCTTCAGTGATGCAAAAGATATGGAATTCATGGGAACAGCTTGAGAACAACCTTCCAGTCTGTCATATACTTCACCACATTAAGAGCAAATGATGCTTGTTCTTCCAAACTGTTCAGCATGTCTAAGATTGATTGGGAAATGTAATTCTCCTTTTCTACTGAGTTACAGCACCCAGTAGATGGTGGAGTGGAGTGCTGCTTGTCTTGTATTCAAGTTCTCTACCTCTCTGTGTTCTGTTACTCTGAAAACTTTCTTGTGGCACAGTATGCTTTAACAATATTGCAGACTGTAGTGCATAATAAAAAAATATGCTGGCTTCTGCACACCTAAGTGCAGTCAGCTAAAACTTTTCTTAATGTACTTCAAGAGATACCACAGTTTTAAAGGGAAAAAAGAAAAAATTAGTTTCAGTGCTATTTGTCATTCTTCACATTTTCAGTGTTCTATATGAGGTGCTGAGAATAAGTATTCTGGCTTCAATTGTTAATAAAATATTGGTTTCACATCAGAATGCCATATTTAAATGGAAAAACAGTGATCTCTCATGATGAATTTTAATGAAGGTGACAGAGGAAGTTCGTGCAACAGTTGAAGCTCGTCTGAAGGAATCTTCGGAGTATCAAGCACAGCTGGAAAAGAAACTTATGGAGTCAGAGAAAGAAAAGCAAGAACTGCAAGAGGAGAAGCGTAAAGCTGTGGAGAGTATGGAACAACAGGTACGCACTGAACGCCCCCTCCCTTAAACTCCTTTGTAGAGGGTCTACAAGAATGCACTTTTGTATAGTTCCCTAAACTTTCATTTGTTCTCACAGTGTAGTAGAGTCCAAAACTAAATCCTTCAGGATCTACAAAAGGCTAAATTTGAGAGGTTTCCAAACACCGCCTTTATCACCTTGTTAGGGTGATTGTGTGTTTAAAGCCGTTGCTATTTTCCTGAACTTTGAGCTCTGTTTGCAGAAACACATGAGCAAAAGCCTTTAAGAAAGATTCCAAAAAATGATTTGAAACCAGAGCCAAAAGTAGATTTCTAGCATGCATTTATTTTAAAACCAGTGTGATTTCTGCCCTGACTTGTCTTGTTTATATTGGTGTTGAAAGGAACAAACTTACTGCAGTTAGGATTCCTGCAGGCCTGACTCTGAAAGAACAGTAGTACATTTTTAGCAGGAAAGAGCTGGGTATATTAATAAGTTAAAATCTTGAGAGTATTTCTCTTTAGATTAAAATCACAAAACCAAACAAACCAACCACCCTTTGGTTCAACGTTCTCTGTGACCGTCTACATTCAAAGCCTTGCTGTGTTTGATGCTCTAAAATGTTTTGAACATTTAGGGTTGGTTTTGATCTTCTGTTTTTGTTGTCCCCAACTCTAGGTGTCGGAAATGAAGAAGAGCCTGTCAACTGTGCAGTCGGAAGTTCAGGAAGCTCTTCAGAGAGCCAGTGCTGCTCTAAGTAATGAACAACAAGCCAGACGTGACTGCCAGGAGCAAGTATGTTTGTGGTGTTTCTCTGTTTTAGCCAGATGTAGTAAGCTTAATGTTAATTTTTCATTGTTTTTCAGTTGAACTTTTTTTAAATGTAGTGCTGTTAAACAAATTGTGGAGGCAAGGAATGCACTGCAAGAACATTTTACTCTATTCTGTGAACAGCTGCTTATTTAGTGGTGCTTTCTTCTACCTGATCAAATATTGTGGTAATAGCAATGAAACTGACTTTATATTCAAAGTTGTGCTGCAGGCACAATTTGGGTACATCTAAAGAAACAACAGCAGAGGCAACAGTTCACTGTTTCTAAGGTCTGTTTCATTACATAAGAAAATGGATTGGGTAATGTAATTAACTGATTTTAATGACTTGCTACTTCTGTGTCCTGAGAGGGGACCAAATAAGAGTACTGAATTCTCACAGCAATACAATGAGGAAAATGTCTTTCTAACCCAAAACTTAAATTTTCATCTTTTAAAACTGGGGCTGTGTGATATTTAGCAGCACCTGGTTTTGTAACCAGGTGGTTTTTAAAGAGTGTCTACTTTTTTGAAGGTGAGAATTCCAGCAAAATTAATTTGTATAAAGGATATAGAAAATATTTGGCTCTTGTTTAATCCAACCCAAAATTTAATAGACAATTATTTCCATTTTTTTAGCCAGTACAATGGACCTGAGTCTGACCTTAGCTTTTAACCTTGTATAGTAAATATCTTTACTCATTCACACGTGGAAGTGGAGTGGATGTTCTTAGACTAATACCTGCCTCTTATCCACACAGACTCTACAGCAAGAGATTTGATTGTAGAGTAATATAAAGAGTGTCTCTCGTTCTAGCCACTCAAAGAAAATTATTTCCCAGTCTAATATTTCTTGCAAATAATGATTTCTTTAAGGGAACCATTCTAAGTTTATCCTCTATATATATGTGTATATACTTGCAAATCAGAGAGGTCTTGGCCAGTGGTGGTCTTTTTGATGAGTGGTCACAGATTTTGTCTAGAACTTAAATTGGTAATGTCTTTGTACATATTGAACATATAACATTAAAGGTATTTCTTTTTTTCTGCAGGCAAAGATGGCTTCTGAAGCTCAAAATAAATATGAAAGGGAATTAATGCTCCATGCTGCTGATGTTGAAGCATTACAGGCTATTAAAGAACAAGTCGCCAAGAGTGCGGCAGTAAGGCAGCAGCTAGAGGAAGCTGCTTGGAAAGCTGAGTCTGAGTTGTTGGAGAGCAAGGCCTCCTGGGAAGAGAGAGAGAGAATGATCAAGGTTTGATTGTTTTTATGGATTCAGTGGTTTTTTTCAGTTAGCAGAAATTCTATCACAGAATTCACAGCCATTGAAAAATTTTGTTGTAGGATGAAGCTTCAAAACTTGCATCCCGCTGTGAAGACTTGGAAAAGCAAAATCGATTACTACATGAACAGCTGGAAAGTTTGAGTGATAAGATGGTGACCTCTATGAAAGAAGCCATGCCAGCTGCAGTGAATGTTTCTCTCAATGAAGAAGGCAAATCCCAGGAACAAATCTTAGAAATTCTTAGGTAAACTTAGGTCTGAGCTTCTTCTCTTGGTGGTTATTAATTAGTTGCCAAATTAAGTAGTTCTGTATTATGTTGTATTGCAAGGATAATGTATAAAATCTAAGAGCTTTTTTGCTAGGTAGAAAGCTGTTGTACTACATCAGTAGCTAATAGAGGAGACTTCTTTCTGCTCCTGGGGAAGAACTGAGAGTCAATTATGACAGGAAGCAATATCAGATTTTATCAAATATAATTGGCAAGAAGGCTTCATAGAGATGATGTATTCTCATTGTGGGTTTTAGGAGCTTTATGTAGATTTCCAAGAGGTTTAGTTTAGGATTTTCTGTTTGATTTGTGTGAACCAATTTCTGCACTCGGTAGACCTTCAGATGCTTCATCGTAAAATGCTTTATCTTGCATTTGCATTGACATGATGTGGCATTCATTCTTTTGTTTTCACTGCAGATTCATACGTCGAGAAAAGGAGATTGCAGAAACTAGATTTGAGGTGGCCCAGGTGGAGAGTTTGCGTTACCGCCAGCGAGTGGAGCACCTGGAAAGGGAACTCCAGGAACTGCAGGACAGTCTGAACGCTGAGAGAGAGAAAGTGCAGGTATGATTGGATATTATTGCTTACGTTTTCAATGAGGAGAGAGGGCTGTTCTCTATGTTCTACTCTGCATTTGCCACCTGTGCCCAGAAATGAAGTTTTGGAAGAATTGAGGTCTTTTAAACTGGAGTTGCTGTATAGCAAAATAGAAAACCTTGTTCTGAGTCACGTGAAGCAGTGTGGCAATTCCAAAATCACATAAATACAGAAAATAAAGATAATTGCTCTCAATTTTTTTCTCCTCTCCTATTTCTTAAGCGATATTTACTCATTTTGAATGGGCATGTAAGATATGAATGCCACAATAGCTTTCCAAGATGGTTTTATGTCAGATCCAGGAAAGTATGCATGTGTGTGCCAGCAAAACAAGTGACTGAGTTACATCTTTTCAAAAGGTGACAGCAAAAACCATTGCACAGCATGAAGAATTAATGAAAAAAACTGAAACCATGAATGTACTGATAGAAACTAACAAGATGCTGAGAGAAGAGAAGGAGAGGCTAGAGCAAGAGCTGCAACAAATTCAAGCAAAGGTTAGTACTGAGTTTCATGTAAATTTTTCAGATTCAAGCTGATGAGTTAAGTGTCTGGATATACCATTGCTAATGACAATAAATGCATGATTTAGATTGTGGATATTCTTTTATGTCATACACAAATGAGAATGATTTCCATTTAGAATTTTAGAAGGCATTGGTCCACCTAGAACATTGTAAAGTTTAAAGTTCAGTTCATTTAAATGAAAAATAGCATTTATCCTTGGCTAGAGGTGTACCGGTAACAATGGTATTACCAGCATATGAATGAGAAATGGCACAGGAATACATATGAAGCAGACCAGAGTTTTATTAAGAGTTTAAAAGGCAGATGCTGCCTCTTCTTATTTCTACACACCAGTTATTTTAATGGAATCTGGTGCATTGTTGCTTGGCTTCTAACACGTAATTAAGAATCTGTTTCCTGTACTGGAGTACGAAGATTGAGAATCTAAGATTGTGAAGTCATACCTATGTGGTTTTTTCTCTGACGGATCATCCCCTGCTTTTGCCTCTTCATCCTTCTCTCTGCCCCCAGCTGCCGCTGAAAGGCAGAGAGTTGGAAAGGAAGCTAGATTATGACTTCTTGAGAGTGTTGATTTTGCTCTCTGTCCTTCTTAGTGTCATTGTTCAAGGCCTACCATATTCCATTTCCCTCAGCCTCATAATATCCAGAGCGTTTAAGCTCTTACTGTGTTTTTTCAGGTCCGCAAGCTTGAGGCAGACATTCTACCTCTGCAAGAGTCTAATGCAGAACTGAGTGAGAAAAGTGGGATGTTGCAGGCGGAGAAAAAGCTGCTGGAAGAAGATGTTAAACGCTGGAAATCCCGGACTCAGGTGGGGAATGCATGTTCTCAGAGGTGATGCTGGGGGGTGGGGGAAACAACTAAAAGTTCTCAATTTTCTTGAAAACAACAAACTAAGACATATATTTGAACTAAAAAGCGTTTTTTATGCAGCTTCAAAACAGGCTATTCTAATTCATAGGCATTCCAAATCAAAAGCAGTAGCTCAAATTCAAAGAGATTTTCTGCATATAACTAACTGTATGATCATCTTATGAAACTGCCAACTTTTCTCAAATTTTCAGCACTTACTGAGTCAACAGAAGGACACCGATCTTGAAGAGTATCGGAAGCTGCTTTCGGAGAAGGAGGCAAACACCAAGCGTATACAACAAATGAGTGAAGAAACAGGCAGGCTTAAAGCAGAAATAGCCAGGTGTGGAATAATTCAATTAGTAAAAATTTCTGTGGAAAGCAAAATATCCGGAAGTCTAATTTCTTAACTGGCTCCATGTAACTATGAAACCTTTGGTATTCTTACTGTAGCTTGATAATATGCAGGTATAACAAAGTGAGAATTGCTTTGGAAGCTATCCTTTAGCTTAACTTATTATAAAGTAATGTATTGTAGCATAATTCATGTTGCAAAATCCTAGAAAGCATAATTCACTATAGTGCCTGTAATATTACATAAATGAGCAATATTGAAACGCATTGATTATTTCAAACATTTCATTTGCATCTTTCTCTAATCTCTTATTGTTTAGAACTAATGCATCCTTGACTACAAGCCAGAATCTTGTTCAGAGCCTGAAGGATGAAGTAACTAAAATAAGAACTGAAAAGGATACTTTGCAGAAAGAACTAGATGCTAAAGTGACTGACATACAGGAAAAAGTGAAAACTATAACACAAGTCAAGAAAATTGGGCGCAGGTACAAGACTCAATATGAGGAGCTGAAAGCACAGCATGATAAGGTAGATGGAATTTCTTTGCAAACAAAGAAAAAGTGCACTTGAAAAAAAGGATGTTTTTTTATTCGTCATGCATAATCCAGCTTATGATCTTTACTTTTACCTTAGTACAATACTGTGTGAATACTTAGCTGTGAAAAGCAGAAAATCGCACATGATTTATTCTGCTGATGGCTCAAGCTGCCACAAAGCATGAGCTGCATATCACTTAATATTTCGCAGTGTTCTTAACAGAACTTTAGCATTCATTAGAGTTCCTGGGTTTTGCTAAGAGCCTTTTAAACCTTGGTTTGCATGCAAAGGCAAGTTGTGGAAGTAAAGACGTTCTAATCGGGTAGTAGCCTTAGCCTGATACCGCTTGACATGTTTCAGATGGTTGCCGAAGCATCAACTCAGTCTTTTGCTGAGCAGCAAGAAGAACAAGTTTCTGTCCAGGAAGTACAAGAGCTGAAAGATACGCTCAGTCAAGCTGAAGGGAAGACAAAGGCTTTGGAGGCTCAGGTTGAAAGTTTACAAAAGGTAAGAACAGAGTGAACACGGCAAGAACATTGAATGCTTTCAGAGTACTGTACTGCCCTGCCTTCTTGAATATGTAACTGTGAAGAAAATGAGGGTATTTTCTTCTGCGTGCGTGTGCACATGTTTACACAGAAATATGCTCTTCATTTTTGTGAAGTGACTTGTGTTTGCTTCTACCCTGTTGGGTAGAACATGTTTTTTAACATGGTTTTTAATTTAAACATGGTTTAAATTCTTTGTCTAGTGTGTCATACATTGTTTCTTGGAATAAATAAGTGGAAAAGAGAATGCTGTTCTCTCAACTGTTGCATTCAGAGAGGACTGGACTCCCCCATGGCCTGCTAATACTAGATCCTTGGAGCTTATTAAACTACATACTTGCCAAAATAGCTGGTTGTGGCCAGTAGTTGCAATATTTATCTTTCTCTTTCCATCCCTCCAGACTATAGCAGAGAAAGAAACCGAAGTTAGAAATCTTCAGGAGCAGATAACCCAGCTACAATCTGAACTTGCTCGTTTTCATCAAGATCTGCAAGAGAAGACCACACAGGAAGAACAGCTAAGGCAACAGATCACTGAGAAGGAAGAGAAAACTAGGAAGACCTTGCTTGCAGCCAAGCAGAAAATTGCACAGTTAGCTGGTATTGTAATATTTCTTTTCTGTCCTTAAGATACCTTCTTCTTTGGGTTTTTAATTATTCCTATGGAAAAACACTTAGTCAGGATGCTTGGGAAAATACTTTGTATTTTACTTAAATTTTTTTTCTAGTTTAGATGTCACAAGAATAGTTCTTAAAATCTTAATCCCTTCAGGAGATGATAAAAATGCATAACTACCTGTACACCAGAGGTAAAAAAAACCTTGCTTAGTTTTGGCAACCCAACACAATAACCCCCTTTTTATGCTTCTGTTGATTACAGTAGATTGACCCTACTGACAATTGAGGTAATTCTCCCCTTCCCTCTTGCGTTCCCTAAGTGTACAGGTGCAGAACATACTGCCTCCTCTATTTTTAATTGATGTTGAGAGGAGTAATGATGTAAGAGCTTGCTGAAAGCATCTTGTTCTTTTGTGACTACTTCTTTTTTTTAATTTTTTTTTAACTTACAGGTATTTATTATATATTTTCATAGTTTAATTTATTTTTATTTAATTGCAATGAAATAGAAAAATGGCATGTGAAAGTTAAAATTACCTGTAAGAGCTCCTGTGATAGCTTAATGGTTTTGAGATTTGAAAAATATTTTCTGTAACCTATTAAAACAGACAGATATTCGGCATGCAGAGACTTGGTGGGCAGCTTCACAGTGACAAGACTAAATTTCTTCCTGTTCTTTTAGGTACAAAAGAACAGCTAACAAAAGAAAATGAAGAGTGGAAGCAGAAGAGCAGCTCGTTAGAAGAGCAGAAGACTGAATTGGAGGTGCGGATGAGTGCACTCAAATCGCAGTATGAAGGTCGAATCTGCCGCCTGGAAAGAGAACTTAGAGAGCAGCAAGAGCGACACCACGAACAGCGTGATGAGCCACCAGAGTCTACAAACAAGGTATGAAATCCTTTTTGCTAGCTATGTGAGAGAAAACAAAACAGCTTGCATGGCTTTTCACCAACCAACAGCTGATATGAGCACCATTGTCCAGCTTGTTTTGGTTTTGTGGATACCATGGTTGATAAGCAGGACTACTTTATGTGAAGATGCTTTCTCTAAACATCCTAAATAGCAGCTGGGAATTCTTGTTGTAGGACTCCTACACTGCAAAAAACCCTAAAATTTTAGTGAGCCCAACTAACTGTGCCCTCTTCAAGTTCCACTGTCCCCTGGTTTTGGAAGTACACAACTTGACTTAGTAAGGATTCAGAACCTAATGTAAAACTTATTTCCTACCATAGTCAGAATTCTGAGTGCTAAGAAGCACACAGTTATATCGTTCACTGTGAATATGCCATTGAGCTGTTTGCACTCTGCTATTTTTGTATTTTACCCATGCATTCAGTATGATGGGGTCTAGCTGCTTGTCTCAACAGCTTCAGCAAATAGATACCCGAGATGTGACTGAACTGGTTTACATGACTGGTATGATTTGTTTTGGAGAATATGCAATAATCATGAAGTCTTGACTAGGTATGCTAGCAAATCTGTTAGCAAAACGATTGTTAGTAAAAAGATCTGTCTGCTGAAGTTTTGTACCAAATGACTCATTGTTTCATGTTTACATGGTTATGATATTTCCATTTCTTACTTGATAGGTCCCAGAACAGCAGAGGCAAATTTCACTCAAGCCTACTCCAGCTTCAGGTGAAAGAGGAATGTGAGTTTGGGGTTTGGGGATTTGCAGTGTTTCTGTGGTTGGTATTTTTCAGTTTTGTCTTCATCCAGTTGGTCTCTTTAGTAAACCACTGGCTTTTCACAATATTTCTTGAGCAGCTTCAAAGATACTGATTGACACAGCACGTTCCTCCTTTTTTCTCAGCTACATTTAGTCACTTAAGCTTTCAAGCTGGTAAGTCATCTTGTTAACAACCAGGAATGTGGTATGTGGGAAACAGAAAAGATTTTATAAAGATTTTATAAGGTTTTGCACACTGGTCAGGCTTTTAAATTTTAAACCTTTGAAAATTACTGTTTCTGGCTGTGATAATACGTTTACATTTGGTATTTTGAAAATCTGCTTTCTGTGCTACCATGATGAAACCAATATCCTGTTTTTCAGTGCTAGCACTTCAGATCCACCAACAGCAAATATTAAACCAACTCCTGTTGTATCAACTCCAAGTAAAGTGACTGCTGCTGCAATAGCTGGAAATAAGTCTACTCCAAGAGCCAGTATCCGTCCAATGGTTACACCTGCTACAGTCACTAATCCTACCACAACTCCAACAGCCACAGTTATGCCCACAACACAGGTGGAGACACAGGAGGGTGAGCATTTTAGTATAGCATAAGGATCTGCAGTAATCGGAAATACTAGCTTTGCCTTGAAATCTGAGTAATTATTATTTTGAAAGTACCTCAGATAGGTTTTATTGTCCCTGCATTTCTTTCAGTATTGTGCTTTTATGACTCCTCCTGTTGCAAGAAAGTTCACGATTCCTTACCCAAAGACAGGCATGAGCAATGTTAACTCAATCTGCAAAGCATTGTATCTCCTGATGGAGACTGTTCCGAAATAGGGAATGAGAGCTGTACTAGGTAATATGAAGAGAGTTGAATATGCTGCTGTTTGCCTTTCAGCTATGCAGTCAGAAGGACCTGTGGAGCATGTTCCCGTCTTTGGAAGCGCTAGTGGGTCTGTGCGTTCCACCAGTCCTAATGTTCAGACATCTCTCTCTCAGCCCATCTTGACTGTTCAGCAGCAGACTCAAGCGACTGCTTTTGTGCAGCCCACTCAGCAAAGTCATCCTCAGATTGAGCCCGCGAATCAGGAACCATCCCCTACCATTGTAGAGGTTGTACAGAGCTCTCAAATAGAGAGGCCCTCCACTTCGACAGCAGTGTTTGGCACAGGTTGGTTTGGTTTTATAGGCCTGCCTTTTTAAATAACTCCTATTAAGTAGCTCCACTTGAATCCCTGTCAATCCAGACCTAACTTCAGCAAAAGAATTTGCTCTGTTTTTTTTTCTGTGAGTTTATTGTACGTTTTACAAACTCCTTTCTTGAACCTTCAGAAGTGGTACTTCTGAAATGTTGTTGTCACTCCATTCCTTAAAGTTAGGAAATAAAAACTTGTGTTCATCTATCCAGAGCAGCATTGGAGTTTACTACATTAAATCATGCTGCCTGTTTTTGTTGTTCTGTTAGAGCAAGGTTAATTTTAGGAGTCAGGAGCAAGCTACTTAAGCTGGAATATAAAATATAGAGATGAACACTAAAGCTACTCAGTGTCATATTCACTTGTGCATCTGTTTGCCCTACATGATAGAGATTTCAGTGTAGAACGTTTATTCCCGAGATACACTTCTGCAAACTACTTTCTTTTTTGTTGGAAAAGGTACTTCACTGGTACCCTAATACATAAAGGTCATGAATACATAGAGCTACTTAGAGGTCGTGAATGGTGGTCCAAGAACATAAGGCTTGTAACCAAAAGGGCTGATGTTTTCATGTTCTACAAAACAGCAGAAAGCAATTCCATCTGATTCTTCTTGTTATCACTCACTCAGTGCAGTAAAAGAAGCAATCTTCCAGAGTACAATACCAAACCTCTTGATTTTCTGTTTTGTGCATGGTTTGTTCTGAAAATAACAGAGGCTGTCTTTTAAGTTTCAGCTACCCCAAGTTCTTCACTCTCTAAACGTCCACGAGAGGAAGAGGAAGATAATACTGTGGAAAACTCGGACCAAATTTCAGAGGAAACAGTGGATGTACCTCTTCCAAAGAAAATGAGAAACATACAGAGAGTTGGACCTGAGGTTTGTAAAAACTCTTAATCTGTCTCTTTGCAAGATTTCAGTGGGAAGAGGGAGCATATTACTTCAGAGCAAATTGGTTAATTCTTAATGTGACTTCTTGATCTGTTGGGGAGGTTTGGGCATCGTAAAAGGCAGAGGTAATGCCAGTTGCAATGAATGATGGAAAACTCAATGGAGCATAGGATAGAAGAGAGAGGGCTGTATCCTAGCATTGAGGAGGACGTTAAAACATTTTTCAGTTTGGTCTGGCAGGTCGTTATCTGCAGTTATTCTGGAATAAAATAACTTGTCCTTGAGAAGATGCCAGGGAAGCAAAGAGGAGTTCCATGGAAAAGCTTACAGGAGATGCATGTATAATACTGGTGTGAGGGAATTGGTACGTCCTGCTAAAGTGAACTTGAACAGAACTGCACAGCAGGCAACTCGCAAAGTCAAAAAGACTAGGAAATCAAAGATGTTTTATTAACTCAGTACAAGAAGGATGTTGCGAAACAGAGAGGGGTAAGGTTGTGTAAGAACATTACCACTTAATTAGTTGAGAGGAGGGGGGTAGAGTGGGAAACCTTGAGGGCTTTTTGTTGGTCCTGAAAAGATTTAGAGACACTGAGATCCAGTGGAGTGGAGAGGGGAAATGGTATTTCTCCAGGGCAGAGAAATCTGGGATGCTAGATAAAAGCAGAGCTGAAGATTAATAGTAAAAGGGGAACAAAATGTTTCCTATGATCTGTGTGGGAAAAGAGAATTTTTTTAAAAAAAAACTAAAAACCACAAAATCTTACAGGACCAAACTTAAGGGCTAATGATGTGCTTTAAATGAGGAAAAATATTTTTTCTTTCAGGAGGAAGTGACAGCAGAAGAGAGTACTGATGGTGAGGTGGAAGCTCAAACATACAATCAAGACTCACAAGACTCAATTGGAGAAGTAAGCATCTTTGAAAAGAAAATCTTAATTTCAGCAGAAATATCTATCTTTGTATCAAATTCTCAATATATTTAGTAATGAAATCTCAAATCTTGGAGCATTTCCCATGGAAACCACTTCTAACCATTTAAAGTTTAGACATGCTGTGTTCAAGGTTAGGTACTCAGTTTTTCTTTCAGTCTACACATACTTGTATAAGTAAAATACAGGTTGTGAATGAAGCTTTGCGGTTCTGAATTTTAATACAATGTGTTATTTTTAGCAATCCTAGTATCCTTCACCCCAGCTCTATATAGTGAAACTGAGATGTAAAGGTTAAATAAGTCACAATCCTAAAATGGAATTTGAGTTTTCAGTTCTTTCCTACAAAGGACTGCTTGTTGGCTTCAGGCTTTTTTTTTCAGAAATATCTGACAAATCCTTGAGCAAGCGTAGAGTTAGATGGATCACAATGTGAGAATCAAAGGAGAAAAGTTGGGTTTGTTCTAGTTCTGTAAAATGCCTATTGTAGCTGTGTTAGCAAAGCCAAATATAAATGAGAACCATGAATCTCCTTTCACCTCCAAAATAAGCAAAAGTGTTGTGGTTATTCCCTAACTTGGCAGAACCTTGTGTTGAGGTGTGGAATCTGTTTACTTTAAGCAGGGATGGGTATTGAGTTTTTAGTCATTTTTGCCCTTGTATCCTTTATGTGTTTTAAAGGAATGATAAACTTTAATACCAGCTGTGTGCTTTCTATTCCATAGGTGTCTTTAAACCTTCTTAAATTAACAGGTCTTGTATTCAATGTGATTATTTGAATTCTGCTGCTAGACAACCATTTGCAACATTCAAGTGACATGTTCAGAAAATCACAGAACATAATTACCATACCTAAACCAGAAGTCTTGAATGTTGCAAAATGTTTGTTGTAGAATCCTGATTTTTTAGAGGGGGTGGGGGAAGAGGTTGTGAGAGACTTTTTTTTTTTCTGAATACTTGTCAGATTCAGTTCAAATGTTTGAATATACATAAGGGCTGAATGGAAGGAGAACAGTTTGCTAGCTCTATGTCTGGCTATCACGTGAACTGCATTACTGTTCCTCCAGACAAGAGAACTCTAAAACGGCAACTCAGGGTTCATGCTTAGAAGAGAGATGTTTTTTCCTTAGTCCTGGGGAGACTTTAGGTAGTCTGTAGTTGATTGGTGACAATCAGTGTGGCTTTCTCCATTGTCCTCTCCAGTCTTGGTTAGGTATTAAAGAAACAGTGATAACTAGTGTTTCTCTTGGAAGCATCAGAGCTTTTCTTTTCTCCTTGTCCCATCTCCAGTCTCGTGTGCTGACAATAACTGCAGTGTTGGTGGAGCACTCGGACTGCCCCTGTTAATGACCAGACAATTGTTCTGGCTGACTGGGAAGCAAGGGCAGTGCTGCTTCAGCTGCCAAGAATGCTCCATGTTTCTGAATTTGCTGATTGTGCAGCAGATGGTGGTGTTGGTATCTCCTTGGGTATCTGACATAGGTGGATGAACATCTGGACAGCAGCGTTTTGTGGATGTGCATTCGAACACATTGTATATGAATACAGTATCCCTAACAATGGCACCTGTCCCAAGTAAGATTTGGAAGCGGAGAACAAAATACTTCTCTTGTGAAGCAAGCCCCTATTTTTTGGTTGAGGATGAGAGCTAGGAGTGGAGAAATACAATGGGCACTTTCCTGGAGAATGTTCTAAGAGTTACATAAGCTGCATTTCATTCTCTTTCTTCCGGTAATTTCCTTTTACCTTTGACAGGGTGTTACCCAGGGAGAGTACACGCCCATGGAGGATAGTGAAGAAACGTCCCAGTCTATCCCAATAGATCTTGGACCTCTTCAGTCAGATCAACAAAATACTTGTTCGTCTCAGGATGGTCAATCCAAAAGAGATGATGTCATTGTAATTGATAGCGATGATGAAGATGATGATGATGAAGAAAATGAAGGCGAGCAGGAAGTGTGTATATCTTGAAATTGCTTTATTTGTGATTTTGTCTTTGCTCAGCGGTAAAACTCCCCTGGCAGGACTAATTTAGCCAAAATACTTTTTTGACTGTGTAAATAGCCTGAACTTTTAGTGTTTTAAAGATACTTAGGAATTCAGTTTGATTTTTTTGGAGGTCATAAAATTCCACAGTGCCTCTAGATTCTGTTGTAGCTTTTGTCTTTGTTTCTTACCATCCAACTCTATTTTTAATTGGGAATGAGTTAAATTAATTTTCCCTGGGTTAAGGCTGTTTTACCCATAATGGTAACTGGTAGGTGGTCTGCCTGCTTTTGTCTTGACTCTCGGCCTTTTCCATCTTATTTTCTCCCCTTGTTCTCTTGAAGAGGGAGTGAGGGGGTGGTGGGGCAGGTAGCTGCCACTCAGCCGAGGTCAACCTACCATGGCAGTCAAAAAATACGTACAGATACTCCATGGATAATAAATGCTGAACATCTTCAGGAAGAGATCCACAGACGGAGATGGTCTGTGTCCCACAAAGTGAAGGGTATCACTTCCACATTGGAAGCTATTTCACCACCCTTACAGACTTCCTTAGGGCTTTCTTATGGTCTTATCATAGGACTACGAGGATGAGGAAGAGGAAGATGAGGATGATGATGAAGACACAGGGATGGGAGATGAAGGTGATGACAGTAATGAAGGAACTGGTAGTGCTGATGGTAATGATGGATATGAAGCAGATGATGCTGAGGTGAGATTTGTACCTTATAGTCTGTTAAATTCCTTGGGGTAAATCAGCACTGTAATGTATCTGCACAGATTTTAGTACTTGAAAGAGAAAATCTTAGTTTTAATTCATCCCAGAAAATTGAGACTGTGAGTAGGTGGTAGTAATTTCTGTTAGAACTGATCTTTTCACAAGAAAAATCTGCTTTGAACATTTAAGAGGGATGTAGAAAAATTCACAGTAGAGGAGCCAGCAAACAAGTACTGTAGTTGCTAGTCAGGCAGCTGGCTGTTCGTTGCCTATTGTTATTCAATATTGTTATTATGAAGGCTACACTGTTCATGTTTGTGCATATACAGATATGTAGAACATCTGAAATTTCATACACTTGTATACATTTACCTGATTTTGTAAATGTTTGCAGGAATGTTGTAAGATTGTCATATGTTTTACTGTGTTTGTTTTCTGAATCCTTCTGTGCTGCTTTTATATTCTCTTTACAGCCTATAAGTTGTTTAGTGCTAAGTCATATTATGCTTATGTGGGGTTTCAGGGTGCTGATGGTACAGATCCTGGTACAGAAACTGAGGAAAGCATGGGAGGAGGCGAAAGCAACCAGAGGGCAGCAGATTCTCAAAACAGTGGTATGGTTATTCCATGTTTCTTCCAAGTCTGTGTCTTTAAAGGACTAAAATGTAAAAGCTGGTTTACATGTGTTAAAATGCACTTTGAAATGAGGATATAAGGCAAAATGTTAAAGACCATTTTAACCTGAAATGTAGATTGTTTTCAACTCCATTTGCACTTTGGGTTTATTTCTTTCTACTTCTGTACTTACTTCCTTATGTTTTAGGAGAAGGGAGTACAAGTGCTGCAGAGTCCACGTTTCCTCATGAAAGTTCAAGAGAGCAGCAGCCATCATCTGCCTCGGAGAGACAGCCCCCCCGGCCTCCCCAGTCCCCACGCAGACCGCCGCATCCGCTGCCCCCCCGACTCACTATTCATGCTCCTCCACAAGAGCTGGGTCCCCCAGTGCAGGTATAAACTACCTCCAGCAGTTCAGAAGGCTTCTAAAAAGTTACTGTATGATTTCTTCTAAACAAAACCTAAGTACTGTGCGTTTTATGAGAATAGATGACATGTATTTAGCATCCTAAAAATGGTAGCTGAGCAAACTGACATAACGTGTCTTGTCCTGCAGATTATGGCTGCACAGGGAACATGAAAAGCAGTAAGGCACTCATGATGGATTTATGTCTTGAAATTATTATACCCGGGTTGTGTCAGTCAGTGACTGCTGATATTTCCACTGCAAAAAGCTGTTCCTGAGCAGGTTGTAATCCAGGCAGATGGCAGCACGTTTATTAGTCTCTGCCCCAGTGCAGATCAGACAAAGGAGTGTTGCCGTTCATTTGCTAAGTTAAACGTTTCACAGTCAGTGTCTGACCCATGATCATGCTTTGATGTAGACATATAGATTCTGTAAATGAAAACATTAGAACATGAATTTTTCAAAAACAACCTGACTGCAATTATCCTTTACCGTTGACTTGTTCTTATGCTTAGGACATCAATGTTTCTGTATTCGAGTTTTCTGTCCTGAGTAGAAAGTTGAGTACAATAGTAACATCGCTTACCCAGAACCTGAAAGTGCATGATTCTCTTTCCTGGATAGACCAGACAGTAAATAAGAGATATGGAGCTGCTGCTGCCGTGGTCTGTTCTTTAAGAAGCTATGGTACTGTACTGAGCAGTGTTGTGTGCTGGCATAGAATTGTTACACTTAATTAGCCACTCTCCTTGACTCAGATTGAGCAATTGCATGTTATTAGAATTCCAGGAAAGCATTCACACTACTTCATTTTTTCTTTACTATGAAGAGAATCCAGATGACTCGAAGACAGTCGGTGGGGCGTGGACTTCAGCTAACACCTGGTATAGGTGGGATGGTCAGTATATGATCGTCTACTACTAAAAACCTGCATTGAGGGAATGTTCATAACTCTTGGGGTTTGTTTTTATTTTCTAGAGAAGCCTGGCTGCTGAATTCTGGGGTGGGATGGTATGAATCCATGATCTTAGTCTTGTTCATTTCTATATTAATAGAAGGCAAATACTGGAAAACTCCCAGGAAGCAAAAGTGATGAGGTCTCCTGTCAGTCTTCTCTTTTCCAGGCTAAACAGTCCCAGTTTCCTCGGCTGTTCCTCATAAAACTTGTTCTCCAGCTAATTCCCCAGCTCTGTTGCCCTTCTCTGGACACACTCCATGTCCTTCTTGTACTGAGGGGTTTATTTTGGATTGGTTTGGGGTTCTTTATTGACTGTAAGAGTGATCTATATAACTCGGATTAAGGTGTCTGAAATTAGACAAGAATTTTGTTAGAGCTAAATCTGTCTTTTCTTGCTGGGCTATGTGGAAAAAGCAAACCAACTTGTAACTTGGCTTGGTAGAAACTGGAAACACATTGTAGGCTCTCATATCAGTCTGTGTTTTTCCAGCAGCAACACTTCTTTGATGATGAGGACAGAACAGTTCCAAGCACACCAACTCTTGTAGTTCCACATCGCACAGATGGGTTTGCAGAAGCTATTCAGTAAGTACTTTTGAAGAGAAAAAGAAAGGCATCTATTTCTTTCTGGTTTTCAGTAGAATGAAAATAAATTCAAATGAACTTGTGATTGGAGTAACACTGTAATACGTGCTAAGCAGTATGGTCGATGACTGCACCTACAAATAAGTAATAATGGTTTGAATTGTGAATCATAAAACTTGTCCTCAAATTAAAGGCAGATAATCTCCATTTTTTTGTAATTTACTGACTTATGAAGAGATTGAACAAAAAAATTAGATTCTTCTGTTTAATTTCTTTACTTGTGTCCTCCCCGTTAGTATTACTATTAAAAATAGGAAAAGTTATCTCCATTTGTGGATTTGGGATGGTTCTAGACACGTTCAGCAATCCACTTCAAATTGTGAGAATTGATAGTATGAATATGTAACGAATACTCTCTTCAGGGCTGTTTTACTGATTACAAATGCAGCCCAAAGAAGTCAGAGAAACTAGTTGTTATTTAATTAGCAGTAGTGACCATTTTTATGGTCAGTATTAATTCATTTTGTCTCACATTCTGAAAGTTGTCAATCCCTCCCACCCCCCGTCATTGAAAGACTTGCGGAATTCCTGAAGTCTTTGTTTTGATAGTTCCCCCCAGGTAGCTGGAGTTCCTAGGTTCAGATTTGGACCCCCTGAAGATATGCCACAAACTAGCTCAAGTCACTCTGATCTCGGTCAGCTTGCATCACAAGGAGGTAAACTATTTCTGTACTTTCTTCCACGGTTGAGAGAATCAAATCCAAATAATGCAGTCAGTAAAATGCAGCTCTGCTTTGGGGACTTAAGTAATTGTCAGTAAAGAGAGAGGAATAAAAATGAAAAGTGGTTCCTTCAGGCTGCTACATTTTTACTTGTACTGTGGTTTAAAAAGTAGAATGCTTCTGTGGGTAGGAGCTGCAGGCTTGTGAACCAGAGAAGCTGACATTTTATGAAGGACAAATAGCCTGCTGGGCACAAGAAACTTTGTTTAAGGAGAATGAAATACTGAAGGAATGGCTTTTAACTTTGATTTTACTGTTGTTTGTAGCTTTCCTGTAGTAAAACAGTAGGAGGAAACAGCAAATACAAAGGAATCTTTGGGATATATCCTTACCTGCTAAGAGATGGCCAGTCAGTTGGTCTGTATTGTCGTTGTCCTGAATCAGTCCTTTCAAACTCCATTGCTGTCAGCATGGATCGTATGCTGTTCTGTGAAGAAAGCTTACAGCAAAATAAAGGCATGAATAATGGATAAAAGTAAAACAAATAGTAGTACTTTCATAAAGGTTTTACCTTTCAATAAATTATAATTAGGTCTGACTGTAAGTCCAAACAACTTAAAATAACAAACGTCTCCCTGTTTAAGTGTAAATCACTGATTTTCATCAAGTGTACAGAGGGAATGCAGCACTTAATCTGTTCTTTAGCTGGCTATTTTAATTGTCATTAAAACTTTCCATTGCAGGTTTAGGAATGTATGAAACCCCACTATTCCTTGCTCATGAGGAAGAATCAGGTGGTCGTAGCGTTCCCACAACACCATTACAAGTAGCAGCACCAGGTAAATGGCAAGAAATCTGCAGACTGAAGTAAAAGCTGGAAACCTTCACTTTCCAGAAAAGAATTACTATGTTGTTGTTATAGTGCTTATTGCTGCCTCAGGAGTATTCCAGTGTCCCTTAGCCCAACACACCTAAGTTTTCCATAGGTTTTCTGTAGGAAATTCAAACTAACTTGGTGTTTATTAAACTGCTTTTCCTGTACAGTGACAGTCTTCACTGAAAGCGCATCTGCTGATGCTTCAGAGCATGCTTCTCAGTCTGTTCCGATGGTTACGACATCGACTGGCAATCTCTCCACCACGACGGAGACTGGAGCAGGTGATGATGGGGATGAAGTTTTTGCAGAGGCAGAATCTGAAGGGTAAGCTATGAGTTGTTTGCCTCACTTAGTCTTGAAATCATGTTAGCGTTACTGATTTGTTTTCATCCAACTGTGGCTGTGACTCATTTTCAATGTTAGCTGTTCTGGTAAGAAGGGCAGCTCAAACAGGATTTAGTAATTTTGTGGAGTACTACAATCCAACCTTTTCATCTAAACAGAAGATTTTTTTCTGCTTTAACATAGCTAATATAAAAGTCAGCAATATAACCCATTTCTCTGTTTTTTCAGAATGCAGAGGGTTCTGCAGTAATCAGATACGGGTGGCAAAGGCCCAGTTTGAAGGACTGGAGTTTGTAAAATACAGGCTAAGACATTCCTGTTTGTTAATTGAGAAGATCACTCCCCGTTACAAAGCAAGTGTATGTAATGCAGTCATTCAGTTAAGGCAGTGCAGGTACAAGAGATGAACCACAGTTCTGAAGAATTTGATAGACAAATTATTTGGTTTTCCACCTGGCAAGTGCAATTTGTAATATTTGTAATAATTGCTGTATCTTGTATTATGATCAAATACGTTACAAATCTAAAAGGGGATAGCTTATCAATTCATGTTATGTATTACTTTTGACTTTTATTGGCTGCATAATAATAAAAGATGTGGTTCACGGTTTACCTAAACTTTTATCTACTGATTGCAGGAGGTAGGAGGTTTGGTCATAAGAAAATATGTTACTGCTGCAGGTTAAATATGCCACACATTTTTCTCGATGAAGCACCAACTTGGACTGCAATAGTCTGCCTACAAGTAGACAGAGCATAGGATGGTCTCATATTTGTTTCTCCCAAAACCATCTAATCTTGTGTTCACAGAACAATCTGTAGTTCGGGACAGGTCCTTAGCTTGACAGGAGAGCAAGTCAATCTGTTGCCAGTAGAGAAGAGATATTTTCCATGGTTTGGGCTCTGATTATCATCTTCTAACATTTTTATACACTAATCAGGATAAATAAAATGGATACCAAAAAGTGAGCTACATTTAAACCAAACTGATTGTTAAGGATGTTTCTGGCCTTGTGTTGCCGTTTGGTTTTGCCTTTTGAAGGCAGAATCCAGGTAACTTATGTCTAAAGATGACTCAGAGGTGCAAGATGTAACCAGTCTGTGTGGCCCCTCCACTTCATTCTTCCCCTGTCTAAACATGTGCTCCACTGTCATGTTACGATTTTTAGTTACTGTTATTAAGTAGCTTGTATGACCTTCTCAGAAAGTCAGTATGTTGATATGCGTCTGGAGTTGGGCTACTTATCGAGGAAGTTACATTGTGATATTTCTAAAAGCTAGATAAATCTCTCATGATGGGGACTGGGGGCGGAACACGATAAAGCCTATGGGAGTTTCTGGGGAAAGGCATTTGCCTGGCATTATTTTTGCTCCAAGGTGATACTTTTTACCCTGAGCTTTTTGAAGCTGTGTGAATACACTCATAGGTTTTTCCTCCCCCTCTGTGTCTTCCAGAATTACTTCAGAAGCAGGCCTAGAAATAGATAGCCAGCAAGAGGAAGAATCTGTTCAGCCGTCTGATGAGTCAGATCTTCCTTCGACGAGTCAAGATCCTCCTTCTAGTTCATCAGCAGGTGCGGGCTAATTGCTGGAAACAGTTGGGTTTTACCATTTCGTGAGCATGGGGGCTTGTTGGAACAGCATCGTACAGTGCTGGTAGCCAAGATACACAAAATAAGATAGAACTCTTCAGAGCAAGGTCACATTTTGAGGGCTGTAGCCTTCATTGCAAACAATTTTTACTTGGTCACTAGATTAGACCACACCAAGAATAATGCTTCAAGGCGCAAAAGCTATTGATGCTTTGGTGATCCTGCCCACTGTTATGCTTGATGTCAGATTTAAACATATTTTCTCATTCAATTAAATCCTCAAAGAACAGTAAGTGAATTGTTGTTCAGTTACCGATTTACCACCTAGCACAGGTGATGAAAGAAATCCCAAGCTTACTTGTTTTGCGGCTTTTATTTGCTTCAGAGAAGATGCCAATGAAACAAGGATGCACCTTCATAATGTTAAAGTTAATTGAAGAGCCTAATGCATATCAAATCATGTAAACATTAGCAATAAGAAACTGCTTGATACAGACATTCTTTCTTGCATTTCTACTTCCTCACAGACACAAGCAGTAATCAGCCTAAGCCTTTTCGACGTGTCAGGCTTCAGCCACCGACATTAAGAACTGGTGTTCGTGGTCGTCAGTTCAACAGACAGAGGGGTAAGTGTGGTTGCTCAAATTCAGACTTTTTTTTTTAAACCAGTTTTTAGTACATTCTTCCTGTGAGGACCATATACGAAGTACTATTTCATGTGCCTATGTCTACTGGTAAGATATTGAATAATACAGCATCCCTCCCTCTGCTTTCAGTATGTTACCTAAGAGCTCTGTAGTTTTTTAATATTGCTAGTCTGAGTGGTTTTTGGACAGGCAGATTTTCTTCCTATGAGGCACTTTCTTCTTGTCAATGGAGAGGAAGCAAAATGCAGTAGATCTTAAACTTTACACAGTTTTAAAAGAAGATTTTTAAAAATTACGTTAGGATGTAAGTTTAGAAATCTTTGGGTTTAACATTGCTTATCAGTACGTAGGGATTCCAGTTATTTCAATATGTCTGGTACTGATTTAAAAATAACAACAAAATAAGTTTGTGAAAGTATCAGGTTTTTGTAGTGCAGTTTAGAGTTAAACCCTGATAGGAAATTGTTTTTCTTGGAGTTTGTGTATTAAGAAAAATCCTTAGGTTAATTATATTTGGGTTGGCGTTATTTTAACATTGTAGAAGCCTCTATAATAGCATTGAAATATTATTGAATTATTAATTAATTGAAATATTTTTAAGGGAGAAAAAACCATGAAGAGGTTGACCCGGGAGAGATTTTGTTTCTGGTGTATCAGTAAAGAACAAAAGCAAGAGGGCCTAAGTGATTTCAGATATGGGGAGAATGCTATAGGTGTCATTTCAGCACAGTGCCTGAGATAGGGTCACAAGTCAACAATGCCCTTTTAAGTGACAGAGGTGTAATGTATCCCTATTACTCGCCGCTAGTGGCCGGAAGGGGAGCTGCAGTTTTATCAGGAAGTGCTCCACTGCAGTAGGAAATCCTTATGGAAGGATGAAGAATCAGGGGTACCAAAGTTTGATTAAAAGGATGAAAAGGATTTCTATTAATGCATTTGTTTTCTTTCCCACTGCAGGTGTAACTCATGCAATGGGCAGCAGAGGAGGCCTGAACAGGGGCAACATTAGTTAAATGATCTGTAAAGTAGTTACAGCTGTGTATACAAGTGTCAGTTTGCCTGTGGTTGCTTTAGTATAATGAAGCCGGAGCTTAAAGCAGCTTTTTATACTTAGATTTGTGTGCACATGTTTCAATGTCTTTATTAATAAAATTAGACAAAATGTCAACATTCAAATGGCATCTTTTTTTTTAAATCCCCTGCAGTGCATCACTTGCTAGGGCAGTTGTGCCAGTCCTTGGAGACAGTCTTTCCTGTGAGAGCGGTAACAGGTCTTGCTATTCTTTTGCCAATGTCCAAACTGTAGTACCGATCTGAAAGGAAGATGCGTCAGAGTCAAATTCCAGAAACTATATGGAAAGAATCTTGGAGTCGAAGCCTTCCTTTTAATTTCGTTTAGGCACTAATAACAGGTTTTTCACACATATATGTATATATGGAATTGATTTTTGTCCTCAACTTTCTTTTACACGTCTTTCTTTGTGTTTTACAGTACTGCTAGTAATTAAATCTGTCCTAAGAATAGGGAGCAGGGAATAATAACTCTTACACTGTTAGCACACAGAAATAGTCTTGAGAGTTTGAAAATAGAAAAAAAAGAAGTAAAACAATCCTGCACTGACTATAGAAGTGGGAGCTCTGTGGTCCCTAGGTGTGAATTGGCCTGTGTTAAGGTTAGGAATTAGATCGTGCTGGCAGAGGCTTGCTGCAGTGTCCTGTGCTTGGATAGGGTTAGTGCTTAGGGCTGTTTCGGAATACAGAAAATTCTGAGGAGTGCTTTTCTGTGATCCTGGCTAGAGGGAGAGGATCTACATAATCCAGGATCATAAATGTTTTTTTTCATGTCCCTCCCTTTTTTATTTTTGTCAGAAACATAGTTCTGCAGAAGCGACTGAAAAAGTTATCGATGTGTAATGGTCCAGGGATTTCACTCTACCATTAATAGGACAGATGAGGGGTTTTGTCACTTTATAAGCCTGAATGCATTCCACATCTGGCTAGTTTGAATTATTGTACTTGTTGCTGCTAGTTATCCTGTAATGATTTTTTTTTTAAATAGAAGCATCTCTTGATTACAGGCAACATTTTAGTACTCAGGACTGTTTAGTATTGCCTAAAGTTAGTCTTGCAGAATCACAAGCAGTAACCTCAATCTTCGGAAAGCTCAGAAATACATGGGCTTCTTTCTTCCCCATCCCTTAGCCTTTTGAAATGTACAGTAACTTACGTCAACTTTAACTTACTGTAAGAGAAGGCATAATAATCATAGCCATCTGGCTTGTTGTGGTTGGGCAGGGATATCGTGGAATGAATTACTTTCGGGAGCCCTCTCCAGTAGGAAGTCACTTTAATTTCCTTCTGCAAAACTCCTGCAGGCAAAAGAGAACTGAAGTTAGAAGGTGTTGCGGAGTCTGCTGTAAGTTATCTTTTGCTTCTGTAATCTTCAGCAAGCGAGACCAATCGGATTAAAACAGTTTAGAAGTACTATATTTTAAAAAACGGAACAGAATATTGTGTTTCAGACACTATGAAGTTGAAAACAGTTGTATAAAAGAAGCTGAATAAATGTAAGTTACCAGATGGAATTGGGTTGATTCTGACGGTCCGAATAACAGTCGGCATTCTTACTGCACGTGGAATGCGTCTCCTTATTACAAGCCGTGGGACATAAGATGGGTATCTTATGGTAGCCTGGGTTCTTCTCTGGCATTTCTTGGCTGGCCCTTGTCTGTACACGTACTGTTGCATGTTGCCATCTAAAATTGACATTTGTTTGGTTTGGTTAAAACAAACAAGTGAGAAACCCCACCAAACCACCAGCTGGATGAGGTACAAAAAGGTCATTGATGCCTGTATTATACATGGGGATTCAATAGCATCATTTTAACGCGTCTACAGCTGTGGCAGCCTTCAGCTTTTTATATGTGTTCCTACATTTTGAGATAAAGCCTCACTCTTTAAGTCCAACATGCATCTAGATACAACTGGAAGTATCACTACAGTGATACTTCCTGTGGGCTCGTCATGGTTACTGTAGTCAGTACAATTCCACAAGGACAGCTTCAGCTGCCATCATTCCTGTTTATCAGAGAGGGTGAGACCATTGTTTTAGGAGGGCTGGACTCCAGAAAAGGATTTACGTTTCGTTAACTTGTCTTTTTAAATTCAGATAGCAATGCTTACTTTGGCAGTACGTCATTTGTATGAGATAAGGAAATGACATTAATTTAAACTATGGACTAAGAAATAAGGGGGGAAATTGTAATGAACTGGCAAGATTAAAGCTTTTCCTTCTCTAATTAACTTGAGACTAAAATAGTTTTACCACCAGATAAAGCTTATTTTAATGTTTACCCATGACAGTGGTGAAGTGTGTCCTTCACTATCCTGTCTATTTTAAATTGCACTTAAAGATCTGGAAGCACTAATAAGAAATTTTAAAGCTTCATGATATTTTTTGACCACCTAACATACTCTGATGTCAGTCACTTAGGTTTCTGGTTTTGAAAGAAATCTGTCTTCCAGTCAAGAGAAGGGGCAGCTTATTCCCAACTGAGGTAATTCGAGCACTTTTTGATCGTCTGTGAACCAAAATGAGACATACCTTTTTTGATAAAATAAACAGATTCTGGTCTGGTTTGGTATCTTGCCACAGGCAGGGTTGCTACTATTTTCCCACTTAGCCCTGCAAATCCGTTGGCCAGAGGTTTGGGATAGCCTTTATCCATAACGCCATCAGTGAAACGCCAGTACATGGCACCCTAAGGGTTGAAGGGAAAAATGGGCTTCAGAGGAAATTAATTCTTGGCAATCGAGCTTCACCCACACAGGAATATAATGAGAACAATAGCTTTATGATAACTACATTGTAAAGCTCCTGTGACACCCATGGAAAAGGGGAAAGACATCTTACAGCCTTGCTAAAAACTTCCATGGTCTTTGGGTAGGGTCAGAGGATCTTAGGAATGGGCTGTTCAGAGTGGTCACTAAACAAAACAATTTGCTTTCTGAATCCTTAAATATTCATGGATAGAACAAGCTGCCTGAATTTCAGGACTGAATGATTAATGGGGATATAACCTCTAATGAGGGGTGTGCCTTTCATTGTCAGCTTCTTTCAGGAAGGGAACTATCTTAGGAATAAATTTAGGCCCTGTTTGAGCGAGGGAAAGACAATAAAGTACCCATATTATAAAGAGTTGGGGTCTTTTGAGGAGCAGCTCGTACGTAAGGGTTACTCAATTACCAGTTATTCTGCCAATGCTTTGTCTCCCAGCCAATTCCAGGGGAAAAAAACCAATAAATTTTTTTCCCAATAAACACCATCTCAAGGCAGAGGGTGGCCAGGGGTAGAAGCGCTTCACTTCACCCTCAGAGTTTCAAACCCTTCAAAAACGTTATTCTTTAAAATAGCCACCCAAGGCTTCTCTTCCAAGGGGCTGCATTTCAGAACCTGCGCCTGTTTTAAGCTGCTCTTTCCCACACGCCCTCTTGGCTGCATCATGCGGCCCTCGCTCCCTGGAGGGAGGGCTCCCACCTTGATGAAGAAGATCTTGCCATCACAGTTGCACCTGGAGAAGATGGCATCGATGGGTGACGGGATGCCCCAGCCGTCACGGATCTGGCGCGGGTTGGTTGTTGGCGGGCTCCTGCCGTTCAGCAGCCAGTAGTAGTGACCTGCATGGTGGGAGGAGATGCAGTGAAAGGTGGGTGGACTGACAAATGGACACAGGGAGAAAGGTACTGGAAATGAGGATCCCCCCTCCCACCTACCTCGGAAGACAGCCAGGGTGCCATTCGGCAGGGCCACCATGGCGTCTGCTGGCTTCCCGTTGCACAGGTCCTTCTCGTCCTCCACTGCAAAACACAGCAGCTTGGGTTTGTTCAGCAATTAACAAAACCTGTGTTGCCTCAGCGCCCACCAGCAGCGCTGCAGCTGGGAAATGTGGAGGCTGGGTTTGGGCGATGGGCAAGGCTCCCTTGTGCAGGCTTTTGCCTCACACTGGTCAAGCACAGGTTTAATTACTCGTTTGATGTGGATTCTTGGAAAGTCTGGCACTTGTGTTGTGGTCCCAAGAGTGCAAGACCAGCCATGTACCTGACTGGCATGGATATCTTTGCTTATTGCTTACCTGAGCACCTGTAATTCAGAAAAAGGCCTTGTTTCTCCAAGTGAGTTCCCTTTACTCTCCTTATTTCTTAAGAAAGCATTTACATTTACTTTCAGCCAAATATAAAGGTAGGGTGAACCTGTTTTGGACAAAAATCTGAGTATTTTCCATCTTCTTTTCCTTCAAAATGTCTCTCAATATGTGACTTGAACAAATGCCCAAGAACCTGCGGGCTGTATCTGATTAAATAATGTGGACGTGAAAAATGATGCGACAAAACGCACAGAGGAAAGAGAATACAAGGAGAGAATACTTATCTGTCTTGTGTGACATTGTTTATATGTGATTACAAAATGCCAGCTTAGGTACCATGAGGAATGGTTGGGTTTGCTGATATTAAAGGTCTTTTCCAACCTAAAGGATTCTGTAATATTCAGCCTTACTCCCTAGCGATGTTTTTATGCAACTCAGAAATTTATCTTCTTTGCCCTTGACTTTTCTTTGTTTGCATCCTCCACAGCACTTAAGGAAATGTCTTTCAGCAGGACCAGTTACTGGAATCAGTTAGTGAAACCAGATCATGCTCTAAACAGTATAACAACCCACTAGAAAGCCAGGGTCCCAGCACTGAGGGTGCTGGCAGCTGTAGCACCATGGTTATGGCTAGATGTGGCATCAGGTAGAAAGGTCTGGGATGGCCTTTACTCTCGTGTTTTGCTGTGCTCTCTGATGAGACTTTGGTACCTACTGGGGTGCAATTACCTTGTGTTTCTTCAGTTAAAGCAGGCAAGTCTGCAGTTTGTATTAAAGGCTTGTTTATCTCCGGCACTTCTTTTACCGGCAGAGTTTCAGGGTTGGCTGGATGAGGCTCATCTCCTGTGTCAGTAACCTCCTGGAAATGTATAGTTGGCCTGGATGTGTCTTTTTTATCTCTGGGAGTGGTCTCTCTGGTGACTGTAATTTCCTCTCCTATGTCAACACCAGGGGCCTTCTCAGGGGCATCTTCCATTTCTTTTTCAGGTGTGGCACTACTGTCTTTGGTGGTCGTTACGTCTTTGTTCCCAACACCACAAGTAGTGCTTGTGCTCTCCTTAGATGCTGTTACCGTCTGCTTGGGTCCCCGAGTTGTATCCATTTTAGTAGTTGTTACAATATCCCTGGGTTTAGGAGTTTTGGCAGTTGTTGTCAACACAGAGGGCTTGGCCATGGGAGTTGTAGCTGCTGAGGTGGTTGTTATAATTGTCATTGCCGCTGGGCTTTCTTCTTTTTTTGCTGTCACAGGCACTTTTGGTGTGGGAGCCTTGTCTGGAGTAGTGGGGGTTGCTGCAGCTGCTGTAGTGGCAGTTGTGTTTGGAACATCGTTCTGACCTTTAGAAGAGGAGTCTGGTTTGGCTGTGGTCTCTGAAGTTGTAGTAGTTGTGGGCTCTTGGGCCATAGGAGTCGTAACAGGTTTAGATGTTTCATCTCTACTGGTTTTTGGTGCCTCTGTGGTTGTATCTTCAGGTTTGGGGGTGGTGGGAGACTCTGCCTTGGTCGTTGGTGCCTCTGTTGGCTCAGGGGTGGTGTCTTCAGGTTTGGGGGTGGTGGGAGACTGTGCCTCGGTTGTTGGTGCCTCTGTTGGCTCAGGGGTGGTGTCTTCAGGTTTGGGGGTGGTGGGAGACTCTGCCTTGGTCGTTGGTGCCTCTGTTGGCTCAGGGGTTGTGTCTTCAGGTTTGGGGGTGGTGGGAGACTCTGCCTTGGTTGTTGGTGCCTCTGTTGTTGGTGGAGCAGGACTGGTCACTTTGTTTCCCAGTGTACTGCCATTGTCTATGAGAGGAGATATACGTAAAATTAATGAATTGGAATTTCTGTGCACACACCTGTTTCATAGTAAATTATTTTACTGGTTTAGAAACAGCTGTTTATCTTTCAAATATGAATAGTTCATTTTGTGTTGTTTTCTATTATAGGTTTCTGTCTGAAATAGCGCTTCATTGATTTTAGAGTGTTTGAAACATTCATTTAATTTGGCAAAACCAATGGACATGTGGAAACCTATTTTAAATAGGTAGTTGCCTGCTTGTGGACTCGGGTGATTTCAAAAGATAAGTAATTTAGGAAAGTCAAACTAACCTGGACTGGGTTAAATGCGAATTTCTTTTGTCTGCATGAGATTTTGCTGCTGCTTAGCTAGGTTCTAAGTAATCCTTTTGGCAGACCTCTCTCAACTCCAAGTGCATGATGGCAGATCTTAGTTCGGTGTTAGCAGTTGAGGACACCCGATGCTCCCATCGTATTTCATGGAAGGGGAACCACGCTATAAAATACAGTCCTTCTAAGGGAACACTTCCCTTCAGTCTGGTCTTTCACCTGTTCCTCTGGCCTGGGTTATAGCACAGCCTGCACCCACCACCTGGACATGAAGGAGAGCACTAGTGACACAGGAGGAAAAAACTTTGGGAGTATAGACACCTGGCTGCCTGTCCTACTATACCTTTATGTCTTTGGGGAGTCCTCTTTGGGATTTAGAGCTGTCAGACTCTTTTTACTTGTATATGTAGTTTCACTGAGTTAAGTACAATTGTCACTATAGCTATACTCAGCAAAGCCTAACAGTAAGCGCTCCTGCATTTTGATCCCTCACCGTTATCTCTGTGATGTTTCACTGTGTTCACATTGTTCTTTTTCTATGACTCCTGCTGTGTTTCTCTCTACCTTTACAACTGCATTGACATTTGTTTCCTGAAAACCTGAAAAAAACCCAAGTGCAGCATCAGGTGTTTTGAGCCCGTGGTGTTCAGCTTTTGAACAAATCTAAAGGTCTAAAATGATCCAAGTTGTTGCTGATGGTCACAGCATGGTGGCTGCAGCTCACAGCCTGATGGCTGCTGGCAGCACTGGTCTCTCCCAGCAGACTGGAAGAACTTATAAATCTGCAGTGTGAGGGTGTCTGAAATACCATAAGCCAAGTGGGATCCCGTTAATGGCTATTTGAATTTCCTTAATTTTGTTTCATTTGTCCTGCTGTATTGACTTTTGTCATAGGATAATGCCACAGCAGAATGGTAAATACTCGGAATTTAAAATAAAAATCAAGAAAGGCTTAAAATATTGGCCAAAATTGTCTTCTAGACTCATTTTGTACTTGTTACTTTAAGATTCGCATTTAAACTGATCTCCCAAGTTACCGCCTAAAATGCTGGAAGAGAATATCAAAGAACACAGGAAAGCAACATATTTTGCATTCAGAAAAAAAATATATGTATTCTCTGAAGCTGCGTGAGGCCTGGCTTGATTAAAGCCAAAGAAACAACCTAGGAGATTTCCCTGTCCTGGTCCTGCCAATTCATCACTGTCCCAAAATACAACACCCTTCTTGTTCCAGCCATGGACTTGATCCAAAACTGACAACGGTGTCTAACATATTTTTGGAAGATACGCATGAAAATCCGGTGGAGACACAGGAGACATCACCACACTCCAACATCTGTCTGGAGCGACCTCTCCAAAGTCAAGATCCTGAGGTCTAGGTGAGGTAATCAGTTTATAAACCGAGCAGTTCCAAGCTTAGTAATGTCTCGCATCGGCTTGCTGTTTCCAAACTAGGAAAATGGTCTTTCATGTTCCTTCAGGTAACACCCATCCTGTTTCATTCATAAGCCTGCTTACCTTCCATAACTTCATGGGGCTGTGTTACTTCCTCTGGCTTCTCTTCCTCATTTGGGTATGAACTTTGTGTTGGTTTGCTTGGTGGAGGAGTCTGAGGTGATGACTTTTCTGCGTGTACTAAAAGAAATAAAATAATCATTAATGGAAGTGTTCTTCTTTAGAGGTGCTTGCTGTCAGCTGTATGAGGAGGAACTGGTTGCAAAATTTTGTTGACCATCTTCCATATAAACCTGAGTTTCTCTTTGTCTATAGGATTCTTTAAAGTACTTTTCAGGAGAAAAAGGAACCGATTGGCTTTAAGGTCCCTTCCAACTCAAACTCTTCCATGATTCTACGATTCTATGATTTTTGGTTCAAACTGTACAATTGGAAGAGAGACCCTCTCTTTGCACTAACATAGCCTTGTAGAAGGCTGTTGTTAGTTGTGAAAAGAAGCATGATGGAGCTCAGGGTACCTGCAGGATCTCTTTGATCCAACTAAAGGAGCTGGGAACTGCCACAGGCATGTGTAATAAGTTTTTTAACAAAGAAGCAGTACTTTTGTCTCATGAGATGATCACCACAGTATCAAAGGATTTACTGTCATAGCGAGGTAGTACTCAAAGCAAGTGAGCTTGGGTGCTGAAGCTTTTGTTGAGAGAAAGAAATTGAATACAATCACTTTGGGAACTGAAACATCCTTCAGAGGAGCCAGAGTGGGGGGGATGTTTGACTGATCCTTAACCGTGTGTGTAGGGTGGATAGAAGGCTTCTGGAGGATGGGAAAGATACGCAAAGTAAAGTCAGTTCCACCGTGCGGTGCAAGGCATTCAGAAGATGCAGAAGCAGCATAATGAAAGCTCACTGTGTGGCCTTAAATTACTGCATTATTCCAAAAGTTTAACATCTTTCTCAGTTACTTACATATGGCAAAAATACCCCAATACTGAGCGCAGTGCTAGGCTGCAGTTTGATTTGGTTTTTCAGTTGGGTTTGGGTTTTTTTTTAAAAAAAATAATTATGAAACTAAGGAACTAAAATACTGGAAGAAACTTTAAGATTAGGAGCAGTTGAATAATGTTTCATTATATTTGAGCTGAAGAACAAGTATATAACTGGCTTTCGTAAGCATTCATGCACGTTAAATTCAGCATAAAGTGGGATGCGTTAATCAACCTCAAAGGCAGCAAATTCTCCTCAAGACACTTCCAAGACACTTACCTCTTCTAGACATCTAGTTAAGAAATGCTTAATATCAAGTCTACTTCAGTGTAATTTATTATGCAACCAAGTAGCAAAGCCAAGCTGCTGTATGAGCCCTTGGGGGCTGGCAGTGGTTTGAAAAGTAAACCAAATGGTAATCCATAAGGATCATCTTATTTGCTCAACTGCACACTTTGAAAATTAGTCTGGTCTGTGAAGGCAGCAATCCGGTGCCAAGACATCTCTGCCAAGTGTATTCACAGAAGTGAAGTGAGGTTCATAAGTAGCAGAAAGTTTAAGGACATGATGAAATGAAGCCTATTCTCTTGGTCTTTTCTAGATTAAAATTTAATTACTGGTGTCATGAAAGTTACGTGAAAGTGAAACTGCTCCTCCTGATCTGCGCCCCAGTGCAAAACCAAAACTCACCAGGTTCTGCAGGGAAGAGCAGAACAATCAAAACTGACTCTGGGGCAGAGTAATCCTTCCCCGAACTGAATTTGCAGTCCAAATGTTAAATGTGCTTTTTCTTAAAATTTCTCTTGCTGCATGATGATTTTTACCTGTTTCTAACCAAGCAGATCCTCCTTTGGATTTTGGATTTGAGTTAAGGAGGATCTAGGAGATCTCCATCTGCTACCAGTGACTGCAGCAAAACAAAGCAGGTGGTCTGGACGTTCATAAAAACATAGAATCATAAATGTTGGAAAAGACCTCTAAGCTCATCTGATCCGACTGCCAGCCCAATACTGCTGTGCCTACTAAACCATATCCCTAAGCAACATATCTACACGCTTTTTGAACACCTCCAGGGAGGGGGACTCAACCACTGTCCTGGGCAGCATCTGCCAGTGCTTGACAAACCCTTTTGGGGAAGAATTTTTCCTGATATCCAATCTGAACCTCCCCTGGCGCAAATTGAGGACATTTTCTCTCGACTTATCACTTGGGAGAAGAGACCAGCACCCACCTCCTCACAACCTCCTTTTTAGGAGCTGCAGAGAGCAATGAGATCTCCCCTCAGTCTCCTTTTACCCAGAACAGCCCCTAAATGGCTCCCAGAACCCCTGGTCTCCAGACTTTTCCCCAGCTCCGTTCCCATTCTCTGGTCATGCTCCAGCCCCTCAATGTCCTCCTTGGAGTGAGGGACCTGAACTTGAACCCAGGATTTGAGGTTTAGCCTCACCTATCCCAGTGCAGGGTGTAGGTATTCTCCACTTCTGGATGGGTTGCAGAAAAATCTAAGGGAGCTGGACTTTCCTTAATTACTACTTTTTTTGTGCTGGCACTAAGCTTTTTACTGCACTGTGTCGTTCATTCCCCCAGCTGCTGCCCTTGAATTCTAGTACTGATGTAACTTAATGAATGGAAGCACGTGTGCAAATCTGGCCTTACAGATTCTGGTTGACAGTTCAGATAGTAAATTAGAGCAGGGCTAGTGTGAAAATAGGCTGAATAAATATAGGCAAAGTAAACCTTTCCTCTCATAATTCATATTTTGGTGATGGCTTCCAGTATATTTACCTGCATGCAAGTGTTCATGCTTGAGAAAATGGCCAGTTTAGTTTTTAAATTAGCTTTTGCTTTGTGTTTGGCAACTAACTTCTTGTGTCCCAAAACTCCTGTGAGCAGCCAGTAAGTGCTGACACTGACCACTGTTGACGTTAGAGAAGAACAGTAAGTGGTGCAGAGCATCTGTGGAATAGAAATGTTAGCAAATATTTGTGAGGTCTCTGCCTCTCAGCTCCTGTCCATTGGGTTGTGTGAGTGTGTATATGCTGTGGGTGTGCTGGCGAAAAAAAATGAGATTGAGTGGCTGAATCTTATGGGAAGATTCACTTCAGAACCAACGTAAATGCATCAACAACAGAGCCTGTAAGTTAATGTTGTATGGTAGAACAAAGCATCTATATTTAGATTATTACGTCTAGGAAAATACAGTGATAAAGAAATTTCTTACATTGTTTACATTCTTGCACGTAGTCTGGGCAACATCTGTTGTATCTTTCACAGTCTTTGTCACAGTCGCACTCTTGTCCTCTTTCAAAGGCTGCAAAACAACGTCCTCTGCAGGAGCTTGCTGTGTCAGGCAGAACGAGGGAGTTAGCATTTCTGGCTTGCTCACATTTAACCCTGGGACCTCTCTATAGTGAAGTCATTTGATGAAGCTGGTGTAAAGAACAGCTTCATAAAATCAGGTGGTTATTCTGGTCTGATCCAGAACTTGTTTGTGTAAACATGGGGTTGGGATCAGGCCATACAACCTGGACTACACTTTGCTATTGCAGTATATTGAGACCATGCAGAATTTATAGTGGAATAACCTGTGACCTCAAGAGTTCACTTTAGCCAGGTCCCATCACAGAAAGCTTCCATTTCCCTAGGCAAATAGCAGTTATGTCAAGAGTAGGATTGAAATTTGGGTTGGGTTTCCAAAAGGTGTTCATCACAGTACCACTTTGTATCAAGAGCAAAGCGTTTCTGACAGAGAATTTGCCTAAATTGGCCATGACTAAGTGGGTCTGGTGTCTCTGGGCAAATACTGCAACTTAATTGTGTAAATGAATTAATGAAGTTGCACGAAGTTACTATGTTTGTAACGTTATCCCAGTCTATTTAATATAGTTCTTAAATTATTAGTACTAGAGGAGCATCTACCATGTTTGGACATGATTAATAACCACAGCCTTCTAATAATTCATTGTTGGTTAAGTTCTGATAATTTCAGTCACTACAGTTCTTCTGTTTTGTGTCAAATAATGACCAAACTGTTTCGGAGAGTGTGTGCACAGCTCTTACAGACTTCAGCAAAACATGCATGCTGTCTTTTTCAGGGACAAAACCTGACCCTAAACATGTTCATTACATTCTCATATTTATTAACATTCAGTAGTGCCTGTAAAGAGTACTTAGTTAATGCATAAATTGAAGTGATTGTGGTAGACCTGAGGTGGATGCTTTTTGACGCTGCTTAGCATCTCACAGAATTGAACCTTTACCTTATGGTCTGTTATTATTGTCCTGTATCTTTTCTGTACATAAGTCTCTATGGGAATCATTGTTTTTTGGGGGCAAGCAGGGCGTAAAATTGTATTTTACAATTAAATAATAATCTAGAAAATTAGGATTATTCTATGGGTAGGTTCTAAACACCTTTTGACCAGTATAGATGTGGAGCAGGTCTGTTAATGCCAGTGGACTTATCCCACGTGAATAGGTGAGAATAGTTTTTATTTTAGAGCATTATTCATAAACAAAGTCTGGCATTTCTCTAATTTAGTCAGAGACTGAGTTCTCAGTCAGGCTGTGCTTGTCTGAATTCAGTGATCTGGGGTTGAACAGAGAGATTCCTCTAGCCTTAACCTTTTTCTGGAAATGTTACATAGATGCCAGAATAACTTTAGAACCTGGCCCATGAGAAATAAATTGTCTGCATCATCAAAATGCATCAGTGTGTCTTTTCAGCTATGAAAAATGCTGATGTCGCCTTGCAAATCAAAATCAGGATTGGGCAGACTGAAGTGCAAGTGTTTCCAGTGCGAGTGTCTGAGCAGCAGAATTAGGGTTCTTGTAGTGCTGCCCTTGTGTTTTAAACCACAGCAACCCTGAACTGGGTTGCTGAATCTAAGAAGTCTTGTCTTAAACCTGTAAACTTGCTAGAATAACACTGTTGTGTAACAAACAGCAGTTATCAAAATCAATGATATTTTCTATATTGTTTATTTATAAGAAATGTTTTTAACTCTCTGGTCAAAGAGTTTGAAATTCCTGTATTTATTTGCACTATAGGATTCTGCATATAAATTAAGAATGTAAAATAATACTCATCCAACCATATTTTCCATAAAACTCTGGATAGGGTTCTAATCCAGAGTGGATTTCTACCCATGGAAGGATTCCCTCCAACTTTGTAGACCTTGCAGCCCAACACCTCTAAAACTTGAGTTGGAATGTCCCAGAATTTCTTCCTGGAAAACCTTGATTTTGATTTTAGCATTTTTTTTAATAAGAGACAAACAAATGCAGTACAAATGCACTAAGGAGGAAACAAGCAGCAAGTAAAACATTGGCCCCTCTCTTTCTGAAGGGAGAGAAATACAGGTATGAGAGGAGAACACGGATGCAGGGATGGGAGGGAGACACTGCGAGGGGAGACACTGTCATGGCAGATATTGGAGCAGACAGAAGGGGAGGTCTTGCTGATAGGAACTGGCTGTGTTTGGGAACTTACCCATTGTGCAGACTTTCTTGAAGTCAGGACAGCACTCCGAGTAGAGTTGACAGTTAAAATCACAATGGCAGACATGCTCTCTAGAATACCCTTCCCCACATCTCCCTGTACAGCTCGATACATCTAAAATCACACAACACTGGTGTAAACATTGCCAAACCGAGTTGGTATGTCAGGAAACATTGAATGGCAAAGTAGAGTCATAGAATCATAGAGTGATTGGGGTTAGAAGGGACCTTGAAGCTCATCTAGTTCCAAAGTAGTAAGATTTATCTATTTTTCTACAGAATACTTTTTTCTTCACAGGGTATTCCAGAAGCCATGGGCCTGCTGCCACCCCTCCTGGAGGCACAGGAACAAAAGCTCACCCTGATCCAGCCCAAGGACTGGCAGCACCACACTCGGGTTAGAGAATAACTTGTCCTGTTCCTCCTGAAGATTAGTGAGTCCCTGAAGACTGGCTCAGTGACAGGGCCACACCAGTTCTAGCATCCTAAGTTGCCCATGCAGCAATATAGCAGTCAGGCACTATATTGTGTTGCAGACCTAGTCTCCATCTTAATGCACCTGAGGTATGGCCACTTTTATGGACAGTTTTCAAAATCTACCTGCCCTCTACATTATTTTTTTCCATAAGGTCAGAGAGGAATTTTTTATCAACTCAGGTTAGGAACAGTTGGATCTAATGCTGCAATCTTCTCTAATGTACTTTTGGTTTGTTAATTCGGAGACTACTAATTAGTAGAGTAACATAAAGCTCACCTCACAATGCTTTTACTGCTAGACTGCTGCTAGTTGGAAAATGCTAGCTAATAATCGTGGTGCCGGTTGCAGGTGGTAAGCAAGACGTCGGGAGGTCTGCTTTCATACTGCACTCATTCAAGCTTGGCAACTGTTTGTTACCTCCTGCTGCCAGACCAGATGTTCATCCTGGAACAACTCCTCTCCCTATGTGAACTCTTTACTAACATAACACACTAACAGCTTCTTCTGGAAACGAAAGGACCACAAGTGAAGCGCCCCTAAATACAAACAAAGAAGCTGAACAATCAGCAAGCTCGAACAAAGTCAAAATAATCAGCTGAAACATTGAGGAACAACAAGAACATAACAGGAAACAACATATAATGCAACACAACACCAAAGACAATTTCTAACAGCACACAGTCCATGTGTGTGTATGAAAGAAGACCATGGGATAACAAATAATTATATACATAGTGATTTTTGGCAGTTAGGTATGAAATTTGGTACCACTTCTTTACAAATAATGAAGAATGGCTGGGGAATGAATGGAGTTGTTCATGGACTTGGGTTAATGGTCTCTTAAGAGGGGAGCTGAGAAGAGCCCTTCATATTGTGCCATCTTCCCTTATAGGACAAAAAACTACTTACATAGGTAAGTCCAAAAAGTAACACCTTTTCATTCATTTATTTGTTTTAAGTTTATGACTTGTATGTTGTGGAGTTACTTCTAGGGAAATTGCCTAAATGGTTCTGGTTGCTGTCGGCAAGAGTTGTTTTTTGGCTGAAAACAGCAGAAAGGGTCCCATCAGCTACAGGGGGTGCCATGGCCAGGCACTCCACTGTGCAGGTAAATCTGAGAGCTGCTGCGCCCTAAGGAGCAGCTCAGACATCTAAATGTGATGTCTTTGACTATCAAGTGGTAATACTTTATTTTCTACCAGCAAGTAATACACAATACTATCACCATAACAACCTGACAGCTACTGGAGAACAGTAGTGACAGCCCAGGACTTGCCAGGCTGCAAGCTCTTCTGTTTCTTATAACAGTGCTACTTTAGTTAGAGATCAACTACAAAGCTTTGTGAGTAAACAAAAATCTGTAGTGTTTTAGACAAATACTTGCCAAAATTGGCCTTGGTGGTGGTAATAACAGTGCATTTAGTGGCAAAGCACTTTGCACAGTGGAGACATTCCTGTCCCTGGGCCTATTGTGTTTAAATATTTCTAACCAAATTTGGTGGATGTTGTAACTTTAGATCATTCCTTCACTCATACTGCAAGTCACTTGGGACAAATTTGTAAGTCTGAGGGCAACAGGATCTGTAGAACATGTCTACAGAAAATAAAGTAGGTTCATACACGTATTGCATGATATTCATATCTGTATGCCATTTCTCAAAAAAAAGAGGACCATGCTATATAAAAAAATATTAACGAAAATGTTCAGTGATGATAAAACTGAATCATAACGCCTGTCTGAATAAATAAAAGTTCTAGAACTTAGGTTTTTTATGAAGATGCATTTGAAGCATCTTTAGAATTTGTTAGATATGCTAGACACCCTCCCTTCAACTCTGTAAGTTACAGTACCTTGAGAAGACACTTCTTGAATCAAGGACAGTGAAAAGATCACCAGGGATACACAAAGTATGTTCCATATGATCATTACTTTCAGGTACGACATCATCCCTGAAAAGAAACAATCCCACACAATGCAAATAATTAGTTCATAATTTAAAAATAAAATTGCAAGGCATATCTTTATACATAATACTAGTTTACTAACAACAAAAAATACTACAGTTACTCAAGTACAAATTGCTAATTCAGAATTATTCCATACATTCTCTCTTGGTTATTAGTTAATTAACAGTTATATTTTGTTAAATTTAAATTAATTTTTGTGTAGTACTATTTAAATACTGTAGTAAGACTAGGAAAATTCATTATCAACAAATAACAATAGTATTTTTTGCAGTATTCTATTGTATAAAAGCTACAGTCACAGCTTTCTCCTTTTAGCCTGGATGTGCTTCAGTATAATGCTGATAATGCTGATAATATAAATGTAAAGTATATGTGTTATAATGCTGATAATATAAATGTAAAGTAAAAAACCCACCCAACTGTCAAAGCATCAGTTATTAGAAGTAACATAATTTTATCAACTGTAATCTATCATTGAAATATTAGTGTTTAATTATGTCAAATAGAAATGCAGGATAAAGATAAATCTTCTTCAAAAGGGAAAATTCTATGTTTTTTCTGTTCCAGTTCTTCATTTTCCTTTTGAAGAAGAGCACTTTGATCAAAATATTTGCAGGAGAGGCTGGTGTAACACTTACCTAAGAATGAATGTATCTGCTCCCAGTGATGTTTCAGATGCCTTATATATTGCTTTGTAACTCTGCTGGGGTAACTAATGAGAGCATTAAACACACCGCCAGTGACAGCCTATGACAGCAGACTTTCCACATGAGCTGGAAGAGGTCCCGGATGACCAGACTGACACCACATCTGGCAAATACTCCCATTAACAAAAATGATTACAGAAAAAACTAAATAGGGACTTGCTAGTCAAAACACATTTTGATTACTGAGTGAAATGAACAAACTGTCCTGAATGCATCTGGAAGACATTAGATATTAGTGCATGGCAGTAAAAAATCATTAGAGGCAAATGCTGAGTAAATTTTCTTTCCTGTCAAATATAGCTTAGGTGACAGTAGCATAAAATTGTGCAGTGTTATCTGCTACTGACGGTGTATCTTCTCCAAAGTTTTGAGATCTAGTTGTAAACAACAGTTTTAAATACAGTTGTAAATAACTCGCCAGTTCTGCACTGAATATATGGTACTGTTCCCTGAAGGGAAAGGAAGCGTTGCCAAGGTTTTGGCTAGAAATCAAGGAATTGAGTCAAATCTCAGATTTATTAAATATTTTATATGTAAATCATCAAGAGTGAATGGAAGAGCCTTAAGTTGTTTCAATGGTCTTTGTGTTTCTTGGTCCCAGATTCAGGGTGCTAGAAATGGTTATTTGCAACTCTCAGAGCTAAAGGAGGTTTCCACTGACACTTTTAAGGATCCTGACTCTCAGATTTTGTGGGGGATTTTTTATTCAGAAATAATCATATAGATTCTGTCTTATGGTATTACTTGAATCCTAAACTAATTCTCTTATCCCAAAATAATAAATGCACTATAATGCGTATCGATCCCTGTTGAGGAAGGCGCTTAACATGAGCTTGAGTCTCTTAAGGAAAATGATGTAGACACCTCTGAAAAGAGGTGAGTTTAGATGTGTGCTTGAAGATTTTCCTCATTTGGTCCGATGGTTGTGCAGCTTTAGTATTTTTATGCTAGAGTTTCATTTTATTTTCTGTATTATCACATTAGAGGCAGCTTCATTCAATCTTCCTGCATTGTGGAGGCTTCCAATTTCTTTCATATCATAGCCACGCTTCAGTTAACTGATTCCTGTCAGTAAGAGAGTGCTTTTTCATTGCTCCAGGAACACATACAATCTCTGTAGAAGTTTCCAGAGTTATTTAGACAAGCTTTAAGTGCGAGCACTTACATAGTTTTGATTTGCTCTTCAAAGTTCTCTGCCCACTGCTAATCTGCCTATGATGCAACTATTACTCTGCTTTATGGGAAGGGGAACACAAGGTTCTGAGATTCTATGGCGTTAACTCACGTTTAATAAAGGTTGTTAAACCATCAGTATCCTAAAAAATATCATGTTTTTTATAGAAAATCTAAATTACACTGGAGTGAACTGGATCCCTGTGGGAACTCACAGAAGGAATTTAATTGGAAGTAAAGTGAGAGACTCAGCAAATAAATTACTAAGAATAATCATGAAGAATTGCAGAAAAAGTTTGCTCTTGCAGGAAGGATTTAAACACTCGCAGGCTTGTAGTCATGGAGAGGTGAGGAAGGGGAATGATGTAGAGAAAGTGGGGGTCCTAACGTGGGAAGGGCATGGGATGACAAATAATTCTGCTCGGGCACTTCCCTTGTATTGCCTTCTACAATCAGTCACTTTCTTCCACGCCAGAACTGGTTGAATTTTATTTGATTATAGCAAAAAAAATGTTAATTTTGAAGAGCACTTAAATATACTTTCTTTTAAGAGAAAGGAATATTGTTTTTTTCTGAGTAGTGTGAGTAGCAGCAGTATTGCAATGAGTTCTGCTGTAGCAAGCTGCTGTAATAAGGGTCAGATGGCCACATGCCTCATTCAGTTGATGTAAATATAGACTTATCACATTTAAAAAGTTGATAGAATTGTTTCAAAGTAAGAGGTAGAGAGAAAAACATGACGTAGAAATTATGTTTGTGCACACAGTGATAACAGATGAACCCACAATGACAGGGGAAGGTAAAGGACAGAACTTGCAGGTTTGTGTCATTTTTACAGTGCTACTGAAATCCATAGCAGAAATCCTATTCCAAGAGAGTTTTATAAACTTATAGAATTGTTTCATTGGAAAAGACCTTTGAGATCAAGTCCAACCACGTACTCAGCACAGCTGCAGCCATTACTGAGTATCTTGAAGGGGAGGAGGAGAAGGTCTGCTGGTGGTTTACATCTACGGATGTACAGAACTTGACTTCTTCTGGAGCCTTCATCCTAAGACCATCACTTTGTAGCTATCATAATATTTCTAAGTGCATCCTAAAAATTTACTCTAACAGACCTCTGCAGGTTTTTATCTCAAAGCTAGAGCATGGATTTACTTGAACTAGGTTGGACTCTCATTTTGCATGGGATGCGGGCTCTGATTCATACAACAAAGCAGATTTTTAATGACAGAGGGAGAAATCTTCCAGAGAATGTCTGGCAGAACAGGACTTTACTAAATGAGATACATTCAGCTTTTCTTCCTCTCCCAGTATATGAATTATTCCCCTCCTAACTTGGATCTAGTGAAAAGGTTATTGATTTTTAATCCACATAGCCTGATTCAAAAGTGACTATTACCTCATTAAAAGTCTCACAAAATGAATTATATTCCATATTGTTTGTTCTTTTTGTTAATGATGTAGTGTATGGGCTGCTTTTCCTACTAGATTAGAACAGGGAAAAAACAAATGCAATGATAAGAAAACATTTTCAAGCAAGTTTTGGTTAATATGAAGAATGACACTTGGTGCCAATAAGGAAAAGGAACACGAAGAAGACAAGGAAAAAGAGGTAAAACTAGGAGGGCAAGAAGTTATACACATCTGTTTTTAATGTAAGCAATCATGTTTAACAATTAAACTGGGAATCCAAATTAAATGGTAGGAGGTGAATTAGCACAAACTGCTGGTTAATTTGTGAGTGAGATGCAGATGATTCTTTCAGACCTCAGTTATTTCATTACCACCTGGAGGACTATTAATATAAAGGTTCCCAGAAACAGCTGCCACTCTTTATATGGCTAAAGAATAACACCCTTGCTTTGGCAAAACAGCAGTGAGAGGCTGTCAGACAGTACTGTGAGGCAAGTTTTTTGACTTAGTATGAAGTAATTTTCTTGTAACACGACGAATCATCTTTCTTAGGCATCACACTTAGGCTACTATAATTAATCCTTTTAACACATTCTCAAGCTTTCACCTCTTTATGTATTCAAGTAAAACCAATCTCTTTAAACATGTATATTCAATTCAAGGGGGCAAATCTTTCTGGATCAGCATAGCTGTACATAACAGTGACAAGCAGTTGTTAATTTATACTTCTCTGTGAAGATTTATTTTTTCTTGTTTCAAACTTTTCTGCTGTTGCTTGATTTTGGAGTGAGAAATGAACAGTAACTCTTCTGGTATGTATTCAACAGAAAGGGCTTGAAGGTCAAATAATAAGTTCACATACAAAACCTCTCTCTTGGCAGTATTGAATACTGTATATTAATGCTAGTAGTGAAAGCTTTGGTTAAAGCTGCCAGAGGTTTGCGGAAGCTGCCCTTTATTTTTCTTCCTGTAAACACTTCATTTTGATCATTCATAGTTTTACAAGAATCTGAATTATTCATCTGAAATGTTCAGTGTTTTTTTTTCTGCCTGTGAGGATTCTGTTGGGTAAAAGACACCAACAGTGAACAACAGCTGGCTGGGTGTTTGGCAGAGTGGATTGCCTCAGCATGATAAATCCCTTCTTCTTTATCAAAGGTAAAGATATTTTAAAAAATGAAAAATTCTAATTTTCCCTTCAGTTTCAATGACTTTTGAAACAGTTATATTTCCTTTTGAGTGCTTTCCAAATGAACTCTACCTCTGAGAAATCGTTTTTTCTTTCCAGTCTTCCTGCAAGAGTTTCACATGCACAGCAGGACTGCAGCAGCTCACCAGAGGGCACTGGGAACAGAGCAGTCTGCTTGCAGTTTAAATGGAACAGGAAGGTTCTTCCAACAAGTAAAATGATTATTGCAAAAATTGAAATTATTCAGCACGCCTGTGTCATATCCCAGGCTGTGCAGTGCTAATCTAAGTCTGAAAAGTAATAACCTGCAGCAAATGCAGGTTTATTAACCTGATCTGCTGAAGCAATAATGAGGCAAAATGAGGAAAATAACCAGCTTTAGCAGTTCAGTATGCAAATACCTTTCTGCTGTGTCAAGAAATTTGTGGGCATTGGGCTCTGTTTTCCTATAATTAGGTCTGAGGTTAAAACTGAAATAAGTGTTACACTTTAAAAAATCTAAACCTGGAATTCCACCTAATTACCCATTTCTCACGGGCAAAAGTAGCTGGGAGCATGAATAGTAAGAGCTCCCTTCTGCCAGGGAGTTCTTTACTTCCTCTAAAAAAGTCTCTTTCACAACATGAACTGCCATAACTGAAAGCTACTGTGGGGACTGGAGATCTAAGTCAGTCCCCAGTCCCCCCATCCCTCCTCAGGTGTGGCTATGCTTGAGGTTGGGGTCAAGGTCAAGCTTTGGAAAGAGGAGTCTGTAAGAATCTGGTGAATTTTAAAAGCATTAAAGAGGGTTGGCAGTAGTAGGGATTGGGTGATTAAATGAGTCATCCTCCTTCTAGACTTTAAATTAATTTTATCGTTTGAATTCAAGTTAGATTATAAGACTGTAGTGACTCAATATTGTAACTTTCGTTTTTAGGGAGGTGTCTGGCTGGGCCCATTTACTCCCATGTACTGTAGGAATTGACCAATATATTGATATTTCTAAGCATGTATTTGGGCTCAGAATTATGGCTTCTGATTTTGGAGCTCAGGCACTAAAAGGTTAAAAGAAGGGCTGAGGAGTGATGGAGACTTTATCTTCTCTGTTATTGTGGGAACTGATCTGCAAAGAAAAAATCAGTTTGGGGGGATTCATGCTGTTAATTTGTGGCTACATTCAGTATATGCTTAGTTAATAGCACTTCAGGGTATTTCACTAATGTTCAGTTTATATGTTTCAGTTGTGATCTATGTTTAGATATTTGTGTGTTTCACTTGCTTCCCATGTCACTTACTGTAAAGATTTACACCGTTCTTATAACTGAGATTAGCATAAGGATGTGGACCAGAGTGACTATTTAGGCATCTACAGCTTTAAGAACTAGTAAATATGGGCAGACATGGCCCACAACCGTGTATTTTACTTTTATAAAGGGTTTAATTTCTGCCTATAAAGAAAATTGGGGTCAGATTTCAGGGATTTAACAGTTGAATGCATCTATATATACATGACCTGGGGATTTAAGAGACAGGGTTAGAGTTAGGAGAAATCTGAGAAGTAAAAATCTCATCTCGTTCTGGAACCTGTAGGTGGTGGGAACTAAAAAAAGGATTCAGAAAGCTTTCAGGATCCACATCTTCAAGAGCACGTGCCATTGTAAGGTTCTCCAGAAGCTACCTGGTACCAGTAAGCACCGAGCATCTTCTGTTTTCTTTCAAGGTTTGAATGCATCCTATAAAACTGAGTCCCATAACTCAATTACTGTGGGATAGGGTAGGAATATGGAATATTTCAAGGCCTGTTTTATCTGTTAAAAATGTAGAGGGGTAAAACCATACTTGGATTAGAGATTGTTTCATTTCTTTTTAATTATTTTAGCGCTGTGTTTTTTTTCCACAGACACTGTGTGCCTAAGCAGTGGTTTGATATTAGTAGGAGGCATGTCTCATGGTTTGAAGATGGTTTTGCATATATAAATCCCATACTTAGGCTTAAGAGTTTGAAACTCAAAGGCAAGAAATCTCTGGCCCACATATTATGTGAAGACATAAAGAAGATAATTTAGCATCGGAAGGATTAGTGCCTTGTATACTGGTCTATTATGCAAATAACACTTTAAGAGGATCTTTTAAGTTAATTTAGGCATTTGGTTACACAAGGGGTTGGGAAACCAACACCCCAGGATCCTTTTTCATTGACGAATCAAATAGGGTCAGACAACCCTGGTAAGGGTTTTCAAGACTTCCATAGTCTTTAGCTGAATAGATGAATCTGTTTCCTAAACTCAAGCTATAAATGAAGATTCTGAACTTCAGATCAAGTATTCCCTCTGTGGTATAGATTCTGGGGGTGAAGTTTTCAGATTTTGACTGTTTACGTATCTTTAGTTCGGTATCATCTTGGTGTTTGGAATCTGAAATCCCAGGAGCCTGCTTTTTTGGTGGTGCTTTACAGAGCTATAATTTGTGTTGATGTCATTCATTGTCTGTAAATGCTTAGTAGTATTTTTTTTACTGTATAGATGGGTAAATTTTGTATATTCTGGCATAAGGTTTATTTATCCTACCTGGTGCTTAGACTAAATCCATCACAAACTGTAGCTGAACAATAACGAAGGAGCAGATCCCTGCAAAGGTCCCAGGAAGAGAAAATGGAAGCATCTTTCCATCCCAACCAACTCACACCCTTGTAGGATACATCAACATGGTCTCTAGGCAGTACAATAAGAGCTATGGGTTTTTGTGCTCTGGGACATCATTAATCTCCAGTTAGCAACAGGAAACCATACCTTTCTCTTCCATAAGGCACAGCATTTAAGTGTTGGTGCATCTGATAGGGTTTTGCACCCTAGCTGACATCACTGTGAAAGGAAGGGACAGGACACAATTCTGGGAACAGGTTCCTACGTTTTCTGTAACTGACAACTGAGAATGAGTCAGTAGCTCAGTGTTAGCAAACATAGTCTGCTCTGTTTCTGTTACAGTACTCTCTTTGCTGATGGCTCAGTATCCTCTTCACTCACTCAACTTTTTAGTGGCACTCTGTGTTGTAATGAAGACTGTCAGCAGAAGAGAACCTCTTCAGTGGGAAGAGAATTCAGGAGTTTGCACCACTCTCTGAATGAGGTGGCAGGTTTATAGGTAACACCTGCCTGCAATAAAAACTTAGTTTGAAAATTAACTCCTTTTCCTTGGCTGGCTGAGATGATTCCCTTTCTAGTGTAGACTGTGGGAAGGAATCTCCTTTTTTCTTCCTCAAAATTCAGAACAAGTTTTGGATGTTTGCTTCTGAAGCGAGGAAGGAGGTAATTGGGATGCCAAGAGAAGGTATTAAAGGAAAATAACAGGTTATCCTTATGAGCTTCTGTTCTTCCAAAGAAAATCTTGTCCTTGGCTTTAATACCTCTGCTAGCATATTCCCTCACAGGCTGTGCTCTATTTGGATGTGCTTCAGACGGCAACTAATATCTTCTTTTTGTATGTGGCTGTGTCAGCCAGTGTTCCCAAGTACATCGGGTTTTCTAACTAATGCTTTGTTTCATAGCAATGTTTTCACAATATTCAGAATCTCTTAGGTGCTTTTCAGAACAAACAAGGGAAAGTCCTCCCCCCATGCATCTCACGATCTAATTTTAGTACCTCATTGGAGATGTATCTGGAGAATGAAACTTCTGACAGGCAGATTTTTTTTGTATTTTTCAGAATGAGTCATATGTTTTTGTGAGCAAAGCAGTTGGTTTAAAGATTAAAATTACGAATAACACACCACCCTTAAGACAGTTCTGTTCCAGAAAGATTAGGGTCAGTGAGTTGTAAACATCCTTTGCTCAGAGTTAGTCTTCAGAAATATGGATGCCGATGAAGCATATGTGGTGATACAAGATCACTCTTACAAGAAAATATCATTTATCCTTTGTTTATGGATGCTATGCCTAAGATACCAATCTGTGTAGACTTAATCAGACTACAAATCAAAGAATTTGTGTAACCAAAATGATATGCAATAACTGTTACTTAAAAGCCCAGCCTACAGAAATCCTGTCGTTAATAAAACAACATTGTTACTTCCTTTTCTGCTGAGGAGTGAAAACCTTGAGCACAAAGAGTTGCTGTATATTCTGAAATATTGAAAAAGGACATTACCATCACTGTTCCACTTATACTTTAGTAAATGATTCAAACCAATTATTGCTGTTGTTAAGTCCAGAACATGAGAAATAAACAGGATGGACAGATAAATTTTAGGGAAAGCTTAGTCTAACAGCTTGGCAAAAAACAACTCCTACATGAGTTTAGTGACTATATAATGATGTGAACTAACAGTGAAAACTAACTCAGAGATGAGCTGGGCCAAGTGAGGAAGAACAACCTAGAAAAAGATGCTACAATGGTCACCTCTTGGGGACCACACGATAAATTCCTGGTTGTCCTGAGTTAATCCATTGAAAGAAAAAAGTGTTTCAAAGGGAAGCATGTTGCTCAGCAGTTCACATCAAGTTTACTGGAAATTCAGATCTCTTTGTGTTCTGATTTTTTTTGCTTTGATTCTTTAAGTGTGCTAAGAGTAGGAAAATTGAGTATCTAAAAATATAGCGCACATTTCAATTAAGAATGTGCCCCAAATTTGCCAGTCTTTTCAGGAAAACATTTTATGTAGAAGTGTGATATCTTCATGTCATCAGAGGTGCAGATCACAAACTGCAAGTGCAAGACTAATACAAAAAAGCAACACAGTGGCTTGAGCTGTCCCTGTCAGCCACAGCAGACCGGCAGGCAAGGGAAGAGCTGGGCTGACTCAGGTATAAGCAATACAGCACACAGGCATTGCTATGCAACGCAGCTTCTGATGGGTTGTCCTTTTTGTTTGACCTAAGACTTTCTAATCATGAAACTGTCATCTCAAACACTTTATTAAGGAGTTGAGAGTTCTGTTGTTTTCAGTTTAGTTTGCAGCAAAGTAAATCATTCTGCAACTTCATAAAGAACCACCTTAGATTCAAAGCCGTAGATATTAACGTAGTGCAAACCCGAGCTTCATTCACTTTGCTTTCTAGAAGGAAATTTGCATGTTATTCAAACTCTGATGAAACTTGAACACTTGTTCCTTAAAATTCACTGAAAAACAGTGAGTAAATGTTGTGTTTAATTCAATCAGAGTGAAGAACCGACAGGGAAGCTCAGTTATTTGTAGTACTTTATAAACGTGATGATAAATATTTCATTTAGGACCTTGCTACAACTAACTACCAAATGATTTTAGGAGGGTATCAAGTAGGAAATTCACCAAACTGGTTATTCATATCAGTAAAATATATGCCTAAAACAATAGACGGTATGGTAATCTGTTCCAGCCTATTACCTCTTAGTGAAAAGCCACAAAAGATCCAAGGGCTTTTTTCCCTCTGTGTATGATAAATTTTAAACCTTCCAATGCTTTTTCATTCCCAGGAGTTATGCAGAAGGTAAAGAGTTTCAGAAAATGTACAAATCCCCAATATTGCCTTGAAACTTTATTTAGATTCTTGTGGTGTTTCATTCTAGTATTTTTGATGAGGAAAACATGCAGGAGAGACTGGCAATGTTGCCTGACTCTTCTGTTCTGTAAGTGGTGTAGATATAGGATGACCCCTTTCTGTTTCACTTCAAATTTACTGAGATACAGTGAGTATACAGTGCTGGCAGTTAAATTCTCTTTTGACCAGCTGCATTATTAGATTCAGTGGCAAATTGGACCAATTAAGGTAAACTTTAGTTATCAAGCGCTAATGAGAATCTTAGCAGCAGTGTTACAGGCAACGCGAAGCATTACAGTTCAAGGAGATCTTGGAGGGTGTAAATGAAGCCTGAGAGGCACTGAAAGCATAAATGAAACCCTCAGTATTGGTGGAGGTGACGTATTGGTTTGTTCAGCCAGCAGAATGTTGATGGTAATGGGTTGGGCTGCAGACACAGGACGGGTGAGGAGAATTTGGCACCGGTGAAGCGTAGGCAGTGGGGGCTGCCTGGAATCCACGGTCACAGAGGAGGTGGGAAGGGCCCTCGCTGCCTGCAGATAGGTCTGTGTGGTTTTGTCTTTGGGAATCCTGTGAGGGCTGGGAGAGATGGCTTTGGAATTTGCAAAGGTTGCAGAAGTTTGGCACCATTTTAGGGCTGATGTTATATCCATAACGTTCTGTTCCAGGGCTCTGGCTTGGGCTGATAATTCTTCATTACTTAAGGGTAACGCCCTAGTGTTCTGCTCCTGAGGCCTGGGTTACTCAGCAAAGTTAATTATGTGGCCAGATAAAATTTAGCCGTTATTGTGACATGTTGTTCAGACTTTTTGGATGACATTTAGACCAGCACATTTCAGAAATTTAGGGACCTATATTCAGTGAAAGGAGGGAAAGTTGACTGAAAATATTAAGCAAACCCCATGGTCTGACAGGAAACACTGTATTTTTGACTTCCCATGCACAAGTTACAACAGGTGAAAAGAGAGGCTATGATCCTACATACAGTAACAGAAAGATGCAAAAAGAAATCGTAGAAGAGTGTGGTTTGATTGTAGCAAAGAAAATCTTGGATTTCCATGTGTAAACACCTCTCAGCAGTAATGATCTGGGGGGCTGAGTAATGAGACTTAATTTGAATTGCAGTAGCAGCCTTGAGTCAAGTAGCTTAAAGCAGTTTGTAAATAAAATTATGCAGGAATAGAATAAGGTTCTTAAGGATTGTATCCCTGAGGCTTGGAAACAGCCTTCTGATCAAATAAGTTTTAAAATGTAGCTGGGTGCATTTTTGAATGAGGTGAAATGCTATGGGAGAATGTTCTCGGTCATGTAAGAGTTCCTTCCCGGTGTCCCTCCCTTGCTCTCCTCATGATCTGCATCACTTGAAGATAACAGTGAAATTTAGGTTATATTATTAACCTGTTGTGATTTTTGTGAGGTTATTACTATAAGATGGCACAGCAGGGACACTTATTTTAGAGACATTACTTCACTGGAGATGGATATGATGAATTTCCATTTCCGAAGTTGCATATCATGGCCATCTGTTGAAGAGTCTTAGCTGGGCAGCCAGTAAAACTTTGCCATTACATCATTATGTGGAGAGGAAACAACAGTCATTTCCCAGCTTCCAGCCGCTGGAGCGCAAATCCTGATGGCCCCAATATTTTACTTCAGTCTTTTTTCTGCTGGGGTAGTTGCAGCTGTCTTAGTGGCTTCAGAGAACCAGATGTGAGGAGGGGAGAGCTCCTCAGTCATTCATCTGATCTTCATCCCTCCGCTCCTGTAAACTCCGTCCTTCACTCACTGTTTTTCTCTTGCTAAATTAAGCCATGGTTGTCACAGTAGTTGGAAAAGATAAGGCACGTAGAATTTGGAGTTTTCTGTGTCTCACAAAATCAGAAGGAATGTTGAAGCAGATTATATTACTGTTGGAGATGATACTGTTAGAGCATCCTGATCATGGCACAAGGCTGTCTTTTAATTCAAGTTTGAAACAGAAGCTGTATTTAAATTGTATCTGCTTAGTGATAAAGATGATAAACTCTGATGTTATACATTAATATCTCTCTGAAATACCAGTTTAGGATAATATAAGAGAATCTAAATACAGCTTTTCTAATTCATGTATTTTATAGCGAAATCATATCACTAAATAATAAAGAATGGGAAAGTGTTTGTGTTTGCCATGAGTCCCTTCATGCCACTGTTGAATAAAAGGAAATAGTCTTATTGGACAACCATAAAATAAGGTTTTGTTCTTCTGAAGTCCCTTCCACCCTCCATTTGCTCATGAAGGCAGTTTAAGCCATGAGTCTCTTAGTTGTCCCAATTAATCTATGAATAATCACTTGGAGGACTAAGATGTCCATAGAGAATGATAAATATCTGTAGTTTTTGCTCCCTTTTCCTTTTGCTTTGTTTTTAATGTGAACATCGTGCTTGTTCACCCTCTGGGACCTTTGGCTTCTGCCAGGACAGTAGTTTGCTTGTGATTCATATGTGAACTTGAGAAAATAAGGACACCTAGTGATGATGTTGGGGATGTGATGTCACTTCCATCCTTTTAAAGTTTTTGCATGTATATAATCACTATGTCTGGAGTGATATTAAAGAGTATTGCAAATATCATTTGTTTGGAGCTATTGCTCTTTCACAAGACCTTCTGGCAGACTGCAAAGTCTTACCAGATGTTCTGATTTACAAGTGTTGTTGCTCATGTTTGTACAATAAATTTATTTCAAATAGGACCAAACCAGCTTGAAAAAACCCACTACATAATAGGTAAATGTAATTCAATATTTTATTTACTTAACAAAATCTATCTATGGAAAGCTGGAAGAGAAAATTCCCTGAATAACTGCCATATCAATGCTGCCACTGCCAGCAGAGCTGACATTTTTTATAATGTTTGATTATTTTTGTGTGTATTGGAAAACATCAGATTTAATCTAAAAAGTATGTATGAGTGTCTTCTGAGAGCATCTAGCAAGAGAAAAGACCCTTTTCTATTGCTGTGATAGTTCAGGTAACTAATAGCATTGATTCTTTGTTCTCATCAGAGGCTTTTAAGAGTGATCTACAGCTTTCTTGGACAATAGAGCCAAGATCTGGATGTGATACTATGGATGAAATTGTGTAATAACTAATAGAAAATGAAACAAGAACACACTGTACATCTTGTGTACGATGCTTTTGTTCAGACATCAGTAGAAAGCCTTTTCCATCTCTGTATGAGGACATCAACTCTCATTTAGCAGATGATCCTCAGTAATGCCCCAGTAACTTTTGAAATGCAACCATAACCAGGCATTGCACATGTTGTATTTGTGCTACTGTATTTTCCTCTCTGATGTATAATGTGTTGAGTTTGATCTTTGAATAGCATTCTGTTTTTGGGGGGGGAATATCTTCAATTGATCAACCTTGTTAGCAACTCTCATCCTAATTTTGTGCTTGGTATTTTGGATCATCTGCTAATATTCACCCTGCCCTGGTCATTAATAAAAATATATAACCAACTCTGGCAAAAATTCCATTGAAGATAATCTTCCAATTAGAAAGTAACCAAATAAGCAATTGAAAAAAATCTGGCCTGGTAAACTAGAGTAAAAAAAACATTGCCTCCCTTATGTTGCACTATAATTCTATCTTTTTTCCTTGCACCATCAGAAGCCTGAATACACTAAATGCTAGGTGCTTATTTCTGTTGACAGTCTTGCAAATATTGAAAATGCATGTTCTTTCCATGCTGGACACAGCACGGAAACCCCCAGGATTTCATCCCAGAAGTTCACAGCCAAAGTCAGTCCTGTAACTGCAGATGTGTTTGCTAGTTAGCAAAGCTTTTGGAGTCTGTGTGTTCTGTTCTCATCAGAAACATTAAAACAAAAGAAAAAAATCCAAACATATTAAAAAATACTGTTCTATCCATTGTTTCAGCAAATACAGACTGAAATTCTGGTTTCTGATTTGACATTGTCCCAGTGTGCTGTGGAAGTGTGGTTGCATTTGTAAGTGCTTTCATTCTTTGCAAGCCATTGCTCAGGGTGTTGTAAATCTCAGGGTGGATTAAATCTGTAAATCCATGGTATGATATGAAACATGATCCTGTGTTAGCTTATGTCCTTTCTGATTTGAATCAGGAGAGGATCTTTCTTTGATTGTTGGTGGGTTTTGGTATTGATGAGAGTCACTCATGTTCATCAGTGTTCCCTCTTGTGTGCCATTTTTCTTCTCAGTGACCATCACTTCAGACCTCTCAGGGTGCTGGATGGTCTGGCCACCTACACGTGCAGGTGGCAACAGCTGTAATTTGGACTATATAGCAAAGCCTAAGTGGGCCTTCTGCAGCTCAAAGCTCATGGCATCAGACTGGGTCCTTCCTTATGGCACTACTTTTCCCCTGTTCCATCCACTGCTATGTTGTGCTTAGCAGCAACTCATTTAGTCAGAACCTGCCAGCTAAAACTGTGTTGTTAGCAGTGTTTGTATTTTCAAGAATTATTCTTCTGCATCACAGGTTTTGATGTAGCATCAGTGGATAAATTTCAGTGCATCATTTATATCTCTGATTGCAACCCAGAGGAACCCCCTGCCCTTTTCCTAAGAGAACACAGCAGGACTTAAAATTTTTAAGACCAATTACTTGGTCTTAAAATCCATGCACGTACATCTTGTATGTTTTCTGTCTGTAACTGAATGCAGTTTATATGGACTTGAGATATAGGCTTCTTAAAACTGTATAAACAGCTCAATAACTTGCCCATCCATAAGAGAGGTAATTGTAAAAGTGCTGCTCACAACACGAAGTTACAATGAAAGGTGTTTAATACCTTCCAAACCAAATTTTTCAGGTAGCTTCTAAAAAAAAACCTGTTAGACTCCTTCCCTGTAGTTATGTGTTTCCCCGTCTTTGTTGTCTTTTATCTCTAATGACGTCCTGATATGGGAGTACTCTGGAGAAAGAGTTGAAGGAGCTCAGTGAAGTGCTGCTCTGTGGGTATGAGGGGAGTTCTGTCCAGTACAAAGGGCAATTTGAGAGGAGAAGCACTTGTACTTGAAAGTCTAGCACAGCTGTTTCTTGGCAGTAAAGGAATACTATAGAGGACTTGAAAGCAAAGAAGTGACAGGTTATCTTATTAGGTTAAGATAAAGAGCTTTTCAGGAGCAATCAGAATTACTGTGAGTGGAGGAAAAAAGGGGCCTAATGTAGCCAGAGAATAGACTATTACCATTGCTGAGAGATGGCTGGAAAGTGGATGCTCAGGTGTACAAAGATCATGCTGTAACATTCCAGCATTTAAGGTATGAATTGTTATGATGTTTAAGTAAAAAACCTTTGACTTTAGTGGAATTCAAATGAAATGGCACATGTGACGGTGATGGCTGGGTTGTGTATCTGAGTGTCAGAAGCATTTGTTGAAAGAAACAGAACCTGGTTAGAAAAGCCAGTGAAGAGACAGTTTAGGTCTGGACAGACTGAATGGAAAGACACCATCCATCCATCCATCCATCCATCAGGTAATATCAGAGAGGCTGAGATTTAGCCTAGCTAAGGGGGAAAAAAATCTGTTGTGTTTTTTTTGCACTGCTCAGCTGGAGGTCTTTTTCAAAGTGACACAAGTGTTTGCAGCTGAAACTGTCCATCTTCCTCCTTTAGGACTGTCTTTGTTGGAAAACTAGCTAAGTAGAAAACCATAGCACTTAAGGACAGAATAAATCAATTTAGAGACAGAGAGCGACAAGCTTTGTAATAAGGCCCACAGCAAAACTTGTTGAAGATTATCCAGTGTGTATTAAAATGTGCTGTGTGAATGGACTGTCCAAACACAGCCAGTTCTCGTTCCTATGAATACTTGTAAAACTCTACTGATGGTTAATTTATTCAAATGTCTCTACACCATGAAAATGTCTCTGATTTTACATCACTGGTTTAGGTTCAAGTTTGAGTCTGAAGACCCAGTGATTATTATTCTCTGTTAATTCTTTTCAAGCACACAAGGTGGGAGCACAACCAGTGATGTGTTTATTTAGATCATCAACAGGGCTTAACAAATAAATGATGACTGGCCTTGGCAAGGGCTGAACTGGGCTGCTGTACCTGACTACTCAAATAATGCCATCTTAAAAAAGCTAGTTCTCAGCAAAATGCAGACTGATTTTATTGACTGCTCTGCAGATGCTCTTTTTCATGCTGTAGTAATTAATTTTGTGATGTATACTTTTTGTTTTATCATTTTCAAATTTCTAACAGGAAAATTCATTTTACTTCAGCTTGAAGTAAGACTGAACTTCTGCTATTGTTCCTAGTATCTGCAGAGACTTGTTTAGATGAATAAGACTCTGATTAGATGGGGTGTCCAATTCAAATGCAGTTAGGGCTTTTTAGCAAGGTTGTGGCTCTCTGGTAATCACTGACAGCTCTTTGTCTATAGTAAAGCTACTGCATGTATCAGAAGTACTGTGATGTTACCTTGCTGTGCATTGCAATTGGTGCACACACACCATTCCTGTGCTACAGCCTCATCTACTGAAGGACAACATTGTTTCTGCATCCAAAATATTTCCAAAACATCAGCTGTGAAATGTTAGTGGTAATATTTTGGCAAAGGCTTTGCAGGGTTACACCCAATTTGAGGTTCTCTATCAGTCTCCACATCACTGAGAGCATTGCAGAGGAACCAGCAAGAAAACCACAAATACTCTCAGTCAAGAGCAAAGCACAGAAAAGCAACTGAAGGTTTGTGAGCTAATTCCATTAGTAGACGATGATGAGGAAGGATGGATAAAACTGATGCAACCTGAGTTACTTACAAGGTTTATATTCAAAGTCATAGAATCACGGAATGGTCTGAGTTAGAAGGGACCTTAAAGCCCATCCAGTTCCAACGCGCTGCTGTGGGCAGGGGTACCTTCCACTGAATTGTTAGGATTATCACCTGTATTAGGTGCCTCCACCAATCCTTCCTGTTGGGAATCACCTGCAAACTGGCTGAGGGAAGTCCAGATTCATTTAACCAAGAGATGCTCTTACTTCCATAGCAGCACACTACTGCACATCCAGCTGCACTTCGCATGTGTGGGGGGTGGGTGTGTGATCCCTGGTCTTTGCTCACAGGACTGTAACCAATTTATACAAAATACTGTCTTTTCTGTTGTAAACAAACATTAGCATTTGGCAGAGAAATACAAGACCAAGAGCAATGGTGAGTAGGATCAGTAATGATGTTCACCGTTACTGCAGATGGCTGTTGTGTGTGGAAAATGTATCTATCTTGTTCCCTCTGTGTCTAAATACCTCTATTACTGTGATATGTGACAGGCTGGCAAAGAAAGAGGATGGAAAACTTGTTTATCCTTAGCAGCTGGGACAAATTCAGATGAGAGAAGAAGGTAGACTGCAGCACTGTGGATGCCATGTCCTCTCTCACTGAAGGAATGCACCTGCCGTTTTTCCTTCCTGTATGCTTTTCTTTTTTTGTGGTGTGTAGCCTGCTTTACGTGATGCCAGTTTGGTAGAGCATTGCTGCTGCTTTTTCTGTGTGGAGGAGTAAACCCATGTTAAAGGTGACAGCTGGCTGTCGATGTCAGATTTCATTCTTTCTGGGCCCACAGTTTCTTCTGAGCCCATTTGTGTCTGTCCTGTGTGCCAGCAACATCCTGCTCTCCCAGGGGCTGACCTAAGGAGATACCTGTAACTAAGCTGTGTACCAAAACCTCCTCTGGTTTCCCCTCATCACCTGGCATGGAGGTGGGTCCCTCCTGAATGCAGAGTCATCACAACCTGCAGCGATCACACCACATTACTTAGAGCACTTCTGAACCTTTGTTCTGAAACTGGAACTGCTTTATGGTTTGATCAAGTTTCTGATGTTGGCATTGTTTGACTGTTCATAAATAATACTACAAATCTGTGTAAAAGATTAAAGTGCACTTCTTTTTATCCATATCTCTTTATTTGCAAGCAGGTAGTCTTTGTTTCCCTTTCTAAAAGTAAATTAATCAAATGAGAACAATCTGCTGTGTGTGCTGTCTGCCACCAGTTGCACACTGAAGATGCTGAACAACTGAACTCAGTAATCTGAAAAGTGATCAGAGTTGTGTTAACTGTGTCCAGACATGCAAATGTGTTTAGAAAAATCTACTGCCAGTTAAGGCTAACATTTAATGTTATTCACAAGTCACAGCTGGATAGACCGTGCTTGGCTCTTAAGGTCATTAGCGCAGAGCTGCTGGATGGGTGATGTGTTGTAGCCCTGTTTCACCCCACTCTCTGGTGTTTCTTTGCTGTTTCAGCTCACACTCAGGACCTCAAAAAGTTTGTCCAGAGAAAGAAAGGACGAATAAAGTTGTTTGCTAAGTGTGTATTGTAGCTCTTGTGGAGCAGCAGCAGCAAAGTGAGCATTGCTCTATGCACAGGAGTTGATTCCATCTCTGATTTCCCAGTAAGAATTATGGCTGTGCAAGTCCTTGGATGTTCAGGCTTTTCACCATCAGTGGACACTGATGTAGAAGGTGTTCTACATTTCCAGACTTCGGTGCTTGATTTGTCAATGTGGTCCTGAATCACTGCAGATGAAAACCATTTGGTGTTTGCTGAATCGAAAATCTCATCTGAAGCAAAGGCTGAAGCCCAGATGGCTGCAGGAGCCTCCCTCTGCCCTCAGGCTTCCTGCAGAAACAAAGCATGGGACCTGCCCAGCAGCTCTCGCCCATTGATGGGTTTGTACATCTCAGCAGGGGTAAGTTTAAACGGAAATATTCCAGACAGCTTTCCTTTGCATCCCCTTGCCCGGGTGATTAACGGCGTGGTGTAGGCGATGGGTACCTCCCGGCACAGTCCTGCATGTCCTGTTCCCCACCCGTGTGCAACAGGGGGGCGGGTGGCTGGATTCCAGCCTCATAAGGTCATCCGTGACATTCAAAGGTCATAACATGCCAAGTTTTTATTGGCAGCAGCCTTCAGTTTGAACTGCCAGAACTAGAAGTGCTTCTGAAGGCAAAGGGTACCAGAGATCCCCTGTGCACCCCTAGAGCAGTCCTCCCTGTAACCACCACACTGATGAGAGAGTGATGACCACCACTTTGCTCATTTTCCTTCTGCTTCATTTAGCATTGACTGTTTGGATCTTACTTGGCAAGTGGGTGCTTATCTCTCAAGCACTGCTACTCTTGCCTTTTCTGAGCATTGTTCTCATCTGATAACTTGTTTTCTCTCTAACCCACAGCTGTACATTCTGCATCAATTCATTACTGTACCTGTTCTATATCTTTCAAATTTAGTCAGTGCTCAGAGAACAAAACCCCAGTGGACTTCCTCTGTCAAGGGACTGGCACACTGGAGATCTACAGAAGGTGTGATGGGGGATCAGCTCCTGAATGGCTGCCATGTAACAAGTGGTGGTGGTTGTAGATTTTCTGTCCTCTCTGGCATTCGGTCCTGGTTTGACTTCTTTTTTGTGCCTTATTCCTCTGCTAGAACTTATAGTCTCAGTGGCGTTAAATTCCCTTGTGGACATGATTTTCAGTCTGATCCTTACAAGAAATTGATACAGCTACCTGTATGTACTATAGCTTACTCTCATTTCTTCTTCCCTCTTTGTCATGAAAGTTACCTAATTTTTCTTCCTGAACTGCTTTTATTTTTCAAGTCAAGCTTCCAAGAAACAGAGCTGTTTTGGTCAAAGTCTGTCACTTGTATACATTTCTATAAAGAGGCAAGGTCGGGGAAAACTGGTGGGGATTTCACTAGGGATGGTCAGTAAAATCAGAGCTCCATTGCAGAGCAATTTGACCCTGTCATTAAAAATGTACTTTACTTGGAATGAGTGCAGTGAGTTATTCTTGATCCACTTCTTGCATCCCAACCACGCAACACAGATACCTGAGAGCCTACAGTTCAGCCCTGTGGAGTTCTCCACTGGGGGGGCCCTGTGGCTGCTTCCTTCTCACTTTGACTGAGAATAGCAAAACTTCCACAGTGAACATTGGTAATTTCCGGTGGGATCCCAGCTTAATTGATTTTTTTTTTAAGATGCAGTGGAATTATAGTGACTTATTTCATGCTTGGCAATGAGCTGAGTATGTTTATGAATAAACACTGCCATTACTTCCAACAAAAACTTACCTCTTAGCAAACCCCTTTCCTCTGAGGAAAGGAGATGGCTCCTACTCAGCAGGCTCTGGACAGAATAAGAGGTCTTAAGGTAAGTCCACCCATTTCCCTGAGTCTTTTTGAAAAACTGAAGGATGTGGGGAAGCCAGCAGCACAAAACCCAGGAGAATGGGCTGCACTTGTGCATGCATCTCCAGTTTGCCAGGCACAGCGCCTTTTACGTTCTCTGCTGCCGCTAAAGGCAAGTGCTTCAGAAAGAGTTTGTTTCAGTGATAAAACTCACAACAATCTCAAAGGCAATGGGAACCTTTATTTTGATTATTTTCCATGTATTGACATTGTCCTTTTACGCAAACTTAACTGTAAAACACTCTTGAGATACTGCATAGAAAATACACATAGGAAAAAACATATATACACTTTCATAAAAATAGAATACATCTTGGTAAAATTACTTGTGTACAGTGTATTGACATTATTGAACCAAACTTACATCACCTTTAGAGAAAAATGTTCAATTTGCAAAACCCCAAAACATTTTAACAGTTGAGTTGGGAGTACTGCAAAGCTGAAATGGCTATGGTTTGGAGCTAAATAAATGGCTATACCGGAATGTCAGAGTAAAAAATAGATATAAAATACCTGCTGTATAAAGGAGAAGTATCCATGTTGGTTTTAATTCCAAAAAATAGTAACATCTCTAAACTCGCATGGAAATCAAATGCACCAGTTCCAAAATTGTACTGTAGATTCTTTAGCCGAAACCAAAATTTGTTTCAGCATTTGCAACCATTTGCACAGTGGTATTTGGTTTTCTAAGCACTCAATGTAGTATATTACAGACCTAATTCTATCAAGTATTTGATAAGAAAAAAAATCTAATAGATACAGAATTGTAAAACACTTAGCAACCTTTAAAATATGTAAACCACTTGAAATTACATGATTTTTTTTCTTCTGGTCAGGCTTTTCTTTAGCTGCTTTCAACAGAGGCTGCTCCTTGCTTACTGCTTTCACCACATACTTCAGCTCATACTTTGATTTTTCTGCTGGTGTTCAGAACAAACTGTGGAAAATGACTACTCCAGTGTAATAAATAAAGCAAGCAGTAACAGGTCCTCAAAGGCATGGATTTTCCTCTTGAATTGGAATGCTGGGACTGAATAGGCAGCCTCGAGGAAGAGGGAGAAAGAAAAGAGCATAGCACCATTTTCAAGTGACATGGTTCACAACTGTTTGGCAGGCAGTGGAGTCAGTCTGGCAGTGGCAATACCCACCAGCATTTATGAGTGTGGTTACAATACTGCAATTACTGTCAAGTAGTTTGGGTGTTTAATAGGGGTAGGCGGACACAGCTATATAAACAATGAAGGTTGTCCGATACTCAACGTTTCCGTCGGCGCTGTAGGATAAGGCTCTGACTCCCATGCGGTAGGTCTTTGGCTCTCGCAGTGGCTGGGTGGTGAACACGACTCCTTTCAAGTTCTCATCTCTCAGGGCAAACGGGATTGCTGGGTCCTGGTCTGCCATGAGGAAAGTTGTCCTGGGGTGCATGACTTGATCGTGAGTATAGGCAACCAGCCGGATTAAATCCTGACCCGCAGCAATGCCGAAGGGGAGGGACAGGAGTTTGTATTCCAAGGCATAGGTGCTAAGATCACACTCCAAGTCATTGGCTGGGCAGCTTTTCAGACAGAACCTAGGAACAAGCAGAGCACTTTAGCCCAGGGAAAAGGCATGATATCGTAAGTACTGCAATAAGGCTTAAGGATAAATTCTTTCCCTGTTTACCCTGTTGAGTAATTTAAATTCTCTATAAAGATAATATGCTCATGCTCTCTTTAGCTATTGTTCCTTTAAATTTGCAGCACGTTTTAGTGTCCCATTTTCCCTCAACGGGATCATCTCAGGAAGTGCCAAGAGGTAATGTAAAGATATTGAATACAATACTTGTTGTTGAATTCCATGTTATATGGTTTGATAACCTTGTTCTTAAACATTGAGTTGGAAAGGTTGGTATAAAATGTACTGGGCAGCTCCATTTGAGGTGTCTGTGTGTTAGGCCATAAAAAAAAGAATTTGGAATGAAGAAGGGCAAAGTAAATTTTACTCCTATTAATCGAAAGTCAAAATAGGAGATATTTGTAAGCTCCACCTGTCAGTACTAACAGAGCTCAAAGAACATCATCCATTTCAACTTATGTGTCACTCCTGTTTACTTTGATCACAAAAGACGATTTCTGCATATGACACAAGGTACTTCCTTGAGTACATTCATGTGTTTGTTCCAGAACAGTGAAATAAGTAGAGTAACTTAAAAATAACAAAACTTACCATGAACTGTAGCATTATTTTCATGACTAAAAGAATACTTTAAATGCTTTGAAATTGATGGCAAGAGAGGCCTTTAGAGAAGTAGATCTGAAACCTTAGACGCAAGTGCTATGAAGCAACAAATGAATGATAGTGCACCAGCAGGAAGAATCCCAATGCCCTGCCCACTGGGGTTCATTTGGTAAAGGAACGTTCAGTGCAGTTTCCTTTGGAACTAATAGTCAAGTGCTGCATGGATAGTGAGAGCCAGCCAGCTCGCCTGCAGCCACTGCTTTAGGGTTCTGCTGCACGGAACGCTGCGGCTCAAAACCAATCAACATCTGGAACGCCAATGCTTGACCTTTTGCTTTACTGGTGTCAGTTAAGCTTAAAGGTTCTTCTTTAACAAATACAGGCTAAGAACCTGAGCTTAGGATGAGGGAAACAAGACCAAGAAGGGGCTGAAAATAAAACGTACCCAGAAAGAGGCTCTCGTTGATAGTTTGGTGGACAAGGTGTGTCTATGCACTGGTAACTTCCTCTCATGTTGAAACACATCTGATTTGATCCACAATTAATGTTCTGTTCGAGGCACTCATCAATGTCTGAACGCAAAAAACATGCAAATGATCAATTGCTGGTGGAAGAAATGGAGGGTTAATAACCAGCAGGGACAGTACAGGCTGAGTGGACTCAGTAAGTACCTCTGCACACAGCAAAGTCTTTGAGAATCCGGTCTCGCTGTTTGAGACACTGGAGCCAGGAGTTCCAACAACGTGCATTTACTATTGTTGGCTTTTTATTACTGCTCAGGACGGTGTATTGTGCTAGAGCTGCCCTGGAGCCAGGATCCAACATAAACCATAGGAGTCTTGTCAACAGACACTAATTAGGTCATTTTTTATAGTTTTTTTTAGTGGATCAGAAAATCTGACAGTATCTTTCTTTGACAGAGGCAGGTTAAGGATTTTATTTGGTTTGACCCTAGAGCTACCGTCTACTTGCCTGGAGTTAAATGTGTAACATAAAGTCATACGAGGAAACTTCTGAGAATAAGAAGTTGCAGTTGTCTAATTTGCTGGTGGTTTACAAAGTGTTAGAATGTGAAATACAAAGACTTCTGAAACTTGAAATTTTGAATGCCGAATCTCATATTCAAAGCGGTGGCTTATGGGTGTACTGAACATGATTTGTATCTTATTTACAAATACATTTCTGAACACTCAAAGGGGTCTCCATACCTTGACAGGTTTTGCCATTGGGCATAAGACGATAACCAGATGGACAAGTGCACTGGTAACTTCCCAGGGTGTTCCTGCATTCATGCTGACAGCTCTCTCTGGTTTCACATTCATCTATGTCTGTGGGAAGAAACATGTCCACGTACACATCAGGATTATTTGAACCTGGTATTGAACCGAGGTATTCTATGTCCTTTTTATATAAAAACATATGGACAGAGTTGGTAGAAGTTGTGTGGATCTTGTTTTCTGATGGGGTTGAATGTCTAAGACTGGCAAGTTCTTTCACACCTACCTGTGCCATTCCTTAAACCCTTTTAATAACTGAAGTCCTCACCTCATTTGATAGCAGCCCTAATAAGCATTCCAGCTGGAGAGACCAGTCCCAATAGAGAGTTCCAGGAAGAAAGGGGACATGCAATCTGAATACATCAACAAGGTTATACAAAGGTAGTCTTGCCCCCAAAAGCAACCTGAGCTGCCTGATAATAAGGTTAGGCAGTACAGTTAGGAAATGCCAGATGAGTTATCTTGTCAGAGGAAGCCTTCACACTGGGGAGTCATTCTTACAGTTAATCCCTCCTCAGGCAAAGCCGTTTCCCTTCCAAACTGATCTTCCTTGTGCCATGGGGATGCATTAATCTCAGGATCTGGGAAGACTATTAATAAATGCTCTTAACTTTTTTTGTTTAAATCTCCCTCCCAAATATAGACGTACCAGACCAATTTATATAAAATCTGCAAAGTAGACGGGTCTGATTTAGACAGAGATCACATCTGATTTCTTTTGAAATATCTCCTTAGTTCAGGAGAATTACATGGATCCTACTCAAGTCAGTCTCCTGCAAGAGCTGCATGATTACAATAACAGAAATTAGGTCATTGTCTGATTGACAGGGGTTGTGTTAGATAAAAATGCAAACACAGAAGAGAAACAGATATGACTATAGAAGTTTATACTATGTTGTGATCAAATCCTGATGGTTGTCTATTGAAAGAATTTCCTTTACAAAAAGCATCATTTTGGTGTATTTTTCACATTAAACAGTAATTTTTAAATTTAGATGTTTATTCCAATGAATAGAAGTACAAGAATATTAATTAATTCAACCTGAAAGCTGGGGTGAAGATCAGAGATTTTAGCTCAACCCTTTCATCAGTGGTAGCTATAGTCCTAGATCTGCCACTAAAACTGCTATACCCATGGATAACCACCAACCTGCATGTACATGACTGCTGAAATGTCTTTATAATGTAAATACAAGGTTTGACGTCTGCCTGTCTAAAATTTTAATTAATAAAAGTATATTCATATTTTTAAACATCATTACTATATAATTCGAGCCATAACAGTGTTTCCTAGAATTTAGCTGTAGATCACTGTAAATGTCCTGGAAAGATTTTATGCCCCTGTGAAGTGCCACTGGCATACATGCTAAGTTGAGGGATGCAGCTAATGCACCCCAAGCTGCTGTGTTAAATGCACTGGGACGAGCTCCAGTAAGGCCTAGACTGTGGCACTCTGAATCCTGAACTCAACAGTGCTGTCACAAAATAACTTTACTGTATATATATATATATATATTTTTTTTTTAAGATACCCAAAATGTAAGTTCAGTCAGCAAAATCTGGCTTAAAAGAAGCATATTTCAGAACCTGAACTCATTTGTTACGTCCCATCTTAGCTCCCAGTTCCAGTGGCAGGTCTCCTTGCACATGGCAAGGGGCTGGAAGTGGGTGGGCTTTGAGGTCCCTTTCAACCCAAACCATTCCATGAGTCTATGATCTGTTCTATACAGTAAGTTTCAGGTCTGGTGATGCCTCCTGGAGCAGAAGGCGAGCCCCAGTGTGCACCCCAGCATTGCCCCTCTCCTGCCCACGTCTGTCTCATGTTCCAGGGTACCAGGGGAAGGTGCTCCATTGAACCTGAGTCAGAGCACCCATCTTCTGGCTCGGAGAGGTCCAGATCCACAGACCTTGACTCCTGCTACATGGGAAAAACCTGACATTTTTACCTTTTGAGCAATAGCATGGGGTTTGTTAAGTCCTTCATTCCTTCACCTGCAGAGCAAACCAGTCACTGAACAGCCCAGGCTGCTATTCCTTTGGACTATAGTGAAGAGCTGAATTAGATTTTCAGTACTTGAAAATAGCATTTCACTGAAAACCCTCAGAAAAACTCCCGGAGTAAGGAGTTTGTGAGCTAAAATGCTCGACAGTGAAAGGTGCCAAATGCCTTTGCTTCCTATTGCTTTCAGAACAGTGCTCTGAGGCTGTGCACCTCATCAAAAAAAAACTGGGGCAGAGCTTGCCAGCTGCTGTAACTGCCTTACTCTCCTTGCCACAGAAAGGGCAATGCAGTCACTCACATCTCATGACAAACCTCCTGTTTACTTACAGTGAGTCTCTCCATGCCCAGTGAATTACATTCCAGCCCCCTATAGATCACACCCACAGATCATTTAAAAGCTTCTGCTTACGTTGCCCATATGGTGGTGATTCCCCAAGTGTGCTCAATCCCAAAGTCTTTATTCCAAACCCTTTTGAACCAGATTATTACTACTGCCAGTGGGAGTCTGTCATAAGCAGCATCCCCGGGACTGGACTGGGTCTGCTGATGTTCTTGGAAGTGTGAGAAAATTCACAAAGGGGAGGTACCACCATCAGAAGAAAGAGAATAACAGAGGGAAGTAATTGCAAAGACACAATAAACAGCACAATTAAAAGAAGAGGTCAGAAGAAGATTTGAAAACATTTTTGCTACAACGTGCTCAGGAGACAAGAACATGCAGAACTGTCTGAGTATTCACCAGGATAATATGAAAAACCCCACAGCACCACAAGCCATCATCCCCTGGTATATATGAAATAGTAACCTAAGAGTGAGGACCCAAACAAGAGAATTGCATAGATACGATGACATTTACCTACACATCTGTCATCTCTTGCCTCATAGCCTTCAGGACAAGGTTTTCTAATGGTCCTTCTAGTCCTGGAGAAAGGTATTCTGCTGTGTCTATACTCAGAGAAGGAGCTGTAGAGGTTTGAGGAGTGCCTGTAATACTGCTGCGGTTGATAGTTGTCTCTCACAGGGGAGAATTGAGCATAGTTATAGCTATTGTAATAGGCACCGTAATTTGGCAATCTCTCCAATCCAGCGCAAGATTTCCCATCACCTAATAACTGTTGTCCAGGCGGACAGACACACTTGAAGCTGCCGGGGGTGTTGGTGCATTGAAAAGCACAGGGTTTAGGCACTTGTTGACATTCATTAATGTCTGCTCATGTGACATGATCCAGAGCAACAAACCATGTGGAGAGGAGAAAAAACAAACAAACAAACAACACATAACTACATGGACATGTATACAAATACACTTAGCTCAGCCTGTGGAACAAACTGAAGGTGTCAAAGTGAGATCGGTACGGCAGCACAACACGCAGAACACAACGCCAAGGCAGGTTATTCTATCTTTCATTCTTCCCATAAAGCTCCCTGTGACACCAGACCGTGCTCACTCAGAGCAGGAGCTCTGCTGGAGGGCTGGCCTCGACGTCAGTGCAGGTGTGGTGTGGCCATACAGCAGGGAGCCAAGCCTGTTCCCTGCCTTCAGCAGGAGCAGGGCTGCATAAAAGCTTGAAAGGACCAACTGCAGTTCTCTGCTTACCAAAGAGGCTTACCTGAGAAATAAGTGGCTCTTAGGACCTACACTGCCCATCATTTCAGCCTAAGCTGCTCACTGCTACCATAGCCATTATTTTTTCTCTTAAGTGCTCCACAGATGAGTGGGAGAGGCTCTCAGGCCCTTCTTTAACGGAGGATACCTAACACGGAGCACTGCTGAGGAAGCACAGTGTTAGAATTCGTTCAGACTGGCACCGAGAAAAGCTCTTTGTGTGGCATCAGGGGACAAATTGAGTCTTGAGGATGTGTCACAGGGGCTGCGTGGAGGGAGGTCAGGCACCTGATGTTGCCACGGGTCATTCCAGCTACGAAAGGTTGGAGACTTAATGGTAAATATTAACTCACTTCTGTACAATTAAGAAACAGTATTATTTTTGTTTTCCAAAGGAATTATTTTTTTTGTTTAAAAGCACAGTTTCCCTTCAAATTGTAATAAAAGTATGGTGAGCAACCCTCACAGTGAAGATCCATCCTTAAATCAAAGCAAAGGCACGAGGAGTCTCTGTAGCGCAATCGGTCAGCGCGTTCGGCTGTTAACCGAAAGGTTGGTGGTTCGAGCCCACCCAGGGACGGGTTCTTCCCTTTCTTCTGCCCACGGCAGGGGGGTTGGAACCACATGATCTTTAAGTTTAGGGTGCCTTCCAACATAAACCACGCTATATAACAGGATGAGCGTCCTTCACTCCAAACGAAGTGAACAAGAGTGCTCTTTGACTCTGCAAGCCCAAACCTTCTTTCCCCCCTCTGTCACCACCTTCTAGAAACACATTTCCTAGCATTTTCACCAAGGTACTTCAGACCCAGCTGAAAATGCGCCAGACACAGCATTTCTTTTCAAATGTACAGACAAAACCCTGCTAATTCTAAACAAGAATGTGTAACTCCGCAATGACCAGAAATAACTAACCAGATAGTAACATTCCTAACAACATATCTACAACAGACACGTTATAAACCTTTTCTTACTAGAATTTAAAGATTGTTTTAGTGGTGACTCAATAAGGGTATAATTGTTTCATATTAGTGGAACATACATATTTTGAGCAGAGTTGGTAACTCTCCGAGACACAAATGATTTGTTTTTAAAATAAAACTGTTCAGAAACATAGTAGAAAATTTGTTTTCATTTTTATTGTGTTGAATATTTTATACATTTTAAAGTTTTAAAGAATTTGGGGGTGATATTGATAATTAAATGTTTTAAGAGTTGGAATCCAGGAGTAATTACTGCAGAGTATTACAGTATTTTCCAGTTGTTATTTTGAAAACACATAACTGAAATATTATATATTATCTTAGTTGATATATAATTAGGGTAGAATCATCAGGTGTTATAAACAAGAACTTCTTTTTTAATATGGCAACAACTAATACAAATTTTAAGTTTATTAATTTCATTGTGGGCTTAAAATGAGAAATTTATCACTCATATACGTGTAAAAGAATACTGAAACTCATCGATTCCTTAGCGCTCAACTCAGCTGGTGAGTTTTACATTCTTTACCTGCATAAAATAAACAATAGGGTTTTGCACTAACGTCTTTACAACAACCAATGTCCTTGAAAGAGGCTGTGGATGAAAGACTATCATAGAAATAATGGCAGAAAACAGGTGAGAATTCAGCAATTTCTTTTGTAGGAGCAGCCTGTGCAATACAAGCAAAGCCAAACGCAGCAAGCCACTCGAATTTATACCATTGCCATCCTTGTAAAAAGGGATTGCTGACTGACTGGTAAGCCTAAGTCCTGGACAATATACCTTATTTACACACCATAAATATCAAATATTTACAAGCACAAGATGAAATGACTTTGAAACTAAAATAGCTACATTTCCAGGTTTTCTTTAAAGAATAATATTTGATTTTAAATTCTAAATAGACTTGGAAAAAAATGTTTTATAACAGCTTTTGATAATGCCCTCCCCATCTATGTTATGGCATGCTGAGATCCAGCACAGCTCATGGAAACGCTGTAGTTCAGTTAAATAAATGGGCATGCATCTGTCTATGCGTGTTGTGATGACAAACGAGCATCTTGCCCCATCCAACAGGCAGCGAATTGTGCCACAAAGGACTTAACCCAGCGTAAAAGTGGAATTTTTATTCTTCTGTTTCAGTCTGGGATCCTATTTACTTTTCAACTCTTCCCTTCTTTAACAATAAAACTTGGATTTTATTAACACATGTGAACAAGTATCTTTGATGCATCTGTATTTTAAATAAATTTTTAAGCAGATAAAAATTAAAGGGTGCATAAAGTGCACACTTTAATTTAGGAGGGAGCTTTCAGTACTCCTTGATGGGAAGACAGCTTTAGGGCAGCTGCTAGTCTTTTGTGAAAATCTTAGTCCTAGACTTTATTACTAGCTTATTACTGTCAGAAATTTAAATGGTTTTAATACATAAGTCTGTGACTTATTTTATTTCAGTCCACAGGCAGTTGATGGAACTAATGTCTTGGTCTATAGCCAGACAGTTTCTTATTGCTATTTAATCTCTTTGTTTTGTTTTCTTTTTTTCTCCCTGATTTTTCGTAGTCCAAAACCTTAGGCTGTTTAAAAGAAAAAGACTCCTGTTCTCCAAAGCAGCTATTTATCACTTAGAAAAGCTAATCTTGATGAAGTCACCATGGAAGAATGCTTCTCCGATACGATACACAAGAGCAACTGAAACCAACTTCACTTAGTGTCTTATACCAACACTAATCAATCACTATTATCAGGGTGGATCAGCTATTATATTTTAAATATTCCACCAACCCTAACACTGTCCTGAGGTCTATGAAATGCCAGGGGAAGTGTTTTACACACTTGGGCTGTCACCATACACAAATCTCTCTAGCTATCCATGGTAGAGCTCTGAGAACATCTTCCAGATGCTATGCATGCATGCGGGGGAGAAAGCTCTGCACATTCTAATGCCAAAAGGTTCTACAGAGATAGCACAAAGGAGTCACTACATGGCCAGCATTCCTATGACTGACAGGAACGCTCCTTCCTTGCTCTGATCCACCCAAACCAGAAATGGGAGCATTGAGTAATAAATGCGTATCAGCTTCCTCCGCTCTACCCATATGGGAAATACCCTTTGCAGTTCTAGTGGGTGAGTAACAGTGCTTGTGCCATTTGCCTGCAGAGGAGAGTTCTGGATGTGTGATGCCTCTTGCAACACACTTCCCTTGGGTGTTCTCCCTTAGTGGAATCCACGTCACGCCCTGCTTGGCTGCCTTCAGGTGTGAATCAGTGAAGTCCAGGGTACAGCCAGGCACGTTTCACTGTCCAATCAACTAACAAATCTGACCTGATTTTTATAAACGAAGCCTCGTGGAGTGGTCGCTTGCCACATCCATCCACCAGTGCTCTGAGACACTTGCATGCTTTGTTTTCAAAGTATGGCTCTATAACAGTCTTTGGTTTGAATGATTTTGGTTTAATTATTTGTTTTGAACAGGATGCTTTGTTTCAGATGGGTAGTTTTGAACTTGAATTTGTCTATATAGCGTAGTCTCCAAATGGGACAGCATTGGCTGGTTGTTACAGCAGAAAGCCCAGGTAAAAGCAGCAGCAGCAAATATGTGATACTAATGTGACCGGACAGCTTACCTGCACAAGGTCTTCCAACCCCCTGGGACCGATATCCTCTTGGACACACACAACGGTAACTTCCTCGCGTGTTCTCACAAATCTGGTTATAGCGGCACTGGTGGGTTCCATCCTGGCATTCATCAACATCTGCAAGCAGTGGCACAAAAGGAAGTAGTCAGGTTTTTCTTGAAAGTTCTTACAGCTTTAAATGTCTTAATACATAAGGAAAGAAGGCAAACCAGAAGTGAATTTGGCCCTCTGGACGTCTACTTTTCTTACCTGGGGCCACGGTTAGGCATTACTCTGTAAAAGTTTGTGTTACGAATTAGAACCTGTGTTTCACAGTCTGAAAGCAGATTTTAAGCAGATACACAGATAAATTTTACAACTGCATTGCGTTTACACACACTTTTCCTGTTAATTTCCCAAAATTTTCATTGAGGTTTCCAATTTGATCAGCTACTAAAGAGACATAATCTATCTTCCTGACATATCCCATTAGAGAAAAAAAAAGAAGATCTAGTAGTATGTGTGACATCAGTTATGTTGAAAAGCACAAGGATCTGCCATCGATTCAGAGCTCCTGAAACAACCTCTTCAGAAGGCATTCACACACAAGGCAGAACTTATCAGTCAACGAAAGATTTCTGGAATTCAAAGTGATAAAGCAGAAGAGATGCTGAGTAAAATCCTATTTTTCTTTCTTAAAGCAAAGGAAAACTAGAATTGGCAAGGATACAATTATTCTTTTAATACCAATCACAAAAAAGTTAAATATGTATGTTGCTATAAGTGAAGTGGGTGCCTTAATACGTGCAAATGTTCATTCACATGGGACTATCTCAAAGACTTTTATATTTTTTGAAGTTTCTCATTGTTCCTCTGCCTACTGTCACCAGCAATGCTTCTACTCACCCACACAAGTTCCATTGTCTGCTTTGGTCATTCCACTGGGACATAGGTCAATGCACTTATAGCCACCACGGGTGTTTTTGCAGAGTTGGTCAGGCCTGCACACATTCTGCCTGCACTCATTTACATCTTATTTAAAAACAAACAAACAAAAGAACAAGAACAGAAATGAACTCACTTCCTTACGCTCAGTTCCCAAAGAGCAGAATAATCCAGCTGTAATTACACTGTGTATGTGCATTTGAATGCATTTCACACACATTTACAGGCCCAGTTCTCACTGCCTCTGGATTTTAGTACTGCTTTGAAAACAAATTAAAAAACACATTCTAAAGAAATAATCCATAGCGGGATTTTCATTCATTAAGGTTCCAGATATAGGAAGAAACAAATGTTGAATGATGCCCATTGGAAAGAGGAAATGAACATTCAAAAATGCATTCATACCCACGCATTTTCTGCCCTTTAGCTGGTATCCTGGATCACAGCCACAGTGGAAACTTCCTATAGTATTGAAGCAACGCTGATGGCAGGAGTTGGACTCTTGACACTCATTAATATCTGTTGAACAATACAAATCCTTGATACCAAAGCTGTGAATCACCTTGTTGTCATTTACCTGAACACTGTTTTGGTTAAGTCAGCATTCTGGACTCTGCTTTGAGTTCTACCTCACTGCTGAGGTACGGTCACGAGTGTTTACTCCTCTCACTTCTTTGTAAAAGAAAATGCACGTGGGACACAAAAGCAAGAGTGTTAGTCCTGGATAGGATATTACGTTTATTTCTAAAGACAGAAAAAGTAAAAGGTTTAAAAAAAAGCCCCAGACAAACTCAAAACTCACAACCTTTCTTCCTAGGATAATAATGAAGATTTACAGACACTTTTGCTGGAGACGTATCTTTTAAGAAGTTACTTTCAATTGTATGAGAGTACTTTCAGCTCATGAACGCTAACACTAAAACCCAGATCCCGCTCCATACCTTGGCAGCTAAATCCATCCGCTGTTCTCCTAAAGCCATTCCCACACCTCACCACACAGCGGTATGAGCCAACGATGTTTTCACAGTCCTGGCCAGCGTGGCAAGTATGTCCACCTAATGCACACTCATCGATATCTGTAATTAAAAACAAGCTGTAAACCTCAACACGCCAAAATGAAACACAGAATCAGTAATATCTTGAGCATGATTAACTATGAAATACTGGATTGCAAATATATTCATATATGAAATGATTAGAATACCTGCAATAAATTCAATTCTTATAATGAGAAAATGGCCATTTCCCTAATGATTTAAGTGGTTTTGTATCCAACCTGCCCACAGCATTACTTATCTTACCCTGACACGTTCTACCATCCGCAGAGATAGTGAGGCCTTTTGGACAGGAGCAGTAGTAAGATCCCACGGTGTTATGGCAAGTATGGGAACAAGGATTTCGCACAACACATTCATCTTCATCTGGAACAAGCAGATGTTCGAAAAAACAGTGTTCACAAGAAACTATAGCAAGCCAAGCATTCATAAGAGGTGTATGTCCACAGGGCAAAACTAGATCTGGCAATGGAACAGCTTCAAGGAAACAATTCAGCAGTGCATTCTCCACTCTTATTTTCACGGTTACCAAACCTACACTAACACAGCTCGCTGGAATCTTCCGTTAGCTCTGCAGGACTCTGACACTACTGAGGTAATGAATGTCTGACACAACCTTTTCCAGAGAGTCTCTTTACAACAGAACAGATGGGTTTCAGTGTTAAGCTTAAGACTTCCTACATAAACGTGTAAATATTACTGCATTTTCCATATTTAAGTTTTAGAACTCACATTGTTTTACAGATGAAACTGCAAGTGGAAAATTATTTTAGTGACCTTTATTTTCAGTTCTTCTGGTTTAAAACCTTTTGGATAGTGTAGGGTTTGTTTCTTGTTTAATTTCCTTGATTTATAAGCTTTCACGGGGAATAAGTCCACAAAAATATATCAGGTGATTGTTCCCTAAAATAAATGTGACTCAAGTCATCTAGAGGAGACAGCTGAAATGCTCATAACCTTCTCTTCACCTCCATCTGCAAAGCAGGAACTCAGGGGCTGCTGTCTCAGTTGCCAACACTCATCCTTCCCTCCACACAGATCATGCAAGTGATGTACTGCTTTGAGGGCTCAGCACATACTGTGGCTCAATGTCCCTCAGTCATATCTAAAGTACTGATGAAAAGCTATCTGCCAACTACTGATGTTCTTGATGAGTACAGACGTGAAGTCTCCATGTTCCCTTGGGGCCATAATCTTTTATCACTGGTAATTTACCCTTTTTGAAGTACATACTGCATGCTTTGAAAATCTAGATAAAGGCATAGCTTCCAGTAGTTGAGTACTGTGTGCAGCTCTAGGGTCCCCAGCACGAGACAGACATGGACCTCTCAGAGCGGGTCCAGAGGAGGCCATGAAAACGGTCAGAAGGCTGGAACACCTCTGCTGTAGAGGCTGAGAGAGCTGGAGTTGTTTAGCTTGGTGAAGAGAAGGCTCTGGGGAGACCTTTTGCAGCCTTTCAATATATAATGAGGGCTTATAAGAAAGATGGAGAGACTTTTACTAGGACTTGTAGGGGCCCTGGTAAAGGGCCAGGACAAAGGGTAATGGTTTTAAACTAGAAGAGGAAAGATTTAGATGGAAATAAAGAATAATTTTTTTACAATGAGGGTGGTGATGCCCTGGCACAGATTGCCCAGAGAAGTGGTGACTGCCCTGTCCCTGGAGGTGTTCAGGGCCAGACTGGATGGATGGGGCTTTAAGCACCCTGATCCAGTGGGAGGTGTCCCTGCCCATAGCAGGGGACTGGACTGGATGATCTTAGAAGGTCCCTTCCAACCCAAACCTTTCTGTGAATCTGTGACTCCATCCCACTCTTCTCACAGCATTACCTGAACAGTAAGGCCCAGTTGAGTCCAAACCAAACCCAGCAGGGCATTGATTGCTACGATCCCCTGTGTGGTAAAGGAAGAACATGTTACTTGTGGATGAAAATATGGCTATTTTATTACTTTTTAAAACTCTGTAACATTAAAAACCGCAGCCGATCTATTTATAAAAGATTTGTTACACTCGGACACTAAACCGGAAACATTTAAAATCCAGATTTCAGAGATTTTTCTATTTGAGCATTACAAGTCAGCAGTCCATGCGTTTTGCTGTTTTGAAAAACATTAAACAGGTGGGGAGGTTTCCCTCAGACTAACTACAAGTTGCATTCCAGCCTGATACATCCTGCAAAGTTCCTCCACAAAGTTTTCATTATTAAAAGAATAAAGACCATTCAGTTTCACGTCACATAAAATGAGGGAAATAAACCCAAACCAAACAAATTGCCATGATAAAGGTTAGGAAGTGACTGCAGAACACAAGTGCATGCTATGAACTGTAATGAGCAGTCTCTAGGAGACCCTTTCAAAGACCACATTTATTTGGCTGCTTGAAAATTGATTCAATAAATACAATTTTTTTTAAGGCATTATATTAACTGTTGGAGGAAATAAATGCAAGTTCAATATAGGCTTGGCCAGAGTTATGCATAGGCATAACTTGGTCTGGAGACCTCCTTTAACTAGACCTTGTTTTAAAATGGAAAAAAAAGTCTAATTTTGCTTTCAAATTGCACAATGAGTCCATAGTCTGGGAGGTGGGAAAAATCATTGTTTAGCTTCATTTAGAATGTTCTTGAAAAGAAAGGCTGAGACAGGCACTCCCAAGTTTCATTTACTTTCAAACCTTAGTTATTTCATTTGAACGATTACGCTTACTGGGTAAAAAAAGCCCAAATAGCATATAAAAAGATAACAGGACATTCTGCTAAGCAACTATGACTTCTCAAAGGAAAACTCACTTACACAAATACAGGGTGTTTACCTTAAGATCCCTTAAGTAAGAGGTTAATGAAAGCCAGCAGTCGGTCATGCACAGCCACAGTACCACAGCCAACGGAAGCCACCTCTGCACTAGGACTCCCCAGATTTATAGGGGGTACATAAACCTGTGTCTACACAGCACTACAAATCTGTGCACCATTCATATTTGGCCTTAAAAAATATATCCACAGCACCAGGATAGTTTTCAAGCTGCAGCTCAGCATTGTACTTTCTGTATATGCCAAATAACTCCACCGAAGTTCAAACTGAGGACTGACTTAGGACATTTTACCCATTTCAGTGCTGAATTTTTAATGTTATTCCACCTCATTACTACCTTACTTACATTTATGTGGGTTTTGCTATGAGAAGAAAATACACAACCTTTTTTCTTCACAGCTATGCAAAACCAAACAAAAGAAATAAACCCCACCAACACTTGACCCCACACAAAAGCCACCATAATTTCATTTTAGAGAATTAAAGGTACACGCAAGGAAATAGAGAAATATTTCAGGTTGACTGTGTGAAGCTACTGGTGATGTAATTAGCAGTGTCAGCAAATGAAAATGGACATCATCAATGGAAACTGCAGGTGAAGAGTAAGTGCAAACTGCAACAGTTCTTACACAACAATCTGCAGGAACATTAACCTGATAGGTAGGTCCCAGAATCTACTACAAAGTTCTCTAAGTTTCCCAGCATTTCCTTTCAAGGCCATAACTAGCTTTTGAGAATATAGGTAAGGAATTCCAGGAAGACAGGGATATTACTTATCTATTATTTTATTTTTGTGGAAGATTAGAACAATACCTTTGGCAATGGACGCGTGGATTTTAAAAGCCACAGTTTCTTCCAGAGGGTTGTACTCTGTTGTAATAGAGGAAGCATGGAGTGTTTCCACCAAGAAAGGCATTTTTCCTTTAGTGTAATCATAGGTGATAGTGTGGTTCCATGTGTAGGGAACACTAACTCCATCTACAGTGAAGAGGCGAGTAGAATGGGCATACAGCTGTCCAGGGCCAGTCTGAATATAATCTTCCGTGTAATCCTGAAAGAGCAAAATTCAGGCATTAACCACTAAGTAGAGCCAATGCCACTGTGGTCTTTGTATTTCAAACTGGTTTGAGATGCATTCTGAGAAAGGTTGCAACTGCACAGATCTTATTTCACAAAACACACGCCTTTTTAACTCTTATTTTAATGATTGAATCTTAGCAGCACCCGGTGTATTTCTTTCAGTAAGAACTGGACTGTGGTACCAAGGATCCTGTGATGGGGGCCACAACAGAACATTGCCAAAAAAACCCCTAAAGATGACCTTATTGGTCAATAACGATCTTATCAGGTTGAAGTATTTTTTTGTACTGTAAGTCAGATGCCTAATGTGGCCTAAATAAACAATCAGTAGAGAAAACTCTGCCACTGGAAAAACATATATATATTGGACATGTCACATATTGTGCTGCATCAAAACATCAAAAACTTCATATATATATTTATTGTACTGTGGGATTAAGGTATTGAAACATTTTTACCGGTTACCTCCCACTAACCAATTACCACCTTTATAAAAACAACTTCAAAGAATGTTTTCTTTCACAGCAAAACCAATTATCAAGCACCTCATTTTGTTAAAACAAAACTTTAATACTATATATTAAGCAAAATGTTTTTCATGGGCTAATACTATAAGCAAAAGATAGAAAACCATTCCTTTGAACTCCATCTTTCTGTCAGGAGTACTAGGTCAATGCTAGAACCTATCTTACTAGAAGCACCAAAGAGTACATCCTAGAAAGAATCAGCAGAGCAATCCAGCAGCGGGGTTATAAACTTTTGCCAAACATACAAACTGCCCTCTCTAATCCTTCCTGAAAAGGTTAATAGACAAGTGTCAGTCTTTGAAAAGGCACCTTCTGTAAAGTATTTCAGATGAACTGACACAGCTTGGATACCATAGCAGAGAAAGGAGCACATGATTAATGGCATCACAGCAGTGTGCATGGTAAGGACATGTAAAATATCCTGTAATGTAATCTGAGTCAGAATCTGCTAATCCCCTGCCTCTGCAGTTTTGTCAGCCACAGGAGTGTTTCTCTGCCATACTCCTTATAACTGTAGCTGCAGACCAACCATCAGTAACATTCAGAAATTTATGCAAGGTGCCACGGCATAAAAGAGACAGTGGCATCCTCAGGGAAGCCAAGAAGCCAGGCAGGCTCAAGATGCACCTCCATAACTCTATCAAGAGTAACACCTGGCATGCCTGCCTGTGATAATAAGCCCCAAAGACACTTTTGAATACTGTCTTCGAACACCAAAAAATCCTGAGTGACCAATACTACCTTTCTGAGGACAGCTTTTTGTTTTCAAAGGCTATGTTAACAATTGTCAGCTAAGCCAGGCACAAAGCAAACTTACAGAGAGTAAAACAGTTTTCAGCACTTAGTGCCTATTGCTTTAAAGTAGATGAGAGAAGAAGCAGGTATCACGAGAGAAGAAGGTGGTGTCTCAAGCAGCTTTACCTTCACGTTAACATCAGCTACTGACTGGAGCTGCAGCACGTGGCCACTCACAACAACATCCAGCAGCAAGGCTCCATCTGAATCCAAGCCCCGGGCAGTATGTGTCACTCGTAGAATCTCACCTGTGAATTGTAAGAGCCCATTGATTTATGAAACATCCTAACCAGAGACTCACGTCTGACCTGGGATCCCTTGACCACAGAATCACAGAATGACCTGAGTCGGAAGTGACCCACAAAGACCATCCAGTCCAACTCCTGTCCCTGCACAGGACAACCTCAACATTCACACCGTGTGTCTGAGGGTGTTGATCAAATGCTTCTGGAATATTGTCAGGCTTGGGGCATGACTGCTTCCCTGGGGAGCTCTTCCAGTGCTCCACCACCCTCTTGGTGAAGAACCTTTTCCTAATGTCCAACCTAACTCTCCCCTGGCCCATTTTCCTGCCATTCCCCCAAGTCCTACCACTGCTCACAGAGAGAAGAAGAGAAGAGATCAGCACCTGCTCCTCTTCCTCCCCTTGTGAGGAAGCAGTGAACTGAAGTCTCTCCTCGGTCTTCTCTTCTCGAGGCTGAACAGACCAAGTGACTTCAGCCCCTCCTTGCACAGCTTCCCCTCTAAACCCTTCACCAACACGTGCCGAGACATGTAATAAACTCAAGTGGCTGTTTCCATCCAGCTTAAAAATGTCAATTTACATCCTTATCCTTCTCCTGTTTCTAAACATCCAGACTGTGAACCGTCACTGGCAGCCTGGTTCACCAGACAGCTGTCTGACAAAGGGCTTTGTGACAATAAGCAACAAGATGACTCCACAGGAGCACAGGCTGCGCCAACTCAATGCTTGCCAACAATCTCAGACAGAGCAGAAAACACAGTGAATCCCAGAAAAGTCAGAGACCTTGTGAATGTATGCAGGTACCACAACAGCTCCACTGGCAGAAAACCTCTTGAGCTTCAGCTGGACTCGGGAAGGGATTTCATACAGCCTCTGTCCTCAGTGGCTGCCCTCACAGCCAGCCGTGGAGCCGTGCTGCTTGGCTCCCTTCCTGCAGTGCTGCCAAGTGAAATAGCTGGCATGATGAAAAAAACAGCCTCCCTCAGTGGCCCTGAGATACCAGAAAAGGAATAAGGCAACCTCACTACAAAGAGAAACACACCATTCCTTCCCAAGGCAGAGCAGACAGCACGGTGTGTGTTCTGTTCAAGTCCTCTAAATGTAAGAGACAAGATTTCACTTCAAACAGGGCAAATTACAAAATCCAAGGGTGCCCTCCTTGCCCTTCTCAAGGGTTGTCTTGCCAGGTAGCCGAGCTGCTGGAACAAGGAGCCCAGAACCTGACAAGCTGCACTGCTGCAGGGACAGGGCTTGTTCCCACCAGAGCAGATTATTGCTTTTATCCCAGCAGCACCCTCAACCTCGAGATAACCCTTAGACCTGGAAGCATTGCCCAAATCTGGGAACAAACACCAAACCCAGATGCACCTCACACCTGGCAGCAGCCCGCAAACCTGGCAGTGTGCACTGGACACAGCAGCACACCCAAACCCAGTCCTGTCCCCAAACGTTGCCCTTTGAGAAAGGCAGCACAGGAGGACTGACAAATGAGTGTGGGATCTCTCAGTGCAGAAGAGATGAACAACAAACTTTATTGTCCTGGGAGACAGGGTTAAGAACCTGGGGCTGAAGCACGCATGGCTCATCAGGTGCTTCCAGGCTCGCTGTAAGGTTTTTATGCCTCACATTGTAACCATGACCAGTGTCAGCTCCAGACAGGCCCTGGGTGGCTGGAGCAGCCGCTGCTCTCAAGCACCAAAGCATCACAGGTCATACTCAGTGACACCTGCCTGGCAGAGCTGGAGCTGCTCCTCTCAAGTGCCATAGCACCCAGAACACCCGCAGTGTCACCTTCCAGGCAGCACCGGCCTCAGCACTCGGGACTGAAAGATGGTTGGTACCACGGTGGTTATCCAGCCAGCTGTACGGCTTTTGCACCCACTGTTGGAACCATGAGTGATGTTGGATGTGGTCTGGCACAGGAGAGCTGGAGCAGGGGCTGCTTTCAGGCCCTGCGGAGCTGCAGGACAGCCCCAGTGGTGCCTGCATGGTGGTGCGGGAGCAGCTTCTCGTGGGCACTGGGGATCCTTGGAACAGCCCCAACGCATTCTGGCTGGTGGTGCTCGGGCTGCTGCTTCCAAGTGCCAGGGAGCCCAAAGATGGTCTCAACACCAGCAGGCTGGAAGGGCCAAAAGTTCTGCTTCCAGCACTTGGCACTGGCACACAGTTGGTCCCACAGCTGCCTCCAGGCCACCTGTAAGGTTTTTGTGCCCAATGCTGTAACCATGACTGCTGTCAGCTCCAGAAGCGCCCAGGATGGCTGGAGTTGCTGCTGCTCTCACAAGTGCCAGAGCAGCACAGGACATCCTTGATGTCACCTGTCTGGTGGAGCTGAAGGTGCCAGAGCACCCAGGAACACCCACAGTGCCACCTTCCAGGCAGTGCTGGGCTCAGCACTTGGAATTGGCACCTGGCTGGTCCTGCAGTTGCATCCACTGCTGGAATTGTGAGTGGTGTTGGATGTGGTCTGGCCTGGGGCGCTGGAACAGGGGTTGTCTTCAGGCCCTGGGGAGATGCGATTGCAGCCCTTCTCTGGGCAGGGGATGGCAGCACCCATCTTGCTGCATACAAAGCAGGGCTGGAAAGAAGACAGCAACTGCCTTGCAACTGGGGCAGGGGTAGCATTGCCTCACGCCTCTGGGCAGGGCACAGGCAGTGGGCTCATGTTAGATCAGCCAGCAAGGGACCATCCCTGCCACAAAGCTGGAGGGAGCCCTGGGAGAACTCACCAGCCAATACGTGTGGACACAGAGGCTTCCTTGCTCTTTTGCACCCACATCTCCAAGTCAGCTTCTGCTGAACAATGCAGTGAACGTGCTGGAGGGCAGAGCGCAAATGGCACTGGGAACGAGAACTTCCACAGGGCTGGGAAGTGTTCTGCCTTGGCAGCCCTGGGAGAGCCCCGTCCTCCCCTGCCCTCTCCTCACCTCACCAGGGTGCACTGACACATGGCTGGAACACCACAGGGCGCTCTCCAGGTCCTGGTAAAGTGGTTATTGTGAAACTGCAGCCACTCATCTGCTCTTGCACCCACACGGGCAGAGTCACCACAGCACCCAGGGTGGAAGAGGGCAGTGACCGGAATCAGCATTTGCCCTGGTTGAGTATATACAAATATAGGAGTGTAACCAAAGATGGACTGCAAAACCCACTGGGAGATGACCATGGGCAATGACGATCCCAGGATAGGATCATAGTGCAGAAGTAGGCAGGAACGCCTTGAGAAAAGGGACATCAACAAGATGAACACATCCCTCTTGTCTCTAATGGGAACTGCGGTCTGGCCATGAGAAAAGGTCAGTGTGATCACAAAAACATCGAGGCTGGCCCCAGAAGGAGGCAGGATGAGACTGGCTGCTGTTCCACAGCGAAGCACAGCACAAGAGCACCTGATGAGGTTTAAGCATTATCAGCCTGACTGGGCCCTATTACGCTTTCGCTGCCTTCCGCAGACTTCTCCGCTCTTAATATGCCCGACTTCCCAGCCCCATATTTTCAGATGGTTTATTTTGGCTTGGACTAGAGTGTCAGTTAAGACTTGCACTGCCAAACCCTCACAGACATGAATGTGCTCCTCACAGCTCTGTATGGCTGTGCCCTGTGGGAAGTGAGGCTCAGGGGAGCTTTGGTCAGAGACCAAAGACATGCAGACAAAAAAAAAAGCAAAACCAGAGTCAAGGATGATGTGGGAACCACAGGAGACAACCAAGAAGACTTCAGGGTATGGAGATGTGAATACATGGTGGCAGAGAGGAATGAAGTCAAGAAACTCAAGTGAAATGCAAGAACACTTTGACATACTAACAAAGCATAGTAGGAACAATCCTCAATAACCACAGCCCTTGCTACAGAGATGGGCTTCCAAGGAACCACATACTGTTTTATTTTGGGATTAGGTAGGCTTGCTGTACTGCTGTGCAGCATTTTTTTAATTTAAAAAACATCATTGGAAGAAAGCAGAAAACTTCTCTTTTTAAAGTCAGTTGTACGTTCAGAGATTCTATGTGGCTGATAGAGAGCAAATCATTCACTGGCAAACATGTTTCTATACTCATATTTTTATAAGGCATACCGTGCCTCTAATATAAACATTTTTTATTTCAAATTACAGACCTAAAAGCTGAATTTAAGCCTCAGAAAGTTGCAGTCATTAAGAAAATACTGACATCAGCACAAGAGTCAAAATTCAGCAAGTTATGTACTGTTTCTTAAGAAATACAGTATCTACCAAGCTTATGGAGATGGTATATCAGTGGTTACTCACCAGTTGCAAACTCCACTTGAGTTTCTCTCTTGAAGACCGCATCAGTGAGCGTAAACCCATTCATTGCTTCTCCAATCTCTTTTGCACTTGTCCAATAAACTGGGCTGAGTATAGACACAAGCTTTCTCATTGCTGGACCTGAAAGAAACGCAACATAACATTTGAAAGCTTTTTGCCCAGCCTTATGTGACCCACAACAATGGGAACTGAATACCAAGACAAGTATGTAACACTGGTTTTATATACTTTCAGATTTCAACTAGAAAAAAAATACGTATTGGAAAATTCAGAAGAGTAATTTTACAAATATTAATGTACTAAAAATAAATATTGAAGATTGCCTTTTCCTCTCTCAGTCTATGGAAAGTTTAGGTCAGTTTCCTCATTGACACCTAATGGAATGAAGTGATGAAAGCTGACATTGCACAGAATTCAGCCTGGCTCAAGGAAAAAAATGATAAAAAGTGAATAAAAACCTACCAAGGCTCCGAGGAACGTTTGTAATCTTTGCTTCTATTACTCTAGTTTCAGAGTCAGGGCTGTCTGTTACTGTGGCATTCAGGAAAGCAATTCCAAACTCAATATCATTAATATTCCCATTGAGGCTGCCTTTGGCACGTGAAGGCCCACCTGTGCAGGGGAGGGAGGGGAGGAAGGGGAAAAAAAAGCCCCATGTGAAAACACTGCTGTCCGATACTTTGGGGGAGAGAAAATTCAGAAATATTGTCCAGCATTTTAAGAAGTAAGGATTGTTGCAGTTTCAATTAGTTTGGGTCAGTTTTCTGACTCTGGCTCAGCCTTAATCTAAAGTAACTCAGTCTCTTCTGGGATGGCTAACATCCAGTGAGGACCTCACTTGTCTGATTGCTCCTGACCCCAGATCCGTGCGTCCCTGAATCCAGTTCCTGAGCTCAGCTCCCTCCTGGCTGTGGAACCATTCCCTCCTGGCTGCTCTGCAGCATTTGTGGTGATGTACGGTCATCAAGGGGTGGGGTGAGGGTGCGATCTCAGATACTTGTACATATTTCGTTACTTTCTAATTGTTTTAATCATTATTACTATTATTATCATCACTTCATTAAAGCCGTAGTTTTAGTTTCCAATTTGCAAGTCTTTTTTCTCTCATTTTCCTCTCCCTTTCCCCTGGGGGTGGAGGGTAGAATTTGGGAGCCCAATTTTAGCTGCTGAAAATTAGTCGGGTCAGGGCTAAATTGTGACAAGGATATTTCTCCATATATTACTACATTATTTACAAGAGTAAAGCTCACAACCTGCAAATAGCAGGATGGTGCACATGTGGGCTCAGATAAATGCACAATAACATGGGAATCACCTTATGCACTCACCTCTCAAAAGTATCAACTGTTTAACAGCGCACTCTAGTTCCATGTTACAGGTTACAAAGAATTTATTCAGCTGAAGTTTCAGGGGAGATATAAACCAAAAAACTGAAATTACTTGGTCAACTGGCCAAAACACAAGAGAGTACCACTCACATTAGGAGCACTACAAGCTTTCATCACACTGGCATTGTGTGTAGGCTGTAAATGAACTCACCAGGACATGCTTGGATATTACACCTAGAGATCTGAGAGGAATCTCCTGGACAAGGACGTCCACGATTTAATGGGGCTGGATTGCTGCACAGCCGTATTCGAGTCTGCTCTCCTCCTCCACAAGAAGCAGAGCACTGGCTCCATGCTTGCCACTGCCCCCAGTTTCCATCCACTGACAAAAGAAAGAATGGAGACAGTTACTTTCTGGAACAGCTCCCCAGAGGAGGAGTCATGGCACTGAGCCTGCCGGCATTCAAGAAGCATTTGGACAATGCCCTCAGTCACACAGTGTGAGTGTTGGGAGTGTCCTATGTAGGAA